>JARFXV010000219.1:12500-1212500 GCA_031761425.1 Cosmopolites sordidus | reverse complement strand
TTTTTTACGACGAAAGAACGTGTAAGAATTATGCAAACTAACTATGAAAATTCCTATTGTTTTATGAAAACAATTTGTAAATTTTGTTTAACTTTTGGGTGCAATCAAGTCCTAAGTGACCACGCAGTCTTATTCGAAAATTTGAGTTTGAAAGTGCAAGTGCATCCACCCATTGCTCGATCTAATGCAAATATCGCTAGAGTACGTGAACATGTTGGCGAGAATCCCAGAACCTCAGTTCATCCTCGATCTCAACAGTTGAACATAACGAAAAGTTCTCTGCATCGAATTTTAAACAAAGATCTGTCATTACATGTATATAAAATTCAACCAACGTAAGAGTTAAAATCCTCAGACCACATGCGTTAGCCAATCATCGGCGTGAGAAATTTCGTTTTTCAGTCAAAATTCATTGCAAATTATTTGCCCAATAAGTGTGTCCATTTTAAAAATTCAAGTCAAAAATGTTTAGTAATTACCAAAGACGCTAATTTCTAATTCAACAAGTGAAATGATGAAATTTCTATCCGATATCAATGACATTCATACCAAAAATTCGCTTAACTTTATATATTTATTGATCACAGTATACAGGGTGTTTGGTGTATTCCTGTACATCGTCTGCCAAATTAATCCAACTAAAGCCATCTACTTTGATTACTGAACGATAAACCGAACGTAGTTATAAAAAATTTAATTATATTGTATTATTTCGGATATAAGTATATCTGCGGTTTTTTACGGCTTTCCTCAAGAGAAATGTTTTTAATAATAATTTATGAGAACTCCGGAGACAGACCTACATCGAGATAATGACACACTAAGGATAAATATTTTATGGGGACCTAAAACAGTTTAGTATCTGTAACAATGATAAATAAAACTCCGACTACCGGCGATATAAAAAAAAAAGGAAATACAGTTCGGTTAAATGTGGATCTTGAGTGGTTTTCTTTCAGTTCAACGTTTTCTTTGAAAAGTGCATTAAATTATATTTTATTTTATCCATTGATTGATTAGAACGGTGTTCATGTAGTAGTCATTTTATTCGCACGATGCTATATCAGGCAAATACGAAGTTTATATCTTCTTTTGCTTCTATCTACCCTGATTTAAGCATGTTAACAGGATACTGAGAATGAATCTTATTTGAACATTGTTAGTTAAAAAATTTGTTGGCTTTTTAGACTCTTTTATGTAAATGCAAGTTACATAAAAGTGATATCTACTCAAAAATAAAGTTTTTTTAATTAGGTTTGCCTCTGTGTTCTTGTAAGGGACATATTAGGATACTGTCGTCTTTTTCAAATTTGAAAAACATTTAGAATCAACCAAGGAAAAATCAAAGAGTTAAGTTGAGAACTAGTTCCTCACCCACCGTACTCTCCTAATGTGACACCGTCAAATTATCATCTTTTGCGATCCAAGGAAGATTTTCTTGGTGGAAAAAATTCCTACTGCGACAGTTATCAGTTTTGCATACGAAGAAAATTTTACTTCAAAATCATCCTCATTTTACACAAGGGAATTGAAAGTTTGCCGGAGAGATTGGCGAAGATTGTCGATAACGATGAAAATTATATAGTACATTAAAATTTTTTAACTTTTAAATAAAATAAAATAAAAATTTTAATATAGTAAAACTGAAATATTTTTCGTTCTGAATGTATTCTCTATTCGGAATTGGTTTTGCTCTTATGCTTATTTAAGGGACAGGGGTGATGCTTATAGATTATGACAAATTGGATACAGAGAAAAATGCCAAAAGAATGATCTGAAGCAGTGCTGTTTCCAATATTAATGAAATAATATGCTATGATTTCCAAAAACTTTAGTGGCTATAACTCCTCTCAATATCGCGTATAAAGTTCTAGCGATAACTATGAAAAGTGAACTTAGCCAGAATTAATAAAATAGTATAAGAATTTAAATCTGTTTATTTAATGTTCATAATTTCATACATAACTTTTTAAATTAAAAAAAAAAAATAGTTATTTTGCCAAAAGTATTTCTTTTTATTTAAAACGCATCCCTTTCGCATCAATACATCGCTGTCGTTTGCTGACATTGCTGTCGTTTTTCGGAATCACCTCACTGATCCTCGTTACTGCTTCCTGGACTTGTGTAATACTGTCAAAACGTTCCTTTCATAACCAGTTTGAGTTTCGGAAATAGGAAATAGTCACACGGAGATAAATCAGACGAATACGGAGAATGTTGAAGCATACAGATTTGTTTTTTCGTCAAAAATTCACGACTAGCGATGGTGCGATGGTCCTGTGAGATGGTGCATTATTGTGCAACAAAAACAAACTTCTCGGCGCTCACACGAACGATTCTCTTTCACAAATGATCCATAACATCCAAATAATATTCACCAGTGACATTTTGACCCTGTGAAAAAAATTCCCGAAGTATATACATTTAGAGTCCTAAAATAAATCAACATTGTCTTCTCTCTGGAGGATGTTGAAACACACAGACTTATTTTTTCGTCCTAAATTCACTCGACGCATACAGCGACAGTCTTGATTTAAGGCGTGCAGAACAAATCGAGCACAGACTTTCCGTTTGTTTAAATACTTGGTTAAATTTTCGTTTTATGTAGTCTTCCAAAGCATCATCATCGCCCTGGAGTCACTTATAGCACTGGAACACACATGTACGGAATAAGCAATCATCACTATAAACTTTTTTTCATCAATTCAAATCTTTCTGTAAAAATTTTATCGGGCTTGAAATAAAATTTTATATCAGCTTATTATTATTATTATCAAAAATATGACTCATCCATCATCTCAGCCCAGGCTGGTCAGGTTTACAACGCCAAGATGAGAAAGCAGTTCAGCTCCTCCAATTCAGTCCAGTACCTTACGAACAACGTGGCAATTTTGCACAAGAACTGCACGTTGCCCTAGTAATCGATTTTGAAACACCAAGAATAAAAGGTAACACCTCCACTTTCTGGAGTATCCATTGATCTTCGTGACTGTTTCCATTTCAGTTTTCTATTATGAAAGCTCTCTTCTGCTTTTTGCTAATTAGAACAATATCTGGCCTATTATAGTCAACCTTCCGATCTGTTGTAATTGGTCTATCCCAGTAAAGAATGGTATCGGCTAACTCAAGCACGGGGGAAGGCGTGGACTTGTAATATGGTGGAGGTATCTTATCAAATAGCGAGTGCTTTAAAGCGATTTGCTGGTGTATCATTTTCGCCAGCTGATTATGCATGTCTAGGTAGGCATTAGGGGCATGGACTGGACACCCTCCAATAAGGTGTTCAATTAAATTTTTGTCCTTATCTTGAATAGCTGTCGCGAAGCTTTCTGGTGCTAGATATAATAATCCATGGGTAAGCCACTTCAGAGACAAATGTTTGTCAGTGGAGTCATCCTCAAGTGATTTAGGATATCTCCCATGTAATGTCCGTTGTTTTCATTCTTGAACGATATCCTTCCGTATTATTCTACTATCAACGCGATTTTGTTTACTTAGAAGTAGACAAAGAGAACTACTACTTATGAAGCGTTCTCTCATCCCATTCTCCTGGCCGAGACAAAGATTCTTGATATTTACAAGCCCTCTGGCTCCCAACTTTCTTGGAATATATAGCCTTTTTGTGGACGAGTTTGCATGAAACATCGAAACTTTGTCAATGTTCTTCGTGTCAATCAAGTTCGTCAAGATCTGTTTCAGACCATTTAACAATGCCAAAAGAATATGTCAGAGTTGCCGCCCAACCATTGATCGCTTTAATGAGGTTTCCACCGTTCAATTTGGTGTTTAAGAGTTGTGTAAGAGTTTGGTACAAACTGGAGAAATTCTTCTTTAATAGGATATGATCAAATTAATGGTTTTGAAGCATTCCCAAATATTTGTATGAGACTTCTGATGCTAATTCTTGTATGCCGTAGACTGTTGAATGTTGTTCTTTTATTATTCCCTTTTGTATGCTGATTTTTTTAGTCCGAATGACATTTTGATGTCCTTACTAAATATTTCGACTGTTTTTATTAATGAATTTAGTTTCTCCATAGAGTTTTAAGTCGTCTATGTATAGCAAGTGAGATAGTTTTCTGGAATTTCTCATGTCAAATGATGAAAAAGATAAGATGAAAAAGCAATTCAGCTCCTTTCACCCTAACATAATATTTTACGATCAATGTGACACGTCTGCAAGAGCACGGCACGTTGTCCCACTATGGCAATCGATCTCGAGATACCGAGGCTCTCGAGGTTCTTTGAAAATCTCTTACTTATCAAGCCTTTGGCGGATATAACGAAGGACACTACCTTCATCTACCTTACTCAGTTTCCACTGGTTCTTCAAGTTTCCGTCTCAGTTTTTCTGATGTTCTAATGCAGCAGCACTGCGATATCAATTATAAAAGCCCTTTTTGTTAATTAGAACAATATCTGGCCTGTTATAAGCAACCGTTCGATCAGTAGTGATTGGTCTGTCCCAGTAAAGAATGGTCTCGGATGATTTAAGTACACGAGAAGGCGAGTATTTATAATATGGAGGAGGTGCGCTTTCTAATGGCGAGTATTTTAGGGCAATTTGCTGATTGTTATTATTATGTTCGTTCTAAATTCAGCCTAGGCTGGTCGATATTGTAATGCCAAAATGAGAAAGTAGTTCAGCTCCTCTCACTTAGCATTCGATTTTACGAACAATGTGGCATGTCTGCAGGAGTACTGCACGTTGTCCTACTGTGGCAATCGATGAGATACCAAAGTTCTTCAAGTTTTTTGAAAAGGTCTTACTTATTAGGCCTTCGGCGGATATAATGAAAGGTAACATCTCTATCTTATGTAATTTCCACTGATTTTTCAAATCGTATGCCAGGTTTTCATACTTAGTGGTTTTCTCCAACTCGGTTTTTTCTGATATTATGAGAGAGCAGCATTGCGATGTCAATTATAAAAGCCCTTTTCTCCTTTTTACTAATCAGAACAAGGGCTGGTCTATTAGAATCGACCGTTCGATCTGTTGCGATTCTTCTATCCCAGTATAGAATAGAATCGGATGATTCCAATACGGCAGAAGGTGTGTACTTATAATATGGAGGAGGTGCGTTATCCAATAGCGAGTACTTTAATGCAATTTACTGATGTATAATTTTCACCAGCTGATTATGTCTTCCTAAATAAGCATTAGGGGCAAGAACTGCACACCCACTGTACCGCACTTCCTGCATCGGTCGACAACATCCATGTGTAGTATATGTCTTTCGTAGTGTCGTGTTCTTACTACCTTATCTTGACTAGATGTCGCAAAACTTTCTGTTTCTGAGTACAACAGCCCGTCGATCAGCCATTTCAGATACAATGATTCATCAATGGTATTATCCTCGAGTGACTTTGGATACCGCCCGTGCAGTGTCTGTTGTTTCCATTCTCCATCAACACGGTTCACTTTATCTAGGTTCAGCGGGGTGAAACCCCAGTCCAACTTAGCAACCAACTTCATTAGCGTGCTGCTTGAATTAATGAAGCGTTCTCTCATCTTACTCTCCTGGTTCAGACAAAGATTCTTAATGTTCACGAGTTATTTCTGTCTCCCAACTTTCTCGGAATGTATAGTCGCTTTAAGATGAATTTTGTTAATGTTCGACGTGTTAATCTATCCAGTCCATCAAGGTCTGTTTCTGACCATTTAACAATACCAAAGGAATAGGTCAGAGTTGGCACTGCCCATCCTTTGATAGCTTTAACCAGGTTTCCACTGTTCAGTTTGGTATTTAAAAGTTCTGTAAGCCTCTTTTCGTACATAGTAGAAAAGTCCTTCTTTAACTGGCTATGGTTAAACTTCTCGTTTTGAGGTATACCTAAATATTTATAGGATTCTTCTGGTGCCAGTTGTTGTATGTTACAGTGTGTTGAATGTTTGTTGTTGACTATTCCTTTTTGAATGCTAATGGTAGAGCATTTATCAAGTCCGAATGACATCTTGATATCCCTACTAAATTCTTCGACCATTTTTATTAAGGAGTTTAGTTTTTCTCTAGTTTCTCCATAAAGTTTAAGGTCATCCTTATATAGTAGGTGCGAGAGCTTTCGTGGATTCGTCATGTTTAGTTTATATCCTATATTACTGTTGTACAGTAATGTGGACATAGGGTTTAGGACTAGACAAAACCAAATTGGAGAAAGGGAATCTCTCTAAAAAACCCCTCTCGATATTCCCAGTTGTAATGCATTGTTGATCGATAAAGAGATTTGTTTCCCATTTCCCCATCAGGCACCTTATGGAGTTAATGATGGGAGGGCTTATTTCATAAATCTTCAGGACTTCTAGTAACCAATCGTGTGGAACCCTATCGAATGCTTTCCTGTAGTCTATATAGCGGATGTTTAGGTTGCGTTTTCTTTTCCGCGCTTGTTCGAGAACTACAACATCGATCATTAGCTGTTCCTTGCATCCCATACTTGCTCTTATACATCCTTTCTGCTCTTCTTCAAAAATATTGTTTTCATCACAATGTTTGTACATTTTTTCATTGACTAGGGCTGTCAACAATTTATACAATACTGACAAATATCTGATGGCTATGTAGTTATTGGGTTGCTTAGCATCACCCTTTTTGTACAGGAGATATGTATTGCCTTCCATTAAAAAATTCGGGAAAGTATCAGGATTTATCATTACCTCTTTAAATTTATTACCTGTTTAAATGTAATAATAATAATTATTATTATTATTAGCTTTGTTCCATCGTGTTTTTGGGACGAGGTGAGAAGAGGTACTGTTACTTTAAGAGCAATAACTTAACAATTCGTTGATCGATTCTCATGTGGCGGTCTCGTTTTATACATACAGAAGATATATAGCTTTCAGATTATATATTGTTTAAATAGATGGCGCTAGTAGTTTTCTTTAAATTTAAAAAGATTCGTTATTTTTCTGACATACTGTGTAGGCTTAAATTACAAGCGTTTTGTGTTTTTTAGTCTTAGAATTAAGTCTATTTTATGCGTCCAAAATTTGAAATTATACTATAGGCACACCCTGTGTAATAAAGTACTTAAAGCGATTCTGCTTTGAATGGTTCCTAGATTTTTCCGGACACTTTTTCAACTGCTTTAATTGAAAGCCCAGATTTTTTATTGTGAAATCGATCCTTTGCCTATTGACCTCCAATCAGTTATACGAAGCAAATCCTTATTAACATAATTAGGTACATAATAAGAACCGAAAAACCGTACTTTTCAGTAACAATAATATGTGGGTATTGTTAAAAAAAAATTCTGCAAAAAACGGAGGAAATTTTGCGAGAAGGTTTTCTTTCCTGAAGCGAATTTACATTCATCTGAAAAAAAGTTTATTTTTTGTCACGAAAAGAAGAATTTTAAACGAATCCAAGAAGGTATCATACGAAATTCCTTCATTCAGCTTGTTTCCAGTTTTGTAAATTTTATTTTATACCGAGAATTCCAATTGACGTTTTTGTAAATCTTTAATGAAGTTTTTCTTGTGTTGCGTTTATTATTTAAGAAAATCGATCGGGCAGGATATCCTGAACAGTTTTAAAATATAAACTTGAAGGATATATTTTAACAATGTTGCTTCATGCATCTCCTAAAGTTTTGGCTTTTCATTTTGTTATATTTATACTTAATACAGATTGACGCGATTCGCTGATACTGTAACTTTGCCCGAATAATTTTGATAAACGAATATTTTCATTGTTAAAGTAGGTGTATAAATAAAAAAATATTTTGGAAATCCACCGAGAAAATATTTTTTACTTGGGCAGATTGAATAAAGCGAAATGTTCAGGTCTAGTTGGTCATTGATGAAAGTTTTTGTATTGGGTTGTTCCATAAATCCGGTTTTTTTTATTCAATAGTTTTATTGAAAAAAACAACGATTATAACAATATATGAATCAGTGATGTATTTTCCGCCATTGTTCACAACCTACTTCCGCTTCCCGTCCAATTTATTGATTCCGTTTCACTTGAAATCGCCGGGCCTGGACTCGAAGAACTTGTCAAGCCAATTTTTGAGGTCCCCATCATTGGCGAAAGTTACGCCTTTCATTTGGTTGGACAGCGAGCGGAAGACGTGATTATCTGTTGGCGCAAGATCTGGTGAGTACGGCGCATGCAGAAGAAGCCCCCCCCCTTTCAAGATTATTCAGGCCTCTGACGATGTTTGGTTTGTCAGGTCGTGCATTGTCGTGGAGCAAGATGGCTTAGTCTTGTCGATCGGGTCGTTTCAGTTGAATAACCTCATTTACACGGTGCAGCCGGGCGAGGTAGCGTTCCTTGTCGACCGTCTTGTTCTTCTCCAACATTTCCCAGTACACGAGACCCTCCCTCTCTCACCAAACTCAGATCATCGTCTTCTTGGGATGTACATTTTGTTTAACTCTCGGCTTTGACGTGTCTCTTGCGACCACCCGCTCCTTCCTTTACTTCATGTTGACGTACTGACACCATTTATCATCGCGATTTTTCTTGTTATCGTCGGTTAGTTTGTTTAGCACACACGTTTCGAGTTTTTAAGTAAATCCCATAGAATGAAAATATTGAGGGGTTATCGTAAGGCCGCAGTCCATCTTATCAGCCAATTCTTCACATGTTTGACGGCCGTTCTCCTTCAAAAGCGCTTTAAGATAGTTCTCGTCGAAATCGCAAGGTGGATCAGAGCAGGACGTGTCGTCCAGGTCGAACTTGCCATTTTTGAACTTGGCAAACCAATCTTGAGCATCCGATAACGTCCTGTCCATATAGGGCGCAAATGTATCGAACTGTTTCTGTAGCTTTTTGACCACGACAAAAGACGAAATATAGCCAGTGTCTAAAATGAAGTTTTTTGCCGCCTGAAATTTCCATTTCAAAAGCCTAAAAGTTAATTCAAATTATTTTTTCTAGAAAAATGATGCCAAAAGTTTTGTAGAGTAAGTAAAGAGCTGTCCAATGTATATATACACTTGGCCACAGAATAAAAATGAAGGAAAAACAAACGATTTACAAAAACGGCGGTAACTTAGGGAGGAAATAACCCATTATATCGAATAATTATTTGTAAATCTTACTTTAAATTCCGACCGAGTTATATTAAAAATAGTAACCAATTTTTTTTAATCAGAATTTAAAGTGTTCTTAATCAGAAACCCTTCTAACTATGCCTCACACAACTCAAAAACAAACAAAAAACTGAATCACCATGGAAGTTTTGAAATAAACCCATTAAAATGTACAAAAGCACTCCATTGACCGACTAGATCAGTCAATTCGCCCCTTATCGAATTTATTCAGGCAATAAATATTCTCTCGGTGAATTACACTGGGGAACAATTTGAAAAATAATTTCTGTTGAGTTCGATGTTTAAGCTGTTTATACGTAAATTGACATGCTAATTCCAAAACTTTATTTAGTTTTTTTTCTATCACGTCAAGTTTTTTCTCTACAGTTGTTGCGCATCCGACTAAGCTTGGCGAGTCACAGAAGTCACTACTGCCCTCCTACCGGCGAACCTTCTTCGACCTAGGAGTGGGGGCGTGAGTGACGTTGCGTCATCCAAAACTAGTTAGGTCAGTTACGCATGAGATGCTAAAGTACACATACATACACAACTACAGATTTTCGTTATGTCCGCCTCTGGTAGTTCTCGTCGTAAGTGCTTAAACAGTCCTGATTCATTTTGTTATATATGTGGCAGTTTTACCATCCCCATTCAACGGACTAATATTAGTACATTTGTCAGGCAAGCCTATTTTGCTTATTTTAATGTGAAAATAAGTGACCAAGATAAATCATAAAGTGTGTAGAGAATTTACGAATGTGGACGAAGAGAACACGTAATAAACTTTCGTATGGTGTACCAATGGTTTGGCGAGATCTCAAAGATCACTTAAGTGATTGCTACTTTTGCATGGTGAAAACATCAGGATTTAACAAGAAAAACAAACATAAAATTGAGTACCCTAGTTTACCGTCAGCTATACGCCCTGTGTCCCATTCAGCTGAAATTCCAGTGCCAGTTTTTCAAGAATTTCCTTCTTTAGAAATACAAGAATGTGAATCAAGTGAAGATCGAAGTGACTCAACCGACGAAGAATTCAAAGTTTCCAATGATTTTGTTCGTAAAGGATTCAATCAACATGAATTAAACGATTTAGCACAAGATTTGGGACTATCCAAAAAAGCATCGGAATTATTAGCATCAAGATTGCACGAAAAAAATTTGCTTGACAAAGGAGCTAAAGTCATTTACTATCGATTCAGAGAAAGTGAATTTAGGCAGTACTTCAGAAATAATGACGGATTTGTATATTGCCAGACCGTAGAAGATTTAATGAAAAAATTGGCCATTTCTAACTATAACGCAACTGAATGGCGATTGTTTATAGATAGCTCAAAGCGTAGCTTGAAGTGTGTTCTCCTACATAATGGAAATTTATATGAGATTATTGAGATTTATGATATATGAGATTATGATATTGAGATGATCAATATATGACATATTGAGATTTGCTTATTTTTTTAAATAAATAAGGGGGATGCAAGACTTTTGCCGATGAGTTTATTTTTTTTGTGAATGTTTTATATTTATATCCACTTTAACAATGAAAATATTTATTTATCAACATTACTCCGACGAAGCTACAGTATCAGGGAACGCGCCAATATGTATTAAATATAATAATGTCGAAATAAGAAAAGTTTTTCATTAAACAGTTGTGATAAATTTCCACTAAGAAGAAGCCAACACAAACAAAAATAGCAACAAATACTACAGGATTCTAAAGAATAATTCTGTAAAAAACAAATCCAAACACTCCACAAAAGTAAAATATCAACACACACATACACATAAGACGACGATGACAGTCAGTGTCGTGTGACTCTTTAACATCGTCGCCTTGTTCACGAAAAAGCGAAATTAATCCTTTTAACGCTTTTAGATATCTTACCGGTATGCTTGGCGAATATTCCTGTAAAAGCAAGAAGAAGGTTTTAGTAGAGAGACAGCGGCAACAAAAAAAAATGTACGACAAGAAGCCACGTACAGAGTTATAAAATATTCAAGATTGAAGGCGAAGGGGAAAACCGTTTGTTTGAAAGTTCAGACAGTCTATTTTTCCTTGTCATAATACGCTATTTTCTTTAAGAAAATATGTAATTTTTGTTATAAAATGTTTAACTTTAAGTTTGTTGGTGAATTTTTTTTCGTGATAATTCAGCATTTATCACAGTAAACAATTTTTCAAAGCAAAACACCATATTTTATTTCCGTTCGGTTTCTTTCCTTTTAACTCATTTTAAGATATTAAAAATTATAATTTCCAAATGTAGAAGAACGTCTGTTGACCCATCACACCAAATAATGCCGATAAAAATGCCATCCTCTCGCCACAATTTTTACATCGTTTGTCGGACGTTTATCTCCAGCGACCATACGCCACGTCATACTATCTCGTCGTTTGCGTTACGTGTTTTATTGGTTGCCAGAATTCGGGGGTTTAACTGCTTTCTAAAACATGCGATTTGGACGTCGATTCCCTGCGACCGAGCTGGTCGGTAATTAGTTTTAAACGCTGATTTGACGAGTACGGAGCATTTGATATATCTCGCGTCGCATATGTCGTTCGCCTCGCGAATACTTGTTTTGATTTGGAATTTGCTACGTGTGTACACACTGAGTAGTACTTTTTAAATAAAAATGATCAACTTTTAATTGCAAAGACGACGGTGTCTGATTTAAAACAGTTAATAATGTCTAATTTTAGTTTAAAGGAGAAAGTTGAATTAAAAACTAACTAAAAGAATGTAAAAATAGGGCATACTCTACAATGGGCACAAAATACTCTACAATAGTACCAACCTAGGCCCCATATTTGGGTACCTGATATGCATCAAAATACACAGTGGACTATTGGAGAATATTTAAAATATTCAAAAAACAAGAAAATCATTTTTCTTGTGCTCCACGTAAATTCTCAACCCTTCAGCCACCATCAAACGCCAACAAGCATCTCCCGAGACCGGTTTCTGGCCTTAAGCCGTCATCAGTCGGACTCGAGTCCCACTGTGTATTTTTATGCATATCTGGTACCTGAATATGGTACCAGATATATATGTACCCCTGGGCCTGGGTTTGGGTTCGAACGGTTTCAGACAGTAGTACTGTTACAACCACCGGATGGCGTGAGCTGCATTTTGATGCTGCTTTCATCCGATTTGGCCGATTAATATGGTCAGGACCCTGGTCAATCCTTCAGTTGCTTTCAAACGTTCAACTCGAGCCTTTTTTGTTTTTTTTTTGTAAATATTTTTTGAATTATTCGAACTTCTCATGAACTTTTTCTAATTTTCTTTCTCTATTAATTTGCAGTTACAAAAAGCTGTTTGAATGTTTTACTCTTCGAGAAACGGTAAGTACCCACTTATTCATTCCTTTATGTGCTCAACAAGCTACAACTTATCCTCCAATGACCTTATAACTAGTAACAATATAATATTTGAATGTTTTCCTTGTTCGCGTCCTGTATATGGTTGCAATAGCACGAAAAGTAAAAAGGAGGAAGGAAAAAGATAAGTACTTCATGTGTAGCATAGTTCCGACATGAACCGGAGGAATTTTTAAATGGTTTAAATACAATCAATTTCTGGACCATATCGCCTAAGTTAAGAAGTCGTAGAAGCAAAACCATTTGAGTAATATTAAATGTGAATAGAAAGTCACATTCAAAGTGAAAAGTATTTCATGTGTACTATGTAAAAGAATCAAAAGTTCCAACAGAAAAGACTGAAAGAACTTTTAAATGGAGATATTTAAATACAGTCCCCTTCCGACACATTATGATCTCAGTAAAAAACCATAGAAGCAAAATCAATTGAGTAGCGTTAATTCCGAATAGACGATCGCATTCACAATGAAAAGTACTTTATGCATACTATATAAAAGGAACGACTTAAATACAGTTAAATCCTGGACCATATCATCCCAGATAAAACGTCGCATAAGCAAAATCAACTGACTAGACTATATAAAAGAGTTAGAAGTTCCGACAGGAAAGACCGAAGGAATTTTTAAATGGAGGAGATTAAATTCAGTCCATTTTGTCATCAATTACAGTCATAAATAATAAAGAACGCGTTATGTTTTAGAAAAATATAATGAGGAATTAGATAAATTTGTTTTATTTATTCATAATTAATAATGATGTAATTCTTGAACAACCGCCATATTTTCCCGAGCCAGGTATAAGCGACTGCGACGATACAGTAAAAGTTCACGATGTTATTTCTTTTGGAAAGGTTCCCGTATTATTATGATCGAGCTAAACCCAATATTAATTTATCCTGAAGCCTTCCAACACATATAATTAGCCGAATAACAAGTTTATTTTCAAGTGTTTCCTACGATTTTAAACGATTTTGATACACAGGTACTACATCATATTTAAAAATACATATTACTAATTAATTCGCAATTGAAAATAATCTTTTTTCAATCGTCAGAAAGTTTGGACAATACGAGAATTACCCAGGAATTTTCATATGCAATTTTTTTTTACCAAACTTTTCTCCTGCTTTTTTTTTAAATTCTCGTTCATCATTTTCTCTTTTTTCTCATCCATATTGGACTTTTGCTGTTAATTGTTGTCATCAGTGTTCTCAGTATATTAAATGAATTCTTCTTACTGTGATGATGCTTCCTCGTATGTTGTATTAAATCTTTTGGCCTGGTCTATTTTTTTTTTAGTGATGTTTTAGAGAACATAATTTTATGGGAAGATACATATTTTATGGATGGTTATTCTGTTATGTATGTTGGCTGATGTTTTATTATGCGAGAAAAGATATAACGGATATCGACTCCTAAAAAAAATTAAATAAATCAAAAAACATTGGAATTGGTTCATTTAAATAGTCCGTTGTATTTACATCCAAAAATATTTTGTTCCTCTGGATTGGTCAGGCTATTATACAAAGGCATAACGGTCGCGTTGGTGCGGCGGTAAGAGCGCCTGCTTTGCCGAATCCGCGCTGGAGCGATACTGGTTCGATTCCAGCGCTCGGATGGTTATTTTTCTTTCTTCTGTCCGTTTATCTTTCCTAAATGTTTGTGATAGTTTCTAGGCAAGAGTGTAAAATCCGACTACGAATTACCCCTCAGTCACGCCAGTTAAAGGGTGGGTAAGGCCGGATGCCTTCTGAGAAGTGTTCTACGTTGGTCACTCGCCAGTCGGTAGGTTTCCTGATAGACTTATGGGTAGGCAGATAACCAAAGGTTTATAGCCCGAGGGGGGTGCTGGCCTGGGTTTGTCGGAAGCTGATGACCGTGGTTCGGAACCCACGTTAAGCTGTAGGTCCAGTCGCTAAATAGCCTAGTTGCTGATGCGCCTCTAACCCAAACACTTTACTTTACTTTTACAAAGGCATAATATGATCTCAAGCCAACAGATTAGCGTATAGAACTAAGTTTGGTTTGATTGCTAATAAATATTTTTAAAAACCCAATAACCGCTACACGTTTCTAATTGAGCCCTATCAGGTTATTACCTCTTTCCCAAACGAAAAAAAACCATTGAAATCACTATAATTCACTATAAATAAACTGGTAAATGAAGTTTTAAATAAAAAATAATTATCGATATTTTTACTTTATTTTGAAATTTTATTATAAATAATATTGATAACACTAGTTTACTTGGTTTTATACCCTAGCTGAAAGTTGATTATTGTTTATTTAGGTAGGAGTTATCCAGAAAAAATAATTAAAAAAATCTGTCACGTCTGCTTTTAGGAATATTAATTTACTTAAAAATGGAAAAATCTTCTTTTTATATATTTTTTTGATCGGTTTCTCTTATAATGGACCAACAGTAATCCCCTAACAGGTTTTCATACCAAAATCCTTGATGTCGTTCTTCGAAAATCTTTAAATATTGGTGAAAACGTTTCCCCCTGTTCGTCTCTCATGCTTCCCAAGTTTTCAGGGAAAAAACTCAAATGTTCACAAATTTTTTCAATATATCAGCCACGATATCTTTATAATTTTCACTTTTTTAATTGTTCGATAATTCTTCGAGAACCATTTTGAATGACTTCCAAGCAGCTTGTTCATTAACAGATAAAAGGCTTTCAAATTGATTAGCTAATTCGGCTTGGTTAATTAAATCTTGAGTGTTTCCTTGAAGAGAGAAATCGTCAACATCACTAGAAATTAATTTAACTTCAACATCACTTCCATTGTCATCTTTTAGTATATTTTGACTAGAATTACCGGGACAAATTAGATATGGAAGATCGTTATATAAAAGTGGCTTAATAACAGACTGAATTTCGGCATATACTCGCCTTATTTTTTGTATTTTATCCCATTGCCTTCGTAACACAAAAGTAACAGTCATTGTCATGATTACTAGGTTCTCTCCATAACATTGGTGAACCAAAATGAAAGGTATACTTTACCTCCTGATGACCACTGGAGTAAAATGATTCTACAGCTTTCCCAAAACACATTAGACGCCCACTTTCTATCTTGGTTCGCAACAGGAAATCCAAAATAATGAAGATATGCCCTCTTTAACGAATCCACAATAGGTCTTCTTTTTTTTTTGAAAATATTGGGTCCACAAACGTAGCAAAAAGGATCAGAACTTTGTTTACACTTTCTATTCGACATTTTAATTCAATTTGAAACAAGATTTTTGTTGTTTGAATCGAATAAATAAATATTAAATTGAAGTCATCACTTAGAGTAGTTGAAAAAAACCGATTTGACCGTAGAAAAGATATGTGACGTGATAAAATAGTTCTGCTAACACTTTTAAGGGTTTTAAGGCTCACTAGGTTTAAGGATGGCAAGTTAACATATTTATATTCATTTCTTTGGGGGTATATAAAAAAAAGTTAAAATTTGTAAACTAGTGTAATCGATCAAAACCTTTAAAACATTGTTTGCAATTAATTGTAAGTTGATTAAAATTTATAAAATTTAAAATAAAATCACGTGGCTACGAAAGTTCCACGATTGGTTGCCATGTTTGTGACGTCATTATGCTAAACTGTTTTCACGTTAAATACTGTCAACGGATTTTTGCCTGTGAATATAAACTGTCAAAATTATTGTTAAGTTTAATGCAAAAAAATATTGTTGGTTACTAATTTAATGCAGTAATGTGTAACAAAGGGTTCGTAAAGACCAATTCTAACAATATACCTGGTCACAGGTATTTTTATGGTCACAGATTTTTCTCAAAAATGACATTCCGTTCAACTCAGCTGAAGTTCGAGGTGCTAAAGAATCAATTTGAATTTTTTAAAAATAATAATGCAGATGTAAATAAGAAAGAAAATATTTCTATTAAATATAATTAGAATAATTGTAGGGTGTCACGCGAAAGCTACGGCGACAAGCCTATAAGTTATATTCAATTTAACCGCAAAAATTGTATTTGCATGGTGAAAGGACGTGTATGTCGAGAACCTACAGTTCTGAGTAAAGCTTATACAGTTACCTTAATTATCAATTAAAATTTAAGCAGCAGGTAATAAATACTCAAACATACAAAATTGATATAGTGTTATAAATAATAATCTTTTTTATATATTTGATGACAGGAAAACCATTGATTTTTAACATTTAAAAACATTTTTTCGGGACTTGTTTTTGTGGTATTCGTACAATATGGTACGAAACACGCTAATTAATTAGATTTAATATTTTTAACAAATGTATCGATACACTGATGATAATAACAAGAATAAATTGATTAAAAACCAAAACACTCGTATCAGCTGTCTGTAATGTTGAGGGGAAATAAACATTATGACGTCACATGCACTCGGGTTTTTTTCGGTACTAGGCTAAAAATTTACTTTCAATTAGATATAACTTTTTAATTATAAGGAAAGAAATTAAAATAGTTTTGTTAACTAAACTTAAAAATGATCTTTTTCCATTTAGGACAATTTTTTTAACCCCAATTCTTGTTGTGGAATTGTAATTTATAGAGCAGGATAGTAACTTTATCTCTAAAGTGATTATATGGAAGAAAATAGTGTTTTTTTCTAGGATATGTTACCTATTTATTAAGATTTCCTGGTATGTTCAAGTTTCAAATTTGTATTGGCAAGAATTTTCGCGAAAATGTAAATTCCAGAGAAAATTGTAATTGTGGCAGGAAACAAAAAAAGGATTTTTTAACGGCTCATATTTTGAGTTTCTCGAAATCGAGACGGAGCTTTGGCGTGGTCCCGCTGCCAAGTCGGTTACTTCCTGGTATAAAAGAAAATGTCATTATTGTTAATGCTAAAAATACTTTTACTACTAGGATAAAAATGACTTTGAACTTTAATCCGGTTGGTTTTCTACTTTAATTTTTATGTAACGTAGATCCTGGTTGGAGTAAATAGATATATCTTTAGCAGAATTAATTTTATTTTGGAGAGTTTGCCCGGTACGATTTTCTTTGTAGTGCGAATTGTTTTTCAAATATGTCCATAAAGAGCGCAACTCATATCAGGCGAAGTCTATTGACTTTCTGGACATTTTTAATAGCCTAACATATTCAACTTTTCATGCTGGTTAGCCCAGTCTAGCAGAATTAATTTTATTTTGGAGATTTTGCCCGTTTCGATTTTTTTGTAGTGCGAATTGTTTTTCAAATATGATCATAAAAAGCGCAACTCATATCAGGCGAAGTCTATTGACTTTCTGGACATTTTTAATAGCCTAACATATTCAACTTTTCATGCTGGTTAGCCCAGTCTAGCAGAATTAATTTTATTTTGGAGATTTTGCCCGTTTCGATTTTTTTGTAGTGCGAATTGTTTTTCAAATATGACCATAAAAAGCGCAACTCATATCAGGCGAAGTCTATTCACTTTCTGAACATTTTTAATAGCCTAACATATTCAACTTTTCATGCTGGTAGCCCAGTCTAGCAGAATTAATTTCATTTTGGAGATTTTGCCCGTTTCGATTTTTTTGTAGTGCGAATTGTTTTTCAAATATGTCCATAAAAAGCGCAACTCTTGTCAGGCGATGTCTATTGAATTTATGGACATTTATAATAGCCTAACATATTCAACTTTTCATGCTGGTTAGCCCAGTCTAGCAGAATTAATTTCATTTTGGAGATTTTGCCCGTTTCGATTTCTTTTTCGAATATGTCCATAACAGGCCCAACTCTTGTCAGGCGATGTCTATTGAATTTATGGACATTTTTAATAGCCTAACATATTAAACTTTTCATGCTGGTTAGCCCAGTCTAGCAGAATTAATTTCATTTTGGAGATTTTGCCCGTTTCGAGTTTTTTTTCGAATATGTCCATAACAGGCCCAACTCTTGTCAGGCGATGTCTATTGAATTTATGGACATTTTTAATAGCCTAACATATTCAACTTTTCATGCTGGTTAGCCCAGTCTAGCAGAATTAATTTCATTTTGGAGATTTTGGCCGTTTCGATTTTTTTGTAGTGCGAATTGTTTTTCAAATATGTCCATAAAAAGCGCAACTCATATCAGGCGAAGTCTATTGACTTTCTGGACATTTTTAATAGCCTAACATATTCAACTTTTCATGCTGGTTAGCCCAGTCTAGCAGAATTAATTTTATTTTGGAGATTTTGCCCGTTTCGATTTTTTTGTAGTGCGAATTGTTTTTCAAATATGACCATAAAAAGCGCAACTCATATCAGGCGAAGTCTATTCACTTTCTGAACATTTTTAATAGCCTAACATATTCAACTTTTCATGCTGGTTAGCCCAGTCTAGCAGAATTAATTTCATTTTGGAGATTTTGGCCGTTTCAATTTTTTTGTAGTGCGAATTGTTTTTCAAATATGTCCATAAAAAGCGCAACTCATATCAGGCGAAGTCTATTGACTTTCTGGACATTTTTAATAGCCTAACATATTCAACTTTTCATACTAGTTAGCCCAGTGTAGCAGAATTAATTTTATTTGGGAGATTTTGCCCGTTTCGATTTTTTTTTAGTGCGAATTGTTTTTCAAATATGTCCATAAAAAGCGCAACTCATATCAGGCGAAGTCTATTGACTTTCTGGACATTTTTAATAGCCTAACATATTCAACTTTTCATGCTGGTTAGCCCAGTCTAGCAGAATTAATTTCATTTTGGAGATTTTGGCCGTTTCGATTTTTTTGTAGTGCGAATTGTTTTTCAAATATGTCCATAAAAAGCGCAACTCATATCAGGCGAAGTCTATTGACTTTCTGGACATTTTTAATAGCCTAACATATTCAACTTTTCATACTAGTTAGCCCAGTGTAGCAGAATTAATTTTATTTGGGAGATTTTGCCCGTTTCGATTTTTTTGTAGTGCGAATTGTTTTTCAAATATGACCATAAAAAGCGCAACTCATATCAGGCGAAGTCTATTGACTTTCTGGACATTTTTAATAGCCTAACATATTCAACTTTTCATGCTGGTTAGCCCAGTCTAGCAGAATTAATTTCATTTTGGAGATTTTGGCCGTTTCGATTTTTTTGTAGTGCGAATTGTTTTTCAAATATGTCCATAAAAAGCGCAACTCATATCAGGCGAAGTCTATTGACTTTCTGGACATTTTTAATAGCCTAACATATTCAACTTTTCATACTAGTTAGCCCAGTGTAGCAGAATTAATTTTATTTGGGAGATTTTGCCCGTTTCGATTTTTTTGTAGTGCGAATTGTTTTTCAAATATGACCATAAAAAGCGCAACTCATATCAGGCGAAGTCTATTGACTTTCTGGACATTTTTAATAGCCTAACATATTCAACTTTTCATGCTGGTTAGCCCAGTCTAGCAGAATTAATTTCATTTTGGAGATTTTGGCCGTTTCGATTTTTTTGTAGTGCGAATTGTTTTTCAAATATGTCCATAAAAAGCGCAACTCATATCAGGCGAAGTCTATTGACTTTCTGGACATTTTTAATAGCCTAACATATTCAACTTTTCATACTAGTTAGCCCAGTGTAGCAGAATTAATTTTATTTGGGAGATTTTGCCCGTTTCGATTTTTTTTTAGTGCGAATTGTTTTTCAAATATGTCCATAAAAAGCGCAACTCATATCAGGCGAAGTCTATTGACTTTCTGGACATTTTTAATAGCCTAACATATTCAACTTTTCATACTAGTTAGCCCAGTGTAGCAGAATTAATTTCATTTTGGAGATTTTGCCCGTTTCGAGTTTTTTTTCGAATATGTCCATAACAGGCCCAACTCTTGTCAGGCGATGTCTATTGAATTTATGGACATTTTTAATAGCCTAACATATTAAACTTTTCATGCTGGTTAGCCCAGTCTAGCAGAATTAATTTCATTTTGGAGATTTTGCCCGTTTCGAGTTTTTTTTCGAATATGTCCATAACAAGCCCAACTCTTGTCAGGCGATGTCTATTGAATTTATGGACATTTTTAATAGCCTAACATATTCAACTTTTCATGCTGGTTAGCCCAGTCTAGCAGAATTAATTTCATTTTGGAGATTTTGCCCGTTTCGATTTTTTTGTAGTGCGAATTGTTTTTCAAATATGTCCATAAAAAGCGCAACTCTTGTCAGGCGATGTCTATTGAATTTATGGACATTTTTAATAGCCTAACATATTCAACTTTTCATGCTGGTTAGCCCAGTCTAGCAGAATTAATTTCATTTTGGAGATTTTGCCCGTTTCGAGTTTTTTTTCGAATATGTCCATAACAGGCCCAACTTTTGTCAGGCGATGTCTATTGAATTTATGGACATTTTTAATAGCCTAACATATTCAACTTTTCATGCTGGTTAGCCCAGTCTAGCAGAATTAATTTCATTTTGGAGATTTTGGCCGTTTCGATTTTTTTGTAGTGCGAATTGTTTTTCAAATATGTCCATAAAAAGCGCAACTCATATCAGGCGAAGTCTATTGACTTTCCGGACATTTTTAATAGCCTAACATATTCAACTTTTCATGCTGGTTAGCCCAGTCTAGCAGAATTAATTTCATTTTGGAGATTTTGCCCGTTTCGATTTCTTTTTCGAATATGTCCATAACAGGCCCAACTCTTGCCAGGCGATGTCTATTGAATTTATAGACATTTTTAATAGCCTAACATATTAAACTTTTCATGCTGGTTAGCCCAGTCTAGCAGAATTAATTTCATTTTGGAGATTTTGCCCGTTTCGATTTCTTTTTCGAATATGTCCATAACAGGCCCAACTCTTGTCAGGCGATGTCTATTGAATTTATGGACATTTTTAATAGCCTAACATATTCAACTTTTCATGCTGGTTAGCCCAGTCTAGCAGAAGTAATTTAATTTTGGAGATTTTGCCCGATACGATTTTCTTTGTAGTGCGATTTTTTCTCAAATATGTGCATAAAAAGCACATCTCATATCAGGCGACGTCTATTGAATTTCTGGACATTTTTAGGACACACACACGCCCATATATATATATATATATATATATATATATATATATATATATATATATATATATATATATATATATATATATATATATATATATATATATATATATATGGGCGTGTGTCTTTCAACTCCCTCGTAGAACGTAGGGCTTCAAGAAAGTCATACTATCTGTTCTAAATTACACCAGAGCCTGAATTCTCCCCTAGGACTTGTTCACTTTTTTAATTATGGAGAGTTCTTCTCTTTAGCCCCATAGCTCTTTTTCCCTGCAGATTCCAGTCCAATGATATTTTGGCTAGACAGTTGCTTTGCTTTCTGAGTGTGTGCCCAACCCAACCCCATTTACGAAGTGCTATCTGGTGTATCAATTTTCCTTTGATTTCTGAGATAGAGTAAATCTTCGTTTCGAACCTTATCCAGCCAGGATATACCGAGTATTTTCCACAAGCAATTATTTCACCTGAAAACCTGAAGTTTATTTGTTATTGTCTTCATTATTTTCCACATTTCATACCCATAGAGCAAGGGCAGCCGTAACATTGATGTTAAATATACAGAGTTTTGTTTGTGTTAAATATTATGTTGACCTCCATATAAGCGCCAGCGCTCCAAAAACTCTTTGAGCATTTCGTATTCTGCTTCTGACATCATGATTTGCACCTCTGCTTTTTGTGAAAATGCTGCCCAAGTATATAAAACTCTATCCATCTTCTATGGATGGGGATGAAATGGCTTAAAAAAGGTGGTTTTTATGTTAATATCCAGGCCTACTTTCTGGGCTTCTATTGCAAGTCTGTCTAGCATATGGATCATGTTATTATTAATGCTTTCATAGTGTACATTAAAATTATCAAATCAATTGAATTAAAATTATTTTTCATAGTGCATTTTTTTTTCTCCAGTAAATATCACAACCTAATATTTACCAACTTTTTAATTGTTTTCATAATAATTCTGAATAAAAATGTCGAAAAACACCGAATAAACATTAAACTTTGCTCAACAGCAACAACAAGCCATGAAACGAATAGTTTATCTCACAATCTATTGTCGGATTGGTTTTATTTAAAAGTTGGAGCGAAGATCAGATAAAGAGAAATAAATCTAAATTTAAAGTTTATTTTTTTCCAAAACTATTAACATAGATTTTCGAATTTTATTATGGCGATCGATTTATTGTTGGTTGGCCGTTTATTTTCACAAGATGAAATATTTTTTCTCTTTTTTTATTTTTTTGTAATTGTTTTAATGTCCGTAGGCCGTTTTAAAACAATTACAAAAAAATTTTTTCTTCAACGTGATATTTAAATGCGCCAATTCTTCACTATCTTGGTCGGTGTTCTATTGTCAAAATATGTTTCGGTTTGGTATTCGGTTTTTTTTCGCAAAATTTGAGTGTTTACTTCCATCACAACATAAATATAATATAAAATATAAAATTAATTTTATCTTTTTACCTGTTATTTTATTAGACCCGATCCTGTTTACATTTCTTGCAACTTTGCCGGGTTTCGTTACGGCAGGTGTTGTTAAGAGTTTATTGTAGCCAATCGGTCAACGATATATCTTGAAACGCACTTTGCATCAAAAGTTAGTCCATTTCCCACTATATTAAAGTAAACATAGGCCGCGCTAGAAAGGGTACTGCTGAAGAAAGGCGTTGAATTTTGCAACTGGGAAGCCAAAACAAATCTTACGCATTTATTACGAAGGTAATCAAGAGGTCACCATGTGTAATTACTAAAGCTTTGAAAGAATCGTATGTAACCCAAAAACAACCAGAAAAGAAAGATGTATTACTTATGTCAGTGTCTTACCCGTTATGCCAGTGTCGGCTCATGTAAAAATGGAGCAGTTTTCAAGTTAAAATACGTATTATCACAAATATTCAAGCAAATCTGAGAGATCAACAACTTTTATATTTTTTCCATGTACATAATCGTGAAAAATTGCCATTTTTCTTCAGTTTCAAATATTTTTCGTTAAATCCCGTCCTAGTTGAGATATTCTGAAGATAATTTCTATACTTACTCACAATTTTACGCATAATTGAGTGGTTTAACAGAAATTTTGATAGCTCTTACTGATGTTTTAATTTAGGGTAAAAATTATTGTTCAAAATATTTAGTCTTATTTTTCATCCAGTACTAAAGTGACAAACATTCGCAAAGTAGCTGGCACTTTATGGATTTCTTCGAATGTTCTGTTTTTTATTTGTATACAGTTAAAAAACATATATTTATAAATAGATTTTTCAAAAAATTTATAAACACGTCACCGAAACAGTAAACAAACCTTAGTGGCGGTTGTAAAACGACCGTTATCAAAATATAGAAACGAACTCGGAAAGTGTTAAATATCGTGATCGATGCCAAGATTTTATTATCGATTCGAATTCGAACGGCTGCAACAATAAGAGTCCGAAATGATGTATGGCTCGTGTTTTTGCATAAACAATTTTAATGGGAAAAAGGAACTGAAAGTCTACCCAATATAAGTCTGCAAAATTTTATGGACAATCAGTTATTTTTTGATATTACGCTTGTATACAACGTCATTCCTTGTAAATTTCCCGTTTATTTCAAGATTATTAGGCGTTGGGATAATTTTAGAATGTTTTTTTTCTATCTAAAACGAAATTTATAATAAAACAAAATCAGTACATACGTAGAAGGCTCATTGCTTGCACTTTTCTTGCTATTGTACTTGAAACAAATAAAAAAAACACTAAAAAAGAACAATAAAACTTGTGTATCAACTGGGTGTATACATACTCTTATTTTAGATGGCCTTGGTGATGATTTTTTTGCAAAACATTTTGTTTTATGTATGTATTTATTCGCATATAGTTTAGATCTTATTAACAACTCGCATTAAGAACTGAGGTCGATACAAGGAACTAGATCGGGCGAATAGGATGGATGATTAAATTACGATAAATTTTCAAGGTGGTAATCGACAAACAGCTATGCTCTGATTTGAGACAGGATTGTTTTTGTAAGAGTTTGTAGTAGATCGCTTGAGTACGGAACCTAGGCCCTTTATTCTCTATATTCGTCCTAATACGTAAATTTGGTAATCAGGTAAGATTCCCGTTACTAAATAGGTCAAGGAAAACCTATTCACACTTGATTGAGAAGTTAGGAACTGGCCGTCGTATAGTCCAGACATAGTTCGCATTGATGGGCAATTATTATGACTGATGTAAGGTTCAATGTTTAGAAATAAAACGTTTTAAAAACTGATTTTTACGCTTAATGAGTTGTCACGAGACGAAGAAAAAAAATAGCAACGTCCAGAATACGAAAAACAACATATGTACTACGTTGGTTTGAAAATAGATGCCAATAAAACGCGAATTTTTCGCCGAAACCCAAATTTTCGTATAGGTGTCAAGGCGAGCGATGGAGTGTAGCGCTCGACCAGTCGCAGCTTATCTGGAACACGCCAAAACTCCAAAAAAAATTATTTTTCGCAATTTTTGACCTGATTTATCTCGTCCGGATATCCATTCAGTGTTATCCATATTCTTATGGATATTTCAACTTTACTTATAATGAAATGTGTAAAGATTTTGAATGGTGATCCTTGTGATAATTTCTTAGCAATTTTGTAATGGATGGCGGTTTTTCAAACTTAACTGAGGTAGCTGATACTTGATGGAAATTATTTTTAAATAAATAAGCAGAGATTAATATGTAAAAATTTCCAATTGTTTTCTTTGGAAAACATTCATTGAAATTACGCTTTTCTATCATTAAGTGATTAGCATAATGAGAATTATTTTCTTTTCCAGTATATGTAACAGTTTCCAACTTTTCCAGTATATGTAATTGTTTTGATCGCGGCATTTGTGATATTATTGACCGGATATATTAAATGAATGGCTTTATTTATTTTTTAACTTATATATATTAACTTTTTTTTATTAATTATTTTATTTATAATGTTTGTAAATACTTTGTAATTTATTTAAAACGTTACCTTTCTTTTTGATTAATTATCCGTTTCAAAAATTCACTGAGAAAAACCGAAAATATTGTTTTCATTACTTACGAGATATATCAAGTCATATAACAATATCGGCTCTATTTAAAGTAGATTTTTACCGACGATATACTTCACAACTTTGGAATTAATTTACATTTTGTGGCCGAAGTGAGGATTAAACTAATCTCGAAAAATCTAAAACGAAATTTTCCAAACAACTTTTTAAGATCTTCCCCAGTCCATTTACTTATAAAAACTGTGGCAAAGAAGCAATGATGGGGAAAGAGTTAAATTCGACTCACACAAAGGGTCTGCTTGAAATTGCTGCTAGCGAACCACCAGGTGTTTCTAGGTATGCCAACTCTAGTTGACATTGAACTCTACGCCATCAGAGAAAGTTAAGAAACGCGAACGAAATAAAAATTAAATTCAAAGGCCCTACCTTTGGATGTAAAACTGAAACTTCTCAGTCTGTAACTGTCCTCGTCCTCTTCGCCCTCCGTGTTGCTGAGACTGGTCGCTTTCTTGCTTTCTGGTACGTCCAGGAAAGCCGTCGACTTCCTTTGGTACACAGAAGTACCTCGTCGCTGAGACCCTTTCCGTCTAATATTAGGCGATACATCTGGAGTAGAATCTTCGGTCAATTTAGGTTCGCTGTTGGATTGGGAACGATCAGCTTGAGCTGAAACAAGAATCTCTAAAAGTTTCTAAAAGAGCAAAAAGAGAAGAGAGTTAGTAGTCAAATTCCTTTGGATCTCTGGCCACGCAGGCATATTGGGCAATGAACAAGCAGACTACTAAGCCAAAATGTCTCTAAAAGAAAATCTTCCTATCTTGCCGCTTTCCATCACCGGGGATGCCTTCGCCTGCATCTCACTAATTATTCAAGATATTGTGCAATTCGACTGGGATACTTTGGGTTACGCCTCTAAGTTATATACCGTGAAACCTAAATTCTTCGAATGTAATCGCCCTCCAGCTTTGACCGCCATCTTTTTGTAAAGTGGAATAGGCTTAGAATCGGGCACTGTCGCTTCTCACATGGTCATCTAATAAATGGCGAACCTCCATCGGTATGTACCTTATGTGGTGCTCCTCTTTCTGTTCGTCACGTCTTACTAGAGTGCCCTTCGCTATCTACTCTTGCACAAAGACATGGACTTCCCAGGGACCTTCCGTCTATTTTGTCCCCTCATTACTCCAGTTCTCTTTTTGAATTCCTCCTGTTATTCATCTCTGTTATCTTTAAACTCCTCTTTCCCTTAAAATTTTCACATACTCGTCTACTCTTAATTGAGCTGTTCCATGCATTATATCTGACTGTTTGTAGCTGTTCCTTTATTTACTATATAGTAATACATTCTTTAATTCATATTGCTTTCATTATACACTTTATTTACAATATTTATTATATTTAATTTGTCTGGCATACACTCTTTATGGGCTGCCAAATGGCTTCAGTTGCTGACGCGGCCCTAAATTAAAAAATTCAAATTCAAAGCATGGTTAGCGAAACGCGCGTCGAGAAGTTTAAAAAAAGTGATTTGGTCTTTAGTGGTAAATCTCTTCAAGGTAAGTTTCGTGTTTCGCACTAAAAGTTCCAATAGAATAATTGATATTCCTCAATAATATATAGGATTATTTTTAGCAGCTCTTTTGTACATCAGAATGATTACGTTAATTTTCCCTTCCTTTACAATTTCCCACCCTACTTATATTATTATACGTATATTAATTCACTAGGAAGATTATCTATGCCAGGTAATGTTCTATTCTTAAGTTTACTAACATACACAATATGCCGGAAAAATAACGGAATATTTTTAATTTAAAGAAAACTACTAGCCCCATTTATTGAAGAAGTAAACTAAAGTGACAGTGCCTTTTGTCACTTCGTCACAAAAACTTGATGGAACAAAGGGCTAATAGTAAATTACGTTTCGAACTCGGTAAACATTTTACGGAAACCTTTGAATTGATGAAAAAAGTTTATAGTGATGATTGATGGCTTATCCCGTACACGCGTGTTCAATTCAGGTTGGCCAACAACCATGGCAGAAATGCATACCGTTAGAAAGAGGTTAAACCAGAGATTTTTTTAAAAGAATTCGAAGACCATGTTCGCTTTTAGTTTTTTTTTTAATATGCAATTCAAAATTTATTTTTACTTCTTCCAAAAACTTTGCGAGTCCATAAAAAAGCTAGATGTCTCTTGCATGTAATTTTGATTTTCGTAGAACATTACACATTAAAATAAAAAAATAATTCAGAGGATATACCAATAACTTTTTTTTTTAATTCACGTTTCAGTGAATTTGGAATTTTTCAAAAAAAGCTTTAAACATTAACATAAAAAAACCTGTGGGCTCAGTAATGCTTTATGGGGGCTGAGAAGATTGCAAAAGACTTGGCAAACGATACACCGAACTCCCTGTAGAAACATTTTCTGCATCTTCTTGGTTTCTGTTTGATTTTCTTCTGGTGGTTCTTTATATACGGTTTAGAAATACGGTACCAAGGTTTCTCTACATTGTGATTCTTCATTGATTGGTTTTCCTACCTCTTAACATGTTTCATCTTTTTCTCAGGTCACCGTATGACCTATACGATATATATGCTCGATTTCTTTAGAATTTATTTTTTTCCAGACATTTTTCTTCAGTTGTATTTCATTGTTGGCTCTATTTCTTATTTCTTTAAATCCTGGGAAAATATCCCAAATAAATAACAAACAATAAGTAACAAAACTATTTGCACTTTTGCGTTTTTGAGAGATGCTTCTGGACTTACACTAGAAATGCTTCTAGACAGTTCTTGAGAGATGCTTCTTTAGCAACATTCCTATGCCTTTTAACGGTATTGTAGGACACTCTTAATTCCCCTCAAAGTTTATCAGGGCTTGTTTTAAGATTTGCAGCCACAGCTGGTCTTCTACCTGATCTTCCCTACCTTCAAGACTCATGTCTCCCTCCCGGGACTTTTTGAATCAGAGCTGAACGGTGCGAATTCTTCCTTTACTTTGCAAATGTCACAAGCGGAGTCAGTAGCTTTGAAACCTTTTTTAAAATAATTTCTTAAACTGGTCATAAATTATTTCATTGATTTTAGCGTTTTTGATAAAAGTTCACTTCACTGAAGAAGGAATGCGGAAAGTTGAAATCGAATTAAACACCTTCCGAAGTTGTAAGGATCAGTGGTAGAATAATATGTGATGATATAAGACAAAATGTTGTAAATGTTGAGACAAATATTTGTGATTTTTGGTGGTGAAAAAAAAGTTGGAGTAAAGTTTTCCCTGGTGTTACCTTGTTGTGCGTTCCGGTACTTGACGCTCTTGCGGTTGGCGATGCGGGCGCTCTGCGACCGGGCCGCCGGCCGCCGCCGACGCTGCGTCGGGGTACCGTCCCCCGGCGGCGGCGACTGCAGCAACGGCGGGATCGCTTCCATGCTCGAGCTGCCCATGGCGGCGCAAATCGACGCCGATCGTCCTTTCGATCGCGGGACGCGTTGCGGTCTGTCGTCCGTCATGGCGAAAACTGACGCCGGGACGCGACTAACGTCGAGACGCTCGCTGGGAATTGGCCCGCCGCGTTGCCACATCGTCCACAAAGTTATAATTTTCCAGTCAATTTCAAATTAGAGAACAAAAAAATAAAAACCCGTTTGATAGTACAGTTTGGTTCAACTATTAATAACGTTTTTAAGTTATTGCTGTAGTTAGTTATCGGGCAAATAAAAGATTGATTTCTACAGAAACTGTGGAAATATTGCAGATTGTTCAAGACAAAGAACGCTTGAGCTTTAAAATGATTCTGAAAAACCATTCTTTCCAACATTGCTATTTCTTCCTTGGATATCGCCATCAAGACAATGTCGTCGGAATAGACTAACCATTGGTGTCTGGTATTAGCCCCTTGGCATTGATGCCACTCTTCCTCAGAATCACTTCCTGCACTAGATTAAACAGAACTGTGGACAGTGGATCGCCTTACCTCAGTTCTTTCTTTTGCAATGAACTTCTTAGACATTGCTCCATCGACTATAACTTTATTTTCTGTTCTCCTGACAGTCTTCTCCACCAACTTCCTCAACTTCTCCGGGATTCCCAACTGTCTCATTGCTTGGAACACATTTTTCCTGCTAATGAAGTCATATGTTTGCCGATAATCTATGAATAGCATACTGTTTTTTGTTCATAAGTATACTGTTTGATCTGTTTCATGATGAATATCCTGTCGATTGTTGATCTTCCTGCCCTAAATCCTCTTTGGTATATCCCCTATTTGTTCGTTATGGTATTTCTCTAATCGATCTTTAATTATCTTTGCCATCACTTTGTAAGTCACGTCTTGCAGTGCAATTCCTCGGCAGTTATTGCACTCCTCCTTAGCTCCTTTTTTGTGAAGGGGTATCATCAGCGCCCTATTCCATTTTCTAGCATATTTTCTTTCCAAATTCTTTTCATTAACTCCCATGTTCTTGTCACCAGTGTATCACCACCCTGTTTCAAGATTTCTGCTGTTATATTATATTGTCTGCAATCTCATCTTCCATTTCATATTCTCCCCAGTTCCCTTCCTCCCCAGTCTCTTTTAACGTCTCTGAAAAATACTGGGCAAATTTGTTCAGTTTTCCATCTGCATCTCCGCTACTGCCTTTACTTTTTTTTAATTTCCTGAGAGAAATTTCTTATTTCCTTAATAGCATATCATTTTTGTATTTCTTTTAACTCACGTTCGAAAAGTTCTTTTTCCTGCTACATACGGTCTTGGCTTCCCTTCGCATGCGTTGATATATTTCTTTGTTTCTTTCAATAATCGAAGACGTGCTCTGTTTCTGTGCTCCAAAATCTGTTTACATTCTTCATCAAACCACCTATGTGTTTGATTTTTTTTTGGTTCTCTCAGTATTTTTTCTGCTACCTGCTTCATAACTGTTTCAATCTGTTCCCATTATTCCTCTAAATGTTCCTTATTGGGTTTATTTCGTAGTTTTCCTTTCATTTCCTGCTCGAAACGCATTGGTGTTGGCCTATCCTATAGTTTTGCTACGTCATATCTCTTCCCCTCCCCTCTTTGTACCTTTACTTCTAGATGGTCTTTCCTGTTTAATTTCTGTTATAACTAATATGCGATCACTATCACTATCACCTCGCCCGAAACTTTTTACATCAGTAACGTTCTTTATATGTTTTCTTTCTACGAGGTGAATTTGATTTTTTGTCTCTTCATTTGGAGCTATCCATGTTTATGTCTCTGTGATCAAAAACAGTGCTAACAATTTTCATATTGTTCTCGAACGCAAATTCTATCAACCCTTTTTCCATTGGCATTGTTAGTGGTGTGCATACTTTTACTTCATCTTACTTTCCTGTATTCTTCTTCCCTCCCTACGTTGGCATTCAAGTCGCCTATCACATATTTTATATCAAACTTCGGAACCTGTCCGGGTCTTTTTCTTCGGGTGGTGCATGCGCATTTATTATATGCATATTTTTGAATTGGCCTCTGATCCTGCACATTATATCTGAAATCCCTTCGAACTCGATAACTATGAACTATAAACCCTACTCCCAAGATTCTCCGATCAGTTCCGCTATTAAAAAGCATGTAAACTTCCACTTCTGTCATCGTTATATCCCTTTGGTTAGTCTTCTGTAGTGCTAGAATATCTACTCTGTACTTTCTCATCTCCCCAATCAGGTGTTTCAGCGCTCCTTCCGTAAATGTATCTCTAACATTCCATGTACCGGTCCTAATTCTGTCTGGTTTGTTTTTTTCTGTTTTCTTCCTGCTTGTTTCCACTCCCAATCCATTTTGTTGCTGGGTCAGATCCATATTTCCGTTCCCAGTCGCACTTGTTAGTTTTCTGAGCCGCTTGCTGTACTTCCAGTTTTTTCCAGCGTATTTTCTCGTTTGTTCCATTTCCAGGTTTGGTCTCCAGATCTTCCTACATACCTGTTCTCAGTTATTTAGAACTATTGCTACTTAATATCCAGGCTTCATATTGAACTATCGATCTTATTTCTATTGTAAAAGATTGTCCAATAAGAATGTTAGAACTTCTGGGTTACAAAAATTAAACAAAGGAGAGATTTGGTTCCGACTAAATTCCATATTCTTTAAACTTGTATAGAAGCACGTTTCGCTATTCAAGTTAGCATCATTAGGAGATGATTCACTTTCAGATTGAACCACCTCCTGATGATGCTAACATGGTTAGCGAAACGTGCGTCGAGACCTCTAAAAAGTGATTTGTATAGTGGGAAATCTCTGCGAGTTTAGTGTTTCAGACCGAAGGATCCAACAGAAGAATTGAAAAGAGAGATTACTTTAACTCAGAGGTTAATTCAAGCTTTTATTCTAATTGTTTTAGAAATTTTAAGGGGTGTCATAAGATTTTCAGTGATAATCTTGTATAATCCCAAATTTCATTTCGTAATTGTTTTATCGCTATTTCGAAGTTTTGACTTGTACTGGTCGTATCTCGAATTTTTTCGAAGCGATTCTTATTTATTAAGATACTGTTAAGTGTTTCTGTTTCCGTATTGGCTTTCATCGTAAATATATATATATATATATATATATATATATATATATATATATATATATATATATATATATATATATATATATTTCGCTAAAGAAAATTCAATATTTACAATGGATAGTTAAAATGTATTTATTCAAAGGCCATTTGATTCTATATATCAAATGGCCATATTGGCCATTTGGTTCTATACATTTCGCCCATGTCTCAGGCAATTTATGGATGTCATTCCAAAAGAACAGTTTCTACTTTGAGCTAAACCATTCACCTAGCCATTTTTTAACTTCTTCGAAATCGGCCGAGTGCTGCTCTGCAAGCGCGTGCCCCATCGATGCGAAAAGGTGGTAGTCGGATGGAGCCTTCTCAACTTCTTTGACTGGTTTTGCTGTATGAGACGGCGCGTCGTCATGCTGCAAAATAACATTATCATGTCTTTGAGCGTATTGTGGACGTTTTTCGATCAATGCACAGTTCAAATTGATCATTTGTTGCCGGTAGCGATCAGTATTAACTGTATCTCCAGGTTTCAACGTTCATAATATACGACACCAACCTGGTCCCACCCGACATAGAGCATAGTCTTGCGACCAAAGCGATTTGGCCTTGCATTCGATGGGCCGGCTTCGCCAGGTGATAACCATGGTTTTTTTCGCTTGGGATTTTCGAAATAAATCCATTTTTCATCGCCCGTTACTATTCGATGCAGAAATGGCTGCCTTTTATACCTTTGAAGCAGCATTCCACTGACGATTTTTCGATTTTCTAATTGCCTGTCATTTAATTCATGTGGCACTCATGTTTTGGATCTTTCCCATCACTTGTAATAGTTCACAAATTGCGACTCGGCTCACATTCAACATTTCTGCCATTTGTTTTTGAGTTTGTGTTGGCTTTTCATCCAATAACTCCTGCAATTTCGCATCTTCAAACGTTTTCGGCCTACCAGGACGTTCTTTGTCTTGAACTTTGAAATCACCACATTTAATTGTCGAAAATACGTTTCACATGTTCTTATGGTTGGAGCATGCTCACCGTAAGTCTCTACCAGAAAACGATGACTTTCAGCGGCTTTTTTCTTTTGATAAAACAAGAAAACTAATGCGTGCCGCAAATTTACGTTTTCAGGCACAAAACTCGACATTTTCAAAAAATTATAAATCTATAACGCTGTTATTTTGGCGGGACGTAACTTGTGTAGTTTTGAGGTTAATGTCAGTAGAATAAAATGACATATGTATCAAATCATAACATTGCATACTTATGGCTAGTGAAATTTGTTACAAAAACCGGAAAATAATTGCCGACACACCTGGTGCTCCACAAGATAACCCACTTTCCGGGCTTGTGGAGCAACTATTTGCTCTAATACTGGGCCAAATTCAGGCTCAGTTGGGCGAAATGCTCCAAACCTCCCTTAGAGCACTTATCCCAATTAAATCCCCCTAATACCGTGGGAGAAAGCCTATGGGGCTCGAGCTTCTGGAGTTTCCGGCTTTCATAAGTCTCCACACAAGCTAACCGCTATCGCTAACTCCCAGATCCCGATCCAAATGGCGGACCGTCGACAACCGCTGGTCGTCGGCGCGGCATTGGTCGTGACCAAGCTCCTTTTTCCGATGGAGACAAGGTCCCATCCCAGGTAACCTTCACAAAGTGTCTCTGGACTTTGTTGATTACACGTTTCTTAATAGTCGGACATGCCTCACAAAAGAAAGAGGGAAACTCCGACACTTCAAGGGATACCGAGAATCCCCAAGAAAAATGATACCCATTTCGGGCAGTTTCATGTTATATGGGCAAGAGTCACAGGTTAGCCCAAAAACCAGGGTGAAAAAGCGGAAAGCGCAACACCTCGTATATATAAATACATTTGAAAATGATGGATGAGATTCCATCGAAACGTCAGCGAAACCGTCCACCAGTGGACATTCAGCTAACACGGGATACAACAGAAACTATCATTACATATCTATGGAAAAAGTCAAAGGAAAATGGAAAAATGTCAAAGTGATTCTTCTTCATAAAAAAGGAAAACAGGAAAATTTAAAAAATTACCGCTCAATAAGCCTCCTATCAGTAATGTATAAAGTTTGCACCAAGTTAATATCTAAAAGAATATTAGGAACACTGAATGACGCACAACCAATAGAGCAGGAAGGATTCAGAAGCGGATTCAATACAATATATCATATCCAGGTTGTCCAACAGACCATAGAAAGGCATAATGAATACACCATACCACTGTGCTTGGCTTTTATTGACTATGAAAAAGCTGTAAAGCAATATGGACTGGGAAGTGGAACGGCGTGTTAAATGTGGCTGGCAGACATTTGACAAGCTCAATATAGTGTGTAAGAACAAACTCCCACTTCTGAAGAGAAAGGTTTGGTTGCGTGCGTGCTGCCTGTTTTTACATATGGGAGTGAAACATGGACACTCACATCACAATCAGCTCAAAAGCTTCGGGTAGCACAGAGGGGAATGGAAAGGTATATGCTTAGCATCACACAGCGGGACAGAAAGACCTGCATGTAGATCAGAGAACAAACGAAGGTGTGTGACATCACTGGAAGGGTGAAATAATTGAACTGGAAGTGGGCAGGCCATACAGCGAGCCGATGCGACGACAGATGGACCAAAACAATCCTGGAATGGATACCGCTTGATCATAAACGCCCACGAAGAAGACCGAAAACACGGTGGACATTCAGGACCACGCGAGTTGGAAGCATGCTGGGGAGGCCTTCATCTTGCAGTGGATCGACAATGGCTGAATGATGATGATGATGATCAACATTCATACGACCACAATTTATTATATATGTCCTGGTTTGGTGGCTCTGGATTTTTTTGTATCAGTATTTCTGAAGGAAAAAGTTTAAATAAATAAGCCCCAATAATACAGCAACTCAAACGACTACATCCGTGCTGAAATTGTCGCATTACACATTACACGGTTCATTTGATTGACATAATTTACAAAAAATAATGACATACAATTAAAAGACAAAATGAAGCTGTGTTGTTTCTTTTACAAGTTACGGACAATTATAATGGTAGCGTGATACTTGTCCCATACGATATTTCAGTAGAGGTGGGACCTAGCTTAGAAATCGAGGACACTTTTCGTAATGTTATGCATCTGGACGAGATGGCAACACCGTCAACGGATACGTCGTTGGCCACGGCACTCTTACTACTATGCAATTATTTTTAGGATGTAAACGGCATTCACCTCTGCCCGTCTGCCCGCTCGCCGAATGCATCCCGTTTTCAAAATAGATCTACGGGGTGTTCCAGTTTTGCGATGCCAACGATCCGATCCAGAACGTTGTAAATAAATATTATTGTAAAAACACCGAACTACGGGAAGATGACGAATTTACATACGAAGTTCTCCCAATACATTTTGAAACAGTTATCTGCAACGTTTCGGTTCAATAACTAGAGACCGGACCTGTTAAAAAAAGAGTAAATGGAATAAATCGTTTCGTGCAATAGTGCGCGCAGTTACTTCCCTTTATGAAAATCGCCTAAAAATTTATATAAATTCTTTTCAATTATTTTTTGTGAGTACTTTGGATTGTTTGGATCGTTTCTTTATGTTGTGTGAAAAAAAAAATAACAGTACGCAGTAAACACAACGATAAAGCTAAAATTAATATAATTTAAAATAGAAACTGATCAAGTTACGCCACAAATTAACACCGCATCCATCCTATTCTCCGGACTTAGCTCCCTCCGACTAGCTGTCCTATTTATATGAGAACCCTAATTGCTAATCTACTACCTAGGAAGCTTACTACCTACCTAATGAAGCGTGTAAAAAAAGGATACAAGAAAAAAGAAAAATAAAAGGAAAAAGAGAACAAAAAAAAATGAAGCGTAAAGTTTAATGAGCGTTACATTAACAATTGAAAAAGTTGACTGAACGGAATAGTTTCTTTATCCCGCTTCATGATTTTCTTCCATTTTTCTATTTGAATGCTTTCATATGCATCTAGACCTATTGTTATTTACAAGTTTTAACCAGTTTTTTCTTGTATCCTTTTTGTACAGGCTTCATTAGGGAGATAGTACGCTTCCTAGGTAGTAGATTAGCAATTACGGTTCTCATATAAATAGAACATAGTTTAGTTTTAGAATTAGATTAAATCATCTCGGTGATTAGTGGTAAATCTCTGTGAGCTTAGTGAGACTGATTTGTTTAAATGTTTCATTTAGTTGAAATTTCAATTCCACATTGTCTCCTTCAAAGTGGTGGTCTTGGGAAACCGCACAGCCTTGGAGATGATTTGTCCACTCTTCATAAAAGTGCTGGAACTCAGATATTACAATCAGTTATGGCCTTTTTTAATGTTCTCCAATGTCCCCAAATTTCAAATGATTTATCAATACTGGGAAAAAAAAAAGTCACAAGGACTCAAGTCTGGTGAATAAGAGGGTTGCGAAGCCACAGTGTTGTTTTTACTTACTAAAATTTCGTGATTTGTCGTGACACGGCACCCGGGTGTTCTTGGTGAAAGACCTTCGAGGAGAGGTTCCAGGAAAATAGAGAATATATGGAATGCAATAATATGATCTAGACTCCCTATCACATCATTTGAATAACAATACATCCATATAGTTCAGATTTAGTACTTAGTGATACAAAAAATCTCGCTTTCGATTCGCCTGATACGATACGGTATAACTTTCCTACCGCCTGGACTTAATATCGCTTAGTGCACAACATCACTCAAGTAAATTTTAATATGTATTTTCATAGTTTGCGTTTTTTTTAAACATCTTTTTATTATTTGATCGTAAGAGTATTTAAGCCTGCCTACGTAACCCAATTATGAACAGTTTCAGTAGTTTGGCTACTAAACTCGTTAGGGAGCATCGCGACGACGAACAGTCAAACTCCCGCCAGAGAATTTAATTAGAAATTCGACCCGAATCAGACCGTCGTTGCGGAACAATCCGATATATTGGAATCAGAAGTTTTCTTACAGAGTTGGTAGAACTTTATTGGCGCGCTTTGACTTGTTGATGCGGAGAGAAGGCGGACAACTTCTTTGAGACATCCTACGGGGAACTGTGACAGGATATCGACGTTCTGAATAACTTAAGAGGAAAGTTCTGTGTATCTAGAGTTTGTCTAATGAGAAATTTTATCTTTGTTCTGGAACTTCTTCAGAAAATAGTTGCCGAATAAAAACGATATTGTTATGAGTTTTATATTAATAACCAACCCCAAAAATGTATAATGTTCACGATTGCAATACCAGAGAATCATATTCGACTTTATTACCTTTGTAAAGGGTTATCCAATAACAAGGAAATCAAAAAATTGAACGAAATATTTATTACTAATTTTTTATATATTTGTTTCTGCACATTCTATTTTATTTTTAACAGGTGGTTGATCAGTTAAAATATTTATAATACTTTCACAGCCTGGATACAACTTAAAGTCTATACCAAGCACATTTCTAGATTTTAGGGGCCGTTGCACTTCGGACTGTTGCATGGCCGCATCAAAAGCCTCCTCTTCTGTAAGGTTATCCAAAATAGTACGCTTGTACTTGATGACGCAATTCTCATGCCCGTTCACCTAAAATAAAACTGGTTCTTGTACTTATGATTCGTGAATTCAAAAAAAAACCCACCTGGCATACAAGATCTAGCTCATAATCATTATCCACTTGAGGCCAGCTTTGCTCTAAGACCGTCTTGTCCCAGAATATATCTCCGGAATTGTTTAAACGATTGGGAGCTGAAACAAATCCTGACCATAGTTCAGAGGCGAAATGAGGTGCCATGGGGGCAAGGAGGATAATCTGTGCGGCCAGGGCACGTTCGAATTGGAGACTGTGTGCGAAAACACCTGGAGGGGCTTTCTGAAAACACAAAAAAATACATCCAGGTCATTCCAAGCACCAAAACAAATGTTTTAGATTTTCTTTCGCGTTCTTTAATAATTATACCAAATTTGAAACTTCCTCTGGTCGTTTGGAATGTTGGTAAGGCTAATACCAACCTTATTATGTTGTGTGCATAACCTCAATGTAAACAAACATACCGAACTATTAGTCTAAAAATGGTAATGGCCATGGCAACATCCAGACTTTATTCTAAGGTTTAAACCTAAGACTTTGTGACATCAATTTTTAATTAGAAATTATATTGTAACCCTTGACTTGATCTGTCTCCCTGTGAGTATTTTCTGTTTGCGAAACTTAAAATTCCAATTATCGATACACATTTGCCGACAATCTGTATTTGAATGGTAATAAACAAGATTATGCTTACTCGAATACTGTTCGTTAAGCCTTGCTGCTTTGATAGCGCTATGCTGATCTGCTGGGATATCACGAAATTGAAGGTGCTGCCTTTGATGTAGTAATTCCTCGAATCCCACAGGTAATCCTCTTGCTCTTTAAACTTATCTTCGGTAAGCATGGCTGGTAAATTGTTTCTGTGCTTAAGGAAATCCCTGATGGTTAACCATAAACGTTTTTGCCAGTTTAAAATCCCAGGAAAAGCTAAAAAAAAAGTATTTTTCCCATCGATAATTAAAATGTTCTTGTGTTCTCATTGAGTTGTGTTCTTTTGAGTGATGGTGTATATTGTGGAAGGTACTATTAGGCTCCAACTTGATTATGCAGTACCTGTTTGAATCAGAATTTTTTCCCGCCATATAGTTATTTTAAAACGCCATCTTTCATCTTCAAATCGAGGTATGATACGAGCCTACTGTGAATCAATGGCGGTTCGTGAGGGAGGGCGTTGAGGCGCCGCCCCTCCAGCATTCATCAGAGCAAAACACTGATTCACCTCCTGTATAGGGTTTCAAAAATACGAAAAATAAAAAGGAGGAGGGGAAAGCAAAAAAAATTCTTCAGCAGCACTATTTTCTTCTACACCATTCCACTTTAAAAACCTACAAGCCGCCATTGCTGTGAATATAATAATGAATATGTAAGATGCAGAGGGTTCGGAACAGCTAAAAAAAGCGGAGGATGAAAAGTTGAAAGGAGGTGAATATCGTGGGTTAATCCCGGCGGGTCCATGTCAAAAAGTGTTGCTGCCTATATGGTGAGATCAGCTGGGCGTCATGCATTATGAGTTGCTCCAATCTGCTCAAACGGCGGTGGCTAATTCGTGTTACTGACGCTCTGAAGGAAAAAAGCCTTATGCTGGCGAGGGACGAAGGGAAGCCATTTGGCCTCAAAATAACGCACGACCACATACAGCAAAAACGGCTCTGGAAACGACCACCGAATGGCCTCCGGAAATGTTATCGCGTCCAGCGTATTCTCCAGACCTGGCCTCTTCAGATTTTTCTCTCTTCCAGTCTTTATAACCTCAACAACCTGTCAAAACCATGAAGTTTTTTCGATCTAGGATTTGACAGTCGTTTGAAAGGTGGCGAAAGTAATAGGTATTACTTAGATCGTGTTTATACTACTTTTGTCATAAATAAATATCAAGAGTAGTTAAAAAAGGTGGATAATTAAGTTGCAGACATAATATATTTGAAAAAGGATGAATTTAGATGGATCAGTTAATGGTAAAGGTGAACAAAAATCATTACTAACTATTTGTGTTCCAATTTCTATGGGAAGTGGGTGACACATCGGCTAAAATAAGCAACCTAGTAGTGTCTGTTCCATATTCTCTGAACATATCTTCAGGATTCACGCCGTTGTGTTTTGATTTGCTCATTTTCTCCCAAGTTACCACCACTGGTTTCCCCGTATCTTTACAGACGGCTTTGTGTTTTTTCATGTCTATCAAAAAAAAATCCAACTTAAAATCCCGAATAACCTAACCTAACCTAACCTACCAATGTTCTCTATTCTGCTTTCAGGGATATATTCTCCGGTACCTTTTATTCTAAAACTACGTCCCATGACCATCCCATGTACCAAAAGACGCTTGAAGGGTTCTCGTTCAGGTAGCATACCAAGGGAATGCAAAAAATGGGACACAAACCGCGCGTAATACAGATGTAGCACCGCTAAAGTACATTTTTTGTTATTCTAATTAACTATGAAGATAATTCGAAAAGTCCTCGAGCCGAGAAGGAGGCAATAATTCATGGAGTGCAAACAGGAGCCTTTTTAAGAAGCCTCAAAATACTTATGTGATTTAGGAGAACTTTTCAAATTACCCTGGTATGATGAACTAACCGTGTTCTTTTCCTCCTATGTATAGATCTACTGGCGTCAGTTTAAACGCTCTATCTTTATCGAACATTTCTCTGTTGTTTTTTGGGTCCAGGTATCGCAAAAAATACCATGAACTGTCCACAAACGTGTCCATGGTGTCGGTTTCTCGTGTCGCTGCATCTCCACAGCTTGGACAAGTTGTATTTACCTACATAACCTACATTATTGTTTGAGACGTGTTTTTATTTTTATCACATACCCAGTTAGGTTCATCTTGTAATGGAGATTTACCTTTTGGAGATAGTTGTGATAATTTTGGCAGTTTTATGGGCAGATCTCTCATGTTTACAGGCACAGATCCGCACTTTTTACAGTGAACTATTGGTATGGGAGTGCCCCAAAACCTTCACAAATAATCAATGAGAAGCTATGTTAGAAACAAGTAAAGATAATGTACCTCTGACGAGATATCAACCAGTCTCTTAACTTTGCACTGGACCAATAACCTCCAGCACCCAACAGCTTGGCTTTTTCACAAACTTCATTTTGTTTTTGGCTTAAATCATTAACATTACCTGTGGAAACACCAACGTCAATCCCATATTTTTGAGCAAAATCTAAAGCCTCATTAGATGCCTCTGGTATACCTGTATAAAACAAATCACACAAAAATTTTCCTACACATCTACATATGCTACACACCTACATAAGAATCACTTAAAATTTCAAATTCAAGTTCATTTGTAACAAATACAGGTATAGTATCCCCATTAAAAGGATTTGTAAGTTCTACTTGTAATTTTACGGTATCTTGTGTGACAATATTTTCTTTTAGAGCTAAAAGATGCTTATTATTTACAGCTATAAATCTGACCTTTTCAATATGTTCAGGCCAGGGCGTCCATACTGTTATACAATCATTTTCACTGGAAAGTTTTCATTTTTTCAAATGTAAACTTTATTTAAATCATTTTAATAATATACCTGATGTCTGCAGCTTGGTTTTTGATTTTAAAATGAAAATTTACACCATTACAATGCCCTATCCAATTCTTTTGCAGTTTTATAATGTCTCTCCAATCATGTAACACTGAATCATTTAGTCCCTCATTTAATTCTTTGGCATACTGAGTAGTTCTAATGAACCACTGTTTTAACAGTTTCTTTTCAACTTTAGCACTTGATCTGTAAATGTTGTTCTTCAAGATTTACAAAAAAGAAAAACAATATATATGTAGGTACCTCCAAGAGTTACCATTTTCATCAACCTGCTCATCAGCCAACACCGTTTGATCCACTGGATCCCAATTAACAAGAGCTTCTTTTTGATATGCCAATCCCGCTTCATGCAGTTTCAAAAACAATTCCTGTGTCCATCTGTAATATTCAGGGTCGCATGTGGCTAGTTCTCTATCCCACTCAAAACTACAACCCAATTCTTTTAGTTGTTCTTTCATGTATGCTATGTTATTAAAGGTCCAATCTTCAGAGGATAGCTGCCTCTCTATGGCAGCATTTTCAGCCGGCAAACCAAAAGCATCCCAACCAATAGGATGTATTACGTTTTTACCATTCATTCTTTGAAATCTGGCGATGGTATCGCTTATAGTATATATTCTTACATGACCCATGTGTAAAAATCCTGACGGATAAGGAAACATAGAAAGAACATAGTATTTTTCCTTAGATTTGTCATGTTCAACAAATGGCTGCTGGTATAATTTGGGAGCCCAGTGCTTTTCTATCTTACTCTTTATGTTAGATGAGAGTTCTTCGTCCTAAAATAACACTATAAGATTTTAAGTATTATAACTATACATTAAACTTACAAACAACCCTAAGCCAGACAAAAATCGTTTGTTTATTGACAGCACTTTCACGTCAAATAAAAGCCTGTTTTTCAAAAGGAACAACTTCATTTTTATTAAAAACTTAATATTTAAGGAAAAATTATTTTTATTTTTTCTAACCTCATCATCTTAATGAGGTTATGTATTGTGGTCTTCTTCACTAGATAATAGTGGCATGATATCTTCAGTTTTGTTTCATTTTTGACAAATGTCAAATATCGTAAAGACAGGTTAATGTCAGTTATACTCATTTCTCGTAGTTCTTTATTTCTTTCTCTATAATGTATTTTATTTAAGGTAATTTAAAAATGTCATATTATTTATTATCATTCGCATATTTTAAAGGTTTTTCTTTTTATCCAGATTTGAAAAGTTTTGTTTTCCTTCGTTTCCAAGACAACGCCGGTGAACATTAATCAAAAATGGCGTACAAAATGACCTTTTCAGTAGTGTTTTTCTTTTTGTTTATTTTCTTAAATGTAAACGGACTTAAAGTGATCGAATTAGACGAGGATAACTGGTCGCAAATTTTAAAAGGCGAATGGATGGTTGAATTGTAAGTATCCGAGTTTTTAATGTAATTTCACTTACGTGTTAATTGCGAGGTATATAACGATTGCATTTCTGGAATTCTTATCCATATCGTTCATAATGTAACTGTAAATTATCACATAGATACTGTGTTCATGTGACAACATGAATCATAATTTGTTTTGAAGGTTATATGATAATTATTTTTAACAGTTATGCACCATGGTGTCCAGCTTGCAAAGCTCTAGAATCGAAATGGAAAGAGTTTGCCCAGTCAGGGCCTGCTTTAGGAATAAAAATTGGGGCTGTAGATGTGACTACATCACCAGGACTTAGTGGTCGATTTATGGTTACAGCTTTACCAACAATCTTTCAGTAGGTATTCTACACAAATATTCCTTCAGTGCAATTCATACCTAGGGAAAAGATTTCGCCAAGAAAACGCAATTTCAAGTGTTTTAGATGGTCAGTTCAGACAATATAAAGGTTCCCGTGATGTTGACTCATTTAGTTTGTTCATTGAGGACAGAAAGTGGGAACAAGTTGACCCAATTTCAAGTTGGAAGGCACCCAACTCTTTACAGATGAGTTTTATTGCATCTTTTTTCAAATTATCGCAATCGTTAAGGGTATTTCATATAGTATACTGACATATTTGCATGCACTTCATTTATACTCAATTACAGCACATACACAATAAACTTACCAATGAATATGGCTTGCCGACAATTGCTTCATACTTGATTTTTGCCATTGCTACAATTATCATGGGTGCTTGTTTAGGTTTGGTGAGTTTATTTGGTACATTTGAACTACCACAGGGTTAAAGTGGTTTTTTTTTATTGAATCAGGTTCTTGTTTGTGCGATTGATCTGATTTTCCCCCAAAAACCAACGCATTTTGTGAAGGATTCCGATATTAAGAAGGATAAGGACAGTGGAGATGAACTGGTAAGATGAATACTGTCAAATTGGTGTGTATATGTCATGAAGCTGTATGTCCTATAGAACGATGAAGATATTAAAGACGATTTAGTTGATCAGCCGGCAAATTCTGACGGCGAACGCATTTCAACCGAATCGGAAGGTAGCCAGAAAGAGGAAAATAATGGCGAGGAACCCGGGAAAACCAGGAAACGTAAAACCAAGAGGCGAGACATGTGATTTTTAGTGTTATCAATGATGATTTTCTTACCTAAAGCCACGGGTTTCTGCAGTTCACCTTTGACGCTGATTAATAATGTTAATTTATTTTCTTATTTCGTTTTGAAAAAAGGGACTTGCCGGGTATTGTAAAACTATAACTTTCGCTTGTTAATAAATAAAAAAAATTAAAAAAAAACAGTTAATAGTAAAATATAACTTTTTGCCTTGCTAATGACATTCTATGGAAATATATCTACAGGACGTGGTTTCCTGTATACTAATAATAATATATAGTGATATTTTTTAAAGTAGAACCTTTTTATTGCTTTTACTATTTGAAAAACAGGTTTTTATCAGATAAGAAGCGTCTTCCAAGTGATAGAAAGTTATTTTATAATCCAATTTTAAAACTTTTTTTTTCAAACTTATATTTGTGTTTGTCTTATGATGCTAAAATCATCCATAAAAATATATATATATATAGAAACCAAATGCATTGATACTCATTCCAGCTGGTTGTGCAATCAAGGAGAGTCGGTTAAGTTTTAGGAGGTTTTAATAGGTACTTGTATATTATTCATTTACCAAAACTATAAATTTTTTTATAATAGTAAATTATTTATAAAATGCTGTAGTTTTATTTGATTTCCTAGAAGAACAATGATTCCTTACTTTATTTCATCATTATTGATTACTATGATTCCTTAAGTGTGAGTTTTGTAGGTATGCGGGTTGTTTCAAAAGTTCTCGATCTGACACAGAGATGGCGCAAGTGTGATCAAAGGGCTATAATTTGTATCGAGTGTAGTTGCTTAGATAGCGGGTTGTGAAATTTCAGATGAGGGGTTTAATTGTTAGTAGCTATCGAGTAAAGTATAATCATCTCGATAGATCGTGTCTAGTAAATTTTACTAAATTCTGCTCGATGGGTGCGGCTTTTGTTAACAGACGGTCAAAGATATTTGAATGAATACTTCTCAAGAGTGATTAGACGGATTTAAGTAATTCTGTTGTGTTTTTTCAACGTTTTATGGCAGTAAATGAAACTTCATGATGCGCCAGAAACGAACCAGCAGTCCATATGTTTAAGTACACCAAAGCAATCGAAAATAGTTCTGTTTAGGAAAAAGCATGGCTACGTATTTCTTGGATTCGCGTGGTGGGTACTCATTGACCACCTGTTAAAAGGGGAGTATTACGCTTTACTACGGGAGCAATCGAAGGGTGGTATTTAGGTTTAACACCCAAATCTGGTCAAAAGAGAGGGCTCTTTCATCACGATAATGCACTTGCCCGCACGTAGCGCATCGTTGCTACAAAACTCAATGACCTACGCTTCGAAGCATTTCCACATGCGTCATATTCGCCAGATTTGACTATCAAGGATTAGTTCATGTTCTCAAACTTTAAAAAAAGGCCCGCCGAATGAAGATTCACGCCGGGGCAAGTGCTTATTTTACACAGTTCGAGAAACCGCATTATACTGAGGGTAGTCAAAAGTTGGAATGTTGCTGGTCTAAATGTATTGGTCTCAAAAAAATCAATTTTTGTTTTATTTGTCATGCCGATAACTTTTCGATATACTATTAATTAGATTAGTTTCTTGTCGGTACATTTGAACTACCATATTGTTAAAATCGATTATTATGTCACCATGTTCTCTTTTCTATAATTGTTATAAGTTTTCCTTAAACAAACAGGCATTCTGCCGACAATTGTGACATTCAAAAGGACAAAGAACAGCGGAAATGAAATGGAAAGATAAGAGATACAAGATTGTTTTGTAAGTTTGGAAGCAAAAGGGAAACTTGAGTAAAAGGAGAAAAAATACAAATATTTATTATATTTAAAATAACGAATACTAAGATTCTTCGGCCTCATTGATTAAAGGGATGGCAGTAACCTAGAAAGACTAGTGCTATATGGAGGGATGGCCTAACTAGTTCATCTCTCCAATATGCAATCAAGGAAGCGAGAAATAGATAAAGCTGGCGAGAAGTCGTTCGAAACGGCCGCAAACAGCCATGGGTCAGGACTCTTCTAAATGAAGAAAAATTTATTAACTCTTAAATCAAAAAATTGTACTATATCAAAAAAACGATATTGCTTATGGCTATACCTAATAGATAATAAAATAATGGTTAAATTTCTTCACCATATATATTTCATAAAAACTTCTTCGGCTGAAACATAATTAATTAAAAATTCTCGTTTTCTACTATTATTATTACATTATTTCCTTCTTAGATTTATTTTTAAGTGCCGTTTCTAATGGAATATAATTAGAATGTTGATTAATTCTTTTCGAAATGTCATTATTGCGTGATAGAAATATCATACATATACCTACCCATCAAGAAAACCACGCCAGGCTTTAAGTTAGTTGTTGAGAAGTTCAGAAACGATGACTAAGGGTACACGGGCGATTTTTATTTTGTTCTTGATGTATTTTGCGTCAGTATGTAGTCAAGAAGATTCAAATTTCGCTATAAAATCTTTGTCAAATAAAAGCCAGTCGCAAATTCTGAATTGTGCCTTTAAACTGACTAATGAATTGGTCCAGATGATTATCGAGTATTCTAAATGGCGCAATACGGCTCGTATCATCATAGTTGATGATTATATCCATTCAGGTGCTGAAAATTTACTATCATATTGGGGTGGTATCGAGAGTACTTTCGGTTTTCACAAAGAGATGGCTCTAGTTGACGCTTTATGTATGCATACGTATTGGAAATGTCATCACTGTCATATTTTAGCTGTTTTATGTTAAAAGCTGATCAAAATCTGTAACGGTCGAGAGAGTCTGTCTCCATCACTTTGATTCAGAATACAAAGTAAAAGGGTGGGTTAAGTATCACGCTACCTTATGATTTGGCGCAATTTTTTGTTCGTTTTCGTAGTGCAGACATACAAGTTTTATTATGAATATAATATGGATATATAATTTTAACAATTTGTTGGAAAGTTGTGGAAATGTACAGGCACAAAATTGTAGTGCCTACTAGAGGTTCAAATTTGATTGATATCATTTTCAAAAATTAATTAATCAAAAAAATGCTGTCTTGTTTCTTTTAAAAGTTAGCGTTTAAAGCTTAGCGTGACACTTGCCATTACGATTTCAACCAATAACCATTTTTTGGGGCTTCGAAGCGGTTCTTTTTGTTTATTTTTTACCACATGGGTGCCCATGTTACATTCGAAAGTTCGTGAAGCAATCAAAGGAAAAAAATGGTTTGACACTTTGAATTGCTGTCTTTGAATCATGGAGATCCAGACAAAATCTCAGGCTTGTTCAACACCTCATTTAAAACAAAATATTCACATTCCAGGTTGTTTTATGTCGGTTCTTAAAAAACACAATCGATGTTTTTACATTCATGGATTGTCGATAAGTTACCGAAGGAAAATGAAGATTCGACACTTCTGTCCCTCCCAACAAGCCATCCTGGTCTCTTTCGTAAAACCAGATTTTAATCAGAGTTTTTTTCTGGAACAGGTGGGACGTTTTCGTTAACACCAATCCGTGTTGGTATTAACGAAGAACAATCCGTGTTGTTAACATTGTCTGATTTTAGGCAAATGAAGTTGCGTCCTCCTTGGGATACGTAAAATGGTTCATTATCACGATGCCCGGTATCAGTGTTAACAGCGTCTTTGAAACTTTAGCACTGAGCACTTTATCTATAGACGCTGATGTTGTGGTTGTTTTGGAATTTGGAAACAACCTTGAACATGTATACACATCAGTTTTGTACAGTGACTGTTGTGAATAAAAAGTCTCTGGGTTGTTCTATATAATTATATCTGTATATATCTGTGTGTGTGTATATATATATATATATATATATATATATATATATATATATATATATATATATATATATATATATATATATATATATATATATATATATATATATATATATATATATATATATATATATATATATATATATATATATATATATATATATATATATATATATATATATATATATATATATATATATATATATATATATATATATATATATATATATATATATATATATATATATATATATATATATATATATATATATATATATATATATATATATATATATATATGTATATTTATATTTTGTATATATGTTTTTTTTTCTGATCTTCCACACCTCTCTCATCCTCTCTCCGTGGATCCTCTTTCTCTCCTCCGTCCACCTTGTCACCGATCTCCTTGAAACTTTGCTCTCCGAAGTGACGTTCCACATATGTATTTTGTTTCTGTACGTTTTTCTGTACCATTTGTGTCTTTCCCAGATCAGTTCTGACTTATGCGATCCACGGCGCTGTTGACTTGACCCTTTGTATGTATGTAAGAATTTTGTTGGTGAGTCTTGTCGGTGGGAGTCTACTGATATGTCCATAGAATTTCAACCTTCTTTTTCTTATGTCCACCGCTCCGTTGGACATTCTCTCTGTGATCTTCCTGGAATGTAGTCTGCATCCTTCCTCTGCTAGTTTTGGGTCGATCTTATTGGCTCACTGAGAGAGATCACCTTGGCTCCGGTTTTAATCATGAATGGTTCTGCTTGATCAATCGTAGTGTTTTGGGGTCGAGTCCTTGTTCTTCTAGGATGATTTTTTGCCGATGCAGTCGTATGCTTTCTTGAAGTCTACGAACGTGCAGATGATTGGGACGTTCCTGATAGCTTTGTATTTCAGTATTGTTTTTAAGTTGAATATTTGTTCAGTGCATGAGCGACCAGGGCGAAAGCCTGCCTGGTACTCGCCATTTTTGTGTTCTAGTTGTTCCTGTGTTCTCTGGAGAAGGCATGCTGAGAGGATTTTGTAAGTAACTTGTAGTAAGGAGATTCCTTTGTAGTTGTTCAAATCTGTTCTGTATCCTTTGTATAAGGGTGTATAAGAGCACATTTCCATTCATCTGGTAATTTTTCTGTTTGCCTGATATTCGTGATAATTTGCGTGAGTTCCCGCAGTAAGTTTGGTGCGGTATTGGATATATATATATATATATATATATATATATATATATATATATATATATATATATATATATATATATATATATATATATATATATATATATTTGTGTGTGTGTTAGATGTCTTTGGACTGCGTCCAAGGAAACAACAGTAGCTGAGTGTCATACACCCAACTGTTGGGTTCCATAATCTCATGTGGAACACACAACCACCTGCGTCTCCACCTGACGCATTGCATTTTGTTTGCTGTTCGACTGGTGACGAGCCCCACCCATTCCTTCAATTGTAGAGCACCTGGTTTTGCCTCTTCATATTCAAGAGCACATGTCGGCACCTGGAAGAGCCCGATCACTGAACCTAGACGAAACTTAAGTCTGCATAAATATATATACATATACACCCAGGTTGTCCGCCAACCATGGCACACAGCAAAACCGCAGACTCCCTGAGTAAAAGTAATTTTGCTCAATTTTGCGACCCAACACAATTCACCCCAGTCCAAAAGCCAACAGCAACCAAGATACGGGGTGGCCAAGCCACAGAGTGGGTTTTTTAGGATAGGAAATTGATACACAATATTAAATATTGACAATCAATGCAAAAATGTGACAGTAACTAAATTTCTAGTATACCTTATTTACGTAAAAAACGTGGACAAAAAATATTTTTATTAAAAATGCGAATACAACAATGCGCAAACAAAATTGTGACCTTTCAAACGTAGAAAAAGTGTTGCAGACAGCCCCCTCTACAATCTACATAAAAATATTCGATAACATTTCATTTTTTGTCTTGGCAAGCTCCCCATTGCAAGTTTCGTTTGGGAAGGATGCTGTTTGGGAAAGTTGTTGACCACCTTGTATCTTGGTTGCTGTTGGCTTTTCGAACTATTTATTTTGCCCAGGGAATCTTCGATTTTGCTGGGTGTCATTGGTTGGCGGACATCCTGTGTGTATATGTATGTATATATATATATATATATATATATATATATATATATATATATATATATATATATATATATATATATATATATATATATATATATATATATATATATATATATATATATATATATGTGTATATATAAATATATACTTAAACTGGAAGATGTCATCGCACCTGGCGTATTCTCCAAACTTGGTCCCTTCGGATTTTCATCTCTTATGATCATATTGCAACATCACCTGGTTGATAGTCGCTGCACATCTATTGAGAAAGTCGTAAAAGCCTGAGTGACATTTTCAGATCAAAATCGCCATGGTTTTTCGATCAAGGATTCGGCAGTTGCCTGAGAGGTGGTGAAAGTGCGGAAGATGACTTCGACTATTAAGTTTGTATTACATTTTTTTCACAAATAAATGTCAGAGATAATTGAAAAGGATGAGAATTAAGTCGAGGCCCAGTCAAGGCACTTTTTAATCACAGCATCAATGCATGTACTTAAAAATAAAATTTCTAGTCTGATATTACGTCACTATGTAACATACACAGCCGAAAGATTCACCTTCATTCTCAGGATCAAACCCCAACATTGTTACCGTTTAAATACAACAACTCTGTCAACATTTCTAGCGATTTTATCGACGAGCGTTGCAAAACTTTTGTTTCCACTGGTGTTTTCTACTGCCTCATTCAAGCCTACAAAATTAGAAAGTTTTACAACGACTCTTTGGTATTGAGGTTCTTAGGTAACGCCTTCTGGGCTGCAGCTGTAATATTTTTTAAACACGTTTTTCGATTAGGTTTGTGGGATCGTGATACTGGTACCAATGCGTTAAGATCGTTTCAAATAATCGAGAAAAGGAATAATTTTCATAAATTTCCTTTGATTCTTGGTAAGAAGGTATTCACCCAAGAGACAACGGTGGCTGATGAGAATTTGATCGAGGATGACAATGACGAAGAGAACATGGACAAATTATCAGACTTTATTACGGGATATCTTAACGCAAAGTAGTTAAACATATATTTTTTTACCATGGCTGCTTGAAGAGTGGAATAAATATTACGCGATATATACTGAAATAAAAAAATCGTGGTAGTATTTACTAGATGTATAAATAAATTAATGAGATTGGTGGCGTAGCGTTAGGTCGGTCTGGCCACACTGTTTACTTTCCTTTTGGGGGGGGGCGGGGGTCACTTGGTGATTCTTTTCGCAAACCGGGTTTTCTTAGACAACTATTTGGAGCAATCTATCAAGTTTTGTTTCAGACTTGGACTCTTGGGTAAAAAGTTAAGACATGTTTTCTCCTGTTATTTTTTTGGTCCCGCGAAAGGTCTTTCGGGACTATTTTCGCGCAGATTTTCTTCATCCCCATTTTATTAGTTAGAATCTGATGTATGAGTTAAATTCAACTCGTCCCCGGTCATTCTGACGATCAGAACACACATGATCCCCGATTATGTGAACATTTTCAGAACTTCTTGCAGTTTCAGCCTTTCCGCTGCTCATCTTTAAGGCCAATGACAGACGGGACGACTTTAGTGCCGCTACCTAAGACGCGCGACTCGATCATCAAGACAGTTTAAATGGTGCGTTTGCACGGAGTGGCGCGACCTGAACGACCATCGGCAACTACTGCGCCCCAGATGCCACCCAGTAGACTATGGTTTTTTACTCAGCCTGTCACACGGCCCAGTAAGCCCGGGACATCTGAATTAAGATAATATATAAGAAGGTATTCCAATCCTGCAAAGGACTATAGGAAATAGGTTAAGGAAATGGGTTTGGGGTTCAAATCCTCAGTATTGTTTTTTTTTTTCAAAAATAGTATTACAATTATTCTATGTTCGATGCCTCGGACACACTTGTGGTAGCGCCACCCCTTGACGCAATTCCCATCGTCTCTTGCAGGATTAGAATATCTTCTTATATATTATCTTAACCTGAATGAAATCGCTTGAAGTGGAAGTGTTTATTTTTTGAAGTTCAACAGCGGCCTCTTATATGGGATGTTGGTTGTTCTATGCCAAAAAATATTTTGTCTTTTTTATGTTTTTTCACAAGGTGAAATTAGGTTTCCGATGTGGTGCGACTTAGGTGCGTCCTAGGTCGCACCACCAGTCGCCTCGTCTTTCACCAACTTTTCGAGTCTCGGTCTTCCAAGAATGCCTTAAACCACGTGAAAATCTGCGCCTTTGATAAGACACTGCTTCCATAGGCCTATTGAAGATTTTCAAAAGTTTAATGTGTTCGAAATTGCTGTACTCGTTTTCAGGACGCTCTAGAAAAATCCGATTCATGTTAAAAACGGATCATCTACTCTTCAAATTCAAACACTCGTACTGAAGATGCATCAGATGTTGGACTTTTTTCCCCTCTAAAGGGGAAGCCAACAGTTTTGTCAAATCCAATGCTGAGTACACAGTTCATAATAGCGTACCAAAAAACTTACCACGCATTGAGAACTCTTCTGGCTGCCCTGGTATTAAGTCAAGTGCTCTTATGTTAACGCTTATTTCAGAGACAAAACCTTGGTATATCCAACACTTGGTCTAAAAGGACAAGATGGTAGGTGGAACGGACTTCTTGGTGCTGTGGTTCAACAGACCGTCGATCTGGGCTTGGATATGGTCATTAAAGTCCCCGAACGATATAATGATATGTCTTTTTCATTCGACATCATGCAATCTATGTTTGTATCAAGTCCAGAACCGTTTGAGGTCGTTTTAAAGGGAGATATTATTACAGAAGGAACATTTATGTCAAACCAGAAGAATCCCATTCGGCGCGTGACATATTTTTGATACCTTTCGGTTCTAAAATGTTGCTATCTGTTCTGGCTACAGGAGTGGTGTGCTTCGTTTCCATGTATTTCTATTTAATACTAATTGATACTACACATACCAGGCCTTCGTATTTATCTGCGATTTCGGAAGCCTGTTTCTGGGTTCTAGGAGTTTTTTGTAATCAAGGTAATTTTTCTGAATACATTGTAATATAACACGTGATGTACTACTGAAGAGGAGTGATAGAACATATATCTGTATTTGAGAGATTATGATTTTGAACAGGATGAAGCAAGGTTAATTAATTTATAGGTTCTTTTTTTTTGCATCAGACTCCATACTGAGTAGTACATTACGCTATTGATGCTAGCTTTGCCTTAAGTATATATTTCGTTATGACTTTTATAACAAACGTTATTTTAGGAAGTATGATTCAAGCTAGATCCTGCTCAGGCAAGATGGTAATATTAATGGCTCTAGCATTTTCTTTGCTCATCTACAATTCGTACTCGGCGTTTATAACTTCAATTTTGTCGGTTAAATTGAAGAAGATTCGCACAGTCGACGATCTGTTGAACAGCAACTATATCATTGCCTATACGAGAAATAGCCAGGATGAGATATATTTACGGGTAATAAAAAAGTTGACTATTGTCGGGTCGTGTGATATGAAAAGTTGAAGAAAATAATTGAACAAATCTATAATGTATGTGATATTTTTTTTAGTCAATGAACAACGTCTCTCAGTTGAATCAAATATATCTCAGAGGATATATACACAGCGGAATAACAAACATTACTTCAGGCCTGTTAAGAGCCACCGAAGGTAACTATGGCTTTTTCGCCACCGGTCATGTAGCTCGAAAAGAATTCCTATCTATAAGTAACTACAGGTGCAAGTACGATCTTATGGAGTTACCCGTTAAATCCACGAAAAATAACGTAGCCTTCCCTCTGTCTCTCCATTCTCCATACAAAAAACTTATCAATATGGGGTAAAAAAGCTCCCAACAAGTTTTCTCCGAAAATATACCACTTCATTATTTTTTAGTTTGATTAAAATGTTGGAATCTGGGGTACACGATTATGTCACGTTGTTGGTCGCGCCAAGCTTACCAATTTGTTCTCAGGAAAAAACTTTTCGAAGCGCCAGAATCAACGACCTGATCACCTGCTTTATCTTACTGGGTATGGGGATTCTGCTCGCATCTATGGTGGTGACGCTGGAGAATCTGTGGAAGAGGAAGGGCAAGGCTTCGATGCTTAAGCGAAATCGAACGAACAACAAAAGCATCAAACCAAAATTCACTTTTGTCCACTAAAGCTTACAGACTACACAAAGCACACTATTGCTAAAACCAGCACATATTTTTCAAAAGCGTTGTTTCGGAAGGTTTTTAATTAAACACACATGATTCCCGCTCTACTTGCTGTGGGAATTGCTAGATTTTGTTGCTAGACAGAAACTGTACCAGTCCACAAGAAACAATCGGTTTATTACACCTAAGGTTTCCACAATTTTGCCATTTCATAAGAATAAGATATTTCTTTTTGGTGAGCCCTCTGACAGATTTCTTGTAAACTTCTGTAAGTAATTAGTATCATTGATCTTCATCTCTACAAACGGCATCTAATATATTGTCAGAAGATAGAGTCATGGTGAACAGACTTTGCTTTCAGACAAAGCATGTATACTTTGAGACAGGGCTTGTTTACTTTGAGTCAGAATTTGTCTACTTTGAAATAGAGCTTGTCTACTTTGAGACGAGCTCGTGTACTTTGGAACATCTTGTATTTTTTGAGACACAACTTGTCTACTTTCAGGCAGAGCTTACTTATATTGAAACTGAGCTTATCTACTTTGAAACCAAGTTTGTCTAGTTTGGGACAAAGGTGATATGTGACAGAACTTGTCTACTTTGAGACATAACTTGTCTAATTTGAAACAGAGCTTGTTTACTTTGAGACGAGCTTGTTTATTTTGGAACAGCTTGTACATTTTGACACACAACTTGTCTATTTTCAGGCAGAGCTTGATTATATTGAAACTGAGCTTATCTACTTTGAAACCAAGTTTGTCTAGTTTGGGACAAAGGTGGTATGTGACAGAACTTGTCTACTTTGAGACATAACTTGTCTAATTTGAAACAGAGCTTGTCTACTTTGAGATACAGCTCGTTTACTTTGAAACAGCCTGTATATTTTGAGAAAGAACTTGTCTACTTTCAGGCAGAGCTTGCTTATATTGAAACTGAGCTTATCTACTTTGAAACCAAGTTTGTCTAGTTTGGGACAAAGGTGGTATGTGACAGAACTTGTCTACTTTGAGACATAACTTGTCTAATTTGAAACAGAGCTTGTCTACTTTGAGACGAGCTCGTTTATTTTGGAACAGCTTGTATATTTTGAGACACAACTTGTCTACTTTCAGGCAGAGCTTGATTATATTAAAACTGAGCTTATCTACTTTGAAACCAAGTTTGTCTAGTTTGGGACAAAGGTGGTATGTGACAGAACTTGTCTACTTTGAGACATAACTTGTCTAATTTGAAACAGAGCTTGTCTACTTTGAGATACAGCTCGTTTACTTTGAAACAGCCTGTACATTTTGAGAAAGAACTTGTCTACTTTCAGGCAGAGCTTGCTTATTTTAAAACCGAGCTTATCGACTTTGAGATCCAGCTTGTCTACTTTGAGACAAAGCTGGTCTTTATGACAGAACTTGTTTACTTTGAGACAGATCTTGCCTAATTTGAAACAGAGCTTGTCTGTTTTGAGACAAACCTTGTTTAATTTGAGTCAGAGCTTGCTTATTTTGAAACCAATTTTATTTACTTTGAGACAGAGCTCGCTTACTTTAAAACAGAGCTTGTCTACTTGGTGACAGAGCTTGTCTTGTTTTTTCATCAATTATGCATGTTTTTTTTCAAAGTGCGTTACTCAGGGGACGACTTTTCTTTGGTAATTACGAGATTTTGTAGATAGTACTGCTATTTAATCAGTGTGGATTGAAATTGTGATTTTAATAAAGAACTTTAACATTTAACTATCAGAACTACTAATGTTGTTTACTACCTAATTCCTAAACTTATTCTTGTCATCTTCTAACGTTTTAGAGCAAATAGAGGGTGGCTCAAAAGTAACTATCCCATTTAAAAGTTTAAAATGTATACGAAAACTAAAGTAAAAATGTATTATCAAATTTGTTATTAAAGCGCTGTTTCTGGAGTTTATAACCAATAACTTTCGTGGAATAATATCTGTTAAATGGCGGTCCTTTTCGCGTTGATGTACATTTTCCATTAAAACAAGTTTTCTTATAAGAAAAAATATATATTTTAAAATTATTATTTATTAATCAACAACTAAATTTTCAACATATAAAAATACAAATAAATATTAACAAATGTTTTCTAAATTATCTCAAGCACATATTGAAACGCCTCTCGTTTTGGAATACATTAAAGATGCTTTGTTTCTGTTTCCTTCGTTTCCCTTGGAATTCTGATGCTTCCTCGCCGAAAAATTCCCAAATTGCCAAATTTTCATCTGCGCTAACTGTCGCTGAAAAAAAAATCCCTATATATTACCTAGTATACGAGGTATGTTAATAAAATATTGAGACTGGTGGCAGGCAAACATCTGATACGTCTTCAGCACGAGTTTGAACTCCCTAGAGTCACTTGGTGGTCCATAATAAATCTTCCAAAAATGAGCGAGAACACTTTCGAGCAACGGTGCCTTATCATTTAGACGTGGGCACACCATGTTTCTCTCCTGGTGCCCTTTTTATCCTGCCAAAGGTTTATCGGAACTATTTTCCCGTAGCGCACTAAGTGACTCTATGCAATTCCAACTCTTCTTGAAGATACAGCAGATTTTATCATCCAGTTACCATCCACGCCATCGGTCTCATTACTTTATCCATACACCTCGTATTTAAAAGAAAATATTGGTACCTAATTTTGTACCGGTACCATCCCACAGAGCGAACGGTACTCTGGCATTGTGGAATTTCAGTTCGTCCACGATGGTTCTGATGTCACTGAAGATCGTCAAGAAGTTGTAGCCCAAGCTGGTATCTGGATCCGGGGCCTCGCAATAAAAACTCACCTGAAAAAGCTCTTTTACCTTTCTTTTTCCCCTCAATTGCCATTTGACGTTTCTTACCAATAATTCTGCCGAAAGAGGATTGAAAGTGAGACAGTCTACGATGTGTTCGTCTCTGAAAAATGGTTTTGGCACGTTCCTATCGATTAGTTTTTGACTGACTATGTTCCATATTGATATCGTATTGGTTAGGTCGCCTACAGCTAAGATGGATTCTTTCCAAGGATGCCAAGCGGTGGTCTTGAAAGGAATATGTATGTTGTGAATTTCTAGCAAACAGTAAGTAGGATTTGAATGGAAGGGTTTGAATAAGCTCTCTTTTAAAAACTCGAGAGACTAAAGCCAATGGAGTAGTATTCGTTTGGAGTGAAGTCACATTTCGAATGAAAAATTATTCAGTTGTCTTATATAAGACATCAGAAAAGACCTGAAGATTTTTGAGTAGAAAATTTTCTGATAAAGTGCACTCCCGACACTCTACCTTTTATTTTATTAAATTCCAGAGGTAAAACCAAACTAGTAAAATAGGTGTTAAGTCCAGAAATCGTTCAGAATAAAAAATACTCCCCTTATCCCACATAAAAGAGCCTAAAAAGCCATCAGGGGAGATCTGAAGGGTTTTTGAATGGAACACTTTCTGGTAAGGTTTACCTCCGATTCTCTACCCTCTTTTTTTCAAAGTTCCAGAGATGAAACCGAACTGATAGACTTCATTTTGAGCCGAGGGTCCATTTCGAACTAAAAATTACATTTATCCTAAATAATGTGCCTAAAAAGCCATCTGAGGAAACCTAAAAAGTTTTTGAATATAAGACTTTCTGATAAAGTGCACTCCTGACACTCTACCTTCTCTTTTACTAAATTCTAAAGGTACAACCAAACTGGTAAAATAGGTGTTAAGTCGAGAATCGTTCAGAATAGAAAATACTCCCCTTATCCCACATAAAAGAGCCTAAAAAGCCATCAGGGGAGATCTGAAGGGTTTTTGAATGGAACGCTTTCTGATAAGATTTACCTCCGATCCTCTGCCCTCTTTTTCTTCAAAGTTCCAGAGATAAAACCGAACTGATAGACTTTATTTTGAGCCGAGGGTCCATTTCGAACTAAAAATTCCTTTTATCCCAAATAAAGTGCTTATAAAGCCATCTAAGGAAATCTAAAAAGTTTTTGAATACAAGACTTTCTGATAAAGTGCACTATAATCTGCAAAATAGGTGTAATGTCGAGAGATCGTTCAGAATAAAAAATACTTCACTTATCCCAGATAAAAGACCCTAAAAAGCCACCAGAGGAGATCTGAAGAGTTTTTGTATGGAACACTTTCTGATAAGGTTAACCTCCGATTATCTACCCTCTTTTTTGTCAAAGTTCCAGAGATAAAACCGAACTGGTAGAGTTCATTTTGAGCCCTGGGTCTATTTCGATCTAAAAATGATACTATCCCAGATAAAACGAGCCTAAAAAGCTACCTGAGGAGTTTTTAAATAGAAGACGATAAAATGAGGTTCACATTCGATACCTTACCCCCTTTTTTCAAGAAATTACAGATCAAAACCAGTTGGTTCAATCAATTTCTCAAAGCCTGGGACTAGAAGTCTTCTTTGTACGTCACTGAATAAATTAAACTTACTTTGATAAAACGTCTTCTTCCTTTGCCATTAGACGACAAGCAGCAAAGTTTTTCCATCTCCGGCAGCTTTAACATGATGCAGGTTCCGGACATACCGCAGATGGTGAGAAAACGGTCGTTGCACGAGAGTTTCAGATCGACGATTTCGTCGTCCAACGCTCTGTGAAAATGCTCTACGCAAAAAGCGTTCTTCAAAACGACGTTGATCGATCCTTTGGAACAGCCAGCGACCAGAACATCTTTGTTTGTCCATTCTATGGCGGTGATGACGCAGTTGAAGCATTTACATTTAAAATTGTTGATCATCTGCATAGAGAATTATAAATTGAGCGCATGATTAAGTATGACCTTTAATGGATTACTTTTAATGTTTCTCCGTCTATGATGGTAAATCTGGAATGTGTTCTGGACACGGCAAAATGCGTCCCAGACTTGTTCCATTTAACGCAGTCTAGCACCGATCCACACGTGTCAGTTTTATCCAGTTGGGAATCCTGGAAAGGCCACAGATACACCTCGTTGTGAAAGATGGTTGCTAGATGGCCTTTCTTCCCCCAGTCGATCACGTGATGATCTAAATCGAATTGAACTGAAATTTTCTTTTGACAATTGTTTAACGGTAACTCACAAACGGTAGTGCTCATGTCCGGCATGTCCAGTACTGTCACCGGTCTGTTAATGAGGGGTTTCTTTCGCGGATAAACCGGCCACGTGTGTCCTCCGCTCAAAATTTTCTCATTTGTTTCCAAATTGGGCATTTGGTGCCAGGCATTAGGTAAACATTGATATACGGATTGTAGCAACCTATTTTTGCATTATACAGTTTTTATTTTTACGAAAAGTTAGTGTTTTTCAATGATGATCTTTATCCTTTTCAGTAAACGGCGTGGCGGTTAATAATTGTTATTTTTGCGAATATACTGTCGCAGCAACAAAATGACATAAGAGATTAGACTGTGAACCGACCGTTGTTTCTAGCGCCATCTCTTAAAAAAAATTAAGAACTATTAACCGCCACTCCTGATTCACTCAGTGCGAAAATTTTTTGACACCATAGAAAATGTTACTCTTTTTTTAGCGTTTGTGTATTTGTTTCAAATGCAAATTAAAATATTGGAAAAGGAAAAAACTTTAATTGACCTTGATCAGAATATAAATCAATTATTTGTAATATTTTTTTTTGGTAGTCGAAATGTTAGTAGATAAATTTGATTGTGAAAATAAACCACTAAACACCAAATAATGTTTTTAAACTTTTCGACGCGCGTTTCGCTACTCATGTTAGCATCAACAGGAGATGATTTAACATAAAATCATATTAAATCATCTTCTGATGCTGCTAACATGGTTAGCGAAACGCGCGTCGATCAGTTTTAAAAAACCGATTTGGTGTTCAGTTGTAAATCTCTCCGAGTTTAGTGTTTCACACCGAAGGTTTGGTTAGATTTGGTATATTTAAGATTTCTTAATCGTCTAGAGGATTTAGCAGAATTTATCACTTTACTGCAGTAAACCCATCAGCTTAATATTCTGGAAATTATACAGAAAAAAATTAAAAATTTATGATTATGGAAAAATATGGGTTTTTCAGAAGAAAAAGGATTAATTTGTTTATTGACCCATTGATTCAAATCAAATTCCTGTAAAACTACAAAACCAATTACTGAGGAAGCTAAAATGCAAACAAGAGTTGGCAATGTTCAAAGTGTCTTTCTCATCGAGTTAACTATGAAAAATATACAAAATTATTTGAACAATAAAAGTTATGTTTCATCGATATTAGTGAAGTTTCGACAGTATTTCAACAAGATAACGCCCCCCGTCGTAATATTTTAAAATTGGACTGGTCTGGTTTTAAAATTGGTCTCTCCAGATTTGAAAATTTCTGAATGCTTTCATCAACACGTGCTTATGATTGATTTAAGGCAACTTACAAATGTATAAAAAAATAATTTTTGATATAATCAAAGGTGGGAGAAAAACCTCCTTTGAAGTAGATTACACTGGGGCAATTTTGTTGACTTGGATCTGTGACCTGTTTTTAATTAATTTTTCATCTCTGAATTCAAAAATATTCACAGTTTTTCTCTATCACGCCAAGTTCTTAAGCTACAGCATACCCCTCATTTTACCTTAAAAGTGTACATACGAAAAGAAATAAGGTGAGATCTGACCAAATAGATTAGAATATTTTATTCATACAGAAGTTAAGATATTATTAAAAGTTAAATTGTGTTTATACAAAAAATAAATAAAAGATATTATGGTAAAAATTTCTTCTCATAACTTTTCCTGGAGTGTTCAGTTTGTGCCCATTCTCACTTGATACTCCAACAGTAGTCAGCCATCATACTGACATCCCATCTACCTTGATACCGCACTTCCATAACCTTTAGATCTTGGTGGAATCGCTCGTCCTGTTGATCACTAACAGCCCCAAGATTTTCTGGGAAGTTAACAAGATGACTATGTAAGAAATGCAGTTTGATGCTCATGTTGCAACCAAGCTTTTTAAAGCTCTCCAAGAGTTGTTGAACAATTTCGATGTAATTCGGGGCTCGTGTATTTCCAAGAAAGTCTTTAACAATATTTTTAAAAGCCAACCAAGCATTCCTTTCAAGTTCGGTCATTGTTTCAGTGAAATTTTCATCTTTAACGAGTTGCCGAATCTGTGGACCATCAAACACACCAGCTTTTATCTTTTCATATGACAGGCTAGGGAATGCCGAAATGATATACTTAAAGCAGTCTCCTTCAATTGACAAAGCCTTAACAAATTGCTTCATGAGACCTAGTTTTATATGCAAAGGCGGAAATACAGTGTTTTTTCTGTCGACAAGTGACTGATTTAAAATGTTTCTCAATGTTTCTCACGAGCTCTGCTGTCCCACATGCACAAAAAACAGGGATACTTGGTATACCCGCGTTGCTGGCCAAGAAGGAAACAGACCATTTTAAGGTCAATACAGATGATCCATTGGTGCATGTTATATTGCAACAAGTCAATGACTTTCTTTATGTCGCCATATTCTTCACGCAAAGAAACTGAATGACCTATTGGGACTGAACCGTATAAATTTCCATTATATAGGAGAACACACTTCAAGCTACGCTTTGATCTATCTATAAACAATCGCCATACAGTTGCGTTATAGTTAGAAAAGATCAATTCTTTCATTAAACCTTCTACGTTCTGGCAATATACAAATCCGTCATTATTTCTGAAGTACTGCCTAAATTCACTTTCTCTGAATCGATAGTAAATGACTTTAGCTCCTTTGTCAAGCAAATTTTTTTCGTGCAATCTTGATGCTAATAATTCCGATGCTTTTTTGGATAGTCTCAAATCTCGTGCTAAATCGTTGGAACAGAATCATTGGAAACTTTGAATTCTTCGTCGGTGGAGTCACTTCGATCTTCACTTGATTCACATTCTTGTATTTCTAAAGAAGGTAATTCTTGAAAAACTTGCACTGGAATTTCAGCTGAATGAGGCACAGGGCGTATAGCTGACGGTAAACTAGGGTACTCAATTTTATGTTTGTTTTTCTTGTTGAATCCTGATGTTTTCACTATGCAAAAGTAGCAATCACTTAAGTGATCTTTGGGCTCTCGCCAAACCATTGGTATACCAAAGGAAAGTTTATTACGTGTTCTCTTCGTCCACATTCGTAAACTCTCTACACACTGCTTGCACACTTTCTGAGGGGCCCGTGATTTATCTTGGTCACCTATTTTCACTTTAAAATAAGCAAAATAGGCTTACCTGACAAATGTACTAATATTAGTCCGTTGAATGGGGATCGTAAAACTGCCACATATATAACAAAATGAATCAGGGCTGTTTAAGCACTTACGAGAACTACCAGAGGCAGACATAACGAAAATCTGTAGTTGTGTATGTATACTTTGACTTCACTATATCAGAGCGACACAGACCCGCGTACTTTAGCATCTCATGCGTAACTGACCGAACTAGTTTTGGATGACGCAACGTCACTCACGCCCCCACTCCTAGGTCGAAGAAGGTTCGCCGGTAGGAGAGCAGTAGTGACTTCTGTGATTCGCCAAGCTTAGTCGGATGCGCAACAACTATAGAGAAAAAAACGACGTGATAGAAAAAAAACTAAATAAAGTTTTGGAATTAGCATGTCAATTTACGTATAAAACAGCTTAAATATCGAACTCAACAGAAATTATTTTTCAAATTGTTCCCCAGTGTTATAGAAGTTATGCAAACGAGGTTACCGTTTTATGTAAAATAAATAAAAGACCTAATTACCCCAACGGCGAGAAAAATTCCTTCGTTGCGCTATCAAGCTATAAAGAAGAAGAATAATGTTGAAGGATCATAAAATATTAAGATGGATTTTTCAAAAAAACAAATATTCATTTTTACCAAGTTTAAAACAAAACTTAATATTCGCCCTTTGTTCGATGTTCATTTTTCGACTGATGGTATAAACACATTGATACTATAAGCGCTATAACTTGGCTTCTAATAATCCGAATGTTCTATCAGAATGTTAGTGAAAGATGCACCTTTCCCATTGTATTTTCCCTCTTATTAGCTTACCTCTTTCTTATAAAGTTGAGGATGAATCTTACTGTCCTGAAAACTAAACTTATACCAAACAACTCGAAAGTTAAGATCAGAAAACCGAGGACCAAGGAAAATCAATGGAGGGGCGAATAAGGGGGCCATGTAAGAAGAGATGATCAATTCGGATAGAAACAAAGGCGAAAAAGGTCAAGGGTCACTGACGGGAAAGCTATAACATCACAAGGAGAAGAAGAAATATCCAACAATTTCAAAATTACATTTTGTTATCCAGTATAAAATAACCAAAATTATCCCTGATTTTTTTTCATGCGAGCAGTATAATTTTACAGCACTTTGATTTTACTTACAATTTTCTATAGTTCGTAATAATATTTGCATATCTGGCAGTGTTGATAAAAGTTTCATTTAATAATTTGTTTTCGATGGGAGTTGAAGACAGGTAATCCTCAGTGTGGATCAAATTGTATTGGTTCAATTCTGAATTTATACATCGTCTTGGTATGAACCTATCCACCGAATAATGACTGTTTCCCACCTGTTTCATTTCCACTTTAGTTGAAAAACGTACACTAGGAACAGAATTGGTAGAATATCACTCTCACACATACCCTTCTATAGCGTGTTCTAAATTATAACTAACTACATCGGCACAGACCACATAAATTGTTTATTTTTTTCACTATTCGATATAAAAAACGGATTCGTTTTGTTTGAATCGAGGACCTAAATAATATATCGACTTGTAGTAATTGTTCACTTAATAATATTATCGGGATTTATTCCTGAGTATGACTTGAAATCTTAACCATTTTTTAAGATATTTTACGAGAGTAGAGTGAAAAGTTGGACGTGGGTTTAGCAGTCCCACCCCAGAAGATAATTGTTACTACGAAACCTGATGCAGCGTGTGTAAATAGAGTAACGAGACAATTACAATTCTAAATTGTCCCCACCGCCACTTTTTTACATACCTTCTCGACGTACCTTTCGCTAACCATGTTAGCACTTTCAGGATTAAATTACCTCCTGATGATGATAACGTGGTTAGTGAAACGTGCGTCGAAAAATTTAAAAAGTGACTTGGTGTTTAGTGGTATCTCTTCGAGTTTAGTGTTTCACACTAAAGGATCCAATAGAAGAATTGTCGTTCGAAGTAGTTGCCATGGAGACCACTTGTCTACTCTTCATAGCAGTGCTGGAACTCAAATACTGGAATGACCTTCAGTTGATTGGTTAGGCCTTTTCGATGCTCTCCATTGTCCTAAAATGTAAATTCTGTAAAATCTTTTGAAGTGAATTTTCAATCTTGATAAAGGGAAAAAGTCACAAGTTCACAAATCTGGTGAATAAGGGTGCTTGTGAAGGTGCGCTTGATAAAACCTCGATCGTATTTAAAAATCCAAGACTTGTCACCATTAATGACACGTTCCAGTTCATTGTAATATCATATCATACTCAATTCATAGGTCAAATTCAATTGAATGGTTGTGTGAGTTAAATTCAACTCTTCTCCGACGATTCTGACCGTTAACCGACGAACAGAATGCACAGGATCTAGGACTCTGTGGAGATTTTTATCACTTGATGCAGTGGAAAGTCTTTTGCTGTGAGGTTCGTCTTCAGTCGAGTTTGGTCTTCTGAGAGTTCCCTAAAATACTTGAAAACTGAAGTCCTTGACCATATATTGTTTTCATAGGAGTTTTGACAAAATATTGTTTTTTTTTCATTGAAGTTTTGTAAAACTAACTCAAATTAATACTGAACACGCATCAGATGTCGATATGCCACCCCTACAGAAGGAAAACCAACAGTATTGTCCGATCGAACGCCTCGTCACTAGTGTCACTCCTTTATTTGTTAGCATTCCTCGTACACAGCTTCAAGTTGAATTGATTCAATATATCAATCGGGTTGGAGGCGAAGGTTGAAGGAAGTCAAGGCTCCCTAACGGGCTGTAACGCCATAGGAAGAAGAAGAAAAATTAAATGAAATTATGTTTTTTATCCAGATTTATTTTATTTTATTTTTCAACGTGGTCTCCGTTTAGCTCGATACTCTTCGCTCAAACATGCCTTCCAAACAGTACGACCTGTCGAATTCTGCAAAATAGTTCTTTGTTTCAGCGATGATATCTTTATTTGATGAGTTTCTCTCCAGGTACCTTTTCTCCACGTTTGGAAAGAGAAGTAAGTCGAAGGGGAACAAATCCGGAGGATAAGGTAAAGGTATAGGTGTGATACCAATTCGTAGGGCAAATTGCCCAATGTTGCTTTTGCTATGATGGGGGGGGGGGGGGGCTTATAAAGCTTGTACCGGGAATTCTCGTGGAAGACCTTGCAGACGACATCCGGCATTAACCAGCTTTGTTACTGGCGTATTCTCTATCCGCGTACTATCTTGGTCATAGTTCTTGCTAAGTAAATAATACATAGTTGACGATAGGTTTCTGATAGTCCAGAAGTACTACAGAACAAAATTTGATAAAGCAATTATCGTGGAAGACCTTTTAGACGACATCCGGCCTTAACCAGCTTGGTTCCTGGCGTGACTAAAAGCCGAATAGTCGGATTTTACGCTTTTGCCTTTAGAACAAATGATATAAACAAAGCTCACCAACACTGGTTTTTAAGAAAGATAGTGTTTCATAAAAATAAAATCCCGTTAAATAAAAAAAAATAGATATATTAATATATTTTAAAATTAACAAACTGTAAATCTTACTAATCTATTATTTAATCGATACGTAAACTTACTGTTTAAGAAATAGTGATTGTATTAACTAAGGTGATGATGTCGGTGGTCATACTTATTCTAAAACTCCAAACTGCCTACCAATAAGCTATTAACTGTTAGATATATTGCAGGTGACATAACCTAAATTAAAATATTATTTTTCAATCTTAAAACTCTACTTTCACTTTTCAATATCGTGAAAGATCCATACACTTAATTTTTGTACTTTTTCCAGAAGAAAAAAAAGAAAACTTTCTCCCTGAACCCGCTTCACTACTCAGTCTACTTCTAGTTTCCTGAAGCTTCCAATTATGTTTTCTGGATCCGGCCTGTCCTTTCTGGATCTAATGATGCCCCTGTCGCTTAACAATGTGATGTCTTCTAAGGCAGAGATTCTCTTCATCTTGGCATCGACTTCCCTGACCCACCAGGTGATCATATCTTTGGCTGGAACGTTACCGCCGAATTCTGCTGGTAGTACTTTCTGACTCACATTTTGTACGATCCCGGATTTGTTATCGTATATCTAAAACAGTTTACTGTATATTTCCAGATGTTTGTTTGGTGATATATTGTCATACCATTATGCGTTCTTTTATTTTTTGAGTGACGTTGCTTCTAGCGAAATCGTAGATGTATTTAAGAGCTTGCGGCATGTTGATGAGATGGACTTCTTTGTGTCTGATTGGATAACTTTGCTGAAACAATGTTAGATAAGTTTGAAGTATAAATTAAAGTGGTATCAAATTAAATAGCTGTTAAAAAAAAGTGGCAATTTTTCACAAGCATTATTATTAGGGGTTTTATTTATTATTCACCTATGGGCCCTGGTGGACCACGCGAAGTACAGTTAGAAGCGTTTGTTGTTGTTAGCCTTTCTTTGCGCCCATGCTGACTTCATCCTTTCATTATGGGCTTTTTTCCTTTCGTCAGACCAAGTTGTTCCGGTCTTCCTACATTTTTCTCTCTGGCCAACCTCCCAAACGTTAACCTTGTGTCTGAAACAGCCCGTATCCTGAATTTCACTTTGTGTAATATTTGCTGATCTTAGCTCCTCTTTGATTGCAGCGATCCATTTAATTATTTCTACTTTAGCTCTACTCCTATTTTCATAAAATTCAACTATTTGTCTAGTTAGCCTACTCGGATTCTCCCGTTTTGCTATTTATTTGTTTGGGGTCTAAGATTTTTCTTTCTTTTCAATCTCCTCGATGTCTTTTTTTCTATTCAAAATAGACGTTACTGCACCATATAGACATTCTGGCTTAATAACTGAGTTATAAGTACTGAGTAATGTCTCAGTTTTGTGTTTTTAGGTATGCATTTTTTGTTGGAAATATTTTGATTTCCGCTTTATGTGTCCGCAAAACTTAAGTCTTCTTTTTCTCATATCGCTATGTATATCTGTGTATTGTTTGATTTCTTGGTTTTCTCGATGTCGGTATGTTGTGTTTAGGGCCTATTAATTTGTTTAGGGCCTAGGATTTTTCTTATGATTTTTCTTTCCTCCTTTTCAATGTCCTCGATGTCTCTCTTTCTATTCAAAATGAGCGTTTCTGCCCCATATAGACATTCTGGCTTAATAACTGTGTTGTAATGTCTCAGTTTTGTGTTTTTAGATATGCATTTTTTGTTGCACATGTTTTGTGTAAGTCTCAATGCCGTTTCCATTTTTTGACATCTACCCTTATTGGCCGCTTTTTCCAACCCATTTTCCATAATTATTTCACCCAAATATTGGAATTGAGAGACTCGTCTGATGTTACCATATTTTGTTTTTAGAAATGGTGTTCTTAGTCTGTTGCAGGTCGTGTATTTTCAAAGGAAATTTGGAGTCCTACCTTTTCTGCTGGTTCTTTTAGAATTTCAATCTGTTTTTGTGCTGGTAATATATCTTGAGCTAAAATTGCTAGATCATCAGCAAACGCCATACAATCTATTTTGATGTTGGTTCTCCCCAGTTTAATGGGCTGGTCAATATTCAGGGCCGATTTTTTTACACGCCACTCCCGAATTATTTTTTCTAGAACACAGTTAAATAAGAGTGGCGAGAGTCACCCCAGTTGTAATTTCGAAGGGCTTTGAGATGTCACTCATGAATTTAACTTTTGACCTTGTGTTAGTGTTGCTTTAATAATTGCCAGAGCTTTCAAATCTAGTCCTTGTTCTTTCAAGATTTGGAATAAAGATTCGCGGTCAATAGAATTATATGCTTTTTTTTGAAATCCACAAATGTACAGACGAGATTTTTATTGTATAGTTTTTGATGTCTTGATGAACAAACTGGGAGAAGTGATATCTCTTTGTAGTTGTTTACATCCGTTCTCTCTGCTTTCTTAGTAGTGGATGGATTAGAGCATCTTTCCACTCTTTCGGAATCCGTTCGGTTCGCCAAACTTCTTGTAGAATTTTGGTTATTTCCTTGATTGTACCTAGACCAGCGAATTTTAAAAGTTCAGCAGTGATTCCATCTTCGCCAGAAGCTTTCTTATTTTTAAGTCGTTTGATTTGCCTAATTATTTCATCTTCATTCGGTGGTAATGAATCTGGGTTTGTTTGTTTAGGGTTTAGTGTTGGTAATCTGTTTAAGCCCTCAGGACGGTTTAATAGTTGTTTAAAATATTTGGCAAGTTCTTTGCGATTGTCTTGGTTATTTAAAGCTAATTGTCCGTTTTCCTTTCGGAAGCAAAGGCTTCGGGGTTGATAACCTGTTAGTTTTAAATGTTTTGTAAAAAATTCGGGTGTTATTTTTTTGAAAATCTTTTTCTATTTCATTAAGTTAATTGTTTTGATATTTATTTCATATATTAGTTTGTCTAACGATGTTTATTTTCTTACTTTATTTTATTTTATTTATATAATGTAATAATGTTATACAATGTAAATAATGTCTGAATGACTGTGGCGTGTTCATATATTTTTTTTTCTTTGTTTAGGGTTTTTGCCGAGATCTAAAACTCAAAAAATATCAAAAATATCTGTTCTTATATACTAAACTTGAAGAGATTTACCACTAAACACCAAAACTAGATTAAATCATCTCCTGATGATGCTAACATGGTTAGCGAAACGTGCGTCGAGCAGTTCAAAAAAACGTTTTGGTGTTTAGTGGCAAATCTCTTCGAGTTTAGTATTTCACACCAAAGGTTCCAACAGAAGAATTGATGTTCTTATGTAAGTAAAGAATCAGTGGGTCAAAACCAAACGGAGACAAATTTTTCAGTGATTCTTTTTTGTAATAAATTTGCCTAACGAACAAAATTTTAAAAGTATAAAAATGTCCTAAAAAATAAAAACTTTTAACGTTAACGTTTCGTAACGATATTTAAAACAAAAAATACTCTTAGATCTATATTAACAAAAACTAAACCAAACAATATACAACAAAACACCAAAAATGTGGTTTATAAAATTCCCTGCGAATGTGGCAAATTTTATATAGGTGAGACATCTAGACCGTTAGATGTTAGAATAAAAGAGTATAAAAACGTTCTTAGAAAGGGCGATTTTAATATATCTAGAATTTGTCAACACTCATGGGAATCGGGTCATAAAATCACTTGGAATAATTCCAAAACGGTTTTGAAAGAATCGGTAACAATAATAACAGAAGATTAAAAGAAACCGCTATAATTAATTTAAATAAAAATAAGTGTATTGCTATGCATTCGGTAGATTTAAATTCAATATGGTTCCCGATTCTAAAAAATACAATTAAGAACATTTAAGTATTTCAATACATAATCACACAGTAAACCTCACCTATATATATTTTTTTGGTAGTATGTCACTGTCATTAAAAACTAATTGTCTATGTAAGGATCACTAAACTTGAAGAGATTTACCACTATATACACAATTAAAGATTAAATAATCTCCTGATGATGCTAACATGGTTAGCGAAACGTGCGTCGGGAAGTTAAAAAAAAGTGATTTGGTGTTTAGTGGTAAATCTCTTCAAGTTTAGTGTTTCACACCAAAGGTTCCAATAGAAGAATTGAATGTAACTATCATTGACATGCACAAAAAATATATTTACTTTCTATCTTTTCAGAATTTATAGAAATTAATATAATTTATTTTTAAATTCGTTTCGAAAACGGGAGGAGAAGACTTCCCGAAACGTTAACGTTAAAAGTTTGTATTTTTTTTTAGAACATTTTTATATTTTTAAAATTTTGTTCGTTAATCAAATCACTGAGAAATTTGTCTCCGTTTGGTTTTTTGTTTTTATCCAGTCATGTTTTATTTACATAAGAACAGATATTTTTGATATCTTTTGAGTTTTAGATCGTGGCGAAAAACCCAAATAAAGAAAAAAAATATACAATGTAATCTCTATCGTTATTGACGATATTTGCCCATCTCTCTGACAAAGAATTTTTACGATATGGATATTTTCATAAATTGAAGTAATGACGTATTGCATGAAACCATTTATTCACTTATCTGTTTTAACATTCCGGCTTATAATAATATATTCCGGCTTATATTTTGTTCTCTGTTTTACGTTTAACATCTGTTACATTATCGAGAGAGGAATGTGCAAATTCGCGTTCATATCGTTCGTTGATCGAACGCGCCTCGTTATATAATCGACAATAATCCTTTTCAAAAACGTTTTTCAGCCCGGTTGCCGAGACCAGAAAAGTGAAAGTGACGCTGCGGACTTCGGTTTCAAAAAAGCCAAAAAATCTGTTAAATGTCTTCGTACAACACAGAACTATTGTAATTCTTATTCGTAACTTGTAATTTTAAAGTTCTTCAAATTCTAATGAGGTCAAGCAATCAAACGCATACTCTCTCAATCATCTTATGATGTCATTTGAACAGAGTTTTTGTATTATCCCAGTGAGGAAACTATAGATTCACTGTAAAAATGTTATTCACACCGTAGAAATTTAAATTAAACTCCTGGACAAAATTGTAGGGACGTACAGCGCCGACCAGAACGAAGTTTTTCAACGAAGTTTTTCATACGTTTGACATACGGAACTGATTCCTCAACTAAGAGGCCACGTGGTCTGTCAATAAGAAAAAGTACAATCATTCTGAGAATTGCTTTGAATTCCTGTAAGATTGCAAGAGCAAATGAACGAGGAAGCTAAAATGCAAATAAGAGAAATGAATATCCAAAGATTATTATTTCAAAAATCTGAAATTGACCCGAATGGTTTTCGCTGAAAAAAATCATATCATGGACTGAGCAGTGGAAATGACTTTTTACTGAAGAAAACAATCATCTTGGATGATGGTTTTTCCATTTATTTTCATGATCCCAAAAAGAAAAAAAAATATCGAGGCGGGAAATGGCAGAAGTCGCCTGATTTAGGCGAGTCGTGACTACTAAATATACATACCCATTTCACGAGCAAAATGCTGAGAAAGGAGCATTGTGGAGGTTATCATTTTCTACCTACATCTACCAGTAATCATTTTTTCTGTCACAAAAAAAATTGTTTGGATGGTTTTTCCTGATATTTTCATGAATCCAAAAACGAAACTAGTTATTGACTATAAGTAAACATTCTATAAACTGAGAAAAGCGGTACTAATACAATATTTGGAATATAAAGAAAAAACAGAAAGCATTTTGCAAAAAGCACTGGCAAACCTATACACTTGATATATGAATTAACAAAACAGTAGCTAGACATTGCCCATCCTGTCAACTTACCTCGCCCCACTTGATCAAGAAACCAAACTCCGTGACAGTAAACAGCGTAACAAAAGAAGGACTGATTGCTCCAACATCAGCGATATGGACCACCCCCAAAATTTGAGTTTCTTCTTCAGTTAAAAGCGTCTCATAGGTCACAGCATGAGCCCGAGCCATATCCGTCCCTGTATATCGTTTAGGATCAAATTTACCTGGAAATAAACAAAAATTCATCGTATTCTAGCTTATGTTTGAAATGTCACAGCTTACTGAGATCGTATAATATAACACGCCGTCCATTGTTATCTCTGATTGGACTTACAAATATGTACCTGAAGAAATATGAAGTTAAGTTACTATAGGGTGAATGTTATCGTGATAAATACCCATTGGTGAGCAGTTCGTTGACTTTCGAGTCGTTAATGCTGAGGTCTTCGAATATATAGTTGAATCTCTTTCGAAAATTTAGATATTTCAAAAGAGTCTGTTGCGCCATTGGAATACTGAATTTTTTCACTCTCAGAAACCGGAGGAGGAAATTATCATCTAAGAAACACCGATTCTTGGTTAAATTTATGGATAAAAGACGTTTTCCCTCTCCACTCACCTGTAATGCAATTTTCGATATCTTGATTTTGTTGAATCCAAATCTTGAGCTGTCTCAAACATTCGATTCTTGTATTCTCGGTCTCCCTCAGTTCTTCCTCTGCTTTCTTCATCACCAATTTTCTGGGGAGAACATTGTCTTTTTGGTTTGTTTCGTAGTCTGGTAGGGTATCGACATTGTTGGTCCAGCAAGAAGTTGATATAAGTAGCTGTGTGGACATATCTGAAAGGAAAATTCGTTTTGTTCACTCCTGGTATAGTGTCTTGTGAAAATACGAGGAAATATAAAAAAAAAATTAGTATTACTATTATATTCGAAAACATTTTTATTTTACTGTTAGTCATTTGGAAGCAAAAAAGGGTTACAGAGCTCTGCAAACGGCGATTTCACAGCTTCAATTACCATCTTGTTTTCTCATAGATGTTTATCTTTTCAATATTTTTTCTTAATTTTGTAAGGAGATAATAATCAAATGGAACTACATCAACTAAATATGGAAGAAGAATATCTTTTGAAAGTTTTTTGTTAATTCGAAGTTTTATTCGCCTTTAACATTTTTTCTTACCTTATTTATGAATAAAAAGTAAAGTAACTTAATCCTTCTCACTGGAAATTCGCTAATTCAAACGCTTTATCCAGTCTTCGAAACAGTTTTTATACTCAATTTCCATATTTTCTTCAAAAGGGTACGCGAACTCTTCTGAATGACTTCTATAGATTTAACACGGCGTCCGCAAAGTGGTTTCTTCAATAGAGGGAATAGGAAAAAAATCACACGATGCTGTATCTGGTGAATATGGTGTTTATAGATGACGCATAAAGCATAAATAATATTTTTTATTAAACTTTTGACCAGTTGGAGTTATCTCTTTATGATTTTTGACTCAAGTGTTTTTTCGGGTTTGGTTCATCGATACCCGCTTGATTGTTGAACTGTTTGCTGGATCAGAAGCATAAATCGATGTCTAATCATTAGTAATTATGTATTTGAGAATGTCATCATTCAAAGTTTTCAGAACAAGACGAGACTATACACGACACACGCCTAAATTGTTCTTTAAAATTGATTGAATTTTGATATCAATATCTCTACTGTTACACGGTACAATATCTTTAATTGTGGTACTGATTTCTTTGTTGGTTGACGCGGAAGGTCTTCCTGTGAACGAGGTTCATAGTCAACTGCTTCTCTGTCATCAGTAAAACCCTTGTAGCGCTTTTTCAATGTTTTTTTTCTTCATTTCGGAAGATGATAATCAAATGGAACTACTTCAGCAAAATATGGAATATGGAATGCCTTTTAAAAGTTTTTTTCTTGATTCGAAGTTTAATTCGTCTGAAAAGTTCGTTGGGCGACATCTATAGAGCAGTAAAAGAACTATGTAATCTACTATATTTTCAAGACAATCTTTCATCTGTCAATTCAATCGTACAAAAACAGCAGCTTAAAGTAAACGTATCAGTGTTATTTTTTAAAATGGAAAATGTTGGAAATCGTGCAGTGATTAAATTCTTTGTAAAAAGGTTTAAAGGAAATTCATAGTGAAATGGTAAATGTATTAGAGAAGTCTGATCGTTCAAAAACAATGGTCTTTAAGTGGAGAGGTGAGTTTCAACGTGGTTGTACAAGCCTGGATGATGATCCTCGTTCTGGGCGTCCATTAAGTACAACTGCTGGATAGATAATTTACTCTATATATGATATAGTTATGGATGGCAGACAATTGACTTTGATTGAAATTGCTAAGACCAAAGTCACTTGAACTGAACGGGTGTCTCATATTTTGAAAAAGAAATTGGGCTTGAGAAATCTATGGGCAAGATGGGTTTTTGCATTTGTTTAATCCTGATCAAAAACAACTCTAACCAACATTTGGATTTTTTTCGAAAGAATAGAATGGGTTTTAAACGTCGTTTTGTAACTATGGATGAGACATGGATTTACCACTACGATCCTGAACTGTAACAACAAACCGCACAGTGGACTGAGCCCGGTTGTTCACCTCCGAAGTGGGCAAAATCGACTATAAAGGTTATGGCATCAATTTTTTGGGATGCATAAGGCATTTTGTTAATTGATTACCTTCAAACCGATAAAACAATAACAGGACAGTATTACTCAAACGTTTTGGATGAAGTGGATGCAAAAATTCGTGATAAAAGACCTGGTCTAGCGAAGAAAAAATCATTTTTCATCAAGACAATGCACCTATATTCACCAGATCTGGCCCCCTTTGTCTTTCATCTGTTCCCAAACCTCAAAAAATTACGACCTTGCAAGCGTTTTTCGATTATTTTAAAGGACTTCCCAAAAATCACTTCAGAGATGGAATAAATCAATCGGAGAACCGAATATATATGCCAAACATAATGACATTACATAATGATTTTTTCACCAACAGCAAAGCGTGCAGTCAATCGAAACTATAATTACAATTGTCGCTATAATTACTAACTCCGAAACAAGCGAAATCGCGCGCAAATTTTTAAAAGTCCCCTTACTTTTTAATTTTAGTAGTATATTTAAAATCAAATCACTAATTAATGGTTAAATAACATGGACAATGATCTAATATCGTTGGTACATCATCATAAATTTCAGCCAGACAATCTTTTCCAAATCAAGGACTTGACCTACTTTCTTTTTTTTTCACAATTTGAAATTGATAATAACTGTCAAAGTTAATACTTATATCCCTACCAGTAAATTTTTTCGTCTGTTACAAATATTCAAGACAAACTATTTATCAATATCCCCCGTAAAGAATGAATTTTTAAAAAGCTAATTTAATATTGCTCAATTTTCGACTTATAATGCAATAACAATTTCATAATGCTGTTAAATAATTGTTGAATCAACGTAAAAGTCTTCTGGGCATTTAGCGCAAAATTACACGAAGTATTTTATGACTCAGAACCATCTATGGTCAACATTAATTTTACTATTTTCTTAATTTATACGAGGGGCCCTTTAAAATATATTATATTAGGCCCTCAACTTCTCTTGTCATTATTAGAGCAACTGATGATTCACGACGCCCAGATGATCCCATCATACATACAGCACTACCTTTTTGGTGTGGATATCTCGATATTCGATTGATGGCTCTCCAGGATTAACCCGCGATATGTGTTAACATCATCATGGAGTGAACCATCTCCAGACGATGTTAACAAGGCTAGCGAAACGCACATCGAGAAATTAAAAACAAGCAATTTGGTAAGTTCAAAAAGATGTTTGCGACTAAACATCAAATCATTTGTTTTGAATTTCTCGACGCGTGTTTCGCTAACCATGTTAGCATCACCAGGAGATGATTCAATCTGAGCCTAAGTTGTTTATATCTACAAACCGATAAGATTGATTTATTCAGTAATGTCGTCGATTTTATTCAGTTATCCTTTTCATAAAAAAATCCAACTTGGTATGTGTAACGTGTATAATTACGGATACTTTTTTGTTTGTGAGGAAAAATAATGACAATGTGTTACAGCATGTTAATGTTATGCACTTCACAGTACGATTTAATTAAAATCAGACAAACTTATTATTTTTTTAATAACTAATATGCAAAATCTTCTATTCTCTCTAGTTGAGATAAATCCTTATGTAACGATCATTTTCCTAAAGGTTAAAAAGCCAAAATAAAAGTGGGCCACTAAAATAATTTCTCTGAAATGTGGACATGTAATGCGGGCCTTGACATTGGACGTAGTAAACCACTTTCACGATGACGTAACGCGGCCCGCCGGCTCTGTTGCAGGAAATTTATCGTCGCATTTTTTACTTCGCGGATACTTGAACTGCGTTAGTTTTGTGTACGGGGGCCGCTGGTAAACTAAAAAAGTCTCTGCCACGACATGTTTGACCATATACATATTTTGGAGTGTGGTATCATATCCATCGCATAGTCCTGAGATTGCACCATCAGACCTCCATTTATTTTGGTCATTCCACAACTCCTTATCAGATAAAATCTTTGTTTCAGTAACAAACACAAATGCCCCTAGAAGGTATAGACATTGACTGGAATATCGTGAAGAATGTCATAATAGAAGCTGGAAAATAAATTCCTTTTGAAGAAGAATAATGGAATTAGATGATGTCTCAGATAATCTTAACGATCACATCCGGCTCTGTTGCAGGAAATTTATCGTCGCATTTTTTACTTCGCGGATACTTGAACTGCGTTAGTTTTGCGTACGGTGACTGCTGGTAAACTAAGAACTTTGCTAAAGGTGTTTGAAACAGCTCAGCACTACTGTTCATTGATTTAAGCAACAAATAAAGGATCTTAATAGCTTAATCATCAACAATTTCTTGCTCTTGATCCCTCAGTGACGTCTAAATTTTTTTGTGTTACGATGAGGGAACATTGATAAAAAAACTGGACCGTCATCAGTTGTTTTGTAGCAAGAGATAAAAAGGTCAGTTCCAAACAAGTCTCTAGCCACGACATGTTTGACCACATACATATTTTGGAGTGTGGTATCATATCCATCATATAATCCTGAGATTGCAAAAATCAGACCTCCATTTATTTCCAAAACTTCTTATCAGATGAAGTATTTGGCTCAGTGACAAACACAAGTATCCCGAGAAGGCATATACTTTGACTGGAATATCGTGAAGAGTGCCATAATAGAAGCTGGAAAATCAATTCCTTTTGAAGAACAATAGAATTAGATGATGCCTCAGATGGTCTTAACTATCACATGAATAAAAGAAAATGCTTCAACAAATATCATGCTAAATATAAAACACTAAAAAATTTACAAAATCAAACGAGCAAAAGAGAAATGGATGGAAGAAAACCCACAGGAATTTAACAGTAAACACGATTCTCTGAACTTTCACTGAAAACTCAGAGAGAATCGGCATTCATTACTATAAATGGCTGACCAAAGTCTGATAAAACACAGTGCAAACATTGCTTTGCATTTGGTGAAATTGGAAGGGACAATTTACACTATGAGCTTCTTCCATGCAATCAGTTCATCAACGCCGACCTCTGCTATTCACAATTGGATTCCCAATTAGGCTGAAGGCAGCAAATGAACAAAATCAGCCAGAATTAGAAAACGAGAAAGGCGTCGTGACATCGTACTCACCGGACATGGCACCTTTGGACTATTATCTGTTTCGCTCCCTCTATTATTTAAAAATATTTATAGTTAGTATTTAAATGGGAAATATTTTAAAACGGAGAAAAGCTGAAAAACATCCCTTTAACATTTTTTGGTAATAACGGTACTAATAACGGCAATGGGGCATTATGGATCTACCATTACGTTGGCAAAATGAAAATAATAATAGCAATTACCTAATAAACTAAATGCATATTTATTTAAACTATTTGCCTTTCTCTTGTTCTTAAAAAAGTCGCTACGAACATTCTGGATAGCCCAATACAACCATATAAATTACTCGCAAAAATAGAACTTCGTTTTAGACGTACCTGGTAACGTGTAAATGTTAATAAGAACGAGAACCACGAACAACTGAACTAACAAACATTAAAAGTGAATAAAGATTAAAGATATTTTTTCTTCTCGTAGCGAAAGAGCAATGCATACGTGGGGGGGTTTTGAGAGGGGTCAACTCCTTACCTTTTCACATAGATATTACGTTATTAAATCATTTCGCTTTGTTCGTTATTTAATGTGTTGCGATGTTTGTTTAACGGCACACCCTGGTAAACACGTCAGGCAATTTTTTCGAATCGTTAATTGATAAAGTAAAACAACGTATAGAAGTTTCCGTTCTACTATAATTACTAGTGGCTCGGCCTCTTTGACTATCTTTGACTTTATTAGTGAAAAAAAAAAGAAATAAAAACTTAATCTCCCTTACTTTCCATATACTTTCGCCACCTTTCAGGTAACTCTCAAATCCCAGATCGGAAATAACTTTTTGCTTTGATATGATAAAGTTCACTGAGGCTTTTTTCGACATCCTCACGAGGTACGAAGCGGCGTGATCTGCCAAGTCTGCCCAACTCGCTAATCATTCCCAGAGTTCTTTTTACTGTATGTGGTTGTGCGTTGCCCTGAAGCAAAATGATTTCCCTTCTGTGGTTATTATGTTGAGTGAAATTGTATTACATCGAACATACACAGCAGCATTATATTTACTGCCTTGAACAATATCTATTGTTTTTCCTGCATAATTACTGACAGTACAAAAAAAATAACTATACTACATTTATTAGCATCGTTTGTGTGCGAAAATAAGCAAAAAAAAGAGTATTCTTTAATGCGGGTGGCAGCGTGATGGAGCTCCAGAACTGAGCTTTGTGAAACTCCACAGTTGACTCCACAGCCCTGTGGGACATTCACCGTTATCGGTTTTTATAAACTGATATCAGTTACTAAGATAGTTGACCATTGTATTCTGCGACAGGCCTACATAATGAAAAATGGCACCCATAAGTTCAATGTTAATTCTATCAAATGCTTTGGAGTAATCTAATGGTACTAATAATAATAATAATAATAATAATCTTTATTATCTGACAGAATAAATCCATATATGAGACAATTCCCAAAAAAAATAACAAAGGCAAAAAAGAAAATCAAGTCAAAAACAATGCTTATATAATAACAGACTTAGATAATAATAATAATAATAATAATAATAACCTTTATTGTTTGACAGAATAAATCCATTTGAGACAATTTATAAAAAAAAGCAACAAAAAAAAGAAAATCAAGACAAAATCAATGCGTATATAACAGACTTAAATAAAGCTACAACAACGATCTCTACCATTTATTATCGATTATTGCAACAGCTTCAAGGCGACAAACCTCGTGAACCGATCTGCAGATACGTTATTAATGTCAACATCGCAGCACAGATCATTGAAGAGCTTCATGGCCTGAAACAGAGGTGTACTGACCATGAAGTTGGTTCTAGCATAGGGTAAATGAAAGGTGGGGCAGGATCTGATACACCTCGAAGGCACGTGGAAACCCACCACAGATAGAAGTTCAGGGCAGTCAATGAGGGATCTACACAATTTATAGATGAACTGAAGAAGTAAATATTTTCAGCGATTAACTAACGATGATATTTGAAATTTCAACAGGAGACTATTCTGATCTATATGTCTCGTCGGATATCTTCCATCATGTCTGAATGCTAAAAACTTAGCGAATTTTCTCTGGACACCTTCTAGTTGCAATTTGTATCTGTTATACAAAGGGTTCCATACTACAGCACCATACTCCAACTTTCATCTCACATAACTGTGATACAGAGTTTTCAGTGTATTTATGTTCACGAAATCTGCCGAGTTCCGAAAGATGAATCCTAACATTCTCATTGCCTCACTCCGAATGTGGCTAATGTGAGATGAAAAAGACATTTTAGTATCAAAAACAATTCCCAAGTCCCTGAACATCCCGACCCTCTCAATAATTGCACCATTCAGGTTGTAATCAAAATGCGTGACATTCTGGATATTCGCAAATGACATGATATAACACTTGCCAAAATTCAGCGGCAAGTTGTTGATGTTGCACCATTCTTCAATAACCTCAATATCGTTCTGCAACATAAAGCAGTCAGCGTTGCTATTTGTATTTCTATATAGTTTCAGATCATCTGCGTACATTAAAATATTGCTTGAAACATTTGTTACTATATCATTAATAAATAGTGCAAAAATAAGGGGAGCAAGATTACTGCCCTGTGGGGCCCCACTCGTGGCGGTAAATTGAGGTGATCTATAACCTCGTACCTCAACGTAATGCACTCGATCGCTCAAATATGACTCAAATAATAGTATAAGTTTGTCACTGAATCCAAAATTTGCCAATTTATGCAGCAAGATGGAGTGATCCACTCGATTAAAGGCCTTAGAGAAGTCAGTGTAGACCGTATCGACCTGTCCACCATCATCCAAAGCCCGACCAACAAACTGAGCGAAGCAAGCCAAATTGCTAATCGTACTCCGACCAGCAAAAAATCCATGCTGCCTCGATGATATCACACTCTTAACTAGACTGAATATGCACGCATAAACGGACATCTCAAATACTTTAGCAAAAGGCGACAAAATCGACACAGGTCTGTAGTTTAAGATACTGCAACGATCGCTCTTCTTAAAGATCGGAACGATTCTTGCCTCCTTCCACACTTTTGGGAACACGCTGGTTGAAATTGCCAAATTAAACACAAAAGATAACGGCCTCAATAACGCAGGAGCACAATCTCCGACAAAAAAACACGGTACCTCATCAGGTCCGCAAACAAACCGTTTCTTCAATCTTTTCAGTGCCCTCATTATCATATCATCAGATAAATAGTCGAGTGTTACCTGTGAGCTGGAATTATCACTATGTGGGGTCATGTTCCGATCAGTCGGAGGTCTATAAACACCGCTGAAGAACTTTGCAAAGGCGTTGACAATATCGTTAGGGTCTGAGTACTCACAGTCTCCGTCTGTGAGCAATTCAGGAAGGGAATCCGACGAAACCCTTGCCCTGACGTAAGTCCAAAATGATGAAGGATCATCAGATATCGAATTCTCAGCTTTATTTAGATAGACTCTGTGGGCCGTGTTTATCATTTTCTTAACAGAAGTTCGTTGCACATTGAATTGTTCCCGTAAAGGCTGCGAATCTGACTTTTTCCTTTTTTTGAATAGTCTATGCTTGCGCTTTATGGCTTTTATTTTCTCGGGTGTAAACCACACCGGAAATGTTCTCTTACGGATGATAGATCGGGGCACACATTCATCAATAATACCGAATATCTTCCCATACAGAAACTCGCATGCCCTATTCACATCACTTATAACATACAAATCTGACCAGTCTATATTTAAAACCCTCTGATAAAGCAACAAAAAATTTGCTTTTCTAAAATTGTATTTGAATTGGGATCTGTTGGCGGGAAACACACGGCGCTCATTGGAGTTAGAAGCGACGAAGATGGAGAGGGAAGGATGGTGACTATCTTCATTAACCAACGGTGACAGTTCTCTAGAGACCTCGCAATGGATATTTGAGATAATAAGATCCAATATTTTATGATGTGTGTTGCGATAGTTATTATATTGTTTAAAACCAAGTAAATTAATAAAATTAGATAATATTTCTGCTTTCTGATCGGGAATACTATCCTCACAAAGATTCGGCACGTTAAAGTCGCCCAATATCAATACATTATTATTATGAAGACAATGAAATGTTTCCAAAAGCTCGAAGAAAGATGAAAATTCATCGAAACTAATATTGGGTGGAACGTATATAACAAAAACATATAATGTCGATAAATTAACAGTCAATTTACACCCCATCACATCGGCCTTGACGATCTTCGAGCGGATTGCCTGGAGATCCAATTGAGTTGCATTTAATTTTTTCTTGGTAGCCAATATTACACCTCCACCCTTGGACACACCCATTCTACACAAGTCCCTGTCACATCTGAAAACAGAGTATCGACTATCGAATAGTTCACTAGATGATATATTGTCCTGCGCCCAGCTTTCAGTGATCGCAACAACGTCATGACTTGTACCACAAACAGACTTATAAAATTCTAATGTCTTGCTGTTCAGGCCCCTAGTATTTTGATATAAACACGATAGTATCGAGTCGGGTCGCGACAAAATTCTATCAGACACTTCACTTAGTTTAAATTACCGTTAATACGAACAATTTTTGGGATTCCGCTTATGTATTTTATCCTGAGATTGGTCTCACCATTCTGCATACGAGAGATTAATATCGCTCTCAATTCCCTGTATTCTGCTATCTGTTTGTGTGTCCTATCAAAACTAATGAAGATATTCTTATAGGCATCAATATTCCTTAATTGACTCGCCCCACGCACAATCGCCAATACATCGGCTGAAGACTCGAGTATCACCTTCAAAGGCCTCGTTTTAAGTGGAACAACACGCCCGACGCGAATAACTTTTATGTGTTCAGTTACTGTGTCGGGGTATGCCTTAAGAATGATATCTGTTGCGGTGATTTTATCCAGATGACTTCTTGAATGGTTATCCGCAGTACTGTCCTCAGTTACACCAAATATCATTACGTTGTTTTGACGCCGCATTCTCTTATTAAATTCACGAACGGACTCATTAACAACCTCGCTGGAATGAGAGGTCACCGAGACTGCACTATTGTTATCAGATCATTATTTCTTACTTTATCATCAATTAGGTCCAGCAAAGCAGTAGTACAACTACATCCTTTACGGAAACCAGACTGCCTCAAGAAAATAATGTTATATTCATTAATATGCTTGGTTAACGGCTCACCCAAGATTTTTTCCAAAAGCCTTGACAGTGTTGGCAAGATCGAATCGAACTTTACTGCAATGCAACACTAAAATAATTTAAGTTTTAGAACCCTTATCGTAAGGGTAACTTATGCCTTTAAAATGATGTGAAGAATAATTGCTTAAATTTATAAAAGTACTTTCCAAACACATTATGTGAAAAAGTACCGGGAATTGGGGTACGGGGAATTCAAATTTATTGTATCGCCTTCAAAGTAGGCCCCTTCTGAAATAATCCAATTCAATTCTTCTATTGGAACCTTTGGTGTGAAGCACTAAACTTGAAAAGATTTACCACTAAACACCAAAACACTTTTTTGAACTGCTCGACGCACGTTTGGCTAACCATGTTAGCATCATCAGGAGATGATTTAATCTAATCATCTCCTCAGTCTCATCCAATTGGCTCCAATCATCTCATCAGATTAAATCATCTCCTGATGATGCTAACATGGTTAGCGAAACGTGCGTCGAGCAGGTCAAAAAAAGTGTTTTGGTTTTTAGTGGTAAATCTCTTCAAGTTTAATAATCCAATTGTCAAAACATTTTTTAAACGCACTTTCCGAAATTGACTTCAGTTCTCGTAGCGAATTCTCTTTTATGTCTTCTCGACTGAAACGGGAAAAGTGGTAATTTGAGTTTTGGAAAGAGAAAGAAGTTGCTCGGAGCCATATCAGGTGAATATGGTGGTTGTTCGATGGTGTTTTTGAATTTTTGGCCAGAAATTCGTTCACAATGACAGCCTTGTGAGATGGTGTGTTGTCGTGAGAGTTTTCTTTCCGCAAACCTGGCCTTTTTCGACGAATTTGCTCTCTCAAACGCCGCATAACGCTCAGATAATATGTATTTACCGGCTGATCTTCTGGCAAGAATTTCCAAGTGCACAACACCACGATAATCAAAGAAAACAGTCAACATCACCTTTTGATCGACTTTGATGTGGTTTTTTCGGTTTCGGCTGTTGGAAGACGCCATTCCGAAGATGTTGACTGGTTTGCATGTCAAACTCGTATACCCATGTCTCATCACAATCCCTTTAAGTGGACTTTTCAAATGATCAATTCCCGGTATTTTTTTGACAGAGTGCATAAACAATATATCGATCTAGATCATCCATTTCAAATAGCGGTCATAGTAACCTAAACCTTCAAAATGCCCTTCTCATACGTGAATTGAATATTGAATTTCTTTTAGAATTTTTACTAAAAAGTAAAGAACGAGATGTATTTTTTACGAGGGGTGCGTTGAAAATAATTGTTGTTGAATAAGTGGATTATCTAAGAGTCTGTGTGATATTAAAAGAAATTTTTTCGTTTATTGCAATACGAGAAGTAGAATTACAAAATAGGAAAACTGATGCCGACTGTTTACCAAGCGTATACTCGTAAATATCATGTTTTTCGCAATGTTTTACATAACGTTAGAATAAAGTCACCCGAAATATATTAAAAATTGTATCCTAGGCTATAGCAATTTCACTTTTCGTCACACACAACTCGTACACATATGACTAGTAATATTTTTTTTTTACTTACCTTTTGATTTAATCTTTTTTCTCACAGAAACACTTTTACTGGTTGGTTCTCACCGACAATGACCAGACATGTACCACCATTTGGCTATATACGCGTGGCCTATGCGAAATTATCGTTAATTTTTTCAAAAATTTTGCAATTTCTTATATCACTGTCGGCCATACGATCGTTTTCAACCGTACCTGTTTCCTGGCCAATTATTAGAGGAACAAAATCATACACGCATTGTTATATTAAAGAAAAAGTGGGTCACGTGTTAGATGGACGTGAAATTGTTCGAATTTTAATCGTCGCTGTTTACATAATCTTGGCGATTTGTTTTTGAATCTTCCGCTGCTAGTGACCGCTCTGTTTATAATTTCAGATTCTTGCCATTTGAAATGATGGTCATTTACATGAAAGTGTCAGCGTCCTTATAATATCAACTCTCATGTTTTTAGAATGTCTGATCTACGGTGCAGATTAAGTTCATCTCATCAAAGAGACGCTATAAGGATTTTCAATTTATTTGCCCTATATCCATTTTCTTCTTCCCCTCCCCCATCATTCTCTTTTTTCTTCCCCCTTCCTCCTCTTCTTCTTCGTCCTGTAGTGCTGCAACCCGTCAGTGAGCTTTGACCTCCTCCAATCTTAACCTCCATCCAGAGGAGTATGAAAGTTCTCATCAAAGAAAAGCTAAATTACAAATTACACCATGTATTAATTAGGGTAACCTACAAGGACTTTTAATTTGTTTGTCCTATATCTATTTTCTTCTTCCAACCCCTCCCCTTCTTCTTCTTCGTCCTGTAGTCCTGTAGTGCTACAGTCCGTCAGTGAGCCTTGACCTACTCCAACATTTGTCTCCATCCGGGGAAGTGTGGTTTGGTATGGTTTTCTTCATTATTTGACAAACTATGAACATCTAATATATTCTTGAGCGTTTCCTGCTTCAAGACAAAGTTCTTGAACTCCTGAAACTTTTCAAAAGCCTCGTCTTTGCCCCTTAAGAAATATGAAAACACCATCCTTGTGTAGTCATCTTCTAATATCATGAAGTATCTGGAGCCCCCGAAAGATATGACGTCCATTGGGCCACATAAGTCTCCATGTATTATCTCCAACGGAAAATTCGCTCTATTTCCTTTATAGCTGAAGCGTAGGCGACTTTGCTTGCCTTCATAGCAAACTTCACATAGTTTATCACTCTTAGTTATCGAGCCTTTAAATTCAAACCCTGTTACTAATCCATTTCTCATTGAATTTAAATATCTGTAATTTAGATGCCCAAATTGCCTGTGCCAGACTTCTCCAGAGACTACTTGAAGTTTTATTTCTAAACATTATCCACTAAATTAGCCTTAGCGATCAGCTGACCACTTTTATTATAAATGTAACAGCCCTTTAGATGAAAAACTACTTTATTATGGTTTTTTATGTCTCTCCGTCAACTACTGTCGTAATTTGAACATCACCAGAATACTCTATAGCTAACATGGTATTATTTGCCACTGTGATTTCCTTCACTGTGGTTTCCGTCACTTAGCCGGTCCTTCCTGAAGGTGAGATGAACACTGCATCCCGATATATATATATATATATATATATATATATATATATATATATATATACTACTGTTGTCTTATTGGATGCAGTCCAAAGAATTCAAAAAACTATATATATATATATACAGTGCTAGCCAAAAGTCCCCCACCCACCCTTTATTTTTTGAATGGTTATACTTAAACTAATGAAATTTGAAATGATTGGACGTAAACTCCTTTTTTGGTCATAACTGATGACGTAATCATCATAGATGGCGTGATAGTGCCATTGTGACCAATAATTTTCAATGGAATCATATGGCAAGTGACACCTCGTTTGAAAGGTATTTCAAAGATCTATTCAACCTAATTCCAATTTTGTTTGGGTTCAAGGTAGTTTTGATTCATAAAATAAACAAATACTAAAATTTTAGTTTAACGTAATAATTAATACAGATTCACAAGTCCACCCTTACAGTAAATGTTCAAAATGTGCTCCACCTACTTTCTGACAGTAAAACATTCTTTTGGTAAACTCTTGTCGCACTGCAATTAGGTCAATTACTTTGCCATTAGAAATTTTTGGTCTGCCAAATCATTTTGTGTTTTTAACACTCCCTGTTGTTTCAAATTTATGAAAAAACTCTCTCAAATAGGTCCTCGATATAGGGCGATCGGGATACCTCTCGTTAAAAAGGTGCTCCGCAGCATAAAAATTCTTTCCGTATTATCCAAGCATTAAGATAGCTGCTACCTTTTTCAAACAAACGTTTCGTGCATCAATGTCAATCGTCAACTGCTTTAACAATTGTCCTGAAGCGAACTGGTGAATCTGTATAAATTATACGCTAAACTGAAATGTTAGTATTTAATTGTTTTATGCGTCAAAACTACTTTGAACCCAAATAAGATTACAACTAAGATTAGTATGGTTGAGTAGGTCTTTTAAATACCTTTCAAACGAGGTGTCACTTGCCATAGGATCCCATTGAAAATTATTGGTCACAATGGCACTGTGACGCCATCCATGATAATTACGTCATCAGTTGTCACTAGAAAAGGAGTTTACGTCCAGTCAGTTTCACATTCCCAATTTCATTAGTTTAAGTATAATCGTTCAAAAGATAAAGGGGGGAACTTTTGGCTAGCACTGTATATATATATATATATATATATATATATATATATATATATATATATATATATATATATATATATATATATATATATATATATATATATATATATATATACAATTGAATGAAGGATAAACCAATTTTCAATCCATCAAGCACCACCTAACTGAATTACCCAAATTACAAATTAATTTCATAAAAATGATTGGGAAACAAGATTGGAAACATATGGAACACGAGCATTGATTTTAAAATATTTTCCTCATCAACATATTAAGAAGGCTATGCAGTAAAAAATGTACTACTATAGTTTAGTATAACTTAATCTGTTGGAAACTTTTGCATCCACGATAAAGCCAATAGAGCTGCTCCCTTGGCTGCAATTTATTGACCAGAACTCCCTCAAATGTGAATATACTTTTCAAAAAAATGCCTTACGAACATTGTTCCATTCATTTTATAGCTGATTGTGGATTCGGAATCGATTAACCCCCTTTCTCTTAGGTTTGTACTAATCTTTCGTTTTGTCGAAAGCTCACCTGTGGCTCATCGTTAGAAACCATTCAGAAGGCATCCGGTTCTATACAGCTTCGAACTGACGTGACTTAGGGACGTCTTCAAAATTCCTTGGTGCATTTTGCGCTCTTGCTTACTAAAATGCAGACACAACCCTGATGCATAGCAATAAATTTTGCTATATTTCGAGTTCTGGATTAAGAATCTGTCACCTCCCAGTCCACTCATAAATGATTTGCTAGGCTGGGTATCAATACCATCTTGACACCTGTTCAAAGTTGCTTCAAAATCCGCACGGTAACAAAATGTTTGGTGTACATTTGGTAAATTTTAAGGGTCTAATTCCATGTAATCAAATCGTCAATACAATCTTATATTGCACATAACCTAACCAACTCAAATCACATATCGTCAAACAAATTTTTACCACATCCAGCATACATTCCAGACTTTTTCCGGCCATTATTTCTCCCATGTTTAATAAGCAATGAAATAACAATGCATGGTTAATAGCGAGAACTTTTCAGATTACCCCCATACAACATTCAACACTAATACACATTTATTGGGGTAGCAGGAGGTCTTCTTTCACGATCCGGGTGAAGGACATACCTCTTTAGGGACTTGGCGACCCTGCCCTTGCAAGCCCTTAATTCCTCCTATAACCCTCCGGGAGGAATTCTGCCCCTCACCGCAAACCCTACCTCTCCCTACTATCATCCCAGTTTTTATCCCCTCTCCGTGAACTACGACAACTGGGCACGAAACAAGGTTGCCGGAAACCACGTTGCAACCTTATTGGGAATATCAGCAGTTGAACTAGTCCGACCATCTCAGACTCTCTGCGACACTGGACAAGTGTCTGGCTGCTATATCGCCGCCTTAACATTTATACTGAAGAATGACCGCCGGGAATTAGCGAGATTTAACTTGAATACACATCCTGTTTCTTGACCAGCTATAATGTCCATAAGGATCATACACCCGCTAATATTGGATGTATACAAAATAAACAAATACATATATAAAAGAGAACTTTATTTACAGTACCAATAACAAAAACAATCTTCATAAATAATATATATTCAAAAACAAAAAAAAACATCTCAAGCCTTTTTAAGCTAATTATCTTATATTTGACATTCTTTTCTGTCTTCTTTCCAATTTTTTCTGCTTCTTATCATCTACAACTGGATTTTCTGGAGCTGGCTGGAAGAAATATGGTGCAAGGATGTTTTTCCAGAGGATCCAACCTAATCGGACGGGGGCCAACAACCAGAGGAACCAGAAATAGTTTGAAATGAATGCTGATAATAACTGACAACCTGCTGTAAGAATTATAACGTCCTTTACATTCCTGCGGACATATAAATCAATGAATAATGTATCTCTCATTGTATTCTGAGATTATTTACTCTGCTACACCTCCTTCCATATTCAAGTCAACCCCACTGTCTAATAATTGTCCAGTTTGAGTGTATTTTGGTTTAGCCATATATACCATAAATTGATAGGATCCGATATAGATCACACTTGAAAAAATATACAATACCTTAAACACAAAATCACCATTTACAAAATGAAACCAAAAAAAAATAAGATCTTACAATATTAATTGTTGAATGGTAGAATACTAGTAATCCTAACGATAAAGCGTTAGAAATCATTGCCATATTTCTGTAAAATTTTAAAGTATCCAAGTTTTCATCCAGGATTTGTTTGGCTCCTTTTGTTCCTTGCTTTCCTTTCTGGGGAGGCTAAAACAATTCTTAGCTTTTTCCTTGAAAAATATAAATAGTTCAAACTCACACTCATTGTTTTGATTAATATTTAAAAGTCGAGTTCAATTTTCACTACTTTAATTCATAAACTTGAAATTTTTTTAAGCCAATTATATTCCTACTAACACCAACTCACCTCCACGTTAGCATGATAAACATCAAAATCGATAGGTTTTGTTTTGATATACGGCCAAAAATTATGAAAGAAGAGTACACGCTGGCGACATCTTCATTATGATAGCGAAGCCAAAACGACATTTAATAGATATCGTTGATTTTTGACAGTAAATGTAACAATTTTCAGGAAGGTGTGTTTTAGAATTTATTGTTTATTATATTGATAATGTTTACCAATTTTTAAAACATCGTTTTCTTTTTTAACAAAAACGAAATTTAAAGAAAGTTATGATGTCAGTGACGAATAGCCAAGAGAATATACAGAATCCCACTCAGGTACGTAAATTAAACAACAGCCTTCCTTACACTATGTTCATTAGTCATAGTCTTTCCTTTTAAATTGAACAAACGTAATTATACAAATATTTAGTCACGTATGATTGTCGAACTTATGGCAAGTAACCGAATATGTACACAGAATGGTTGTATTTTGTGGCATTATATATTTTATTTTGGTTATTGAAGGTTCAGATAAGAATGTCTTCAAAAAAGGTACTTGATGTTGGAAATTTTTTATTCATATTTGCTTTGTAAAAGATATATAAACATACATTTTGTTGCAGGAATATGATGGTTCAAGTAATATGTGCTTGGAATTGGCTCTTGAGGGAGAACGTCTTTGCAAGGCTGGAGATTGTAGGGCAGGAGTGGCGTTTTTCCAAGCTGCTATACAAGCAGGAACTGATGACTTAAGAACATTAAGTGCTATTTATAGTCAACTAGGAAATGCTTATTTCTATTTGGGAGATTATAATAAAGCTATGCAATACCACAAGCATGATCTTACTTTAGCAAGGTAATGATTGTTAAATTATTATATAAAATAATATATTGTTGTGATATTCTAGAACAATGGGAGATAAATTAGGTGAGGCAAAATCTTCAGGAAATTTAGGAAACACATTAAAAGTTATGGGAAAATTTGATGAAGCCATTGTTTGTTGTAAAAGACATTTGGAGTTATCCAGAGAGTTAAATGATAAATTAAGTGAAGGTAACTTTCAATCTATGAATAATTCTATTGAATGTAAAGTTCAAATCAATGTTAGGAAGGGCATTATACAATTTGGGGAATGTTTATCATGCCAAAGGGAAGCACATTGGCAGAGTGGGACAGAAAGACCCTGGAGAGTTTTCTGATGATGTTAAGGAATGCCTCCAAGAGGCAGTGACATATTATGAGTAAGTATAAAATATTCAATTTGTATGAAAAAAGTTTTATTTTCCTTAATTCTATAAATGCATTACAAGAAGGAAAAGTGTCCCTCTTAGAGGATCTGGAGTGTACTCAAAAGAAGGGAAAGAATACCTGGAAGAGGCAGTAAAGTGTTATCAGTAAGATGCCAATGAATGTAGTTGTGATTATTCCCTGTAGCAGTGTTAAAATTGATTTCACAGATGGGCAGAATGGTTGTTCAGTGTTTTTATGTGCTAAATTTGCTTGATTATTGCTAAAAATCTAGGCGTGTTTTTTTTATACCAATTTGGGGTTCCACAAGTGAAATAAAATAAACATTACGTATTATCAGTGCTTTTCTTACTTTATAAGTCAGTTAGGTTCAATTTAGCATCTTTTTTAAATGATAACATATTTTTTGCCTTTTTTCAATGGCTTTTCTTCATCTCTTTTAACGAAAGTATGAGTCGCGCAAGAAAATTTAAATGAACAGTATATGTTTGATATTTCGGAAACTCAATTGTTAGCATTTATCAAAAAATGGCATTGTACAGTAGGTAAAAGGTTACCTAATTTATATAACTTATAATATGGGGTTGGTTTGGTTATTTTTCGAAAATCAGGTTGGCAAACGTAGTTCCCGCCGTAAGATTTAAGGATAACCTTTATTTTCATTTGAATTCGAGTTGTATGGGATCTCCTGAGCTTTTCTAACTTAAAAGAAATATTAAAATATCCATCGTGAAACACCTTTTATGATTTTCGCCCTACTTTTAGCAGATTTCTTATATAATTGAAGCATTCTGAAGCTACTGTTTCTTCAAATAATGTCTCCTGTTTTCCCTTAGGAACTTATCGGTACACATATACAAACCACAAATGGGCCAGAAACTATTAAAATTTAAATGAAAGAATGAAATTAATAAATCCAAGTTGGATTTGGTCAAATTCTCTTGAAAAGAATCAAAATAAATATCAAGTCGTTAAAAAAGTATGAATATATAGAAAAAATTAAACTGATTACAGCATTATTTTGTTATGACTCTACATATAATATTGTGAAGCTTTTAATTTATTTTGTTTCGTTTCTTTCGTTTTATGATTTTTTTTCTATGTACTCTTCCTCTTTTTCTTTATTTTTTCTAACTGTTCATGAAACAAAAGGTTAAGGTTAGGTAGCTGATGAATATTGCTAATAAAAATCATAAGGATAAGTAAAATTAATAAGTGTATTTGTGTTTATTGTTAAAACGAGGGTTATTCGAAAAATTCTCGACCTGGCAAACTTTTTAATGCCCTCCCTATAATGTTATGTTTCCCACTCTGCAAGATGGGCGATTTTCTCAGCTTTGACCTCACCATTTGAAGTGACATTTCCTCCAGCAAGCCCTTTCTAGTTTGGGAGGAGGAAGTAATCGCTGGGAGTCAAATCCGGCAGGTGGAAGCACTTTGATGCGTAGGTCATGGATTTTTGCAACAATAAATTGAGACGTGTGTACAGACGCATTATCGTATTGAAAGAGCAATTTATTTTTAGCCTAAATAGCGCCTTTCAATTGGTCCACCATTGAAGTATAATTCTCCTCTACATGCTTGCGCCATCTCTATGTCAGGCCGAGAACTTTTCCAACGACCTTCCAAAAACCGTTATTGTTAATATTTTAGAGAAAATCTACAACTTATGAGGGACATTGCCGATGTGGCCGCTCAAGGCCGCGCTTGCGGCAACTTAGGCAACACCTACTACCTCCTGGGCGATTTTACCCAAGCCATCACCTACCACGAGGAAAGGCTCGCCATAGCGAGGCAATTCGGCGATAAGGCGGCAGAAAGAAGAGCTCATAGCAACTTGGGCAATTCTCACATATTCATGGGACAGTTTGAAGAAGCTGCTCATCATTATAAGTGAGCTTCCTCGGTTGTAAACATCTGGTTCCCTCAATATACACTTTGGTTTACGTTCTAGACGCACTCTAGCCTTAGCGCAAGAGCTAGGAGATCAGGCAATTGAAGCTCAAGCTTGCTACAGTTTGGGTAATACCTATACGCTCCTACGAGACTACGAAACTGCCATAGAATACCACTTGCGCCATCTATTAATCGCCCAGAACCTGAACGATAAAGTGGGAGAAGGTCGAGCCTGTTGGTCTTTAGGCAACGCCCACGCTTCTTTGGGTCATCACGAAAAAGCCTTGAATTTCGCTTCAAAACATCTAGAAATCAGTAAAGAGGTGAGTGTGTGGCAGGTAATTTCGTTTTTGATGGTTGTTACCGAAAAACATTGCAGTTGAGTGATCCGGTGGGAGAAACCACTGCCAAGATGAATGTGGCGGACTTGAAACGTATCCTGAATCTTCCGGAGAGTCCCGAAGTGCGGGACGAGGTGTTACCGCTGACGACACCGTCGAAAATGGAGCAGCATTTGCATAGGGTGAGACGAGAAAGCATGGAACAGCTTAGTCTAATTAAGGTAGCTGCTTTTTGTGTTTTTCTTTTTAACATTGTTTTGTTTCACCCCTGCTAAGACATAAAGAAAAAAGTTCGTGCGGTTTTCGTTAGACTTTTATTTTAAGAATGTTTTATAGCTTATCAGGCATGTACATACTATTATCAAAAAGTAAGGCGACTTTTGTTTTAAAAATTCACGTGCGATACTTATCGATACAACCAATTTCTATGTTGGTATTAAAAACTTTAATTTGATTTTGAATCTATGAATCTTGAATTTGAATTTTGTGACTTTTTCCTGTTCTGGCGATTGAAGAAACCGCTATGTGGTTTCCGCAGGCTTCTGAAAAACTCAGAAAAAAACGTTGGAATAAGTGTTTAGCAGGGAGAGATGATTACTTTGAAGGAAACAAAGTCAATTTGGATGAATAAATAAATCCTTTATGGTTTATTTAAAAAATCTTACTTTTTGATCATAACACTATAAGTCCTTTAATGAGAGCAATTCTTCAATATTAAAAAAAGGGCTGATTTATTATTGTCTGGGTGTAACTAATTTTTAAAAGCATGTCATTTTTGGTCTGAGTCAATCAAGTATTCCCTTTTTGTAAACGTTTAATGCCAATCTCAATTTTTCTATTTCAAAATAAAATATAATTATTACACAAATATCAAATCCCTGGAGAATAATGTAAAAAAAGATCAGAAGTCATAATTTGTCTTTAATTTAGATGTTATGCTGAAAACCGTTCGAATTTTTTGCACTGTATAACATAAGATCACTAATGAATGTTTGATATACTTACTTTTAACTCTTATTTGAAAAAAATATGCTGTATATATAGCTTTTTTTTGGATAATTGATCCTGATGAACAGTTTTGTTAGGAATATTTGAAGACCCAAAAACTGTCAGAAAAAAAAGACAAAACAGTGGACGATAAATATATCTTGGTTACATTTCTAATAATTGTTGACAAACTTCTTCCTGTACAAAAACAGGTAAAATATTATCCATAGTTCTGGAGAGGTTCTTAAGTGTCCTGATACATCTGTTTTCAGCCATCATTCTGGGTCCTATTTCTATATTTGCGTCTCGTTTCCTCATGAATTCAACCTCCAGATAGTTGAAGCTGTCCACTTTCTCAACTCCATATGTTTGATCTTGGTTTATATACATTATTTTCTTGCAACAAACTGTTCTAAATAAAGAAAGTGAAACTGTGAAAGGTCATCCACTGAAAAAAGTAGCATGCTTTCTGTATTTGGGAAGTCAGATTTCCTACTCCGACATGCCGACATGCAAGAAGAACGTCTAATGAGAAAGGTGTTTTGTAACCGAGACTTACTGGAACGCACTAAAATCAGTGTTTACAATACCATTATAATTTTCACTCTTCCGTATGGAGCTGAATCCTGGATCCTGTATCGGATATTCATCAAGGCTGCCTCTGGAAAATCTTGAGAATAACATAGCAAGACTATCAGGGCAATATGGATGTATTTGAAAGAGCCAACAGTTGGAGCATAGAACTCCAAACTCAATCTGGAGTTCTATGCTCCAACTGTGAGGGCTTATGCGTTTTTAAAGTGGGCGGGAGTAGAAGAAAATAGTGCTGCTGAAGAATTTTTTTGTTTCCCCCTTCCCCCTTTTTACTTTTCGTGCTATTGAAACCTATACAGGAGGTAAATTATGGTGTTTTGCTATGAAACATTGTTTACTATGATAAGAGCTGGAGGGGCGGCGCCCCAACGCCCCTCCTCACGGGCCACCATTGCCAGACTGTAAAAGCTCAGCTGAGTTGGCTAGGTCATAGTCAAAGGTTGCAGGACTCTGGCGAATTAAAGAACAAAAAACGAAATCTTGGAGGTCCAAAAAGAAGAAGAGGTCCAAAACGTCATAAAATCATCTCTAAAGAACCGCATATCAAGCGTGTCTGAATGGGAAAAGACCCAAATGACCTGAAGAGACATACAGAGCTGTGCAGCTTCATGAGGAAAATGATAGCCCAAAAGACAGACTCGAAAAGCCAAACAGGCTGGACCACGTGCCCCAATTCTGTATCCTCCTGACCTTATATGCCCAGCATGCGTAAGACCATGTAGATATAAGCTGAGTTAATTAGGTAACTATAAACAGCCCTCCTCAATATAACCTTTCTTGTAATTTACTTCAATTTCTTCAGGATGTTTCTTAGTTATTTTCTATCTCTTGTCAACTCAACCTTTACTTATGTTGTCAGTATTGTATATGCTATGTTTAAGAGATAAATGCCTCTATATTTGCTATTTATCAACCATTATATTAGCATTGTATTCTGATAGTTAACTCCAGATGGCAAGACCTCTGGTGTTAACGTACCACAGTCCAAACAAGGAGCTCTTGCAAAGAGCGAAGACGACGACTCATTCTTTGATATTCTATCTCGAGTACAATCCAAACGAATGGATGATCAAAGATGCTCTTTGACGGTAAAAAGTAAGTAGAATACCACTATTTGATAAATCATTCTTCCACTTAGGCCAGCTGGGAAAAATAATATTCGTTTTTGAACCAGATAACAATAAAGAAAACAAAAATATGGTCAACATACCGAAACACAGTGAACTCTCGAAAAACGAGAGACCTGAGGACTTATTCGACATGATTACCGGCATTCAGAGCAAGAGGATGGATGAACAAAGAGTGGAACTACCTACATTGCCAGGTAAGATTTAAAAAGTTCAAAAATAAAACAAGTTTTTTTTACTAATATCAGGGCTGCTCTATTCATTTCTACAACTACAACTAAAAAGAGTTCTTTTTATTTGTAGTTGTTATATTTTTGTTCGTCGAATGTTTATTTGTTTCATGTTTTAATATAGCTTTAAAACCGGGACGAACTTTTGTATATTGATATTTAAGTAACAACATACACAAAAAAAAGCATATGACATATTCTTCTAGGTTTGGGGTCGCGTTCCATAAGACAGTTGACTGAATCTCGTAATAACACCACCCTGCCAGATGACAATTTCCTGGATCAACTGGTGCGCTGCCAGAACTCCAGACTGGATGACCAACGGTCACCCTTACCTGCCCCTTCTGTAGATGTTGAAACTGATCCCCGTCCGCCCATCAGGAGTGGAGCCACAGTACCAGATGAAGACTTCTTCTCACTGATCATGAGGGTCCAGTCAGGTAGGATGGATGATCAGAGAGCAGCGGTACCTAGGCTGAGCGCCAGGTAAGTCTGGATTCAGTATTGGTTGTGCGTATACTAAGTTTTAGTAATACAATGATATATACTAAATCCGGCGAATACAAAGGATTGGACAAATTTCATCTCTGATTGTGGCTCCACATTTCGTGAGACTTTGACCGCACATTATTAAAGGTACTAAGTAGATTGATGCTGCGCTTTCAGTCTTAAAACTTATTAGACGCACTGCAACTTTTACAGTGTATATGCGGATTTAGTTTTGGTTTACTGTTGTTGGGAGTCCTACCCGAAGAAATGATTCATTTTTTATAGAAAATTGAATACTATTTCAATCTTTATTTTTCGCAGAGGCTTTGAAAGATTTATTTTTTTTGAGTTCTTACATCTGTAAAAGTGTAAGTTATTACTACAGAAAATGTCTTTAGTATATTTTACAGCCAAGAGGTTTGTTATTATGTAAAATTATAACTATTAAGAGAGTAGGTTGAATAGTTTCGATACATATATTTTATTACTGATAAGTCCTTGCATTTTCCACTGTTGGTGTTAATTTCTAAAAGATCTAACACTTGCCTAATATTTGAAGTATATTTCTTCGAGGTTCTATATACAAATTTTGTTAAGGACTGATCATTAAGTTGGGGACCTTTTATATTTGTATTTGAATAGGTACTATTACTGATTGGTGTTAGAGACTAAGAATTAAGTTAAAACAAGTTTTCCTATTTTCAATCTGAGAAAATAAACACTGGAGCAACCTCAGACTTCTTAATGTTACCTAAAAGGGTAGGACCTGACAGAATCATCATTTCTGAAACAAATTCTTTACAAATATCTAACATACAGAATGGCCAATGGGACTGTTCCTCAATCCAACGGACTGGATAGGACTAAAAAACTGCCCAAGAAGAAGTAATATCCTGCAACCAGCCTCATACTGAATGTACCTACATAAGAAATGATACTTATAACGACACTTAAAGCTCTGTAAGTTTTCTTTTTTACATAGTTTATCGAATATTGATTACTTAAGGCCGCATTTTGAAAGGTTATATGGATAGATCTTTTTAAGGATTCTGAAAAAGCATTGAACGACAGTCCAGTAGTCAAATTTGGGATTATTCTTTTAGGCATTTAAAACTCTATAGTACAATATTTTTAAGAAAATATTTATAAACAAATTCCTATATTCATTCTCTTTAAATTTCCATAAACTTATAAAAAATAATGTTCTTTTGGATTAATATCTACTGCTATGTAACTGCATTTTTCTTCAATCAATTTTTCTGTGGTATGCTTTTCTTTTACATATCTTTCTTCACTTTCTAATGAATGATATTTAGGTTTGGTTCCGGATTGAAAACTTCACTGACATGTTCTTTATATCAATTTTTATAATAGATAATTGTGGCAGTTATGAATATTTTAAGTAACCGAAAGATCAACACACTCATCTTACTGTGAACTAAATAGGATCTCGAATCAAATGGAGGTTTTTTATAGATCTTTGCTTGTATAAAGTTTTAAAACCACTGCGAATTTATGATTGTTACATTTTTTGTTAGAACTTTATCTTTCACTAACGAAGGAACTTACATCTCATAAATTATAAGTTTTCTCTTTAATACCAGATTAAAAGAAATTTACCTTGAGCCCAGCTTATTCTTAGATATTCTAGGATTGACAGCAACATAACTAGCATTAAGATCGTCTCGAAAATGAAATGATGCCCTGTTAGGTGTCCTTTTATCTGTATACTGTATATATATATATATATATATATATATATCTGTATTATTGGTATCTGTATACCAACCAAAAAAGGAATATGAATAATACACGCCGTTAAGCGTGTCTTGCAATTTTATTTAGTTCATTTGATTATGATTCATCCATGCAGATTCTTCTGAAACATACTACGAGAATGATTATAGGATTGAGATATAAATATTTTATTCCAGACCAAAGGCGTTGAATTTTGTGTTTTTTTTTCTGGGGCTTGGCCCTGTTTATATACAGGGTGATCCGTAATGGTATGTCGCAAAATGTACCATGGTAATATTCATTGAAAATGATGAATATTTTAATAATTTATTGCAAAATTTATGGCCTTGCAAAGAAATAACATTTCAAATTGCTTAATAATTTTTAAACGGTTTGAAATAAAGAGTTGTAGCTTCAAGGCATATTTAGTTGGTATTGCTGTAAAAATAAAATAAACAGTGGCGTAGATGGGGTTAAAGATTATTAAATTGGTGTTTTTTTGAAGCATCTTATACGTTTTTTGAAAATGACAGTCTTTTGTACATAAAAGTACCTCTTCTTTAGTAAGTGGTTCAGCTTTTTAGATAATTACAATTTTCGATAACTCAGCAGTACACTGGCAAAATAGTAGAGCACAAATTCATTAGTAGACTTTCAATATTGGTTGGGACAAATAACACGAGGGCCTTTTCCCCTATAATTAGGCCCTACTGACCAAATGTAGTAGGTTTTGCAACACACCATTACAAACCACTCTGTGTATTAAAGTTTAGCTCTCTATTGATAGATATAAGAACCAAATAGATGTAAAAACTAAAAAAATAAAATAAAAAGTATATTTTATTACTAATATTACTTTATTGTTCTTTATAGAATTCTTTATATATTTTTTGTTCTTAGTCATTTTATATACAGAGTGTCATATATAACACAAAGCACTTTGTATGGATCAACTATGATAATAAATATTGAATGTAAATTCTATTTATAAGTTGAGATATATTTTATATTATTTTATTTTTCTTATATGTATACAAATTTTACTTACACTGAGGTTCAAAATTTTGAAACCTTTGAACTTGATCTGTTTATTATTATATATAGTGGTACCGAACTTTTGAGCACTAGTGTATATATTTTTTTAATTTAAATCGGCTGTTGACGAATTTTAAAGGCAACAGAAACAGTTTTGTATTAAATTTGGACATTTTTGATTAACTACATAGTACAAAACGTTTTTGTTGTGTTGATAAGGCAACTGAAACTGTGTGCCAAAATTTTAATACTAACCAATGGAAAAATTGCAGTAAAATCTTCCATGCTTGTCCTACAAACATAAGAGTGACATTTTTTGATGTAGTGTTTATGGCTACAGTTTTATTACTTAATGTTTACATGTTCTATATCATAGTATACGAAAAGAAAATCATAACAGAACTTTTGTCCATTTTTTCAACTGATTCATCTAAAAAAATGTTATGAGGTTGTAGGTGTCTGTCCTCAGTATACTGAGAACATCGATTTAACAGTATGCAGAAGAGACAAAATAGGTAAATTTTGTTGTTTACCACCTATTTGTTCTGGATATAAATTGTAGCTTAGTTATTTCGAAATAACGTTTAAAAAAATGTATATTTTAGGTGCCAAATACTGTCCATTCCAACAAATAATTGTTAGATGTTTAAATACTAATAAATTGAGAGAGGTAACTTTGAAAATTCTTCCATTACTCATAGACATTTTTCCCTTGAATATTTGAATCTAAAATGTTTATAACATTGTTACAGATGGGAATTTTCAAAGTACAACATGTCTTGTCACAAGGAGAGATACTCATTTTTATTAAAAGACTGACAAGGAACATGTTTAAACTCTACTTTATTATGTTTAATTTGAAAATCCTTATTGGCAAAATAAAACTATGTGTACTTTTATAATCATTTTATTTAATTATCAGGAAGATATCACAATTGTAACCTATCTAGCCAAAAACTTTTTATACCACATGTAACTTGTAGCTCCACTTAGTGAAAACCAAGTCAAAATGTATGACAAATGTTCATTCCTTAAAGATATTCTTGTTTGACCACCAATAGGGCCATCTTTCATGTTGAACTCGTCAGTTTGGTCTAAGTAAATAGGTTTAGTTCCTGTTGCTGCACACATTGCTGGAAGATCACTAAAGATATTCATTAAAGAAAAGCAAAAACAATGGATATTGTTGGAAAACCTTACCGGTAGAAGAATAATTTGCTTGTTGCTTGATTTTTAGTTGAAAATACAGGTCTATTCTCATTTAATCTCACTATACCTATTACATCAACAGTACCATCTATTTGACCATTAGGGCGTGTTATAGGATCAATTTTTTTTGATGCAACCCATCCTCTGTTGACTAAAATGGTTTCACTATAATAAAAGACAGGTTTTCATCACCTTGAATCTGATTCCTATTAATGGGCCTTACTCTCTATCTTCTAGCTTAAAAGGTGTGATAACTAAATACCCTGGTGAAGAATTTCCACTGGATATCAAAGCACTTTGTGTTGATGCATCTCCTTTTGATAGTAATGATCTTGGGCCCATGTAAATTTCTTTGTCATGAAGAAATCTACCTCTAACATGCACTGGTCTGTATTCTAAATTGTTTATATCCTGTAAACTGCAACATAATCATTAAAACTCACTCCTTGTCATTCCATTTTATCTTACTTTTCAGGTAGTTTAATGGGATCACTGTTTGTTTGAAGTTGCAGTTGTTTTATGAGGCTCTCTTTCCAAGATTTTCTCTGTACTTGCCAGATACCCAAACCGAACGCCGAAGCTGGTATTATCTAAGGTAAATCAAGAACTACTTTTTATTTTTTTCGCATTTCTATAAAATTTTATTGTTAGTACCAAAAGAAACCATCCCAAAGGCTCAATATGATTTATCTTTGGTTTCTTGGGTATGGGTCGGGAGAGTTGGTTATAACCCTCACTTGAGCTAAAAAGTCTTATACTATTCCTTAAAACGTAATTCGGGCCAATCTTGTAAGAGTTAAATAAATTCATTACTTTCAAATTAAAAACCAAATTTTATTGTAGGTTGGTTTATTTTTCCTTTTCTACACTTGCATTTTTTTGGTATTAAGCGATAAAAGTCTTTCTATTCTATGGGGCGATTACTGAGTCTATCTAGCGGAATATTCAATAATTAAGATTTTTTAGTATGCGATAATTCGATAGATGTCACCACATGCGTTATTTGATCTTAAATTTCAAAAAGCAACATTTCGAAAAGTTTGTAATCCTAAAAGTCGGAAAACTAGGTCATAGAAATCTTTGATGTGATTGTTTTAATAGATATGAAAGGATTTAATATGAAATAATTCTTTTACAGTTTACTTTTACGTTTACTCAGCAATTTTATCATCGAACTGGTAAATTCTTCACTTTGTAGACTTAACAGCAGTGCTTCACTTTCCTTCTTGTTGCATTCAGTCAAAATATCGCGCAAGTTTCTCATAATCAGACTCTTATTCAGTTTTAAAGTGTTCACGGGTAATTCTCCGTACTTGTAGAGGCTTTTAATGAAATCTTCCACCTGCTGATGAGGAATTATGCTTGAAACAAGCCCAAATTCGTATGCTTCTTTTGCAGACAGTTGTCTTCCTAAGAAAATGGTTTCTGACGCTTTGCTGCGGCCTAGTATCCCCGGAAACGTAAAACTCGACGTTCCTTCTGCACAGACACCCAAATTAACGAAAGGCGTGTGAAAGTAGGCCCTATCTGAACAATAGATTATATCACATAAAGCTGCACTTGTTGCAGCTATTCCTATAGCTGGACCATTAACAACAGCTGGAAAATGATAAATATTACAATATATAAACAATATAATTGACCTAACAGATAAAATACCTATTAGAAGCTTAGGGTAATCAATAAAAGCTTGTACAAAGTGTTTTACATGTTCTACAGGATCTGAGCTATCATCTTGTGATCTCATAATAGCTCCAAAATCATTTCCACTGCTGTAAAAATCCCCAGTTCCTGTTATAATAGTAACAACTACATTATCATTTTTGGCATCTTCATTTAACATATTTGTTAATTCAATATACATGGATTTATTAAAAGCATTTTTCCTATCAGGACGATTCAAAACTATTTTACGAACCCCGTTATTTAACGTACTTAATATATCTTTTTCATCCATAACGAAATTTTTTAATTAGTGCAATGCCCATACAAAAGTACTGTAAAAATTAAAGTCCAAGTATACGCATTGTTATAATGCTATTGTCAAATAGGAATAACATTATTTGCCATCAAGAAGAAGTGGTCAGTACTTTTTTCTTTTTTTTTTTTAATGTTATTGTTATTTAGAGTCTTAATTAGATCCCATTTATCAAATTCATTTCTAGATTGTTAATTTATTTATTTTCCATAATTTTATATTATTATTTATTTATTAAATTTTTTGATTCAATTTATTGCTATGCATATTAATGTTATTATCCTGTTGTCAAATGGTGTTTTTGATATAACTTGCCGCGCAAGGGAAAAAGAAGAATTATTTCCGCATTTGACAATTAATTACTTTAGTTGACATTTGTATGAATTTTTTCTGTGATTTGTCAAAGTCATTTTTAAAAGAAAACAGTATTTAGATTATTTCACTATTAATGATACTAATAATTAGTCTTGTTAGTTACGTTGTATTGCTTGCATATAATTATAGTGTGATCAGTGTTTAGAAAACCATAGGTTATGCGCGTATATGGCAAAAATTCTGGCCTTTATGGACTATTTCACGAAGTTTACAATTTGCTATGAGTTTTGTTCTATCAGATTTTTCTTTGGGCAGACAACGATGTCGACAGTGGGCGTCTCTCATTACTCAGCAGGTAAAGATTATATTTGATACTGATGTGTTTACAAAACATTCTCATATGACATTTGAACTGTAATATCAAATGCTTTGTTGTTTTAGTTGCGTTTACGTCATGTAGATCAAATTTATGCTTACAACCTTTTGTCGGAGAAAAAGTCAAGCTTTTATTTCACCCTCCATAAAACATGCATGAGCTCTCCTTTTTATACCAGTGAGAAAATAGTAGGAAAACATCCCAAATGGTTCGAATTGATGCTGAAAGATGTGGATGGTCATATTTCATCAGTTGTTATAAGAATATGGAAATGCATGAAGGATAATGATGAAATAGTAACTACATGGGGTGTAAACTTTTCTGGACTGGTATATTTAGGAAGCAAGATTGCTGATTTGCATCCTAGATACTTCAAATCAAACACTGTGATATTTACCATGCAAGGAGGTTATTTTACTAGTCAGGCTTATATAAAAACCGACTTTGATGGTACTCTGCCTTTTCACAAATATTTAAATTTAGTAGAAAAGGATAATAATGAATCAGTACTCTATAGGCGTATAGCTATTAAAGCTCCTGAAAGTGAAATTCAAACTACATATACTTTAGATAAGTTAAGGCAATTACAAGACCTACAAAGACTTATTAAAAATAAGAGTGTGGAAGTGCAAAATGTAGTGGAAAAAATCAGGAGGGCCACTGAAAGTGAACAAAAGGACACAACTGACCCTAGTACATCTAATGACAATGTTAGGTTTGCCCCACAACTACTTACAATGAATTCTCTGAATAAAATGTTACATGGTAAACCAACCAAGAAGGAGAGAGAAAAAATGGTAAAAATTACCAAACAAATTGAGGAAACTAAATTTAGAATAAAATTATTGAGTCAAGAAAGGGATAAGAGGAAGGCTTTTATGAGAAGTTTAAAACAGAAAGGTAGTCAGCTGAGTAAGAACAATGATGAAAAAAGTAAGTATATAATGGGGTAATCCTCATTTGTGTTAAAAACTTCTGACATATTATCAATTTTCAAAATAAAAACCATTTGATTCTATCATGAGATTGAGAAGGTGATCCAAAAAATTAATATCAACATTGCTCATCTCTAGTACGATCTCCCTTTTATTGAAACACATTTTACGTAGCCCAAAGTGGAACCTTTTCAGTTTATTTTTCCCACTTAAACCTCCAAACATTCTTACACATTGTCCTGATAAAAATGTTTTTTGTTTTTTACATAAATATTGCTTTCAGATTCTAATCTTATATCTCTATATCATTCTCTGAGTCGTGATATAGAGAAATTAAAAGAATACAAGTATAATTTCATACAGAATAAAGAATTGCTTATTCACACGACTAAGCAAATACATCTCCGACAGAAACAATTGTTCAGAGAACTGTTATTTTTGTATCCCATAAAAAAAACTCCAAATGAAAATAAGTATATGATGTTGGAAATATACTTACCAAATTCAGAGATATTAATAGGTGAGTTTTTTTTTAATACATAATATAAAGTGTGTAAATAAAATAATGAGACTGATGGCGTAGCGTTCGATCTGACAACACTGTTGACTTTCCCTTTGTGGAGGGGAGGCAGACAATCATTTGATGCGTCATCAATACCAGGTTTAACTACCTACGGTCACTTGGTAGTCCATATCATGTTTTCAGGTGGTTTAAAGCATTCCCACTCTCACCGAAACTCAATTGAACATGAACCTCGCGATGGGAAGTCTTCAACTACAAGAACTGATGAAAATATCCACAAAATTTGGGATCGTATGGGTTCTGATCGTCGGTTGACGGTCAGAATCATCGGGGGAGATTTGAATTTGATCCGCAGAGCCGTTCATCAAACTCTGCGCGAAAATGGTTCCGAAAAACCTTGTTCACGAAAAGAATTGCTACAGATCAAGTGACTCTGGGGAGGTCAAACTCGTACTGAAGACGCATCAGATGTCTTGGTTCGCCTTCTACGCTCCCTGACCAGTTCCATCACTTTATTTACACGCCTCATACATAAAAAAATAGAAACAAGACTGGTCATGACATCTGGTAATTAATTGTATGTGTCTCATTGCAGATTGTTCTGACCTGGGAATTTCAGTTGTGTTAGGATATATTTGTCACATATTAATAATGTGCTCTGTGTTCCTCCAAGTCCCTTTAAGGTATCCAATGAAGCACTTTGGATCAAAATCTGTAATTTATGATCAAGTCTCTGCCTCAATACCAGACAAAGAAAGAGAGTAAGCTAATACCAGATTTCATAAACTGAACTGTATCTCTATTGTGATGATTCTTTGAAGATTTCCCCTGTACACCAAAGGAAAAGACAAGGGTCATTTTGGATATGCAGTGTTTCTTTTAAATAAAAACATCAGCCAACTCCAATGGTTCTTCCACCATTGGTACAATCAAGACCTGAAGGAAACATTAAAAAACTTGTATGATTTACTGTTGGGAAATGAAAGGAATGAAATTGCCGCTTTACCTTTCCACGAGGAACCCTCTAGAAGGTTTGTGCTGTCTTAAAAATATCATTATTATCAAGGACAAGGTTTTGTTTATTTAGGTTACATATTGACAATTCTGTTAAGACTTCAGAAAGCAAGATTTCTTCAGATGATTCAGGCAGTACTCTAGTTGAGGATGTTAACATGGAGAGGTTCAAAAAGGGCCATGTTACTTTGGACAAGTTGGTTAGTCTTTCTAGTTCATCAAGTTCTAATATAAATGATCCTCTCTTAGGTAAAGATAATTGGAAATATCAGGTGTATGGATTAATGGGACGCCATTGCGCATCACTAAAACTGTTTTAAAATTAAATTATACTAATTAATTCATACACCTAAGAAACTTATGTCTTGTGTTTTGTTCTACCATAGCATAATAGTGCATGCATTTTAAAATACACATAAACCCGGCTAAACATTATGTTAAATAAAAGATTTTTGTCAGGCGGTATTCTCGAAGAAATCAGGTCTACCGAGCCACCGCCAGTTAAAAGTCCCGCAAGAAAATTAGGCATTTTTAAATCAACTATGAAACGTTCCAAGAAGGCGGTCGCATCGAAGGGGTCAAGCGAGGTCTTGGCAGTCCCTGAGGCCTATCTCAACAAGCAGATCAGTAAGGATTTGTTTGACAAGTGCGCATCAGGAATGTACACATTGTCAAGGAAGCACTGCAATTTGGGAAGTAAGTATGGAATAAGACAGAAAAAATTTGTTTTGTTCTATGACTATGTCTGAATGTTTACATGCCATGGGGGGACATATCTGACTCTAATATTAAGGCCATGCTTCTGGAAGACGCGATTCTTCAACATCTGATAATTAAAATGTTCTACAACTATTCATTCCAACTGTTTTGCCATCTAATTATACTAGTAAATAAAAATTAGTTTATTTTTTGTGGTGAAATCTCCCCGATACAAAAAATTGAAGTATCGAAAAATTTAGTTGATATATACAATCTTTTTCGTCATTAAACAAAAACAATTTCTGAATTATCTCGATGCTTGGTTCCAGATTCTCTTCACTGTTTAAAAAATCAATGCACTGATATAAAAGTCAAAGATGGGATAGAAGAATTTAAAGCGAACGTAGACAACGGTGGTTTGCAGAATTCCGATTCCATAGAGCAAGGCACTGATCCATTGGATCCTTTAACTAGCTTGGACTCAATCATCACTAAATCCATAACAATCAGGCCTGAACTGAATTCAGATCAGAACGTGATGTTTTCGTTGGAACACAAACGTATAAGCAGATCGGCAGGATCGTACATTGATGAGGAAGTTAACGGTTTGCTCAAGACGTCTTTGGAGTTGGGTAGTGATCCTCTGATAAACGTTTGCTGTGATAAAACCGTAGGTAGCAGTAGTAGTACTGGTGATATTCCTGTTTCACACCGCAGCTTCTTGGAAAAGTGGCTCAAAGGTAGACGTTTTCAATCAAAAAACAGTAAAAATATTGATTCTGTAAGTTTTCAGGCGAAAGTAGCTTGGTTCTCCCCAGCAGCATGGTTTCCGACGAAGATCTACGCGTGTCTTTGCAGGACATATCATGTCCGCTAACAGCCCGTACCGACAGGTTGTTGTCGACGAACCAGTCATTTAATTTAGTGAAGCACAGAAACGTCGAGTGAAATCTCGTAGTCCTAAACTGTGTCAAAATCGTGTATGAAGTAAGTTTAGATTTCTCGAATTTCCGAAAAGGTTTTGTTTCTGTTATTTTTTACTTACCAAAAAAAACTGTAAATAAGCACCAGGGCTCCTAAAATCCAAACTAAGAAAACTGCAGAGCTTTCGCTTGACCCTATATAAAAAAAATAGTATAAAGTATCAGACTATAGTGGACAAACGGATATATTTATTCTTTTTTTGTTATTTTTATTTATCAAAAAAAAAACTATAGATAGTTGAATTGTGTTCATTATGATTATTTAAAAAAAAATCAAATTTATTTATAATTATAAGATGTTATAAAAAAAATAAAACTGTATATTTCAAGGACATTTTTTTGTTCACCTGTTTACTTTCTTAGGTTTTATTTTTAGGGCCTTAAGACATACGGAAGTATAAGCGTGAATGTGTTATTCATTTTTCCAGACGGTTTATTATCCCAATTTCGGATAACTTTTTTTTTAACGAATTTAAATTAGAGTTTAAATCCAACAAAACCATGGTAAAATCAGCGAAGCGGGCGCAAATTGAATAGTGATAAATAAAAAAAAAGGAGATAATAGGATATGCAGATGACTTAAGCATATTAACACAATCGAAAAGATTATCAAGAGAGGCCTATGATGAGAAAGTACCTTTTGGATAACCCAGTGGTTGTGGAATATCATTTAGCTTTTGCTAATCAATTTTGAGGCACGAAAATGCATGGATAGTGCTCTCACCACACCTCTTTGTAATCGGGTTCTCAAAAACTGCCATTCCTCAAACTCCACATTCCCTTGACAAGCCACCATGTGATTTTTCAGCTTTTTTAATCCAATAGATGATATAAAATGATGATATACCATCCAACCTGTATATTTTATGATATCAGATACACGGGTTGGAAGATTTGAATGTTAGCTGAAATAAATGTTCAATAATTAGAAGAAACCTTGGCTGCAGAGTATTTTACTAGCATGGAATCGTTTAAAAAATATATTATTATGTAAAATATGAACATTTTTGTATACAAGAGCTTTAAATACTGTGGGTAGTTCAAATGAATCAATTCAACAATTTCCTCAATATCGTACAAAAAACTTCCACTGTTTTGATTAGGTTTCAATTGTGTTTTTTTTTAAATATTTTGTGGCTAATTTTATTGATTCTGCAGCAATGCGATAGGTGTGTGAGAGTATTCTCCAAAAACAAAATATTATGTCTGTATTTTAATGTAACTTAAACATTATATATGATGAACTTTGGCTTTATATTTTTTAAAATAAATTCATGGTTATTTCAAACAAGCTTATATTAAGATGTAAAAAAATGCTAACACATTTGAACGTTAGTTTTTTCTACATTTTGCACTCGTCCCCTTTTTAGGTAAATTTTTTGCTTTGTTCTTGTCTTTGGTTTTGTTTTCTGTGGAGCGAACCTTAAGGTTTCTCTCTAGGTTCGTGTTGGAGGTGCCCTGCGACGAACTGAATATATTCGGATCGATTTTGTTCACATTGTCGAGGGTGTACTTGTGTTTCTCGACCAGATTTCTGTCTTCAGCTAGTATACCTGGTGCTATGATGTTAAACATCTCCCTGCTGGGTTCCGGGAGATTTTCCTTGCAGAATGCGTACTGCCAACATGGTATGCCTGTAATTTTTCGTGTATGTCATTGGTGGAAGCAAAGAAACAACGATATTTTACCCAAATGCGCAATACTTATTCTGAAATAAGTGGTAAAGTCCTCAGCTAAAAACGAAAATTTCATTTGGCCCCAGTAAAACCAAATGTAGGGTATGGAATACGTGGTGGGATATACCAGCACTACTTTAGCGTTGTCATCAACGTTAGCCAGCTCAAAAACCTCACCACACAAGGAAATAAAGCGAACCAATTTTTTTCTTATAAAATTTAGGACTTACCTTACTTTCTCGGGATAGTGTTAGGGAATGTTTTCTTCCTGAACATTCCACGCTGGCGTTGTTTTTAGTTTCATAGCCGTAGGTTCTTATTACGTCATTTATAGGATTAATTTGTATTATGCCCAATCTGTATTCTCTCTCGTCCTCGTTTGTTGTTCGATAATCGTAAGAGAACTCGTAAGTGAACAGAAAACCATTGGAAGAAGAGTAAAATGCTCGAAGATCTTCGGGCAGTATAACACCGTTGTTGTGTTCCCAGGCTCTGATATCAACTTGTCTTTAATAAAAACGCACTTTTACTCATTGCTTGTTTTCTTTATAATTTTAGCTCCTGTACCCCTACCTTACACCCGGAATCCTTTTTAGGGTCAGCTTCGAGACGCACGGACTCTTTTCCAGTACTTTGGACAATCCCAGAAGGAGGTTTTCGTAAAAGGAATCCTCCGACACCTTGTCAACAACGAATCCCATTTTCCTGCAAAAGGCCGGTATAATCCTGTCATTTTTAACGGTAAACTGTTTAGTTTTGTTCATTTTAAATGAGTCTATTAACTAGAATTGTCAAAAATGCGCGTAAATTTTGAAAGTAGTTCAGATGAATCAATCAAAACCTTTTCTTCCAACATTGTGCATACAATTTTTCGAATTGTTTCCTATTGGAGTTATAAATAAGTAGGAAGAACTGTTTTTGGCTGAAATTGAAGCTTATCATAAACAAATTATCCAGGAATTACCTATAGAGTGAAAAACTTCATGGTTCACAATACAGCGGTCTTTAAAAAAGCTGAACAAAGTGCAAAGAGACGGAATGCTATAAGGTTCACTATAAGATTCTGAATTATGAAACTTGAAGAGATTTACCACTAAACACCAAAACACTTTTTTTAACTGTTCAACGCACGTTTCGCTAACCATGTTAGCATCATCAGGAGATGATTTAATCTGGAGAGATTAAATCATCTCTTGATGATGCTAACATGGTTAGCGAAACGTGCGTTGAGCAGTTAAAAAAAGTGTTTTGGTGTTTAGTGGTAAATCTCTTCAAGTTTAGTGCATCACACCAAAGGTTCCAATAGAAGAATTGATTCTGAATTATAATGAAACCATAAGTGTTGAATATTATTGTGCCCAGCTTGATATATTAAACATGAATTTGACTCAACCACCGTTTTCTTCTGATGCTGCATCGTCAGATTATCAGATTCAGATCTATGGAACATTTTCTTCATGCAAAAAAATCCTACTGCAACAGCTATCAAAACTGCACAAAAGGTTATTTTACTTGAAAACCACTCGCATTTTACAAAAAGGAAACAGAAAGTTTGTCAGAGTTATGGGTCTTCAACAGTGGTGCCTATTCCGCAGGAATACACAACCGTATGGACCTTCCTAAAGTATACTGCCAAATTAAACATAATTAAAACAAACTGTGGAAGACAATCAAAAACACAAAAAAGGAAAGTTATTTTTGATAAAAATAAATGTGGGTTTTTGTTGAAAGTTGGAAGATGGTCAATTAACGACAACAATCAACGTCAGGAAAACCCCGTTCAAGTTTGTCAACGTTCGATGAACTGGATTATCAAAATGGTCACTAATGGATCCAAGATGGGATCACTTGAATCAGATGAAATTTTTTATTTAGAGTTTCTCAACAAGTATGTCAGTCCTTTTAGTATGTGCCTTGTCTATTGATCATTTTAGCAGCATTTCTGAAACATTCTGGCTATCATTGAAAATATACCATGCGATATATGTGAAAGAATAATTGAAAATTGGGCCTCCAGAATGCATTCTACCAGATGAAGACGAGGTAGTCCTTTGAACGACATAATTTTCCAAACATAATGCCATTTGTTTTTCAAGTTAATATCTATATATATATATATATATATATATATATATATATATATATATATATATATATATATATATATATATATATATATATATATTTCACAATTTCATTACAGAAAAAACTTTGCCTATAAAATTTAAATCTCATTTACATTTACAATTCCTAAACAGAAAACTTCATTTTTCAAAAAACACTCATAGCAGAAAAATTTTGTCATTTAAATTGATATGCCTACAAAAATACAATAAAATTTAAAAATAGTTTAAATTAATCACTACAAATATATCCCAACATTGCTTTGAATTAATTTTTGTTGCCATGTAATTTTTTTCTTCCGTTTAGTCATCAAAATACTCGACATAACTTACTATTCTTGCAATATACAGGATGAACCAAATATTTTTCTTATAAAATTAACTGTAATTGGAAATAATTTATCGATTAAACAAAACTAAAGAGATTCAAATCGAATCAATAGAGAACGAAAAAGCGCGCCAAAAATCAAACCGCGCCTTCGCGTGCTTGACGTTTGAGCGCACGCGCGCCCCCGCACAAAATGTCAGATCGAAATGAAATCTGACAGTGACAAGTCAAACAGTGAAATTTTTCAATAGAATGTTGATTGTGTTACGCTGGGTTTGATGTTGTGCGAAAATGTGGGTTTTCATCAAAAAACTGACTTTAAATACTAGAATTTTCTTGGTGACCAACCATGACCGACAGATCTGAAGAGTAAGTACTGTTTAAAATATAGTTTAGCATGGTGTAGGAATTGGCGGGTACAACACCCTTTTCCTAGGGGTTGCAGACGCACACTTTCAGCTCGAAAGGCGTTGTTTTACCTGAAATTCCTCGGAATTGACTTTGTCGGTGCTCTATACAGTGATAAATCAGTCGATTCCGTAAGAATTCAGCTTTTTACAGTTGCCTCTTTCAGGCGATATGCCAAGTTAATTCATGTAAAGCGCTGCATATTAATCAATGGAAGATCCATTCATAAGTTTATCTTGGCTTATTCCGGATAAAAATAAAACGTCCCTCACCTTGTCGTTTAAGTGTTTTTCTACGGCTGTGAATATCCTGTTAGGAAAAAACCAGTTTTAAATGGCCCTATTTTCTTTTAGTTTGCCCGATCCATCGGAAGGGTGTTATGGGTAGCAAGGGTGGTTCTCTTTGGCTGTCATTTTTTTTTAAAACGAAATTTAACGTAAAATTTTGATTATTTTATGGGTTTATTAATTTGTTTGTAAATTTTAAGAAAATAATCACCAGTTACCATTTAAGAATGAAGGTGTTTTTGATAGTTTAGGGGGTTCCTAAACTGTAATGTTTTTGTTATGTAAATGTTAAAGCTGAAGTGTTATTTAACGAAAATATTATTTAACTGTTGTTATATGTTTAAAAAATAAAGGTATTTACGATATTATCTGAAATGTACATGAAACGAGTTTACGACAGAGTGATTATTCTTGATTTCCAATAATAGTCGCCGCGATAATTTCTATTTATTGTCAAGTTAATCACATCCGGCATTGAATTGTGTATAATTTCCGGTGGCAACTATACAGGGGTGGATTGTAAAATAATCAAAACATCGGCTTTAGTAGAAGTGCAGTATTTCTATACTTATTATTTATCAAGTGCATCAGGTGGATAGGATAACATATTACTATAAAAAAACTGACTTGACTTTTGAAATACAACGCAAAGTTCTACTCTTCTATTGCAACCTTCGGTGTGAAACACTAAACTCAAAGAGATTTACTATTAAACACCAAATCATTCTTTTCTTCCCGGCGTGCGTTTCACTAACCACGTTAACATCATCAGGGTATAACCTAATAAGCTGAGCTTGAATGATATTTTTTTTATGAGATTAAATCATCTCCTGATGATGCTAACGTGGTTGGCGAAACGTTCTCCGAGAAGTGAATTGGTGTTCAGTTGGTAAATCTCTTCCAGTTTACAAGACAAAGTATTTATTTATTCATCCAAATATATTTTGTCTCGTTCAGACCTCTCTGCCATACACGTATTCCCACTTTTTTCCAGTTTTCGAAACAGTTTTTATATTTGACTTGTAATTTTTCCTTCAAACTACTCAGCGAACTGTATCGAATGGCTTTTACACCCAAAACGGTATCCACGAAGTGGTTTCATCAATCGAGGGAAGCGGAAAAAGTCACACGGAACTATATCTGATGGATAAGGTGTTTGTGGAACGGTGTTTGATTGTGCGTTATCGTAATGCAAAAACCGTGGTGGTAAAATCTGGACGTAGTGTCTCTAATAGTTACTCCGGTATTACTGAGTACAAGATCTTTGATTTTGATAATAATTTCTTCATTGCTTGATCTGTACCATCACTAAAGTTGTTGTACCGCGCTAGTATTTTTTTTGCGTAGCTTTATCCCAAAACTTTATAACATTTTCTCAACAGTTTTAATGTACCAGCACAAGACATTTCGTTTTTTAGATAAAAGGATACTCATAGCAACTTAAACACTTGTTTTTTTTTCAAATGTTTTAAGTAATTTAAACAAACCTAACCTGAACGGTATTAACTGGTTCGCCTGGTTTCAGAAGTTCTTGGTATACAACACCCTTTTAATCCCACCCAATGCACAGCATTGTCTTCTTTCCAAATCGATTCGATCTTGCGGTCGATTTGATGGTTGTCCCAGGTCAACCCATAATTTTCTGCCTTTTGCAAACCATAATTCTTCATCTACAGTCACGATCCGATAAGTCATTCTTTCTCGCCGAGAAAAAAAAATATCTAATACCGTTTTTCGCTTTTCCATCTGTCTGTCATTCAGCTGATGAGGTACGCATTTTCCTGCCTTCTGAATATTTCCCATGGCATGCAGACGATCACAAATGGATCGGCGACCAACATTGAATCTCTCGGTCATTTGTTGTTGATGTTGCATATGGTCTTCTACCAACAATGCTTGCAATTTGACATCATCAATTTTTTTCGGCTGTCCTGGGGGTTCTTTGTCTCTCAAGTCCAAATTACTACTTTTGATGATCTAAACTCTAACCCAACGCCCACAATTCAGTGGCGTTTTGAAAGTTACTGTGATGGCAACAAAATGACAATAAGAGATTAGACTGTGAACCGACCCATGTTTCCAGCGCCATCTCTTTGAAAAATTAAGAATTATCAACCGCCACATCTGGCAAAAGTGCAATTGTGCAACGTCGGCTTTATATAACACCTCCCAAACAAGTTACAATCATTCCTGGCCAGGGATCAAAGCTTTATGTGGTTTTGTACTTTCTGTTGCTGAGTATGATTGAGTTAGGCCAATTGTTGACTGTACCCATTGGATTTGATTGTTTTATTTATCAGTGAAAGCCCAAAACAACCTTACAAACTCCTTAAAGTGGCTTGAGCTAGTTCATCGGGTTTGCTCCCTGGTGATTTACGTTAAGTATTATGATGTTCGTTCCAACTAGCACCAGAAACAATTTCTGACAGTGTGGATTCGGCGCTGTAACTAAAAACCGTTCCAACCATTGTTATTGCACCGAAGCCGGAAAACTTTTTCAAATATTATAATTACCATATTACAACAATTATACTACATCCGTTCACCTATGTATCTTATATCAACTTTGATGAAACCTCTAAAGCTGCACTGCTACGAACACTACACATTTGCATTGCTACCACTAGTAAAACGAAGTAAAATAAATACGACTTTTAGTGGTTATAGTTTATAATAGAAAATAAAATTGAATTGTGTGACACATAAGAAAGGAAAAATGTTGTAAACTTTATTTCGTTTTTTTTTTCTGTTTGAATTTTATTGTACATTACGTTAAGTAGGGGAATTCCGTGTAAAATCGTTGAAATGGGGAACGTAGGGTAGTTTGAGACATAATTTCTAAATGTTCTAAATCTAAAAAAAAAAAAAAAAATGGCTTCCGCGGTCGGTAATATTAGAATTACTAGGTTCTCGGATGGAATCGCGTTTTAAATTTGTAAAATCTCGATGTTTCAGCTTCCACTTTGACATCATTTTCAGGAGAATCTACTCTGGGGAGTAGGCAGATTGAGGTCTCGGAGTAAATCAACTAGATTCTCGTGAAAATGGCTTCAAAGTGGAAGCCGAAACGTCGAGATTTTTCAAATCTAAAACGTGGTTCTACCCGAGAATCTAGTAATTCTAATATATATATATATATATATATATATATATATATATATATATATATATATATATATATATATATATATATATATATATATATATATATATATATGCAAGACTATTAGTCCGGGAGTACATCCGATTGTTTATGTGTTTGTTGGGAACGTGCAGACGTTTCGCCAAGGTCACACTTGGCATTCTCAATGCTTGTCTGAAGACTGAAAGCTGTGGACCCGCTTTCTCACCCTGGTTTTCGGGCCTATCTACCTCTTGTGATATGATATCAAACTTACCCACTGAAAAGGGTAAGTTTGATCTAAGATTATTGTTTTTCTCGAAGTCCAGGGGAACTTCGTGGAGGTTAATTTGAAATTTAGACTTTTCGTCTTCATCGGAATGTGACTGAGTCCGCGACCAAATGCCGGGCTGACGGCCAGCGGGAGCCGTCAGTCCGCCATCTGAAGACGGGACATAGGGACTTTGATGGCGGTTTCTGATAGGGTCTTATGCAGGCTGGAAAAACCCGAGAAGTTCGGATCCCGTGGGCCTGCTGCCTGAGGTTGAGGACGATCACGGAATTAGTTTTGCTGCCCTCCAAGGAGCGTTTGGAGGGCGGTGGACATCTGGGCCTGAAATTGGTTAACCAGTTGTCCCATTAGTTGCCCCACAAGCTCGGAGAAGGGATTATTCGCTTGTGGAGCGGGCAGGGTGGCTGGAACCGTGTTCCGCTGAGACCCCCACACGAAGGTTGGTGGGGGGAGAACTTTATTGACTGGCGGAACTGAAAAGGCCCTTTTTGTTATATTAGCTGATCTTCTCGCTGCCTGGTTGCTGGTTGGTCTGGCCGGACAGCCTTGGAAGCTTGCAGTGTGCGAGCCTCCACAGTTGCTGCAGGTGGCTGGACTCTTCTTATCCTTCTTACATTCCCTGGATGGATGTCGTTCGGCACACTTGACGCACGCTGGATCTGCGTGGCATTTCTTCGCAGAATGACCGAACTGTTGGCAGTTATAGCACTGCACAATTCGGCCATTTGATTTTTGTCCTTGAACTGTTATTTCTTGATCGAACAGTGTCTTCAAGTCGAATATTTCCCTCTCCTCCTTAGGGATAACTACTTGTATCAAAGCTATTGGCGTTCCTTTGCTGGTCTTCCATCGTTCGACGTGGATCGGATGGTAACCCAGGCCGAGCAATTCTTCCCTCACTGTGGCTGCCGGAATCGCTTCCACTAAACCCCTGATGATGACGCGTAAATTGCGTGCATCGGGAGTGCAGAACGAGTGGTACTTGTACTGTCGTTCGTCGAGTAAACTGGTGAGTGCTCTGTAGTCATCTGAAGTTAGTGGCCTGACCATAACTCCATTGGGTTTGGTTGTTGTTGTTCCAAGATTGATGTTCTTCTCCTTACACAGTCGAAGAATTTGTAAATAATCCGCCTTGTCTCTAAGGACCACCGGTGGAATTTTGTCGCTCTTCTGGGTCGCATTCTTTGCGGTTCCGCTAGCTTCCTGACGTTTGGCAGTCTCCTTTTGCTTTGGAGACGTTGGTCTCTTGAATATTGGGCCGTGCGAAGGGCTTTCACTAGCCGGTTTCTTGAGGGGAGGAAAGTCCTCTTTCCCCGGCTTCGCAACTCTCTTCATCGGTTTTTTGGTGTGTTTGCGCCTGAGACCATAATCAGACTCTGATGCCGACGTCCAGTCAGCTTCATCGTCATCCATACGTATAGTAATTACTTTTTTTCCACTGCCATCGGCTTTGGGAAAAGCCTCTGGCTTGTTTTTGTTCTTGACATCAGCTAGTTGTCCTCTCAAACTTTCAATTTCTTTCTTGAGATCTTCAATCGTCTCCAATTGGACTTGATTCTCGTCCCTGAGATCATCCAATTCACGGTAAGCATCTTCATTATTCTGCTTCGAGTGTTGCGCTTGTTCTTCTAACGTCGCGATGCGTTTGTCTTTTGCTGCTAATGAACGCTGCAATGCGTCAAAAGCATCCTTCGTGATGGTGAACCTCTTGGGGTCCGCCATCGTCACTTTTTTTTTTCACGTTATACAATATCGGACAAAACGCCTACAAAATTTGCAAACGATTGCGTAACATTGTGCAACTTTACCACGTTTTTCGAGATATAACCTCACTTTATTTCTCTTCTGAATACGTCTGCACTCTGTGAAGGCAATTGATCTTGATCTCTCGAAAGCTGTGGAAACTGTCTCTTAATATTTATATTCTTCTGGGTCGCAGATTGTGATGGTGCGTACTTCTTATTGGTTCTGGTGTTGGCTCCGCCCTCTCGGACGATGTTTGGGGTGTCACGGTGGTAGTCAGTTGCTCTCCCGACTGCAGCCGGTGAGCTTCGATCTATCGGTTAATTATTGGTTTCCAAGTGTCTGGCAGCTTGAGGGCATCATCTCTTATGTTTAGGCGTCCGATTTTTTTCTATTTCTATTGTTTCTCGTATGGTTTTTATTTTGTAGTTAGGGACATTTGCAATTTGTCCTGTTTGTAGGTGGTGTTGGAACAGAGCCGATGTGGTTTGTTCATTTCTAACGAAAAAAACCCTATATATATATATATATATATATATATATATATACATATATATATATATATATATATATATATATATATATATATATATATATATGTATATATACATATATGTATATATACATATATATATATACATATATATATATATATATATATATATATATATATATATATATATATATATATATATATATATATATGTATATATATATATATATATATATATATATATATATATATATATATATATATATATATATATATATATATATGTATATATACATATATATATATACAATACAAGATATACACTATCAAAAAATTATATATATATATATATATATATATATATATATATATATATATATATATATATATATATATATATATATATATATATATATATATATATATATATACATACAGTACAAGATATACACTATTAAAAAAACACATACCCCACTGTATTTTATTTACGTTGAATTTGTATTGTATCTGATTCTTACTTTCATATATTTTCCTCTTGCTTTTTATCCTGCCATGATTTCTTAAAAATGTCTTTCCGTTTCACTTCTATTAAGTTGTTGATACAACTTCTATTATTTTTATCAATACGGTTTTTTGAGTAACAGTATGACATATCAACAGTATTTCATTGTGATTCTAATTTTTATTACTGTACTGAAGGAATTATTTTTTGTTGAAATGATTCCAGATGATTTTCAAAGGCGTAATTTCTTCGTATGATCTTAAGCAAAATACAAATATTTGTTGTGGATTAGACTGAATCATAGGGGAGTCTAAAGAAAGGGGTGGGAAGTTTCTGGGGAAAACACTGGTGCAATTTGGAAAAATATCAATCCAGGTGACTTTTCAGGTACGCGATGTTCCAGTTTCGTAACCGAGGCATCGGAGTTACGAATGGACCCCAGGGCTGCTCCACGCCGTTGGAGGGGGTAACGGCGGGGCGCAGATCGAGGGGGGTGTAGTGGAGCGGCGGAGGGGGAGAGAGAGGTCTCTTTGACCTACTTTAGTGCATGAATGGCCTCGCTGGAGGCCAACAACCCTAACGGGAGAATATAGGTCATTCCGGGTTATGCAGAGCTATATTTAGACTGGTCGAGGTGGTGGTCTATTGAGATAATTCTTAATGGAACAATATTTTTATTTGCTTGATAACTTACTGATCTTTTTCTTTCGTAAGTTTTTTTTTCTTCATCTCCTCCAAGTTCACTTAATGTTGGAAGTGTCGGTATTGATGATATATTTTTCAGAGTAGTTCAAATGTACAAATGCGTAAGTATTTTTTGTTTTATTTAAATGATTTTCTTATATTTTTTCATTTTCCTAACCATCAATTACCATGATGTAGCTTTGTATTTATTGGAAGTATCGGTTTTTCTAAGTGTTAAACTTTGTACAATTAGATCAATTCTTCGATTGGAACCTTTAGCGCAAAACACTAAACTCGAAAATATTTACCACTAAATATCAAATCAGTTTTTTCTTCTCGACGCTCGTTTCGCTAATCATGTTATCATCATCAGGAGACGATTCATTCAAATTAGTGCAATTAGGCTTAGTGTGAGTTCATTCAAGTTTCCGTACCTCGTATATCTCTTTTTCCTGTTGTGTTGTGGTTTTTTGTGGTATCGTTGCCAATACATAGTATGTGTAATGTACACTTCACCTAACGAGTACCGCCATCTTTGACTGTGTACACACATTATGCAATAATACATTTTAATTTTAATACCTTTTGAGCGTCGATCGAAACAGACCCGTCAAAAGAATTCAAACACAAGAGAACGCCTAAATCGTGAATGAAATTCTTGGTAGACTAGACTAATAGAGGAGTCTCCCTTTTAGATTGTACGTGTTTTTTGTCTGAAAAAAGTATCGTGGTCCTCACTCATCCCCCATATCCGCCTGATTTTGGCCAGTGTGACTTCAGACTTTTTCCAAAAATAAAACTGGCCGTGAAAGGAAACTGTTTCGGCGCGATTTTGTACATTCAGAATCAGATTATTTAAGCTTTGTTTTATTTTTTGCTCTCCTTAAATTTTCACGTTTTATATATTGATTTATTTCGGACTGTTAGTATTTAGGGCAAATACTTCTTGGAGTAAACAAAGATTCTTTACTGAATCGATTACATTTTCGACTTTTCGTCACCCGAATGGCCCAGTTAATCCCACTGCGACAAGACACCCCCCAGTGCCTCCACCCCCCAACACCTTGTCCAAAAAGCACCGTACCCCGCCTTCCCGGGGGGGCCCTCCGCATCGTCGGCCATTCATGCACGTCGCCCTATTCATTCGCGGCATTGCGCCCGCTCTAAAAATAGCCCGCTGCGACGGCGACCTTATTTTCTGGCTCGCCCGGTATGTGTGCGACCCAGTTCCCGGCGGGCCGCAGAGGGTGTTACCCTTTCCGGGGGGGCGGGAGTCATTCATGGACCTAAAGTAGGTTAGATATGGCCGTCGACGTTGCCACATCCACTCGTTCATTAATACAAATATTATACAGGGGATAACCGGGGCATTTTTACAACCTATTAGGATGATCTTAAGTGCGTTCGTTTTGATATATGGTTAGATTTACGAAGTGTGTGTCTAATCTAACTCCATTTTCTGTTTTTTTAATTCTTCTCGCTTCTTTTGTCCTGTCAAGCGAAGACGATGCTCCGAGTTGATTCGATTTGGCCTGAATATTGAAAGTATTATTCGAATCTTCTTCCTCTAGTATTACCGTCCGTCAGTGAGCCTCGACCTTTAACCTTCGTCTCTATTTGGATCGACTACCATCAGCCCTTTGCCAGTTTTTGATCGTTTCTACCATCGTGTCATTGATCTATCTCTCTTTCTGTTATCCGTTAGTTGTCTTTCTGGCATTATCGCCACGTATCCCGTCCATCTTTTCCGTTTCCTTTGTGAGGGTCCACGTCCCGCAGCCATAAGTGCTACTGATGGAATTAATGTTTTGTGTTCTTTGTAGACATTTATTAATAAACACTTGTAGTTTTTCTGTTGGTGCCTTTGTGATCCCCAAGTTTTACGCCATTATTAAGCATTATTCCGCATTATTAAGCGGAATTCCACATAGGGCTCAACAAACTATAGGGTTGCAATGTGTGCCGTTCTGTTCAATGACCTTTCCCCACCTCTCCGTTAGCTGCATAATTCCGCGCGAGGTTCTGAGGTTTCTAGTTAAAGAAGTGATCCAAGTTATTTTTCAACTCTTCCAAGGAAGTAAAGCTTTTACCATTGATGTGGTATTGAAGGGATCTAAATTAATAGTAGCCGGAGGACGCGAGGTCGGAAGACTAAAACACCCCAGTCAAGTTGTAAAATGGATCGGGGGATCAAAGAAACTTGTGGTCCAGCTTGGTTGAATGGAACGTAATACCGTTTCTGTTGGTTAATTCAGGCCCGTTCTAGTTGATTGATCGCTTTAATTCACTTAGTTGAGAACAGTATTTCTCGGAATTGATGGTCTGGTCTGGTAACAGGTCATAATAATTGATTCATTTCCAGTCCCGCCAAATGCACCTTCATCGCCTGTAAACTGGCTTTTGCGCTGGTTGAAGAAGCATCTCTTACGCTATACATTATTATACGAGGTGGCCTTAAAGTCAACGTCAAGCGGGTGCCAGCCGAAAGGCCAGGTTATACCAATTCTGGCAAAAATAATCCATGTCACTATGTTAAGGAATAATAGGCATATTTTTGAAAATCTTTAAATTCGACACCCTAGGTACCATGTTATTAACCGCAATCACAAGTCAATGAACGTTGTTAATTTAGTAAAAAAAAGTTTCATTGAGTCGTCGTTTAAAAAATTGTCAGCTAACTTTGATACTTCATCTTAAAAGAAATGTATTACACTACCCTGGGCAAGTTATTCAAAAGATGGTCCATTTTGCCAAGATTTGAAAATCGTGCAATTGGCACTTTTCTTTCTACAAAAATATTATTGCTTATTTTTTTGCAAAAAGACCACATTTCAAAAAACTCATCGCAATAAGAAAATATACCTGTGTGTGCTCAAAAGTGGACTTCACCAGTGTAAGTGAGATGGACAGATGTGATAGAGTGGGATAGATAATGACGCTGTTCGACGACGAATTAGAGAGAGACAGATTGACATTCAACTTGATGGCACATTTAATGAAAATTTCAGAATGATACAATTACCATTTTTTTTTGCAAAATAATCTTATTTAAAAAAAAACTCAACCCAAAGGTAATGTGCGTGAGTCAAATTAATAATTGGTCTACTATTTTATTAAGATACAACTTGATCAAAATGAAATGAAAGGAATTATTGTAATACTTTTACGTATCTCAATATTTTTCTTTAAAGCTAAAGCAAATGCTAAAATTGTTTGTTTTCGGCACGAATACATGCCTGCATCGCCTCAGAAAAGATCTTTTCACCAATCGTGCCAATCTCCTTGCATTTATTTCTTTTGCTGTTTCAACAAATCTCTGATGCAGTCCCAGTAAAAGAAATAAAGAGGATTTAGGTCCGGAGAACGAGGAGGCCACTCAATTGAACCACGGCACCTAATCCCCCTTGTTACGGTTATATTTGTTTACCAGGTTTAGTTGTATTGTGTTAAGTTATTCAGACTTTCCATATTTTGACATTTTTGCGCCCAACGAAATTTCCAGTAGTCCATCTACACAACTCCTCATTAAGAAGTCCTGGTTATCTACTATCTCTCAGTAGTATCCACCAATTTTTGGTCTTCCTTCAGATTCTCTTTTCGACCATCTTCGAGAGCAGTCGACTGTGCAGCAATAAGCCTTGACGCAGCGTAAAAATTTCCGTTGATTAGAGTTTTGGAGTTCGCGATATTTTGGGAATAGGGCCGAGTTTATTTATCAGCTTTGCTGGATTTTATTGCTAACACGCTGCGAGCTGCCCCAGAAGCCTATCGAGGTATATTTTTAGACCATCTTAGTTAGAGAACCCTTGTGGCCGTACAATTATTTGTTCCAGATAGGGTTTTTTTGGTAGGGGAGCGTTTTCCTGGCACCTTGGACAAGAGGTTTTCTTGAAGCATTGTAAGTCTGTGGTTTTACAATGCCTAGCTATATGATTGAACCCATTACACCTATAACATCTAATATTACTTGATTGAAATGACTTGGGTCCATGTTCCTGACGAGAATAAAAGTTATCGAATCTACTTCGTCTCGTAGAAGAACTTCTGTCATACCTATTCCTATCATATCTATCTCTATTTTCATTATTATTTCCATCCACATTTGTCCCTGATTTAGAATCCTGGCTAAAATTCTGTTTGTTTCCATTTCTCTCGATGCAATATGAGTGTTCTCTATCCCTTAAACTTCTCGCTTTTGAATGATTCCTATTTCCTTTTGAGATTTTTTTACTGCTGTTTTAATTTTCTGTAAAACTCACTTGTTTTTCAAGCTCTATATTATTAATTATTTTCTTTACATTTTTATCTACTTTGTATGACAAGTCTGGTTGTAAAAAAATGTAAAGAAAAGAATTGATAATATAAAGTTTGAAAAACAAGTGAGTTTTACAGAAAATTCAAACAGCAATACAGAATTCAACAAGAATTCTAAATCAGGGAGAAATATGGAATAGGATAGAATTGGAATATGGATAGGAATATGATAGGAATAGGAATAGGTATGATAGAAGTAAGGATAGATTTGACAGAAGTAGAGATAGATATCGGGATAACAGGGATAATTTCGGTAGAAGTAGGGATAGAAATGAAAATCGAAGCCAAAATAGATATGATAGGAGTAGAGATGGATTTGACAGGAGTAGGAACAGATATGACAACAACAGAGATCTGTTAATAGGGATAATTATGAAGACAAAATCGCGCAAAATTCTTCTACGAGACGAAGTAGATTCGATAACTTTTATTGTCGACAGGAACATGGACTCAAGTCATTTCAATCAAGTAATATTAGATGTTATAGGTCTACTGAGTTCAATCATATAGCTAGGCATTGTAAAAGCACAGACTTAAAATGCTTTAAGTGTGGTTTGCAAGGCTTCATCTTCTAACAGTCTGCGAATCGTTTTCGAGAAAATAAAAGTAGTTGGCGCCATTGAAAGTTTCAGGCAGCTCAAATGATCCAATTATTTCTCCGTTTAAAATTCCGGTCCAGATGGTTACCTTTAAATTGATACTAGGACCTGTCTTCACGCGTTAAATGCGGATTTTCCCTGTGCCACTGTGTAAGTTACGCAAGTTTAAATAAGCTTCTTTTTTAAACGTCGATTCGTCAGTCCATAAAATTTTGTTTAGAAATTACGGATCTTCACGTTTTCTCGCCAACATTGTTCTGGAAGTGTAGTCACGAGGTAGTAAACAGCGTCACTATCTGTCTCAGTTTATCACATCTCACACTGGTGAAGTTCATTTTTGAGCACAGAAAAGTATTCTTTATCATAGTATGAGTTTTTTGAAATGTGGTCCTTTTGCAAAAAAAATAAGTAAATAAGTAAGTGCCAATTGTACCATTTTGAAATCTTTACTAAATGGACCATCTTTTGAAATAACTTGCCCAGGGTAGTGTAACATATTGATTTTAAAAGATGAATTATCAAAGTTAGCTGACATGATTTTTTAAACCACGACGCAATGAAACTTTTTTACTAAATTAACAACGGTATACCAGAACTGGTATAAGCCGACCTTTCGCTCGGCACCCGCTTGACGTTGAGTTTCGGGAACCCTGTATATAATGTATTTTTCCACATCTGAACAATCCGCTTTAAAAACTCGATTCAATCGAATTTAATCGATTTCGTTGCGCTTCAATAGAGAATCGGAAGCAGAAATTTCGGGGACCGAAAAATCGTCTCATGAAATTTTTCTCGCTTATTTTTCATGCTTTCGCGAAGCATTCTTGCCTTTTCGGGAAATAAAAAGCACGATATGTCGAGAATGCTCCTGCTTTGTTCCCAGTTTTATTGCTTAACGAAATTTTAAAAACAACCGTCTGATTTGTTGCGTACATCGAGAAGTGAGGTTCACAATTTTCTTGATATTCGGTTTTTTTGAGAGTATGTGCATGTTATGGGGGAATATTTTGTCTCCAAATATACACTGTACGACTTAATTATATACTATTTTGCAAAAGTAATAAACTTAGACTTGTGTAACAATGTCATAAAAATTCATTTCATGGCCAGTTTGAATCTCGGGAATAGGAAATAGTCACACGGAGATAAATCAGGCGAATGCGGAGGATATTGAAGCACACGGATTTGTTTTTTTCGCCGTTTTTTCTTATTAATTGCTTATACCACTCCAATACAGGATAAACAATCATCACCATAAATTTTTTCATCAATTCAAATGTTTCTGTAATAGTTTTACCAGGCTTGAAACAAAAGTTAATCTTATCTCTTTGTTCCATCGTGTTTTTGGGACGAGGTGAGCAGAGGTACTGTCACTTAAAACGCTATAACTTGACAATCTGTTGATCGACTCTAATGATGACTGTCTCGTTTTATAGAGGAGATATACAATTTTCAGATTTTATATTGTTTCGATAGATGGCGCTAGTAGTTTTCTTTAAATTTAAAGTTGTTTTTTCGACATACTGTGTATTATTAAATGTATATTAAGCGTGGAAATCGAGGAGCATTATTATTAGCAATAGTAAAGTGTTTATTGATCTACTGAATTATGTATATTTTTGTGAACAGAAATTTGGGAAGTCTTAACGAATGTTTACAAGCGCATTTGTACTGGTTTTGCTTTTCTAATTACCTACACCGGACATTATCAACACCGAAAGTAAATAATCCGAATTGACTACGCCTTCCACTTGCGGAAAAAACTTTCGTCCAGTAGGTTTTCTTTCGGCATTTTCTATTTTAAAGCACGCCCAACTTGGCATCGTTTTAATGCAATTCATACCTCCCGACCAATAGTCGAACATGATCCTCCGTGGTCTTAGGAAAATTCGTGCGGTTAACTTAGAAACATCCTAATCGTCCTTTTTTCGCGCACAGACGCTCGACTAAGCTCCGAGCGTCCATTGTGTTTTATCGGAAACCAGCTCTGACGTCACTTGCCCCCACCGCACGCTCTCGAGCACGTGGAAGCGACCTTCCCCCCTCTTATTGACGTTTTCATTCTATTCTGCAGTCGATTCTTATTCTTGGTTTTTTGTTAATGTATCGGGCGAATATGAATGAAGGGGGAGGTGGGGCCAGTTGATCATATAAAAAAATAAGGAAAAAAGGGCGGGGCCAGTAAACAATAACAATAAAAATGTTTTTGGTGGTAAAAAGAGGCGGGTATTGCGTGTGTGTTTGTTTTACCCGATGACCCAGTATTTTTTTCCAGTACTATGTTTAACGAAAAACCAAGAAAAGATTGAGTCGTTCATTGAACTCTCTTTCACCCAGTTACCTAAATTCTCTCGCATCCCTCGGACTAAAAACATAGGGGGTGTGCGGAAACGGTGCGGAGGGAAGGTAGGGGAAACGGGATTCAGTGGGGAAGGGGGGCAGGCAGCAATGACGTCAATGAATGTTTCCCCAACTCCGTCACCGATCCTGACGTGCACTTTTGCCTCTATTCAGTCTTCGGTTACAGAACGCGGTTGCAGCAGTTCAAGTCCGAATTGCTCCATCACGATCAGAATCTTTCCGTTTCTTTTGTGATGTGGATGATTTCGCGGGTGATTTCCTGATCGTTATCATCGGGTGGCTGGAGGTTGACGCAGCGCGGTTTTGCAAGGGGGTTGCAGTTCTGGAAGGGGAAGAAAAAAATTGTAAATTGGAGCCGGGTTCATCGTCAGATTCCGATTCTATTCCGGAATCGTCCATGAAGATTCAGACGAATATACAAACACACGCCCCAACCTAGTAAGTTCCAAACTGTTTCTCTCATTTGTAATTTCATAAGTCAACAAAAACAAGGTTTTTAGAATACGGGGCATTTTAGAGAACATCGGTCAAATCATCATATAAGGAAAGTGTAACTATTTTTTAAATGATTTAAACAGATTTCAGTTGGGGTCAACGATAAAAAAACGACAACTCTATTTTAAATGTCACCGAAAAGTTTCAAGGGCGTATATTCGACATGTTCACTCAGTTTTTATCCTATTTGTTTTGGTTTTGGTTCTGAAAGTGGAAAGACTTTTAAAGGCTCTTTCAGCGTAGAGCTTTTTTTTGATAGCTAATTTAGTTCAGCTAAATTTTTTTGTTCGTCTTGATATTTCAGAAACTGAACAGTTACAATTTGTATAAATGTCATTACAATTACAAGCAGTACAATTTTTCTTGCACAGAAAAGTATTTGTTTAACTCAAATATGTCAATTCTTCCATTGGATGGAATTTGATGTGACTAAAACACTAAACTCGAAGAGATTTACCACTAAATTAAATAGTTTAATTCATCTCCTGATCATGTTAACATGGTTGGCGAAACGCGCGTCGAGATATTGAAAACAAGTGATTTGTTTTCGTGAAAACCAAATGGTTCACACGAAAGATTCCAATAGAAAAATTGGTGATATTATTAAAAGTTCTCTTTTATTTAGACTTCTCAGTGACTTTACGAGATTTTAAAGTCAATTCGAAATGATTCAAAAAATTTGTGCCTGTCATATTTGGCAGATTCGAGTAGGCTATGGCTGACATTTTTTTTTCATCGCTTTATGCATTAATGATAAAAACCCAGGAGCTATTTGATATTTATGTGAAATATGAGATATTTTCCATTTTTTCTCTTTTTGGTTTTCCTGCCAGGTTAATCATGCCTTTCGTCCATGTTATGGACTGTTTTCCACGCTTCTTCGTTCATCCCCGAGTCTCCACGCAGTTATTTCATTCCTTATATATCCGGAATAATAAATAAAAACAATTATTCATCATTGAAAATGGTTTTATTGTTTTTCAAAATAATCTCCGCTATGCTCGATACACTTTTGCATGCGTTTGAACCAATTTTCGTAGCACTTCCGATTCCATTCCGATTGAGGTTTCTCCAAAACATGCATTTTGAACGCATCAGCCGCTTTTTCTGGCGACCAAAATCGTTGATCGATTTTGGATGGGAATATCCAAAAAAATGGGATGGGATCGCATGGGAATAAAAACAAGTCATTGGGTGCCAAATCAGGACTGTAGGGGGGATGATCTATAAATTCGATATTTTGACCGGTCAACATTGAGTTGTTCGATTCGATGTGTGAGAGGTCGCGTTGTCATGGTGAAGAATGATCCTGCATCTCTGGTTGTTTTTCTTATTTCATCAAAGACTTCTGACAAACAATTGGTTGCGTACCATTCAAAACTGACCGTGTTACGATTCTCTAGTGGCACTGTAGCCACATGTCCCTTTATCCCAAAGAAACAGGCGACCATGTGCTTCGAAGTGATTCTTGCGTGAACAACTTTTGTTGGGTTTGGTTCATTTTGAAAGACCCATATAGTCGACCGCTGTTTACTTTCGGGCTCATACCCATAGATCCAAGATTCGTAACCGGTACAATTGTGGCGCGTCAAAAGGCGTGTATTGTCGCAACCCGATTGTATATTTTGAGCATTTTTTTTCAGTCAACGCTCTTAATATATCATTAATATTATAGCATAAGGGAAGGGAATTTTTAAATCATATCAGTGTTTTAGCAAAAAGCTTGGTCATTTGTGATATGCTGATTGTCAGCACGAATATTGATCCACCTCGACTGATTGGAACCAAAACTGGACCAATGCTTGTATGTGGACTGTATCTTAAATGAAAAAACTGTTGATTTTTCTAAACTGATTTATTCTGACACTAATTGTCAAACTTAATTTATTTATTTTTCGTCAAGGTGATAAGCGTTGTCATGGTTTCCCACAAGCAGCGTTCCCTGCACATGAACTCTAAATTATATTTATGTTATAAAAATATAAATATTTAACAATGGGATCGTACTTGTCGCAGCGAATTTTCAAAAACTTAACACATGATAGAAGAATTGTCACAAGCGTTTGAAAAAGTAAGTCTCACTATGAACATCAGAAAAATTGGCCATCTTAGAAATATATCTCTTAATAAGTGCAATCTACAATGGTGTATCTTGGGCAGACAGCGAACCAGATTGGCATGGATAGCTTTCAGGGAACTTAAATGAATTCAAAGAAACAAGAGGATGCTTCAATATTTGAAGATCAGAGTGTACGATCAATATGTTCTTCCTGCTCTAAAGTATGCTTCCTAGACATGAACACAAAGACTAACATACATAAACTAGAATAATTCTTCTATTGGAACTTTGGTGTGAAACACTAAACTTTATTTACCACTCTACACCAAATCTTTTTTTTTTAACTTCTCGGCGCACGTTTCGCTCACAATGTTAACTTCATCAGGTTGGCGAAATGTGTGTCGAGACGTTAAAAAAGTGATTTGGTGTTTAGTGGTAAATCTCTTCAAGTTTAATGCATAAACTAGTAAAAAAGCAAAGATTAATGGAGAGAACTATGTCAGGAGTAAAATTATCAAACCGGAAACCAAATAACTAGATCCGAAGTAAAACGAAAGTTAAGTGGAGTGTCTCTAACCACAATGTAAAACTGGAAGACATTAGAGGAAACTGGAACATCCTGATATAGCAATGGAGAACATGGTTGGGGAAAATGGCGAAAGATCGACCTCAGATGAGATGGCGATGACTTGAAAGAAATCAGAGGGTAGCACTGGAAACCTGTGGCATAGAGCATCGATTTGTGAAAGGATTTGAGGGAGGCCTATGTATATCGAGAGTTAATCGTCATAAAGGGCAGAAGATGAAGAACAGTGTCTTTGGAGTTTATACTATCTACTAGTAAATTTGTAGAGAAGTACTTAAAGGGTTTTTCCTATATTGCAGCTGTGATATCGAGAGTTTTTTCTTTTTTCATGTTTAATAACGCTTTTTGTTTCTTAGTGGAAATTACAAAACGTGATGTAGCTTATCTTTTGCAGTGGCAACTATTTGGTGCGGGTACGTGCTCAGGTGATGTCTAGGGACGACTCGTCTGGAGGATGGGTACCATTGGGCGGCGGCGGATTGAGCGACGTGTCGGTTAGGCGACGTCCCAGGCCTCAGGGGGCGGGCCCTCCCGACAAACCGAAACACGACTATCTCATTTACGGCAAAAGGATCAGCGATCACTCGGTACGCGCACCCCATCCCGTGAAATCCTTCAGAAGTACACTCAATCAACCTGTTACAGGTCGTGCTCAGCTGCACCATAAAAAAGGATTTCGAATACAACAAGGTGATGCCGACCTTCCACCACTGGAGGACGGGTTCGAAGAAGTTCGGACTGACCTTCCAGGCGGCAGCGGATGCTCGCGCCTTCGACAAGGGAGTGAGAACTGCCGTCGAAGACCTCCTGGACGGTAAGTTGCAAGAAGTGGTGCCTTGGTACCACCATGTTCATTTCATTGCCGTGTCGGTATCTCATCCATTTTATTTTCATTGTCCTTCGTATGTCCTCGACAAAAATAGAGAATTTGTTCAAGGTGTAAGTTTTAATTATATTAGTGGTAAAAGATCAGGTTTATTTTTATGACATAATAACAGAACCACCAAGCGAGAAAATGCAATCAAGGTTTTTAAAAATAACTAAATAATCGGGGATTTTGGGGAGATGTTAAAACCAGTTCGAGAAAGTAGCTACAAAAAAAAATCTTTTCCTCGTCGAAAAAATGGAATAGGATTACGAAGATATGCCTTAGGAATGGCCAAAGGTTCTGATATGTCCAATGTCTGCTTTAATTATAGAGTCATACTACTATAGAATCAATTATACAGTCACACTAAAAGAAATCCAAATTGTATTCTACAAATCAGTGGCGGCTCGTGATGGAGGGCGTTGGGACGCCGCCCCTCCTGCAAACAATTTTTCAGAGCAAAACACCATCTTTTATTTCCGTTCAGTTTCTTTCCTTTAATTCACTTTTCTGGATAACCTGTATAGGGTTTCAATAGCACGGAAAGTAAAAAGGAACAAGGGGAAAGCAAAAAAAAATCTTCAGCAGTACTACTTTCTTCTACACTTTAAAAACCCACGAGTCGCCACCACTACAAATATAAAATCAGCTTATGTGCCTTGTTTATACACTCAGTGTAAAAATGTTAGACACACCATAGAAATAGCAGGTAGTCCAAAGAGTTGTTAACTTTATGAAGTTAAATTAAAAAAACAAGTTGGTCAATTTTGACAGATTTATGTTTAAAATTTACAAAAATTCTTGGAAAATCTTGTTCTCAAGATTACAGTGTGCTCCATTTCTGTCCCGGAACTCTCGAAGCCGACGTTTAAAATTTGCAGTGTCTGCAAAGTGTCTGCAGTCATGACTTCGATTTCTTGCCGAGTATTATTCTTTAGATCTACCAGAATGGCGCGGCGGTTGCGGTACACTTCACTTTTAAAATACACCCATAAAAAATCACAGGGAGTCAGGTCCGGGCTTTGCAGAGACCATTGAATGTCTCCTCTTCGAGAAATCAATTTTCCCGGAAAAAGCGCCTGGACGACGTGCAAAAAGAGGTTAGAAGTGTGGCTCCGTCTTGTTGGAACAAAATATCCGGAGTGTATTCTTCAAATTCTTGAAGAGCAGGAGTGAAGGAAGTTTAAAGCATGTCGACATAACGCTGAAAATTCACCGTTAGTGCGCAGCCTTTTGACAGCCTAAACTGTGACCTTGGAGCTATGCAGAGGCGTTTTTAGGGTTTTCTCCACACCAGTAGCGACAATTTTGATTATTGGCATGACCATCATCATGATCATCATCAATCAGCCCTCTGCATCCACTGCTGGATATAGGCCTCCCCCATTTCTGCCCACCGTCTTCTATCTTGAGCGCTTTGCATCCAGTTTGTGGTCATTCTTTTGATATTGTCCGTCCACCGCGTGGGAGGTCTTCCTCTGCTTCTTTTGTCTGCTCTTGGCCTCCACTCGAGCAGCCCCCTTGTCCATTGTCCATCTGTTATGCGGGCTACATGTCCAGCCCAATTCCATTTGAGCTTAGCTACCTGATAGATAACATCCGTGACTCACCGAGCATCGATCTCGGTCACACTTGGCACTGTCCTTGGCGAAACGTCTGCACGTTCCCAACAAACATATATATATATATATATATATATATATATATATATATATATATATATATATATATATATTTATATATATATATATATATATATATATATATATATATATATATATATATATATATATATATATTTATATATATATATATATATATATATATATATATATATATATATATATATATATATATATATATATATATATATATATATATTTATATATATATTTATATATATATATATATATATATATATATATATATATATATATATATATATATATATATATATATATATATATATATACATATATATATATATATATATATATATATATATATATATATATATATATATATATATATATATATATATGTGCAGGATTTCTGTCTCGTCTTGTAATACCAAGCATACATCTTTCCATTCCCCTCTGTGCTACCCGGAGTTTTTGAATTGATTGGCCTGTGAGTGTCCAGGTTGCACTTCCGTATGTCATATCGGGTAGAACGCACTGATCGAAGACTTTTCTTTTCAAGCAAAGTGGGAGTCTGTTCTTAAACACAATGTTGAGCCTGCCAGCCACATTTAACACGCCGTTCCTCTTCCCGGGCGTTATTGGACATAACTGACGTTGTGGTGCAAGTCATAACTGACTTGCACCATTGATCTTTACACCATCCTGTTCCCAATCTAGTTTACGGATTACTTCTTCAAGGCCAACCGAGAAAAGCATAGGCGATATTGCGTCACTCTGCCGTACACCTCGTTCTACATTAATTCCCACTTCAAGATCATCAAAGTGAATTGTGGCTGTAGCTCCATCATATATCGATCCTAATAGGTTTACATATGCTTTATCTACCCCTTGGCTAAGTAGTGCATGCTTTGAAATGGAGTCAAATGCTTTTTCGTAGTCGATAAAAGCCAAGCACAGTGGCATGGTGTATTCGTTGTGCCTTTCTATGGCCTGATGTACAACCTGTGGTCCATTGTACTGAATCCACTTCAGGATCCTGCTTGTTCTCTTGGTTGTGCGTCATTAAGTTGTTTTAATATTCTTTTAGAAATTATCTTAGTGAAAACTTTGTACATTACTGATAGAAGGCTTATTGGCCGGTAGTTCTTTAAATATTCCTGTGCTCCCTTTTTATGTGAAAGGATCAATTCTACATTTTTCCATAAGTCAGGTACTCTTTGTTCTTTGAGGCATTTTGAGTATAATTTTGCCAGTATTTTACGTAACGTAATGTTACATCTAATATCTTCAAGGATGGTAGATAATATTTCTAAATCATTCCGGGTGTCGATCCGTTGATGCTTTGAAGAGTCACGACGTTTCGCCATAATCGCATTTGGCATTTTCAAGTGTTGTCCGCTTCGACTGAAGAGTCCAACTGACGTGCACGGGTCGCTGTGCTCACTTTTACAGCTGACCGGCTACAGAAGCGACTGCCCAGATTATATCGGGGTAGTTCGGGACCATTTGCGGCGCTCGGCAACGCTGTCGGGCCACCGTTTGACGCGAACCGTGTCATTTATTTATGTATTTATTTATTTATATGAAGTTTTTTTACTTCTTTGGACTGCGTCCAACGAGATAACAGCAGTCAGGAACGGTCGGGGATCTGTAGCTCCTGACTGCTGTTGTCTCGTTGGGCGCAGTCCAAAGAAGTCAAAGAACTCCATTTATAATCCATCCGACGAGAAGTCGACTAAAATATGGGTTGTATATATATATATATATATATATATATATATATATATATATATATATATATATATATATATATATATATATATATATATATATATATATATATAATAGAAATATATATATATAGAAATAAATGATGTTTCAGAACCATAGAGAAAACCCTCGTAAAAATAAACAACTTTGTAGATACTGTAAACTGAACACTTTGTATAAGTTCTCTGTTTTTTTTTTTTTAACTTAGTCAAGGGAAAAGTAAAATAAACGGACGTTTTCGGTAGTCAAATTGGTCCTGATCTCATATCACCAGTATTTTATCTTATTTGCTCTATCTGTCTTTTTTCATTGCTTTCCTTACTACGGGATTTCTACATGGTAAGTCGACCTCCATCACATTCGTGCGGCTCGCGTTTCCGTCTTTATTTTAACCGCAATTAAAACTCTCTTAATTACGCCAGTTCGTAGCGTTTAATGATACAAAAAGGACCCGAAAAAATAATTAAGGAGGCAGCAGCGCGAGCCTTTAGCCGTCGATGTGTCATATTTTTCACAGAAATTCTCTTTCCCATGATTGTTCAGTGCTTAGTCGGTTTTTATGACGCATACCCTTTATACATACAATAGGTCAGCATATTTCGCAAAAAAAAACTACTATCCACTTCTGCGTAGCTTTATTATTATTTCCATAGATGTATTTTATATATCAGGACTAATTTTTTTTTTCTTTTCGCACCATTCATATTTATCGCACGGTTCTATCTAGCCTGCAATAAATATGAATGGTGCTTGAACCTCAAAGATGTGATCTCTCTATAACAGCGGAACATCTTCAACGGATATTGTTGATTTCCAAAGACTTTTAACTGCTGTGTTGGCATCACGTTCAGTTTGGAAGTGCCTTTGTAATGAGCTCCGGTCACAGGAAGACAAATCTGTTGAATATAGTGCCTTCAACTGGCCCTTTTTCCAATAATTTTCAATAGATTTTAGATCGGATGAATGAGATGGTCGTTCTGTATTCATACATACATCTTTCTTCAATCCACAATGCGATAGAAAATTGTGTTAATACTTTTTGGTATTTAGGTCATTTTGAACTTTGTTTCTTCGCTTAGTAAAATATTTTGAATGTAATTTCGTCTAAAACATAATTTTTAGAGTTTGTCTTTGTAATTGATTGTTTATTCTCGTCCTCTTTTTTCGTGATTTATTTTTTATTCCTCTTGCTACTACTGTCCAAATGATCAAACTTATACGTAGTCATGCTATAAATTCTGGTCCTAATTGGTGAATGCGTACTGGAATGTTTTCCAAATGTTATTCATGCGTATATTTTTTAAACATGGCTAAGTACATTTTTTTTGGTATAATAGTTTACGCTTAGCGTCCTCGGGAACCTTCTAAAAAAATTGGGAAAGTGGAAATAGATCATCACGGGCTTCAGTGATGGTTTCGTGGGGAAGTGTCGTAGAACGCTTAACTGTGCGAACAAGAGGTTAAAACGCGTGAATGATCTTCCAGTAAGATTCAGCGTAGTCGACACAGTGTTGTTGAGCTAATCGCTGCTAAAGATTAATCTTCGGAAAGTCCAAACCTCAATCCGCCGGACTATCGCTATGAAATGTTCTATAGTGGAAGGCCTGCTCTACATTTCACCGCAATATCGAAGCCCTAAAAGCTGACTTGGTAAAAGTAAGAATTTCAATACCCTTGGAAACGGGGAGTGCTGCGATAAACGAATGGCCAGATTGTTTGAAGAAGTGTGCGTAAGGGTGGACATTTCTAATAAGGTTTTTTGAATTCTTCCTTATGTAAGGAATTAAATAACGTTAACTTAATTCATCTCTCTTTGTTTTTCTCTAAACCACACACTTATGTACAACAGACAGAACTTATAAGCAGGACTACGTATTATTTCGTGAACTGAACAACGTCTAAATGTCAAAAAATTAGACTATGATTGAATGTCAAAACTAATTTCAATTTATTTCTACACCTACTAGTATTTTCGTTTCTGTATTATCGTTAAAATACAATGTATTAAGCTATGAATGATTACTGTATCATCGGAACTGTAAAGTCGTTATTATTTTAGGTTTTACCAATACGTCCCCTTCGATGATCCTACCGAAATGTCCTCGCGAAGTCGATGATGACGTGTTTATGGTGAGACTCTTATGATTTACATAGATTTTTTCCTTCATGTCGTTTTAATTCAGACGTTGGACCTTCCACGAGATCCAAAAGACTCCAGGAGTAGCACCGATTCGAATAGCAGCGGCAAAAGTGGGGCTGCTGAGCACCTGCACAGGATTACCTACGTTGGCAAGGACAAACCAGCGGAACCGCCACGTCAACCGTCATACGAACCGCAAAAAGGTTTACTGCAAATTCAACATTTTCTCAACATCATGATGATATCGATGCCTTTTATGTAGGAGGACCTGAATATGTTCAACTCCAACCGAGACACGAGTATTTCTACGTGGAGAACCCTTTGAGTCAGCAGCCTGCACTGCCACCCACGTGGGAATCCCCCACGGCGCTGAAAAAGGCCTCTCCCCCACTGCCGCCGCAACCTCTCGCCGAGGTATTCAAACCTGTGGTGAAGAGGCCTCAACATTTCATCTGCCGTTACTGCAATTCGGTGAGGCTTGAATATTTGTTGACTAGTAGTTCGTTTGTACCAAAATCTTAAGTACTGTAAAAATAGCAGCGTTTTTTTTCTGCTAGGGTTATTTTAAACTAAAGAAATAAGTACTCAAAATATCTGTTTTTTTTTTGGACTTATTGATTTTTGGCGTGATATTCTCAAGGTTGTAATAGTTCTAGTTATTGTCAGTTTGCTGCATGGAGAATAACATCTTCAACATTCTTAAGACCTGCATTTACTGAACTCATTAATCCATTCATATTGTTTTAGGTCTCTTTCATTGAGTGTTTTTGAAGTTATACTTATGGAGCGTTTGGGAAAAAAGATCAGAGTGTATTTTTAGCAGGAGCTACAAAGTTGCACGCGCCGATGTAACACATAATTTATTATTTTCTTTTTAAAATTATGTTACCTTCGCCATTTGTCAAAACTTGTTTATTTGTAGTATTTACTTTCGTCTATTGGTAGTTTACACAGTTAAAATTTTGAATGCATACAAAAATAATTTTATTAATTACGCGAAAGAAGTACTTCTTACGTGCGTACATAAATACACACACGCTTTTTAATACTCATTTTACTGATACAAAGGTTTCCTTCTTTAGACTTATGCGGTAGTAGTTCATTTATATTTTAACCAAAATTGATTATCCTAAAAGTATAATATACGAAAACTTAAATGTGTCAATAAAGTATTGAGACTGATGGCATAGCACTCGATCTTCAACACTGTTGGCTTCCACAGATGCAGGCCAACATTAGATGCGCCTCCAGGACGACTTTGAACTCCTTAGAATCACTTGGTGGTCGTAGTAATTCGTTTCTCGTTTGTTCTGAAAGTGAGTGGGCACATTTCAAGAAACCGTCCGTCCCAAAACTTCAGAAGGTCTTTGAAAACAGTGTTTTGTTAAGGGCCCAGGTTTTCAGGTGATTTAAGCTGTGGTTCATTGTATTGCGTTTGTTGTATTTTTTTGTATAATTTTTTCTTAACTTGGATTTTAATTTTTGATCTATTATAACTTCACGTTTCCTCGATGATTTTCTGAATCCTGAGAAGTACCAGACCAATTTTAGTCCTTTATTATTTTTTTTTCTCCCATCTTTAAAGTAAGTTCATAGAGCGGAAATGATAAAACAAGTTTATAGTTGAAAAAATTACTTTATTCTACCGTAAAGCTTAATACATTTTTTTCCAGTGGTTTTACAGTTTATTTATTCTATCTCTGAAGTGATTTTCTGGAAGCCGCTTGAAAAACGCTTGCCACGTAGGAGTTTTTTGAGGTTTGGGAACAGATGAAAGTCAGAGTGGGTCAGATCTGGTAAATATGGTGGATACTCCAACAATTCGTAGTGTAACCCCTTCAATCTGGCCATTGCAAGAACACCTTTGTTCCTTCTCTAAACCAGGTCTTTTCTAAACTTAAGAGATTTACCACTAAACACCAAATCACTTTTTTTGAACTTCTTGAACTGAGAAGTTCAAAAAAAGTGATTTGGTGTTTAGTGGCAAATCTCTTCAAGTTTAGTGTGTCCCACCAAAGGTTCTAATAGAAGAATTGATCAGGTCTTTTCTCACAAATTTGTGCATCTAATTGATTCAAAAGGTGTGAGTAATACTGTCCTATTGTTGTTTACTGGTTTGAAGTAACGTAGTTGAAATCAAAAGTAGTTGAAATCAAAAACTTGATGCCATAAGCTTTTTGGTCAATTTTGACCACTTTGACTGCTTCAGAGCTGAACAACTGGGCTCTGTCCACTCTGCGGTTTATTATCGCAATTCAGGATCATAGACTGATCCATATCAAGACTAATCCATAGTTACAAAACGACGTTTAAAATCTATTTTATTCTATCGAAAAAGATCCAAATGTTGGTTAGAAAGTTTTATTCCAAGTCGCTTTTGATCAGAATTTAACAAATGCGACACCCATTTTGCACATAGGTTTTTCAAGCCCAATTCCTTTTTCAAAATATGAAACACCCTTTCATTTTCCAAATTTATTCCTGTTTGTTGACTTGCACAAAATTCCCACACGGTTATTTGTAAATAAGTTTAATGCCTTCTATAAAGAACAAGCTCTGATTTGTTTTCGTTTTCATTTTATGCTGCTTTTTTCTTTTATATATAAAGAAGAAAGTAGATTATTATTAACTGCAAATTCCTTAAATATTTTACTAATTTATATTTTTATTATTTTTTTCATTCAGTTGAGATGTCCAAGGCCTTAGAAATTTCACTCAAAGTCAATTGTCTGTCATCCATAACCATTTCATGAATAGAATTAATGACTTGTTCAGTGTTTGCACTTACTGGACGCCCAGAACGAGGATCATCATCCTGGCTTGTATGGTCATGTTGAAACTCACCTGCCCACTTGCAAACCATTGTATTTGAAGTAGCAGACCCCCCCCCCCCCCCCAATACATTTACCATTTCATTTTGAATTTCCATTGCCTTTAAACCTTTTTTACAAATAATTTAATCACTGCACGATTTTCAACATTTTCCATTTAAAAAAAATAACACTGATACGTTTACTTTAAGCTGCAGTTTTTGTTCGAATGAATTGACAGATCGATTTGAAACTTCACATATGTCCATAAAACTTTATGAACTTCAAAATTTGGTAGATTACATAATTCTTTTATTTACTCTATAGGTGTCGCTCCGCGAACTTTCCAGTTGGCCTAGTATATAAGAATAAATTTGCAATAAAAATGAGATACTGGTTGTTGTTTGAAGAATATGTTTTCTTGCCTATATATCGTGGTTTTAAACATACTGTTTTGTTTATTACAGCCGTTCACCAGAGAAGAAAACGAGCGCGGTTCCTGCGAGTACGCTCCAGATAGGGTCCGATCCATAGTGCACTGGCTGTCCTGTCTTCCCCTCATCAACTGTTCCATGTACCACTGCGCGGCGGACTCGGAGGGTGAGTTCCAGAGCGACCCGTGCCGCTGTCAGGGCGAGGACGAACCGTCGGATGTGTGCGCCCGTCGCTGGATCGGTCTGACCTTCCTGTCGATGATCGTGCCCTGCATCTGGCTCTACCCTCCGCTACGACTGTGTCACTCATGCGGCGTCCAGTGCAGCCTTTGGGGCGGCAGACACAAAGCGACCAGCGAAGGAGCATGACCTTGGGAAAGTGAACTGAGTACGGAATTTAGTTTCGTTTGAGCAGGTAACTTTTTAGGATGGAACGGCGCACAGAGAACGGGAGCCGTGTTGTTCTTCCGGTAACGATGTAACCCGTCAAAGGAAGCACTTTAATTCAAGCAGACCAAAGTAAAGTTTTTCTTATTGTTATTTTTTTCGTTTTTATTTCTGTCAAAAAGAAACATTTTTTATTGCTGGGCGTAGTTTGTAGCCGAACAGCTCTTTGAGGGACAATGTCGTTTTTATTTAGGTGTATACGGGAAATGCCAGTAGGAATTTTCCAGTTTTCTACAAGAAAATATCAAGTATTTCCTGTATTTGTTCATTCAAACTCAAACAAATTTACACTCAGTGTCAAAATGAACAATTTTTTGTTGTGATACAGGTGAATAGCACGTAGAGTGTCACTCAAGTGAGTGATCTGAAGTAAAATTATCTTTTACTTATAGTAAGTTGAACTGAAAACTTTTATCAAGAAAAAAAATCATATTTAAAATGTTTCAATGGATTGTGCATATGTCAAAGTGAAGACACATCTTCAGTTTTATAGTAGAGAGGAAAACATAAACAAACATTTTAATATTTTGTGGTCTTCCAACCACCTTTTATTAAATAAAAATTTCTTTTTGATAATGAATCATATAACTGTTTTATTATTTGTTGTGGAATTTCTTCCCATGAAACCTGAACAGCACTTTTCAAATCTTCCGTATTTGTAAATTGTCGTGATTCACATTATCATTCATCATATCACTTTATCTTAAAACACATGATATTCAAATCTGGTGAGGCAGCAGGTTTGTCCAATTTTGCTTTAATCCATATTAAATGATGACTCTTGTTGTAATAATTTTTAACATTCTTGCGAGTTAACTCAATGAGAACCTTTTTTTGTAGCCACTACTCTTCCAAACCATGACACTTCCTCCTTCCATTTGCACCTCAATAGTTTTTTTTCTTCCTTAAGTCATGAAAATGAAATGAAAAACCATCAGGCTCGTCCAAATTAAATTTTTTTCGTCGGAAAAAATGATTTCCAGCCACTGCTCAGTCCATGACATGATCTTTTCAGCTAAACCTATTCAGGCTAATACAAATTAGCCCTAATTTAATGCTGGTTTTCTTTTACATTTTTTTCTTACAGTATTTTCAGACTTTGAAGAATCTTTGGACATGACAGTCCTCAGTCCATGACATGACATATTCGGCTTATTTAATAAGGGTTTAATTTGTATTTAATGCTGCTTCCTTTTACATTTTTTTCTTACTGTATTTTCAGACTTTTAAGAGTCTTTAGACATTTCAACTCATGGTTGCATTTTAGATTCCTCACTGATGAATAACTGAACCAAACTAATCAATTGTGATAAAACCTCTAGTGGATTTAAGAAATCTTAAACATAAACAAGTGTGTCTGAAACTTTGACAAAAAATGTAAATATTGCTAATTGTTTTATATTATGATCAAGGCCAACTAAACTTTTCTCCTTTGGCAATATTTTAACTCGTATTTACAACAAATATAAAAACACTAAAAAAGAATAATAAACCTTTTGACACCGAGTGGGTTTTAAGAATTACCAGGTACTAATTCCTGTTTCATGTACTTGATATTGAGTAAAATGGTCTTTAAGTTTTATTAATTTATTTCTTTTTCAGTTTTAACTGGTAAATATAATGATTGAGTAGTTGGTTCCAAATACAAAAGTAATGCATTAGTTGGCTAATGAATATAAATCGTTCCAGTCTTTTTATTGAGAGAATGAGAGAGAGAGAGGAAGATTTAATTAATCCAAAGAATATTAATAACAACATAGTGTTAACTATCTATGTTCCACTGGTATGTTTCGTATATATAAATTATTTTGTTTATAGTTATTTTTAAGGATTGCATTACACAATAGCAAAGACGTTACTTGAATTACGCATCCTTACGAAGAAAAAGGGTTTCCACGAATTCAAGCACTAAAATTCGAATATCTCAGTGGCATCATCACCATCAACTCTCTTTAGTGCTTGTTTGCTTTTTGCTGTAGACCTTTTTTTTTTAAGACATTATTAACAGTATTAATTTTTAATATCTCTAAAGCAGCAATTTTCAGTGATGCAGGTACCGTTCTTTGCACAATTTATTTAAGATATCCTTTGACTGATTAATTAGCATTTTAAGGGAAAAAATCTAAAACAAAAAGGAAGGTAACAAATACTAACGCGTTAGTCTTTCCGAATTCGTGAGTTTCTTTAATGAATGTATAGCCAGTGCCAAAAATGATTTATCTAACTAATTTTTAGTAGTTGTTACCTTGTTAAAAAATTCTTATGAATGAAAAATCTCTTTGCTATCTATTAATACGTTTAAAGTAATATATTTATTTAAATTTAGTTTATATATATGGAAGACTGTGATTTTAATGTTAAGAGTTAATATTGTTTCGGAATCTTTTGTTTCTTTCTGCGTCAAAAAAAAAAAGAAGGAAGGAACATTCGAGTCGTTATTTTCATGGCTTTTTTCATCATGCGTATTAAAAAAGAGACCGAACGTGTGTCCGAAGACGTTACTCTATACAGGGGACACTTAAAAGTTAGCGCTCAACTCTTTATAAATAATTCTTAGCTCTGAAACCTAACTATAGATACTGAAGACTGTTGAAACGCTATCTGAGAAAAACATTTTTGTTTGGAGTTTTTGTTTTATTTTTAACAGTCTTTTTCTGTTTTTCTTTTGGTAGGATGAATTACCTTAAAGAAAATTAAAACATACATACTGCCAAAAAAAGGGAGGTAATGAGATACAATGTAAATATTAATTTTGGATATGGCGCATAGTTCTGACAATATATGCTTTCGTGTAAGTGTGGACATGACATGTATAAGATGGACATGTAAAATTTTATTAGAGACCTATAATGCAGTTGATTCTTTAAAAAAATTCTATTTTTCCTTGGGACATTTAAAAAAAAAAGAAGAACTTTTGTTACTGTCCATCTTAAATTCAATATCATAGACTATAAATACAAGTGTTTTATATGATAAAATGTACTATTTAATATATATCATAGAAAATATACCAAGGTTGTATATACATATGATAAAAAAAAGAAGAAATAATATTACAAATATCCCCTTTCCCTCCTCCCCGAAGAAACAAAAAAAAAAGGTGACTTAGTTATATATCAATGTTTTAAATTTCATAATTCGTCATTATAAGGTTATGTATATACCACGGGGTACAAACATCCTGAAATCGTCGCATTATTTTTCTTACCTACGCCAAATAAATCTCTTTTTTTTCAAATTTAAGCAATATAATTTTTAAAACACTTGCACCTTTTCAAACTAAAAGAATTTCATTTTAAGCAAAGTTGCTGTACCGTTCAAGGGCTCTGAATGTTATGGCAATTTTTTCGTCGGATACAAAAATTTATATTGCTTAAAAATACATATAAGTTTAAGATTCGGCTTCGATTTTTGCCGACGCCAGTTTTAAACTCGACAATTCGTTTTATTTTGCACATAAAAAAGATCGTTAGTATAGTAATAGTTAGTTAAAGAAAATAATAAATGTTATATTGTAATTTCAGATTTGTAAATAATAATAAATGTTTATTTAAAGAATATATTTATATCCTCCCGTGTTCAGTGCTGCAACCAGTGAATATACCTTATGTGAGTTATGCAACCAGCAAACTCACCAAGAACACGGGCAAAAACTTTAAGCATATATATAATACTACTATATTGTCAGCAAGGTCTGGAGATCGGCGAAATCATTACGGGGCAGACATATAAGCGTCTGTTTCTCTCATTACTACTTTGAGTCTTATGCGCATGTCCGAGAATTGAGTATGCTTATAGATGTGCGTCAGTTCGCATATTTTTATGTTTTTGTCATGTTTATTTATTGCGACATTTGCGCACAACGGGTCGAGTAGTAGAAAAAGAAATAGAAGTAGACTTTGGCAGTCTCACTTACTCCGTGACACCTTCACTTACAGATATTAGCAATATAGTAGTATTATATATATATATATATATATATATATATATATATATATATATATATATATATATATATATATATATATATATATATATATATATATATATATGACTTTAAGTACAATCTCCCACCATAATATATTCTTTCATCCTAGGAACCAACAAATCCATAATGATATTAAAAACGTTTATTATTAAACCTCTCAAAATGTAGTTATGCAACCAGTTCAACAGTACTAATAACAGACGTGCAGATAAGAATCTGAAGAAGAGGAGTTGACGGACCTTGGTTTACCGGCTGTCAAAACAAGACACGTCTTTTGTATTCAACCAAAAAAAAATAATTTAAACATGAAACCTTCCCTTACTACTATCGGAACTACGGTTTTTTTCTTATTTATTGCTCGTTCTATTCACAGCCTATATTATGTGTGGAAATCTCCAGAATGCACCGAAGCTGATATTTGTTATCATTCATTTCTTAACTCCAATCCCCCGTTAGATTTGTTAGTTTATATCAGTCCTAATTTAAAAGGTGGCAGTTATGATTTGATTCTTCACGTTGGAGAATTTGATTATCGTAAATCATTCGAAAAGTATGTATTCTTGTATGGTAATGGGGATGTTTTAATTCATGATTTCTCAACAGAGATATTGAAGTAGAGATACCTTTAAATGTACGACAAAATGGCTCTATTTATATACATACATTGTTGGTGCCTAGCAAGAACACTAGGACATTTTCGATAAATGCTATAGATAGATTAGTAAAGTCAGAAGATGTTACATATGTAAAAGGTAATGTGTGATATAAGAATAAAAAATATCAACAGTATTCTCTTTTCAGGAAAATTAACAAAGTATGCTATACCACAAAGCTCTACTTTTAACTTGCTCAAGAACAAGGAAAAAACAAAACGAATGTATCAACCAGTAGTGCATCTTCGAACTAAATATGCCATCATCATGTGTACTGAAGAATTACATATACCACACAAGTTGTATTCAAAGTAAGTTTTCTATTTTGTTCTCTAATTACGTTATTTTAGAGACATCCCCTTTGAAATAATTGGAGAAATGAGGATAAACCCAAGGTCAGAATTTTTACCAATTGCCTCCCAAGATTTTTTAAATATGAGATTAAAAGATTTAAAAGAAATATCACCTCAAACGGTGAGAGAGTCATTTAAATATGTATATAATCCAGTTTCTCTGGGGAAAATGAGATTCTTTCTCCAAATGGAGGCTAGTTTAAGGCAATTCCTTGCATTAGGTTTTACAGAAAAGGACCTAGATGAAGTGAAGGGTGTTTTTGGTGATACAAATTTGTATTTGCTCTGTGCAACAATGGTTATTGGTAGTATTCACGTAAGTTAAAACTTTGCAGATGGGGACACCAAATAAATATATTTTTTAGTTATTATTAGATTTTTTGTCTTTCAAAAATGATGTTAGTTTTTGGAGGTCACAAACCTCGATGGCAGGTCTTTCCACTAGGACCATTCTTTGGAGAGCCTTTTCTCAAGGAGTGGTATTTTTGTTTCTCCTAGATGAGGGTACTTCTCTATTGGTTTTGATACCAGCAGGGATAGCAACACTAATTGAGGTAGCCAAAATTGTAACAGTAATAAATACCTTGGCGTGTGCTTGTTTATTATTTTAAGATATGGAAGGTAACAAAAGTATGGAAAACTAACATGAGACTTTCTTGGAAAGGATTTTCTTTCCAGTGTGACAATACTGAATCAGCTGCTGAGGCAGAAACAAGAAAATATGACGAGGAATGCATGAAATACTTAAGTTACTTGCTGTATCCACTGTGCTTAGGTGCTGCACTATATTCCTTGCTATATCAACCCCACAAAAGGTTTTTATAGAACTCACAGGTGTGTTAAACATTAATAAAATTGTTTTTGTTTATTCTTTAGCTGGTATTCTTGGACTGTAAACAGTTTAGTGAATGGGGTATATGCTTTTGGGTTTTTGTTTATGCTTCCTCAACTATTTATTAACTATAGACTGAAATCAGTGGCCGCTCTGCCTTGGAGAGCTTTCACTTACAGAGCTTTTAACACATTTATCGATGATATATTTGCCTTTATCATAACTATGCCCACTGCACATAGAGTGGCTTGTTTCAGAGATGATATAATATTTCTAATTTACTTGTATCAGCGATGGTAAGTGACGAACTTTGAAACTGTTGCAGAAAACGTATATGACTATTTTTCTAGGTTATATCCTGTGGACACTTCTAGAACTGAAGATATAACTGGGGAAGTAATACCTGATAAAAGTCACAAGGAAAGCAAAAAAGATAAATAAAAAAATTATTATTTACGTTGACATTCCTTAGGTTATTCTCTCTTTATAACAATTACAGTTAGATGTTCTTATTTAAAACATTTAGGGAATAAATGAAAATACACAGGGTTCCAGAAATGTTAAACTTTTCTGGATTATATATTATTTAGAGTTCTTAAATATTTAGAATCTTAAATATTAAGTTTTTTATATAGAATTTTAAATTAATATTTGTTGAATATGTTAGTTTTTTTATTTTTAACTTTCAAAATAAATCTTTGAGTCTATAATGCCCTTTGAATATTTTATATTCAAAGATAATGCCCTATCTATTGATCACTTTCAACAGGTTAGTTTGTCATATATATTTTATGTCATATATTTACGTAATCATATATTTTATTTACTTTTAGATCGTCATATATATATTTTACTAGCAATTTGTTATACTACGGAACCTACCACAGATTATAATCTATTGTTTGGGCTTGCTTACTATAAAAGTAGTCTAAAATTTGTTATAATATTCTGCTTTTTGTTATATATATATACACGCGGTTTTTTTTTTTATTTTAATCGTAAACTTCATAACCTTAATCTGCGGACGATGTCATACCGCCGCCATTTTATTGTAACGTCCACCATTCCGAATCTAAAATGTTTTGAGCTGGCACCTGCACCAGATTTTTCTATCTGTTTTCCATTTACTTCGCCAAAATTTCTTGTTGGCTGCAACAAGTGTTTTGGATATTTTGCAGTGTTAATGTGACTGACAAATCTCTGTTTAAACTTGAAAATATCCTATGTGGGTGACTAATAACGCGATTTTACCTGTGAGAAAAGTTTCAAATTTTCGTGTTTTGAAGAACTGATTTTCAGCGTTGCTGACAAGTTGTTGTTTATATCTTGAATTCTATCATGTTATCATGGTAAAATAGATGGTTTTTATTGCATTGGTTTTGCTGATTCTATTTATAGACTCTAGATTTATTTCTCAGAATAAAAAGAACTTGTAAACTCAGTACAAGATGTATTTTGATAATGAAGAAGAGCGTGAAATGCCCTCAATAATACAAGAAATTGTGATATATGATAAACCAAATATAAGAAACCTGTCTCCGGCAAACACATTCTTATTGAGAAAAGGAGACAGAAGATTTGCACAAGTCAAGAATCCTGATGCTAAAGAATGCATTGTAGATGTTGACTTGGACATTGAAGATAGTAAACAAACCATAAAATCAGAGTTGTATGCAGCAGAACCTGAACCTGATCAAGCTACAGTATCAGAAAAAGACACATTGGATTCATTAAATAGCTTTTTTTACTACGAAGATGAAAATGTAACAGAGACTACTGATAATTCTGAGAATGATACCCTCATTTTAAATGAAATTTCAAGCCAAGAAAACTCAGAATTATTTTCAGATTCTACAGAGGAATCTGCAGAAAAACCAAAAGAGATAAATTCTTTTAAGAAACCGAGAGGTCGACCCAAAAAATCTACTTTAGTACCCAGAAAATCGCCAAACAGTGGTGAAAAATCTGAAGGTACACAACCAGAAACAGCTTCAGTGAAGAGAGGTAGAGGTAGACCAAGAAAAGTTGTAGATACGGGAGGAAAGCAAGAAAAAGAGCCCACTGAGGAAGTAGAAGTTAAAAGGCGGCGTGGGCGTAAGAGAAAAATTGATTCTCACAGTGGACAACAAAATGATGTGAAAAATAGAGATGTTGAAGCAGAAATTGAAAGTATGTTCAATGCTGTGGATGAAGCTGAAACTGCTAGACAAGACCAAGAGAATGATGAAGGTAGATATTTTTATACTCTTGTTGTGTATCTATTATTTATATTTTTTCAGAGGTTTTTGACTCTGATGATGATAGTAGAAAGGAATGGTTACCTGAGGAGTATGTTGAATACAAACAACAGCATTTAATGAAGATGAAGAAAAAGACATTTCCCTGCAAATTTTGTAAGGAAGTCTTTGGTACTTATTATACAGTTAGGAAACATAGAGCTCTGGTACATGATGATGTAGGCAAAGACAGAAAAGAGGGTAATTTTGATGAGGCAGTCCATGAAGAGCAAGAAGCAGGTTCCAGTGGTATGTATCATATACAAAATAACAAAAACTTGGTGTTATAATTAATAAGAGTGTTGGGCTTTTAGAAGAAGAAGGTGAAAATGGTACAGACACTGAAAGTTTGGCCGAATGGATGCCTGATGATTATGCCCAGTACAAAATGAAACATTCAATGGACAAAATGAAGAGGAGTCAATGGTATAAGTGTAAAATTTGTTGTGCAGTGTTTTCCAATTATTACAAACTGAGCAAGCACAAGGTATGTTGTAAATTTAAGTTACAATTAATTATTACATAGTCATATTGCATGACGTGTTTTAGATTGAACATGAAAATAAATCAAATCCCTATGAGTGCAATCAGTGTAGTGATACATTCAAAGATATTGACTCTCTCATGGCTCACATAAGGATACATCAAGGTATGCTGTGTTTTTTTTTTAAATGGTCTACCCAAAATCAACAATTATCACAATTGACTTAATACAAAATCAACGAGATATATAAGGATATTAGTTGAAGTTATCTGTAATTAGTTTGACAACATCAATTTTTATTACAATAAAGATCATTGATTTTTTGGTTTCATCGATAGTCTTAAGATTCATCTTAAATATTTATCACTCAGTTCTTAAGATAAGTTTCTGTTCTTAAAATATTTGCTGTGTAGATTTTTTTTGATTTTAAGGCTTGAACATGTTTTTCCGTTGATGCCATTTCAGTTTTAAAATTTAAGAGTTTAAGACAGTTTTTGCTCAAAATTATATATAATTAATTAGATTTTTAATTTGCACAGTTTTTCATCTAGCACTTTTACAAATATGGTTGCCGTCATGAGTATAATAAATCATAAAAAATCTGCAAGGAATGTTAAATCCTTTTTTTGCTATTTCCCAACAACAAAAAGGTCTTTATTTTCATTCAGTTTAGTTTAATAGCCTTATTTTACAGTGGGGGAAAAAGTATTTGAAGACATAGGTTTTTCTCAATTTTCTTTATTTTAATTATATTATTTTGTATCATGCAATACAATGATTAGAGTAAAATATATGGCTTTTATCGTGCTGTAGATTATGCTTCTTTTTCCCACAATGCATATTTCATTTTAGGTAAAGACCCCTATCAATGCAATAAATGCGACAAGGGTTTTGCGACCAAAGAGGAACTGGAAAAACACGTTATAATACATATATTGAAAAAGAAGCCTACAATTAAAAGGTAACTGAAATTGTATTCCCTGATATCTCAAAAATTACTGAACCCTTTATATGTAGGTTTAAATGTGATGTGTGTTCAAAGGAATTCTGTAAGCTCTGCGATCTCGAGCGACACATTCGTGTGCATACCGGCGAAAAACCCTGCGAGTGCAGGATTTGTCACAAACGTTTCCAGCAAGCCCACAACCTCAGCAAACATCTGCTCATCCACCTTCACGTCAAACCGTTCCAGTGCGAGATTTGCAACAAGAAGTTTGGTCGCATTGATGTTTTGAATAGGCACATTCTAACCCATTCCATGGAGAAACCATTCAAATGTAATATATGCAATCGTAGCTTTATCAGGCAAATTCAGGTGGACAATCACCAGAGGAAGCACCATCCTGGTGTGGTCTGTAAAGAAATCGAAATTAGTTGAAACCTGGCATTCCTTGTAAGTAAAACATGCACTAAGAAATATTTTGTTGGTTATATCATTATTTGATAAGTTGTCCGAAACTGAATGCAAATGTTCAAACTTTTAATGGGCATAACTCGGAATAATATTTATTAATATAAATATGAACTGATAGAAGCAACAAGTTTTTGGCCAACAAAATAACAAAACAGTTCTAACATAACTATTCTAGATGAATGTGGTGGGAAATAGCTCTTGAATCATTTATTATCAAAAGGAATATACAGTATCATAAAAACTCTTAATTTACTTCCAAACAACTTTATATAATAATAATATTCAGCTCTACAGGCCTAGCGGCCCTTGACTTTGAGTTCTTTCACTCTTCTTTTCCATCTTTTTCGGTCCAAAGCATCATTCTTCCAATCCCTCACTCCTACTTTCCTCAAATCATTCAGCACCTCATCCAGCTATTTCTTCCTCGGTCGCCCTCTCACCAGAATTCCTTTAACTCATCTCTCGCCGGACATCCTTGCTATGTGCCCCAGCCATCTAGCTCGCTGCGCTCTCACCACCTGAACAATGTTTGCTTTTTTGTACAGTTCTTCTATTTCTCTGTTTATTCTTCTAAATTTGTTCTGAACTTTAATTCCCCCAAAAATCCTCCTTAATATTTTACGTTCCCAGACTTCCAAAGAACTTTATACTTTATACAACTTTATACTTTATATGTTTAAGTTTGATTTTTTTAAACCCCTATTGCGTTGCATACATACTGCTGATTGGCTGATTGGTGAGGAATTTTGTATTTAGCATTTTCTAACATTGTTTTCTTTAATCAACCCTCGTAGACGCAGATATATTTTAGATCATAGGTCATGCATTTGAATTTTTTTTTTTTGTAAAAAAATCAATCGTTATATTTTGTTATATTGACTGATAAAAAATGGGATGAAAAATAATGTTATTATAGAATAAGCATATTGTTGATCGATTATATTGGGTACTTGTTTTTCAACGATGTTAAACAATATATATGGTTTATATATAGAGTGGCTAAGAATTATTTGTAGTGATTTTCATTTTTACACTATTATGGATACAGTATATTTTAATTATTACATAATATATATTGAATTATTTTTAACTCTCTTTAGTTGAGGACAAATATTTTTGAGGAAAATGAAATAGTAGGTCTAAGGTTGATAAAAAATATACTTTTATATGTTTCATCCGTTTATTTATACCAACTTTATAGGTTTTAATTACGGGCTAGTACAGTAGGTGGCTAAAAGGAACGCAGTGTATATCTTACAGTTTATATGTAGATGTTTTATTTCTTTTATTAGTAATATTTGTAGATGTTTTAATATCACACTACTCATTCCTGTAAAAAACAGGACAAAGAGGAGTTCGTGTATAGAGGTAATTTTTCCTTAACTGTTATTAGTTGATTTTTAGTCTTGCGTCAGAGATGAGTCGAGAAAAATTACTGTGCGGTAGCTTTTATTTACCATATTTGATCCATGATAGTAGCGGTTCGTGAGTTTGAAATATTTATTTAACAAACCAAAATTGAAAATAAGAGATATACATTTACCAGATTTAGTAAGCAAGTAAAAAATCTCTACCGTTAAATGTCACGAAATATATGTAATATTATTCAGACCCCCCATTTTTTTAGGGGGTCTGCAGGGGTCTCTAGCTACCAGCCGCCACCATCCATGATCTGTTCTGTTCGGTGGCCGACACGTGAATCTGAACTGATGAACAGGACTAACATTTTCCGTATCTTATGTTTCAATTCCAGATTATAACATGCGCACGCGCATACTCATTTGAACATGCGCACGCGCATACCCATTTGAATATGCGCACGCGCATACCAATTTGGATATGCGTACGCGCATACTCCTTTGAGCATGCGCACGCGCATACTCCTTTGAACATGCGCACGCGCATACTCATTTGAACATGCGCACGCGCATACTCATTTGAATATGCGCACGCGCATACTCATTTGAGTATGCGCAAGCGCATGCCCATATAGGTATGCGCACGCGCATACCTATTTGAAAATGCGCACGCGCATACCCATTTAAGTATGCGCACGCGCATACCTATTTGAACATGCGCACGCGCATACTCATTTAAGTATGCGCACGCGCATACCTAGGTAAGCATGCGCACGCGCATACCTATTTGAACATGCGCATGCGCATACCCATTTGAACACGCGCACGCGCATACCCATTTAAGTATGCGCACGCGCATACTTATTTAAACATGCGCACGCGCATACTCATTTAGGTATGCGCACGCGCATACCTATTTGAACATGCGCACGCGCATACCCATTTGAACATGCGCACGCGCATACCTATTTGGATATGCGCACGCGCATACCAAATTGGATATGCGCGCGCGCATGCTCATTTGAGTATGGGCACGCGCATATCCATTTGAGTATGCGAATGCGCATAATCATTTGGATAGGCACACGCGCATATCCACATGAACAAGTGAATACTTATTTGAACATGCGCTCGCGCATACCCATGGCACAACTTTCCTCAAATCATTCAGCACCTCATCCAGCCGTTTCATCCTCGATCGCCCTCTCATCAAAATTTCTTTAACCCATCTCTCGCCGGACATCCTCGCTTGTGCCCCAGTCATCTAACTCGCTGCGCTCTTACCATCTGAACAATGTTTGGTTGTTTGTACAGTTCTTCTATTTCCCTGTTTGTTCTGAACTTTAATTCCCCCAAAAATCCTCCTTAATATTTTACGTTCCCAGGCTTCCAAACAACTTTATACTTTATACAACTTTATACTTTATATGTTTAAATTTGATTTTTTAAACCCATATTGTGTTGCATACCAAGATACTTTTTACTTTTTTTATTTTCGAGTATTTTTTTCCTTCTATGTGACCTTTACGGGTTTTATTCTGGGTGCTGCTGATTGGCTGATTGGTGAGGAATTTTGTATTTAGCATTTTCTAACATTGTTTTTCTAATCCACCCTCGTAGAAGCAAATATATTTCAGATTTTAGGTCCTGCATTTTAAATTTCTTTTTTTTTTGTAAAAATATCGATGGTTATATTTTTGTTATATAGACTGAAAAAAAATGGGATGAAAAATAATGTTATTATAGAATAAGCATATTGTTGATCGATTATATTGGGTACTTGTTTTTCAACGATGTTAAACAATATATATGGTTTATATATAGAGTGGCTAAGAATTATTTGTAGTGATTTTCATTTTTACACTATTATGGATACAGTATATTTTAATTATTCCATAATATATATTGAATTATTTTCAACTCTTTTTAGTTGAGGACGGATATTTTTGAGGAAAATGAAATAGTAGGTCTAAGGTTGATAAAAAATATACTTTTTTATCAAAATAAAACTTTATAGGTTTTAATTACAGGCTGGTTCGGTAAGTGGCTAAAAGGAATGCAGTGTATATCTTACAGTTTATATGTAGATGTTTTAATATCACACTACTCATTCCTGAACAAAAAACAGGACAGAGGGGTTCGTGTATAGAGGTAATTCAACATTTTTTCTTAACTGTTATTTACGTAGTCTTCCAATGAGTTCTGTCCATCACACATACGTGTGTAGTTTATAGAAAAACAAACAAAAACACATTAAAGTTACGTTAATTTATTTCCCGGAGGAGAATTCAAAAATACAAAGCATATTCGAAATGTTCACTCTCTGTTTTGTTCACACTGTTTAAACGGCCCGGCCGCTTGGAATCCAAGGAACCAACTGTGGAATCCATAAATATTTTTTTTAATTCTTCACCAGCGGTCTTTTTGATCTTCCTTCGACCATATAATGAAAATAAATGTTTATAATCGATGAAGTGTACTGGGTGAAAATTATTAGTTGATTTTTAGTCTTGCGTCAGGGATGAATGGAGAAAAATTACTGCGCGGTAGCTATTATTTACCATATTTGATCCATGACAGTGGCGGTTCGTGAGTTTGAAATATTCATTTAACAAACCAAAATTGAAAATAAGAGATATGCATTTACCAGATTTAGTAAGCAAGTAAAAAATCCCTACAATTAAATGTCACGAAATATATATAATTTTATTCAGAGTCTCCCATTTTTTTGGGGGGTCTGCAGGGGTCTCTAGCTATCAGCCGCCATCATCCATGATCTGTTCTGTTCGGTGGTCAATACGTGAATCTGAACTGATGAACAGGACTAACATTTTTCGTATCTTATGTTTCAATTCCAGATTATAACATACGCACGCGCATACTCATTTGAACATGCGCACGCGCATACCCATTTGAATATGCGCACGCGCATACCAATTTGGATATGCGTACGCGCATACTCCTTTGAACATGCGCACGCGCATACTAATTTGAACATGCGCACGCGCATACTAATTTGAACATGCGCACGCGCATACCCATTTGAATATGCGCACGCGCATACCAATTTGGTTATGCGTACGCGCATACTCCTTTGAACATGCGCACGCGCATACTCATTTGAACATGCGCACGCGCATACTCATTTGAACATGCGCACGCGCATACTCATTTGAATATGCGCACGCGCATACTCATTTAAGTATGCGCACGCGCCTACCTATTTGAACATGCGCACGCGCATACTCATTTAAGCATGCGCACGCGCATACCTATTTGAACATGCGCATACCCATTTGAAAATGCGCATGCGCATACGTATTTAAACATGCGCACGCGCATACCCATTTAAGTATGCGCACGCGCATACCTATTTGAACATGCGCACGCGCATACCTACTTGAACATGCGCACGCGCATACCTATTTGAACATGCGCACGCGCATACTCATTTAAGTATGCGCACGCGCATACCTAGGTAAGCTTGCGCACGCGCACACCTATTTAAACATGCGCATGCGCATACCCATTTAAGTATGCGCACGCGCATACCTATTTTAACATGCGCACGCGCATACCCATTTGAACATGCGCACGATCATACCCATTTGAACATGCGCATGTACATACTCATTTGAATATCGGCACGCGCATATTTATTTGAGTATGCGCACGCGCATATCTATTTGAGTATGCGAATGCGCATAATTATTTGGATAGGCACACGCGCATATCCATTTGAATATGCGCATATCCACATGAACAAGTGAATACTTATTTGAACATGCGCTCGCCCATACCCATGGCCCAACTTTCCTCAAATCATTCAGCACCTCATCCAGCCGTTTCATCCTCGATCGCCCTCTCATCAAAATTTCTTTAACCCATCTCTCGCCGGACATCCTCGCTTGTGCCCCAGTCATCTAACTCGCTGCGCTCTTATCATCTGAACAATGTTTGGTTGTTTGTACAGTTCTTCTATTTCCCTGTTTGTTCTGAACTTTAATTCCCCCAAAAATCCTCCTTAATATTTTACGTTCCCAGACTTCCAAACAACTTTATACTTTATACAACTTTATACTTTATATGTTTAAATTTGATTTTTTTAAACCCATATTGCGTTGCATACCAAGATATTTTTTAACTTTTTTTATTTTCGAGTATTTTTTTCCTTCTATGTGACCTTTACGGGTTTTATTCTGGGTGCTGCTGATTGGCTGATTGGTGAGGAATTATGTATTTAGCATTTTCTAACATTGTTTTTTTAATCAACCCTCGTAGAAGTAAATATATTTCAGATTTTAGGTCCTGTATTTTAAATTTCTTTTTTTTTTTGTAAAATTATCGATGGTTATAATTTTGTTATATAGACTGAAAAAAAAATGGGATGAAAAATAATGTTATTATAGAATAAGCATATTGTTGATCGATTATATTGGGTACTTGTTTTTCAACGATGTTAAACAATATATATGGTTTATATATAGAGTGGCTAAGAATTATTTGTAGTGATTTTCATTTTTACACTATTATGGATACAGTATATTTTAATTATTCCATAATATATATTGAATTATTTTCAACTCTTTTTAGTTGAGGACGGATATTTTTGAGAAAAATGAAATAGTAGGTCTAAGGTTGATAAAAAATATACTTTTATATGTTTCATCCGTTTATTTATACCAACTTCATAGGTTTTAATTGCAGGCTAGTACGGTAGGTGGCTAAAAGGAACGCATTGTACACCTTACAGTTTATATGTAGATGTTTTAATATCACACTACTCATTCCTGAACAAAAAACAGGACAGAGGGGTTCGTGTATAGTGGTAATTCAACATTTTTTCTTAACTGTTATTTACGTAGTCTTTCAATGAGTTCTGTCCATCACACATACGTGTGTAGTTTATAGAAAAACAAACAAAAACACATTAAAGTTACGTTAATTTATTTCCCGGAGGAGAATTCAAAAATACAAAGCATATTCGAAATGTTCACTCTCTGTTTTGTTCACACTGTTTAAACGGCCCGGCCGCTTGGAATCCAAGGAACCAACTGCGGAATCCATAAATATTTTTTTTAATTCTTCACCAGCGGTCTTTTTGATCTTCCTTCGACCATATAATGAAAATAAATGTTTATAATCGATGAAGTGTACTGGGTGAAAAGTATTAGTTGATTTTTAGTCTTGCGTCAGGGATGAATGGAGAAAAATTACTGCGCGGTAGCTTTTATTTACCATATTTGATCCATGACAGTGGCGGTTCGTGAGTTTGAAATATTCATTTAACAAACCAAAATTGAAAATAAGAGATATACATTTACCAGATTTAGTAAGCAAGTAAAAAATCCCTACAATTAAATGTCACGAAATATATATAATTTTATTCAGAGTCTCCCATTTTTTGGGGGGGTCTGCAGGGGTCTCTAGCTATCAGCCGCCACCATCCATGATCTGTTCTGTTCGGTGGTCGATACGTGAATCTGAACTGATGAACAGGACTAACATTTTTCGTATCTTATGTTTCAATTCCAGATTATAACATGCGCACGCGCATACTCATTTGAACATGCGCACGCGCATACCCATTTGAATATGCGCACGCGCATACCAATTTGGATATGCGTACGCGCATACTCCTTTGAACATGCGCACGCGCATACTCATTTGAACATGCGCACGCGCATACTCATTTGAACATGCGCACGCGCATACTCATTTGAACATGCGCACGCGCATACTAATTTGAATATGCGCACGCGCATACTCATTTGAATATGCGCATGCGCATACTCATTTTAGTATGCGCACGCGCATACCTAGGTAAGCATGCGCACGCGCATACCTATTTGAACATGCGCATGCGCATACCCATTTGAAAGTGCGCACGCGCATACGTATTTAAACATGCGCACGCGCATACCCATTTAAGTATGCGCACGCGCATACCTATTTGAACATGCGCACGCGCATACTCATTTAAGTATGCGCACGCGCATACCTATTTTAACATGCGCACGCGCATACCCATTTGAAGATGCGCGCGAACATACCCATTTGAGTATGCGCACGCGCATACCTATTTGAATATGCGCACGCGCATACTCATTTAAGTATGCGCACGCACATACTCATTTGAATATCGGCACGTGCATATTTATTTGAGTATGCGCACGCGCATATCCATTTGAGTATGCGAATGCGCATAATCATTTGGATAGGCACACGCGCATATCCATTTGAACATGCGCATATCCACATGAACAAGTGAATACTTATTTGAACATGCGCTCGCGCATACCCATGGCCCAACTTTCCTCAAATCATTCAGCACCTCATCCAGCCGTTTCATCCTCGATCGCCCTCTCATCAAAATTTCTTTAACCCATCTCTCGCCGGACATCCTCGCTTGTGCCCCAGTCATCTAACTCGCTGCGCTCTTACCATCTGAACAATGTTTGGTTGTTTGTACAGTTCTTCTATTTCCCTGTTTGTTCTGAACTTTAATTCCCCCAAAAATCCTCCTTAATATTTTACGTTCCCAGACTTCCAAACAACTTTATACTTTATACAACATTATACTTTATATGTTTAAATTTGATTTTTTTAAACCCATATTGCGTTGCATACCAAGATATTTTTTAACTTTTTTTATTTTCGAGTATTTTTTTCCTTCTATGTGACCTTTACGGGTTTTATTCTGGGTGCTGCTGATTGGCTGATTGGTGAGGAATTTTGTATTTAGCATTTTCTAACATTGTTTTTTTAATCAACCCTCGTAGAAGTAAATATATTTCAGATTTTATATCAGGTTATTTTATATCAGATTTTATTCAGGTTATATTTTTGTTATATAGACTGTAAAAAAATTGGATGAAAAATAATGTTATTATAGAATAAGCATATTGTTGATCGATTATATTGGGTACTTGTTTTTCAACGATGTTAAACAATATATATGGTTTATATATAGAGTGGCTAAGAATTATTTGTAGTGATTTTCATTTTTACACTATTATGGATACAGTATATTTTAATTATTCCATAATATATATTGAATTATTTTCAACTCTTTTTAGTTGAGGACGGATATTTTTGAGGAAAGTGAAATAGTAGGTCTAAGGTTGATAAAAAATATACTTTTATATGTTTCATCCGTTTATTTATACCAACTTCATAGGTTTTAATTGCAGGCTAGTACGGTAGGTGGCTAAAAGGAACGCATTGTACACCTTACAGTTTATATGTAGATGTTTTAATATCACACTACTCATTCCTGAACAAAAAACAGGACAGAGGGGTTCGTGTATAGTGGTAATTCAACATTTTTTCTTAACTGTTATTTACGTAGTCTTCCAATGAGTTCTATCATTCACACATAAGTCTGTAGTTTATAGAAAAACAAACAAAAACACATTAAGTTTACGTTAATCTATTTCCCGGAGGAGAAGCCAAAAATACAAAGCATATTCGAAATGTTCACTCTTTGTTTTGTTCATACCGTTTAAACGGCCCGGCCACTCGGAATCCAAGGAACCAACTGCGGAATCCATTAATATTTTTTTTAATTCTTCACCAGCTGCCTTTTTGATCTTCCTTCGACCATATAATGAAAATAAATGTTTATAATCGATGATAGTATACTCGGTGAACATTTTTATTTGATTTTTAGTCTTGCGTCAGAGATGAGTGGAGAAAAATTACTGCGCGGTAGCTTTTATTTCAAGTTTTATTTACCATATTTGATCCATGACAGTGGCGGTTCGTGAGTTTGAAATATGGAGGTTCTGCATAGCCGCAGACGATTTATAAAATTCATCTAACAAACCAAAATTGAAAATAAGACATATACATTTACCAGATTTAGTAAGCAAGAAAAAAATCCCTACAGTTTAAATGTCACGAAATATATGTAATTTTATATATAATTATTTTGGGAGGGGGGGGGGGGGTCTATCAGTGGTAGCTACAAAAAAAAATGCGCTGGCGTGCTCTGGTTAAGTAGGCTGCCGTCAATTGCTGTCCGATCGAGCTTCAGTCAGCTCCAAGCCCTAGGTTATATCCCAGGCCATGATCCTCTGTTTTTGGAGCGGATTTCTTCGAATTCTTTCAGCGACTGCTTTGATAACTACTGGGATTTTAGTTTCGCGAGGGTCGCCCACTTCTTGCTCTGCTGACGACAGAAACCTCTTTTCACAGGCACTTGTATATCAATACGATTCTCTTTGTTATTCCGCTCATTGTTTACTGCTTGGCGTATTGGGAAGAACTGATTTGTTTACATTAGTTTAGAAATCTAGTTAGCCTTGTTAAAAAACAAATGCACAAGTGTCACTTGAAAACATTCTCGCGCCTTCAAAGTGAAGGATTTATGGCATGACTACATATATTGTGCACCAGATTCATTGTTGGGCATTTTAAAGACTAATTCACTATATAAATACATTTCTTTGGCTCAAGCCTAAACAGATATTGAAGAGATTGTGATATATGGTTTGGTAAAAAAAAGACTGTTACATTTTTCTGTCGTTTATTAATACTAACTTTACAATTTTTAATTACATGCTAATACAGTGGGTGGCTAATAATATTTAATAACAAATACAGTGTTGACAAAAAAAAATATATGCATTTACGAGTTGTCGAATCGCAAATCAATGCAGTACTTCAAATGTACGACGCATACGTTTATCGTAATTGCAAACACATCTTATCCCATTAGAAAAATAACGGTAATGTCTTGACACTGTTATGGTGAAAAAAAACATTCACATATTTTATTATGTAACAGTAGCAAAATCACATATAACAAGGAATAAAATTGACAAAAGTGGACACAACCTCTGTCGCTATAGTTATAGGGTACTTGTAGATGTTTTAATTGCCAAATTGATCATTCTTAATGACAGGAAAAGACAAAGAAGGTGTTCTTTTTTGTAGATTAACAATATTCAAAACCTATAAGCTTGAAAATTCCAAAGAATTACATCTTATGAGTAATATATTTTGTCGTGATTATTGCAAACTTATATGGGTGTTTTAATTCAGAGAAAAAAATAGCCATAATTATTGTTTATCAGTGAGTGATCAATGTAATTCTTGGGAGTCTAAGAGAAAAATAATTTTTATATTTATAATAAACATGAAGTAAAAATGGCATCTTTCTTTAGATGATAATTGTAATTCCAAGAACCGTCAAATAACTATACACCAAACACGCTCAGTATTCATTCATCACAATCATTAACAATTATGTACAGCAAATAATTTCTTTGGCGGTAAAAAATATTACGTAATTGTGTACGCAATATTTTTTACAAAGGAAATTAATTGTTTGTCTATTTTTTTTCGAGCACCACTTCAGTCAATTTTAACAGTAGAGTAGATTTTTCTTACGAATACGCTGGTGCCGATGTAACCTACTGTTCCACAAATAATTCCCAACACACCGCTGAACAAGGCCATGTAACCAAAATAGAAGGTTGTTTGGAATAATCCGTACATTCTGTAAAACAAATTATTATTTACAAATAATTTTTTTCCTGGGAAAAGTACGCCTTACTTTGTTTTAAAGAAGAAATAGTATATCGCATAGACGTAAACATAAGCTGCTGTGGATGCTGCTGCCAAGAAAGATGTCCACTGCCAACGGTAATCCTCAGCATTCAGTAGGAAGTAGGTACAAACAATTGTAACACACACAGTAACTATAATCAAGATGAGAAAGACCAACAGCATGAAACCATAAACATAGTAGATCTTGTAGGCCCAGAAGGAAGTGAAGATAAAGTACCTGAAATAAAAATCTGTAACTGATTAACTCTTCCTAGTTTTGGTTTACATACATTTCAATAAAAATGCTAGCAAAAGGCAGTACACCTCCAAGCAAAATAATAACTCCTGGTTCCATAAACCATTTCTTTTCTGGTATTGGTCTAGGCACTGCGTTAATTCTAAAAGAAAAGTATCTAGTACTGTTTTCAGAGATTTTGATGTGTTTGATACCTGCACGGATAGTCTGGCTGACCTGCCAAATTCCTTCCCAACACTGTACCAACTAGAGTCAATGGTAAAATCACAAACAAGCACAAACATATCACTGCTATCTGTAAATAAGAAAAAGTTGTTTGGTTTGTTAACCACTCGGACTAGGAATTAAAAAATACCATGGTTTCAAAGGGAATAGCTCTAGAGGCATGATAATATATTGCAATGAAGTTAATGAAGAAAGCTGTTCCACACACAAACACTGGCAGCATGAAAGCTGAAGCTATCATCTGTCTGATCCATAGTTTCCCACCCATACGGGCATACAGTGAACCTCCAAAGTACCCATTAACTGGTGAGGTAACAGCATAAACAAATATTGCTGTTGAGAGTAACATTCCTCTTCTAAAACACAATTCAAAACTTTAATTGGAGAAAAAAAATCAATACACCATTGACAAACTTACTCTGTATATAATTCTCCAAGAATAGCGAAAATAATCACACTCAAAACAACAGTGGTAAGTTGATGACCAGCTCCAATTAGAGCTGAAAACAGTAAGGGATTTGAAGCAGGTCGAAAAACATCACCGTGTACTTGCTTCCATCCATATTCATCACCCAAGTCCCTTTCCTACAAAAAAAAAAATCACATACCACCTGACAAATATTTTCTGTCAACACATACCATATCACTAAAGTCAAAGAAATTTACCACTAAATTCCAAATCACTTGTTTTTAAATTACCGACGCACGTTTCGTTAACCATTATCAGATGATTCACTCTCCTGATGTTTGTGCATCGAGAAATTGAAAGCAAGTGATTTGGTGGTAAATCAACTTTTCAAGTTTAGTGTTTTTCTAAGAAATTTACCACTACACGACAAATCACTTGTTTTTAATTTTTAGAACGGCGTTTCGCTAACCATGATGTCATCATCTGGGGATGATTTATCTCTCCTAATTTAGGTGTGTAGTGGTAAATTTATTAGAGTTTATTGTTTCACCCCAAAGGTTCCAATAGAAGAATTGACATACCATATCATCAATATCATCATCTTTACTATATCGAGCATAATCTTTTCTTAATGTTCTCATCAATATCATTGATACCAATCCAACCAAGAATATAACCATCATGAAACTGTTAAAGATACTGAACCAATGGATCTAAAAAGATCACCAATATAGTTGATCTTTTGTCAGATTAAAAAATACCCACTCTGTGCTGGAAGAAGTTATGATCTAAATACTTGTCAAATCTATCTTCAAATTTTGTGTTAGTCTTCTTCCAAATGACCTCATATGTAAAACTGAGTTTGTTGAAGGGTTCCAGGGCTACTTTTTCTTCAGAAGTTAAATTTACATCTATGATTTGCTTTCCATTATAACCTATGATATAATTTTGTTAAACACAACTGTTACATCCTCTTGTTTGTTATGTACCTATTTCAAACTTTTTATGTGTCCAGATATAATAGTTATTATCTTTAACTTCACCCACCACACCCCAAATTGGTAAATCATCAATGTACATCTGATACCAATAATGATTTTTCACTGCATAAACAAAGGCCTTGTATTTTTCTTCATCTAAGTATACTGCACAATATTCATGACCATCCCGGGCAACATTATCTTAATAAAAAGCTTGGTCAGCACCATTCAACATACACTGATAAAACTTACTTTTAAATTCTATATCAATACCACTATATTCCAATTCTACTCCTTGTAGGGCTTCACTAAGGGTTTCATGGTAGTGGTTTATGTTGGTTTTAGGCCCTGCACAGAATGGCAGTGAAAAGTATGCATACGTTTCTTGTCTGTTGTGGTAGGGTCCTACAGTATTCATCCACAGTACTACCTCTTCATTATCTTCATACTAAAACATTTTTTTATCTTGTTTATATTATAAATATTGAATGACAGCAGCATTTAAATGAGGCATGTTATTGCTCAAAATTCATTTATTACAGAACTTATATCTTTACAGCCTAATTTCTGTCGACATGTTCTACTTACTATATGACTGTGTTCATCTGAAAACGCCCCAGCAATGAACAATAAAATTAATATCCTCTTGAAATACTGCATTTCGTAGCTATTTTTCAACTTAACAATGCGTTGTACGGATTACTCCTAACAAATCTACGAGCAATTATGAAAATATCAAGGTATTTATCATTTCTAAACACGTAGCATAGAAGACTACTTCACAAAATTGACACATCAAACGCGTTGATAAGTACGAACAAATGTCAAAGTTTTTCTCGGTCTCTGTGACAGGAAAGAATACTTTAGGCATTTTTTAGCGATGTTAGGTTTGTCAATGTTTATTACTTCTTAGTACTTCACAAAAACGCTTAATTTGTATTTAGAGTTTAACCAAAGAATATTGATGTGTTTTTATATGTAAATATTCTTTTTTTAACATCCAAGCATTAGTTTAATATATTATGATCAAACATTTTGCATAGTTGAATTCTGAGAAAAAATTCAGTTGATCATCTTGATTAATACCAGATTAGTTGACAAGACTCCAGGCATTTTTTAATGACACGTTGGTTCACTTTTAGTGTCACTTAAAAATGTTTAAGAATTAGGAATATTCGTTTAGGTTAGAATTTTTCAAAATGTTTAAACAATTGTTAAGAATTAATAATAGTAAAATAAGTTATCCAAGTCTGCTATCACAATTAGCAATCTCAAATATAAAAACCGATAATATTTCGGAAGTAAATACAGAGACCGCATCCAATTTGCAAACTTTGGATAAGCAGAATAAGCCGTCCATATTAGAACCTCTTTCAGAAGATATATCCCATGTATCCACATATTTAAAACCTACTTTTAATGTAGCCGCTTACGCCAATAAATCTGAAACTATTCAGCAATTAGTGAAGTTGGGTGTTAATATTCATACAATTGAAAAGAAAAACCCAGAAGCTGTACCACTCATATTAAAACTGAATTTTGACAAAACTAAAGAACATATAATTTTCTTCAATGACTTGGGTTTAAAGCAAGAGGAAATTGCCTACTTTATTACAAAAAATCCTCTTATTTTTAAAGAAACCTTGGACGATTTAAATGTAAGGATAACATATCTAAAATTTAAAAAATTTACCGACGATATGATTTTAAGAATTGTCAGTAAAAATCCATTTTGGTTATCTTACAGGTAAAAATGACTTTACTTTTGGTACCTCTAGAGGGCTATACATTTGGTTTTTCTTTTAGCACACAACAAATACATGATAAATTAGGTTTTTTTCAAAAACAATTTATGCTATCTGGAGATGAGGTTCGTTATGTAGCAGTCAGTAAACCCCGGCTTATTACTTATAACCAGCACAAGATTAAATTAAATATATTTGTGTTGAAAGATGAAATGGGTTTTAGTCTAGAAAATATGAAAGAAATAATTATGAAGAAACCTAGTTTATTTATGAATGGTAGAATGCAATATTTATATTGAAAATTTTTGCTAACTGTGTGCATATTTCTAGGACAAAAAAGATTGTTAAATACTTTTGACTATATCCACAACACAATGAACGTGTCCTTAGATCAGATAGTACAACAACCTGAAATTTTAAGTTGTAGGGAGAAGCGTTTAAAAGAAAGGCACCAGTTTCTGGTAAGGTTAGGAAAAGACCAATTTGATTATAAAAAACCAAACTATATAGCTCTTACCACTCTAATTAAAGATGACGATGTAATATTTGCAACTGAAGTAGCCAAAAGTGGTATTGATACATATAATATGTTCCTTAAAACAATATAGAAATATATACCAACATAATGGGAAAAAAATGTTTATTTTTATTTAAAAGTTTTCTTGTCCCGTTACATTTACAGATGTATAGTTTGCAATTTCAATGAAAAACACTTTGTACAGGATATCTCTTGGGGATAAATTTGCACTAAAACCAAGACTAGGAATATCATAACATTGAATACAATTTATTATTGTTGCTGATTTATCCGACGTTTGTTTAACATCACAGGATTTACACTGAACACTGGGCATTGGAATCTCCTCTCTAGAAAAACAATGAATACATTATTAAAAATTTCATATTCTTAGGTAGAGGAAATTGACAAAAACTTGGTTAAAATATATCTTCTTTATATTTGCAAATATATGATTCTGTAGGAATGGGCTAATCAAAATGTGTGCCATGTGTAACTAAAAGTAGAATGCCGGGAAATTTAAAATTTGATTTTTACCCTGTGATCATTTCTAAAGGTAAATTTATTTTTAAAAATTCAGGGCATTTCACATATGGATCGGTTAGTATCATATCAGCTGGGTTTTCTGGTGGAAAGGGACATTTCCCTTTTGGTGAGATTGCATATTTTAGATCAGAACATATTGCCTGGAATTATATTTTTTTAATGTATTGATAATGCCAGCTTACGATTTTTCCCACTTTATTGGTTCCGTTTAAGGTAATATCTGTATTAATTTGATGTTCATCTCCATAAGGGTATTTTGTATTCCCCGGTGGTTCATATATTTTTTTGCTTACAACATCACCTAAGATTTTATTTGTATAAACAATCAATATAAACATTAATAAGGGGTGTACATTTCCTTTCATTGTAATACACAAAAGATTTTAAATAATCCAAAATGTAATTGTCAACTTTATGTCTGTTAAATTGTTCGAAACCGGTACATTAGACACTCCATAAATATTATAGGTTATGTTAACCCAAATTTTCCATTGTATTAAACTTTTTGCAAGTAATTTTTTTATCGATATTTATATGTGAATGTAATGGATAACACATAGGAGTACTACAGAAATATTTTTTAAAACGATATTTTTGTAAAAGAGCGCATTAAAAATTAATTGTTCTAAAATGGCAGAAAATATGGAAGTGGAAATTGAAGCAAATAACGAAGCACCAATTGCAGTCCAGAGTGGAAGTTCTACTGGACCTAATATAGAACAAATGCAAATATCTGCTGATAATGCTGTACCTTCAACAAGCAGGATTAACACAAGTGTTTCGGTATCTGCCAATTCTACTGCCCCTGGGTCTCTCACACTTAGGTTGGTGTTACTAATTTATCTATTTTTTTTTGTTTCACTTTATGTGGATATACATTTTAGTGAACCTGTAGTAAAAGTAAAACTTGCTCAGTCAGATCATTCAGAATTTGATTCCAGTGATGATAGGGACTATTTTGATATTTGGAGTTCTGGCAGTTCTAGTGAGGATTCCAGTGGTGAAGAGAATAGTGCTGATAGAATGGATATAGATGGAGAGATGGTGAGGTAATTTCTTTTGAATTATATCTCATTGGTGACAATTTTCATTATAAAAGGCTGCTAAAAGAAAGAAGAAAAATGAACAAGGAGACCGATGGGATGCAATTCAAGAACCAGGAAGAATTTGCAAGTTTAATTTCACTGGCGCATCATACTTGGCAGAATTCACTTCAAAGGAGAAAATAACGCCTTTACTGTGTTTTCAGTTATTTGTGAATGAAGATGTTATTAATTTGCTCACAAATGAAACTAACAGATATGCCAGAAGTAAGTTTATCCGGCCCAGTTACCATAAAGATTTTCTATCTGGATGGATGGATGTTACGTCAACTGAAATGCTTGAGCTTATAGGTCTGTTGGTTTTCATGAACTTTAGAAGATTACCAGGTGAGTTGAAAGCTGCTTGTTGTGACCTAACATGAATTGAGTCTCATCCAGGTACAAAATATTATTGGTCCAGTGAAAGAGACATGTCAACTCCAGTTGCGGGCTATATAATGACAGAAACTCGTTTTAAACGACTGATGACCTTTTGGCACTTTGGTGATGATAATGGTGAGGAATTTTCCAAGATTACAGGTCTTATTAACTTATTGAATAAGAATTTTGCTCAGCATAAATCTCCAGGACACAAAATGTATGTTGGTAAGTAAGAATTACTGTTTTCTTAATATTTCAGTGTTAATACATGATACTTAGGTAAAAGAACTATATATATGAGAGAGAGATATGCAAAACAAAAAAAGACGGAGGGTGTTCCTGTGAGGGGGCTGAAACTGTTACGCCTTGTTGATGATGAAGCTTACACCTACAAAGTAGCTCTTATACCCCCAGCCAACAATGTCGAGAGAAGCGTCCGGGATAAGTCGTGCATTTTAAAGCTGCTTCAAAACTATTTGGATGTGGGTAGGATTTTCATTTTTGACAATATATTCATCTCTGTCGATATTGCGGATACTTTGCTGAAGAGGCAGTCTCATGCCGTCGGTAAAATACGGAAAAAGTCCAGAGGTACCCCAGAAGAATTTTGCAAATTGCAAGTGCAGCAAAAGGAAGTAAGTTTATTATCGAGGCTGGTAACTGAGATAGGTATCTCAGTTACCAGCCTTGGAATACTAAGTATTTTCGTTGTCAATTTAAAAATACACAACTACTGAATTGTATGCATTTTTTGTGTCCTTTAAAAAAAAGTCCAAAGGTGAGCCACATCGCGTCGAACTTCGATTCTAGATAACTGAAGTTAACCGACGTGGATGGGCCTAATATAGACAAGCCAAAAAACTTCCCGACACTGTAATCCGATATCGGATTAAAAAAATAAAATATAATAAAAAAATATAGCGCTTGAAAATGTGTATAATTCTTTGATTTTAAAAAAGCTGAAATTATTCTAGATCCAAGGGTTTCAAAATCAAGACGGTATATCTATATATAAATGGCAAATTGACGATTCCAAAGGTTGTGGTTTGAGTACTTGTCACGGATGTGAAACGGAACAGATTGAAAGTCAGGAAAAGCAAGGTACTGTCATCAACTAAATTTATTTTTAACTGTTCACTATTTTCAACAAGAATATTGTTTTTTTTTAGACAAGACTGTGGCAGTATCACAGTCGGAATTTTTCAAGGACTACAGCAATCGCCTACGAGCCTTCGAAACGGTCAAACAATACAGCATTTCTAATAGTCCTGTAAATGGCGAAATCACTTGGTAAGATTAACTGCATGATGTCACCCAACAATACTGTCAGATGGAGGATATTTCCTCTAGTGCCTCGGGCGAGTTACTACTTTCACAACTCGTTTCTAAACCTGCACATTAAGGGGAAGACCCGATAGGTACATAACCAGTATTGCTGTTTGCCATTATACATATATTAAACTTGAAGAGATTTACCACTAAACACCAAAACACTTTTTTGAACTGCTCGACGCACGTTTCGCTAACCATGTTAGCATCATCAGGAGATGATTTAAATCATCAGCATTTAAATCATCTCCTGATGATGCTAACATGGTTAGCGAAACGTGCGTCGAGCAGTTCAAAAAAGTGTTTTGGTGTTTAGTTGCAAATCTCTTCAAGTTTAGTGTTTCACACCAAAGGTTTCAATAGAAGAATTGATTATACATATATATTTTATCTAATCACATTATTAATTTGTAACGATTTTTTCAGGTACCGCAGAATGGCCAACGATCTCATTACTGGTATCTGCGTTTCTAATGCTTACCACCTCTACAGAAAACTTTCCAACGACAAGTCCTGCCAGTTCTACAAGTTCCAGGATCAACTGTGGAAGCAGTTGGTGGGATTCACTTGGCTCCTTCAAGGGGAAACTTCAGGAGAAGATGGTTAGCGACCCTCTTGATCATACTCTTTAAATTTTTTATGTATCTAATAATAATTACAAATGCTTATATAAAAAATGCAACAATGGTGCATACGTTTATAAATTATATTTTTTGCGTTTTTTTGTAATGTAATGTTCAACAACAACATAATTATTATAAATTGTGAAAAAAAAACAGTAATAAACAAAGAGTTAAAACTGAATTCCATTTTTTATTTACCCATTTTTTCTCAAAAATATAAAAGGAGACAAAACGGTCCGAGCAGGAAAAATTATTTGTTCTGCCTGATACTTAAAATTTTTCCGATCGATGGATTTCTATCAGGAGCATAGAAATATCGAGGAGGTAAAATTGATTGCTCCCCTGATACGTAAAAAAATATCGGAGAGGTAAAATACGGAAACTCTCTTCGCGTTTCTGCTTTCCTAATACAATTTTGCATTTTTCCTATCCATCGATTTCTATCAGGAGCATAGAAATATCGAGGAGGTTAGAATGATTGCTCCGCCTAATAACTAAAAAAATATCGGAGAGGTAAAATACGAAAACTCTCTTCATGTTTCTGCTTTCCTAATACAATTTTGCATTTTTCCGATCCATCGATTTCTATCAGGAGCATAGAAATATCGAGGAGGTAAAATTGACTGCTCCGCCTAATATCTAAAAAAAATATCGGAGAGGTAAAATACGAAAAATCCTCTTCGCGTTTCTACTTTCCTAATACAATTTTGCATTTTTCCGATCCTTCGATTTCTATCAGGAGCATAGAAATATCGAGGAGGTAAAATTGACTGCTCCGCCTAATATCTAAAAAAAATATCGGAGAGGTAAAATACGAAAAATCCTCTTCGCGTTTCTGCTTTCCTAATACAATTTTGCATTTTTCCGATCCATCGATTTCTATCAGGAGCATAGAAATATCGAGGAGGTTAGAATGATTGCTCCGCCTAATAACTAAAAAAATATCGGAGAGGTAAAATACGAAAACTCTCTTCATGTTTCTGCTTTCCTAATACAATTTTGCATTTTTCCGATCCATCGATTTCTATCAGGAGCATAGAAATATCGAGGAGGTAAAATTGACTGCTCCGCCTAATATCTAAAAAAAATATCGGAGAGGTAAAATACGAAAAATCCTCTTCGCGTTTCTACTTTCCTAATACAATTTTGCATTTTTCCGATCCTTCGATTTCTATCAGGAGCATAGAAATATCGAGGAGGTAAAATTGACTGCTCCGCCTAATATCTAAAAAAAATATCGGAGAGGTAAAATACGAAAAATCCTCTTCGCGTTTCTGCTTTCCTAATACAATTTTGCATTTTTCCGATCCATCGATTTCTATCAGGAGCATAGAAATATCGAGGAGGTTAGAATGATTGCTCCGCCTAATAACTAAAAAAATATCGGAGAGGTAAAATACGAAAACTCTCTTCATGTTTCTGCTTTCCTAATATAATTTTGCATTTTTCCGATCCATCGATTTCTATCAGGAGCATAGAAATATCGAGGAGGTAAAATTGACTGCTCCGCCTAATATCTAAAAAAAATATCGGAGAGGTAAAATACGAAAAATCCTCTTCGCGTTTCTACTTTCCTAATACAATTTTGCATTTTTCCGATCCTTCGATTTCTATCAGGAGCATAGAAATATCGAGGAGGTAAAATTGACTGCTCCGCCTAATATCTAAAAAAAATATCGGAGAGGTAAAATACGAAAAATCCTCTTCGCGTTTCTACTTTCCTAATACAATTTTGCATTTTTCCGATCCTTCGATTTCTATCAGGAGCATAGAAATATCGAGGAGGTAAAATTGACTGCTCCGCCTAATAACTAAAAAATATCGGAGAGGTAAAATACGAAAACCCTCTTCGCGTTTCTACTTTCCTAATACAATTTTGCATTTTTCCGATCCATCGATTTCTATCAGGAGCATAGAAATATCGAGGAGGTAAAATTGACTGCATGGCGTGATACTTAAAAAAAAAATATGGAAAAGGGAAAATGTAATAACACTTCTCGATTTCTGCTTTCCTAATACAATAATACTCCGTTTAAATAAATAAAGTATTTTCGATTGTAAGAATGTCTTGTCAGAAGATACATGTTGAATTTAAAGCTTCCATTAGGCAACTAATAATACACGGTAAAGTATTTTTAGTTGCCTTATCGATGTATTATTTCGGCTTATATATAAAGATCTATTTTGATAGGCCTCTCAATAAATTATTTAAACTGAAAAAGGCAAATAGGAAAGAAGGGAGAGATTAAATAAAAAAAGGTTAGTTTATTTGGAAACTCGTATATTAAAACAAGTATATAAAAGTAAACAAGAATGGTTTAGAAAATTGTATACATTTTTCTTTTTAAAAATGGAGATTCTACATCAGATTAAAATTCAATTGAAATGAGTTAAAACCTGTTATACTCTGCAATTATGTCGTTTGATAAAAATAATACTGAAGTTCGCGTTGTATTATGACAAAAATATATATTTTCTTTAAAAATACATGTATCACATGGTGTAAAACCTGAGCAGTTCAATGTAAACATACTATACGAACACTACTTTGTTTTTTTAATGTTTTAAACTGGTTCATTCTCTGGTTTTATTTCCTTAGACTGAGATATCACATTAGTTTCTGAAGTAGGATCAGTACTACAATCAGGCTTTTTGTCCTTTGGCTTTTTCTGAGCGAAGCTTAGGTTTTTCTTGGTAAAATCTAGAGCCATTACCCCCAAATCTCCACTGTATCTATTTTTGGTAACCTGCAACGGAATATATGCTTCAGACAAAAAAATGACGAAATTGAGTAAAAAAAAATCCAAAACATCAAAATCAGGCCAAACCACTTGATTATTTACTGATGATGAATGAATACATTCTTGACATCAAAACTTATTTTACAATTAAATTACAAAAGAAATTTTACTTGTAAATATTTTTTCCCCTTTATTGCTGCTAGTGTTCTATCCTGGATAATCAATATGTTGTCTGCTTCTTGGGCTGCTTTTGCACTACCGAAAATAGAACTTGTAGTTAGGTCTTCATCGCTCTTTTCTTTCCTATGAAGAAACAAAAATAGGGTGACTCCAAATTTGATTGTATTTCCAATAAAATTACCTGGGATGAATCACTAAAGTTACATGACAGTTTTTTTTGGTTGCAAATGACCTAAATGCAGCTATGATAGCATCCTGCCTCCAAAACCTGTCCATGTGTTTTTGGTCCTCTGACATGCCCATCATGAACTGCAGATTATCTATGATTAAGTGAGCTGTATCATAAACGTAACATGCATGTTCGACTGCCTAAAATTTTAAATGGATACTAAACAATATTTTTGTTATAGCTTTGTTTGTCATACATCCATTACAACTTTAATAGATTGTTGCCCCTGAAATGTCATAAAGTATATGGGCAACTGTTCAAATTTATCTGCAACCTCATCAAACATATGTAGATTTTCTGCCAAAGGGAATCCAGCCATTTGTTGCAGCATGGTCCGGGCTAATCTTTGATTCCTGATTTCAAAACTACCCCACAATGTATTGACCTAAGCAACAGTGGTACCCTGGAGTATAACACATTTAAAAAAGACACAACATATTTCTTACTCCTTGTAATGCCAAGTCAAGAGAATATTCACTAATAAAGGTGGTTTTTCCACATCCTGTTGGTCCTGTCAATATGGTTAGTTCACCTCTTCTATGTCCCCTAAGTATTTTAGTTAAAGTGGGGAATCTTTTCCATTTCACACCTTGCACCTGAAGAATTAAATATCTATATTTCTCAATGACATAATATAATTTTCTCCTTACCTTATCAATGTTTTGTAAATCTGATAAAATGTCAGCCCTTAAACTGCCAAATGTTGTGATACTTTTGTGCCAAACGGGTTGCGCAGAATTTATAATAGTTTTGAAGTCTTGTTCTGGCTTTATGTGTGGTAGAAGCTCACTGGAGCTCACCAGAGAACATCTTTTCTCTCCCAGTTTCTGTGCAAAATGCCTTGCCGAATCCCAAGAACTGTTGTCACTGCCCACCCACAACACTAGTTTGTTAAATCTTTCCAAAGAAGGTAGCACATATTGAGATAAAGTTCTTACACCATCAGGTAAACATAACACTGTTGTACTTATCTTACTGTTGACTAGCACTAGAAAGTCTCTAGGGGTAGGTACAAGTACAGCAACATTTTTACTTTTAGCTGGCCTGGCAGTGAGAATACCCCCACACTGTATGCCTGGAATAATATTTTCAATTTGTTGAGATGCCTTAATAGTTCTGTAACCCACAACTTTACTGTCAATATTCTCCAGAGGAAAATACATAACATTATTGTTGGTATTGATCCTAATATCTAAATATTCAAATGCACTCTGATATATCACCTTAAATACAGCACTGTTTTGTAATTTACACTAATAAATATTAGTACAAGTACATACTGGCAATTTAAACTTATTTATTACTTCACTGAATTCATTTTCCGTTAGGGATTTTAACTCTACAGTATTTTGAATAGTCGATTTCAAAATTTCATCATTTCTTTCCAGCTCCTTCAAGTCTGTCTCATCAATTGTTATTTTAGCTCTTCCTTTCTTGGATTTTAACATATCTAAACAGGCTTTCAACTGATTCCACTGTCCGGAATGCGAACAGTAACTACACATGTACAGTCCTGTAAATCATTCCATAAAAAACACATAGTCAATATAAAATAAAATTTTCTTTATACCAGTGGTTTTATTTATATACAATCTAGGATTAGATTTGGTCGCAGTTTTACAATTTTTACAAATCATAGATTTAGAAATATAGCAGGTGTACCCATCTTCGAAACTTACACCGAAATCTTTCAGAGTTCTCTTGATAACTCCCGCTGATACATCTCGAGTCTCCTCAAATCGGGATTCCTTGTATTTTCTAAATAAAGAAATAAATGCACTGTTTCTTTGTAGTAAGTTTGAATTAAATAGTTTCGTTAAAAGCATTTTATACAAAAAGAAAAAATAATCATATTAGAAATAATATTAAATTAAAATTTAAAAAAATTGAAAATGCGTTTGAAAACATTTAAGGTTATCACTGTTGGTGGCCTAACAAACAAAAATAACGTGAAGTTGGCGATAAACAAAACCAAACACATACACTGGCATTTCCTTTACATATTTCAGAGACATTGCATACAGTAAATAAAATAATTTTGATTACAAGAAGCATTCTTTTTGTATGTACTCTTGAGAACAAGTTCGAGATAAAAAGCAATATAAAATTAAACTTTTGTACTGTCTATTTATAGTCTAAAATTATGGTAACAAAATGATGCTAAAAATATGTCATCTCTTTCTGATTATTTATCGTGTGTTCGATTCTCCCACTCATTCCCGATGTATCCGGGGCTAAAGGTCTTTCCAGGGAGAACTTAGAAGAAAAGTAAAAGAAAAAATGAAAAGTACGTTCATATTTTTTACCTTTGGCGTCCTTTTTGCCGGTTTACTGGCCCAACATTTTAAAAACTCAACGGTGGTGGTGTCTATATTAGTTAGGAACAAAGGTCACGCCCTACCCTATTTCTTATCATATCTAGAAAGGCAGAATTATGCAAAAAATCGTATGTCTCTTTGGTGAGTACGATTCTACAAACTACAACTAAACAAAATATATTTACCTGTATACAAATTGATAAACATAACCTTACACAACAAACTACAAATGTCAGGTATGGCTTAGGTTTAATTTTGCAGTGTTGTCGTTCTTGCCAACATGTGAGTTTTCTCTTCAGTTCAAGGATTTTTTTCTTTCAGGATTCGAAGTGACCACAATATAGATAACAGTATAGATATTTTAAAATTATGGGTGGAATCTGTTAAAAATGAATATCATTCTATTCATACTGAGTTTGAGGATTTGGATAAAGCATTCTCAGGGGAAAAAGGGATTGGGGACTGGACGGACGACAGATTCAGTCATGTAATGAACCAAAGAGAAGCTGGCTTAAATTATGCCAGAAACCAATGGGCCGACTATATGCTGGTAAATAAACAGTATTCTTTCTGATACTACTATACACCATACTGTTTTGTAGTCTATTGATGCAGATGTATTTTTGACAAATCCTGATGCAATAAACTATCTGATTTCAAAGAATTTTACGGTAGTCTCGCCAATGCTTCAATCTAATGGTTTATATTCAAATTTTTGGCATGGTATGACAGATGATTATTATTACTTGCGAACTGATGAATATAAACCAATCCTATATAGACAAAATACCACTTGCTACAATGTGCCTATGATACATTCGTGTGTATTAGTTGATCTAAGATGGAGAAAATCAGACTTGTTAACTTACAGGTTTGCATTGACAATTTTGTTATGTTAACCGTGTGTTAATGGTGCGTGTTTTAGACCTGAAAATATACCAGGGTTTGATGGTCCTCATGATGATATCATTGTTTTTGCTTTATCAGCTAAATTTAATGCTATTCCACTGTATTTGTGTAATGAAGAAACATTAGGATACATATCTGTGCCTTTAGAAGCGACAGATACAATAGATGACGATCATGATAGGTTACTAAATATAAAAATGGAAATTCTAAATTCAGGTAATGCACAGTGATTGGTTATGATTGTGAAAAAGGTATTGTAAAAAATTTATTTCAGGGCAAGTCTTACCCACAAATGACATTTTGAAAAAATTCGTTACAATACCTGAAAAAAATACATTGGGTTTTGATAAAATCTTTATGATTAATTTAAAAAGACGACCAGATAGAAGAGAGAGAATGCATAGGTGTTTTGATGAGTTAGGACTGGAGGTGGAGACTATTGATGCTGTAGATGGACAGTGAGTCAGCTATTGAAGCAGAATTGTTCTGATAATATTTTTTTTTAATTTTAGAGAACTAAATGAGAATTTTTTAAAAACCATCTCTTTTATGCCAGACTTTTATGACCCTTATCATAAAAGACCAATGAAGTTGGGTGAAATTGGATGTTTTTTGAGTCATTACCATATATGGGAAAGGGTGAGAACAACCACAAAGTTCTTATGTTTTTGTTCTTATAGTTTATTGTAGGTTTTAGAGGAAGCATATGATGTGGCTTTGATTTTGGAGGATGATATAAGATTTGAGCCATATTTCAGGAAGAAAATTAAATTTATGATGGCTGAAGTGTTACAGATCCCCAACTGGGACTTGGTGTAAGAAATTTCCGTTTCCGGTAAAGCAACCATTTAAAGAGCACAATTTCTTTTAGATATTTGGGTAGAAAAAAGTTACAGGACCAAGATGAGCCTTGGGTAGCAGACTCAAACTACTTGGTTGAAGTGGGATATTCATACTGGACTCTGGGATATGCTTTGAGTTGGAATGGGGCCAAGAAACTAATTGCAGCTGAACCTTTAACAAAATTAGTAAGTCTTGTCCCTCCTAACAGATTTATTTTATTAGTTACATTATATTTAGGTACCTGTTGATGAATATCTTCCCATTTTGTTTGACAAACATCCTCAAGAATCATGGAAGAAACATTTTCCTGAAAGGGACTTGGTTGCCTTTTCTGTAGCACCTTTATTGGTTTATCCCACTCATTACACAGGGGAAAAGGGGTACGTAAGTGACACAGAGGATTCAGTCATTATTCCTGAAGAAATTATTGTTAAAGAAGATCTTTGAAATGCACCTGCTTACTTAAACCTTTTTCAAAAACTTGTTTTGCTTTTTCCTTTAGGAAACATACTTTTCGATCTGCTATTCCAATAGTTTAAGTATTATTATTTTGTTTTTATAAAGGTGTTTTTTTTATCGTTCTTAATTTGTTGTGATTATAGTGCCATTAAATATTTTGTTCTTTAACTGAAAAATATTATTTTGAAGTGATGATGTGTGCCTTAATATATTTTTATACTAATAGTTATAAATATACTTGTATGTTCCTTTTTGTACAATAAAATTATTTAAAAAGGCTGTAGTCTTATCATTTCGTTATGCGCACACACATACACAGGCATTATTATATATATATATATATATATATATATATATATATATATATATATATATATATATATATATATATATATATATATATATATATATATATATATATATATCTATATATATAACTGCAGTAGCTTTAATACATCTGAAAATGATTACATTTCAATTGATAATGCCATAGGGTCAATTTTATAGAATATTATATTTTCAGAAAAAGTATTAGCCTTACATCTACTGTGTACCTAATTTAATATCTCATTTTAGAGATAATTTTCTAGTCTTATTTTTATTTGTCTCATATATTTCCAAGCAGACGTTTCAGTTCTTCAACCTCTGATAATTCTAACCTTATATTAACGGTAGGTAGTGCGATTAACAATGAAAATTGTGTGTTCTGTATAGCGATTCTAACTTATATGCTATTTAACATATATTTAAGTTATATTACCATAGTAATCAGTACTTGTCGAAATTATTTATCTTTTTGGCTGGCCATATGTCATTTATATTTGTAATTGTCACATGGTCCGAATAATTTACCAAATCATATATAGATGGTGTCATAGACGGGATACTCATTATTAATTAATCTACGGTTAAATAGATGGCACCATATAAGATATTGTCATAGGTGGTGCTATCTATGTAGTAATAGCCTAATTATGAGTTCCGTGTTGCTAGCGACATCTAAGAGAAAAGTCCCAAACTTGCTAACTTGTGACAGATGGTGCCATCTATACACTAGTGGATTAATCACTAAAGAGTATATTGGTGGCTCCATCTACACGACACTAGAAAACCGAATGTCCAATTAAGTCACCGGTTACATGAGAAATGTTCAATTTTTGGACTAAATGAGAATGAAATGTCAACAGGAACCAAAAAGATAAATAGTTTAAGCAAGTACTGATCGATATGGTAATTTTAAAAATGAATGTCTTTAATATGTCTTAAAAATCCTGTGAATTAGAATGACAACATAGTTCACGAAATTTTCAAACTATTAATATACCTAGCTCTAACCTAAAGTTAGAATTATGGAAAAATTATCGATGAATTGTGAAGTCCGCTTGCGAATATAAAAGATAAATTACAAATATTACTAGAGAATTCGTGAGTTTGAAATATGGATCTTCTGCATAGCAGCAGACGATTTATAAAATACATTTTACAAACCAAAATTGAAAATAAGAGATATAAACTTACCAGATTTAGTAATAGATATTATGACAAATAATTTAAACAACATAATCATTTCATTATTTTAGGTTTAAGGTTTATTTTCTAATTTTTTTTGGGGTCTGCAGCTTTTATATACCAGCCGCCACTGGCATGGATATCCTACTTATTTTTTTTTGTATGTACCACACAGTAGTTAGTTAACTTCTACGAGTTCGTTCATAGCGTCATCTGCGTAAGAAGTGTTGTACTATTGAACGCAGAGCTAATTAGTGTCATATATGCAATAGTAACTAAATTTCCTGATATGTATTAGTGGCTGGATCTATGTAAGAATTATCACACTACTTAGACGATGGGAAAGGTTTCAACTATAAGACAGTAAATAAATTGACGGCGAATATTTACTTGGTGGCTCCTTCTATCATGAATGTTAAACTGTTGGAACTGGAAGAAAAATGGTTAAACTGGAAAAAAAAAGGCAAGACCTCCAGAAAATTAAATACTGACTGGAATATGGAGGGCGTAGAAGAAAATAGTGCTGCTGAAGGTTTTTTTCTGTTTTCACCTTCCTCCTTTTTACTTTTGGTGAGGTGAACCAGGAAAATGAGTTAAAGAAAAGAATCTGTACGGAAATAAAATATTGTGTTTTGCTCTGAAACATTGTTTAGTGTGATAAATGCTGGAGGGGCGGCGCTCCAACGTCCTCCCTCACGAGCCGCCACTGCTGCAGATTTCTTCAAATTAAAGATGACAAGATGAAAACTTGACATTTTCGCACGAAAAAAATTATGCGATGCTGGTACGGAGTCACTAATACTTTAAGGTTATATTGTTACTAGATGACCAAGCTTACGATACGTTTTGCATGTGACAATTTCAACATAACCTTCTGGTGGGGCCATCTTTTGTTAAACGGCGGAAACTTATTTGTACACCTTTTATTTCCTTTTGTTTATCTATGGTTTTAAATATTAAAATAATATACATACATCGTATGTTTATTGTTTCTATTTAAACATTCATATACAATAAATTTTACAATAATTTATCAACAAATTTACAATATAATAATAAAGATAATAGTGTCAGTTTCTTCAATATTTCCCCTGTTTGTTTTTTGACACAGTATTTATTAAAATGATTATTGATTTAGTACACTGTGAATTAAAAAATGTAGCATCGGACTGAATATTCTTAATAAAAATGAGATTTTATATTTTTTACATTATATACATATGTTACATTTTTTACAATTGACAGAAGAAATATGTGTTTTAAGGTAACCCGGTTATTATATTCAACTTACGTCGCACAAATATTAGTTCAAACTTACCAGACGTAGTACGAACCAGATACGCGTGATTCAATAATTTTTTGTCGTATTTATTTCGTAATGTTTGATCTTTCCTGGTGTTTTTTAAAAATATAAATTCACAATGTTGTTTCCTGTTTAACATAACCTTTCATTGCTTCAAATTTTCTTAGTTATAAAAATGTATTTTCTAGTTCCCTCCCCGCTCCAGTAGTATTGCCATTCCTCGTCGACGTCATCCGAATTTGAATGGTACTACTGGCGCTACTGTTATGCAATCTAGAACGATAATAGTATCCAGAACCGTCCAGGTTATTATGCCTGGATCTACAAAACAATCCACAAACTGCCAGGAACATCCTGTGCGTTCCATCCTGCAAAAGCAAAACCACGGAAAAAAACTAACAGAAATAAATCCTGAAAACCCTTACCTTGATTTCTTTCATTCGGATGCTGTATATAATTGGATTAGCGAGCATTTTCAAGATGACCAGGATGTTGTCGAGAAGCCTCAGCACCATGATCAAATTCCTGTGGTTGCAGTTGAGTGCGTTCAGCTCTTTGCCCTCGATGTAGCAGCCAAAGGAGCAAGCTAAAGTGTAGAAAAGTAATGCTGGTGTCCAGCCGATAAAACAGGAACCTAGGATTAGTAAAGTGGTGTAGATGGCTCTCACGTTTCCTTCTAGTTGTTTTCGTTCTCTTGAGATCTTCTGACTAGGTTTTCCTGCAAATCGGATTGTTAGAATCAGAGAAAACACCGAAGATAAAATGATGATTCACAATAGTCTTGAGATTGTTAAATAATTGCCTTTTATTCGTGTGCTTCCTACTCTGGATAGATTATTCCACCGGCTTTGTTGCTGTTTCACGACGATGAGGATGTGAGTGTAGCACACCACCATGATGAAGATGGGAATGAAAAACAACGAAGAAAATGTTATCCTGAAGTCGAACGTTTCCATGAAGCTGAAAAAATTAAAATTCATGTTAAATCCCGCACGGCATTTTAAAAATTGATATTATTGGATATATTTTAACCATAACTATAATAGAAATATGGATTTTTCTTATCAGGGATTAAACATTTGCGTGCTGTATATTAACGAAATATTCATATGCACGATACTTAAGTATTTTTAGCTATATATTTATTTTCCAGGTGGTCGAACTAGCAGGAGTGAATCTCCGGGTGGGGTGCCCTTTTGAGGTCACTAATGAGGAACTGGTCAACAAAATGCATGATGGCCGATCGCAGAGCGAAGGTAGAAAAATTGTTGAGATGATAATAAATCAAATCGAGTGACCACTTCATAGCGACGTTTAGACAGGTACGAGCGCAATCCGAACGGTTTTTTTTGCGGCGATTTGTGACTGTTGATGAGACTAGAATTTATCACTACATACCAGAAATGATGGAACAATCAACATAGTGGGTTTTTACCTAGCGAAAGGCTCTAAAGAAGGCGAAAACGCTTCCATCCGGCCGGAAAGGTCATAGCCACTGTTTTCTGGGATTCGCAAGGCATTATCTTGATCGACCATTTGGAAAATGGAAAGAAGGCCTTAGGATACTGTTACTGGACCAATTTCATGAAAAGTTGACATACAAAAACTCAAACGCTCTCAAACGCTCACAACAATGTACTCGCCCATTCCTTCGCGTCATCGAGCCATTTTCGTAAGCAGTGAAGCGTTGCTCAGAATGTGTGTGTCCCATCGATGCAAATAAGTAGTAATTGGACGGAACTAAGTCTGGTGAGTAAGCTGCATGCAAAAGTATTTTCCAACTAAATGCCTCAAACGTTTCCCTGACCAGTTTTGCAGCGTGAGATGGTGCACTATCATAAAGCAAAATCCTTTGGTGTTGCCTATTTTGACATTCTGGTCATTTTTCACGCAAAACTTGATTCAAATCGATCATTTGTTGTCGGTAGCCTTCAGTATTAACGGTTTCGCCAGGTTTTTAGCAGCTCATAATAAATCACACCCTTCTGATTCCACCAAACACAGAGCATTGTTTTCCGTCCGTAGCGATTTGGTCGATGTCGATGGTTCGCTTGGAGTTACCCGTGATCTTTATGCCAACGATTCTTAAAATATATCCACCTTTCATCGTCAGTCACAATTCTATGGATAAATGACTTTCTTTTGTACCTGGTGAGCACCATTTCGCAAGTGGTTTTTCGGTTCTTTTGTTGTCTATCATTCAGTTCCTCTGGAACTCATTTTCCCTTCTTCTGGATCTCTCCTATGGTTTTCAAACGTATAAAGACGACTTCTTATGTCATATTAAATTTATTCTTGAGTTGCTGTTGCGTTTAAGCGTCATCCTCATCCAGCAATGGTTGCAATTCGCTGTCTTCAATTTTTTTCGGTGGTCACGTTCTTCGTTTCTCAAGTCAAAATCGCCACTTTTACATTTTTTAAACCACTCAAATCATTGTGACTTACCAAGGGCATGTTCTCCGCAGGCTTCGACAAGTATTCGATGCGATTTTGTACCAGTTTTCTTCAATTGGTAACAAAAAATCAATTCTGTCCGCAAATCGTAGTTTCCAAGCACAAAATTCGACAACAAATTTTTTGATGCTTTTATTTATCAATGACACAATCACGTATTTCACGTTTTTTTTGGAAACTTTGCGAAACTTGTGCCTCGTTTAAAATTTTTTACACTCTTATTGGACAACCCTTTATTTTAATAAAAAATCGAAATATTCAGCTCAAATATGTCGCGCATATCCTTTTTCAAAGCATTATAATACAACAAATCAAATAACTAAAAGTAATCTAAAGAGAAAACGTTTACATAACCAGGCATAATAATACTGTAACATATACATTTTCCTTTAAAACTTTCGAAAAATATACATCACAATCTCACGACAGTACTTATAAAACAAAATTTGCAATATTGCAACTCACGTTCTTTTATTGTCAAACTGAAATGGCAAACGTTTCTTTTATAATATTCAAGAAGTGCGACGAAAGTTTAAACTGAGTAAGATAAGAAAAATGCGTCTTTTTGTGTCCCTTTATATTTTTATCATTCAGAGAAATGTTTGGAAATGCTCCCATAGCTCCCATTACATCAAAGTTTTCACGCTATCATAAACAGTTAGGAAAAAATCACGTTTATATTATTTCTGCTTTATCTGACACTTGTTGAATGTTGGATACCTGTAAGGTAGTAAATTTGAAAATATTCTGATACAAGAATAGTAATATATAAAGAGGTATTTCCAACGAGAAGTATACTATACCAAAAATGTTTTAGTTTTAATGTTTAATGCCATTTTCAACACACAAAAACATCGCAAAATACTAGTCGAACTTGATAAAAACGGCATGTATCAAATTTTAAAACATCGTGCAGACTAAAGGAATTTACATAGATCTACTTCAGTAAATGAGGAAAACACTGTGAAAAATGATTCAATTTAAGGGCTTAATAACCCTCATAAAATTCAAATCTATTGGGGGAGATAAGATGGGCATGTTCAGTACCAGACATAAATCGTACATTTTTAAATAAAAAATACCATAAGCTAAAATAATCTACATACAGCAATTTCTATAAATGAAAGGTGGTAACTGCGAGATAAATGCTTCAATTTAAGCCTATAATAACCATCAAGAAACCTCAATCTATTGAGTGAGACGACATGCGCACTTTCAATATCCGATAAAACCAATATATTTTGAAAATAAAGAAAAATATACTGGCTAAAATATTCTAGGTATAATAATTCCTATAAATGAAGGATATATTGCGTTAAAAATGCTTCAATTTAAACCTATAACAACCGTTAAAAAACCTAAATCTATTGAGTGAGACGAGATGCGCACTTTCAGTATCCGGTAAAAACTAAATATTTTGAAAATAAAAAAATTGTACAAGCTAAAATAATCTAGCTATATCAATTTCTATAAATGAAGGATATATTGCGTTAAAAATGCTTCAATTTAAACCTATAACAACCGTTAAAAAACCTAAATCTATTGAGTGAGACGAGATGCGCACTTTCAGTATCCGGTAAAAACTATATATTTTGAAAATAAAAAAATTGTACAAGCTAAAATAATCTAGCTATATTAATTTCTATAAATGAAGGATATATTGCGTTAAAAATGCTTCAATTTAAACCTATAACAACCGTTAAAAAATCTAAATCTATTGAGTGAGACGAGATGCGCACTTTCAGTATCCGGTAAAAACTATATATTTTGAAAATAAAAAAATTGTACAAGCTAAAATAATCTAGCTATATTAATTTCTATAAATGAAGGATATATTGCGTTAAAAATGCTTCAATTTAAACCTATAACAACCGTTAAGAAACCTAAATCTACTGAGTGAGACGAGATGCGCACTTTCAGTATCCGGTAAAAACTAAATATTTTGAAAATAAAAAAATTGTACAAGCTAAAATAATCTAGCTATATCAATTTCTATAAATGAAGGATATATTGCGTTAAAAATGCTTCAATTTAAACCTATAACAACCGTTAAAAAACCTAAATCTATTGAGTGAGACGAGATGCGCACTTTCAGTATCCGGTAAAAACTAAATATTTTGAAAATAAAAAAATTGTACAAGCTAAAATAATCTAGCTATATTAATTTCTATAAATGAAGGATATATTGCGTTAAAAATGCTTCAATTTAAACCTATAACAACCGTTAAAAAACCTAAATCTATTGAGTGAGACGAGATGCGCACTTTCAGTATCCGGTAAAAACTAAATATTTTGAAAATAAAAAAATTGTACAAGCTAAAATAATCTAGCTATATTAATTTCTATAAATGAAGGATATATTGCGTTAAAAATGCTTCAATTTAAACCTATAACAACCGTTAAAAAACCTAAATCTATTGAGTGAGACGAGATGCGCACTTTCAGTATCCGGTAAAAACTAAATATTTTGAAAATAAAAAAATTGTACAAGCTAAAATAATCTAGCTATATTAATTTCTATAAATGAAGGATATATTGCGTTAAAAATGCTTCAATTTAAACCTATAACAACCGTTAAAAAACCTAAATCTATTGAGTGAGACGAGATGCGCACTTTCAGTATCCGGTAAAAACTAAATATTTTGAAAATAAAAAAATTGTACAAGCTAAAATAATCTAGCTATATTAATTTCTATAAATGAAGGATATATTGCGTTAAAAATGCTTCAATTTAAACCTATAACAACCGTTAAAAAACCTAAATCTATTGAGTGAGACGAGATGCGCACTTTCAGTATCCGGTAAAAACTAAATATTTTGAAAATAAAAAAATTGTACAAGCTAAAATAATCTAGCTATATCAATTTCTATAAATGAAGGATATATTGCGTTAAAAATGCTTCAATTTAAACCTATAACAACCGTTAAAAAACCTAAATCTATTGAGTGAGACGAGATGCGCACTTTCAGTATCCGGTAAAAACTAAATATTTTGAAAATAAAAAAATTGTACAAGCTAAAATAATCTAGCTATATCAATTTCTATAAATGAAGGATATATTGCGTTAAAAATGCTTCAATTTAAACCTATAACAACCGTTAAAAAACCTAAATCTATTGAGTGAGACGAGATGCGCACTTTCAGTATCCGGTAAAAACTAAATATTTTGAAAATAAAAAAATTGTACAAGCTAAAATAATCTAGCTATATCAATTTCTATAAATGAAGGATATATTGCGTTAAAAATGCTTCAATTTAAACCTATAACAACCGTTAAAAAACCTAAATCTATTGAGTGAGACGAGATGCGCACTTTCAGTATCCGGTAAAAACTAAATATTTTGAAAATAAAAAAATTGTACAAGCTAAAATAATCTAGCTATATTAATTTCTATAAATGAAGGATATATTGCGTTAAAAATGCTTCAATTTAAACCTATAACAACCGTTAAAAAACCTAAATCTATTGAGTGAGACGAGATGCGCACTTTCAGTATCCGGTAAAAACTAAATATTTTGAAAATAAAAAAATTGTACAAGCTAAAATAATCTAGCTATATTAATTTCTATAAATGAAGGATATATTGCGTTAAAAATGCTTCAATTTAAACCTATAACAACCGTTAAAAAACCTAAATCTATTGAGTGAGACGAGATGCGCACTTTCAGTATCCGGTAAAAACTAAATATTTTGAAAATAAAAAAATTGTACAAGCTAAAATAATCTAGCTATATTAATTTCTATAAATGAAGGATATATTGCGTTAAAAATGCTTCAATTTAAACCTATAACAACCGTTAAAAAACCTAAATCTATTGAGTGAGACGAGATGCGCACTTTCAGTATCCGGTAAAAACTATATATTTTGAAAATAAAAGAATTGTACAAGCTAAAATAATCTAGCTATATCAATTTCTATAAATGAAGGATATATTGCGTTAAAAATGCTTCAATTTAAACCTATAACAACCGTTAAAAAACCTAAATCTATTGAGTGAGACGAGATGCGCACTTTCAGTATCCGGTAAAAACTAAATATTTTGAAAATAAAAAAATTGTACAAGCTAAAATAATCTAGCTATATCAATTTCTATAAATGAAGGATATATTGCGTTAAAAATGCTTCAATTTAAACCTATAACAACCGTTAAAAAACCTAAATCTATTGAGTGAGACGAGATGCGCACTTTCAGTATCCGGTAAAAACTAAATATTTTGAAAATAAAAAAATTGTACAAGCTAAAATAATCTAGCTATATTAATTTCTATAAATGAAGGATATATTGCGTTAAAAATGCTTCAATTTAAACCTATAACAACCGTTAAAAAACCTAAATCTATTGAGTGAGACGAGATGCGCACTTTCAGTATCCGGTAAAAACTAAATATTTTGAAAATAAAAAAATTGTACAAGCTAAAATAATCTAGCTATATTAATTTCTATAAATGAAGGATATATTGCGTTAAAAATGCTTCAATTTAAACCTATAACAACCGTTAAAAAACCTAAATCTATTGAGTGAGACGAGATGCGCACTTTCAGTATCCGGTAAAAACTAAATATTTTGAAAATAAAAAAATTGTACAAGCTAAAATAATCTAGCTATATCAATTTCTATAAATGAAGGATATATTGCGTTAAAAATGCTTCAATTTAAACCTATAACAACCGTTAAAAAACCTAAATCTATTGAGTGAGACGAGATGCGCACTTTCAGTATCCGGTAAAAACTAAATATTTTGAAAATAAAAAAATTGTACAAGCTAAAATAATCTAGCTATATTAATTTCTATAAATGAAGGATATATTGCGTTAAAAATGCTTCAATTTAAACCTATAACAACCGTTAAAAAACCTAAATCTATTGAGTGAGACGAGATGCGCACTTTCAGTATCCGGTAAAAACTAAATATTTTGAAAATAAAAAAATTGTACAAGCTAAAATAATCTAGCTATATTAATTTCTATAAATGAAGGATATATTGCGTTAAAAATGCTTCAATTTAAACCTATAACAACCGTTAAAAAACCTAAATCTATTGAGTGAGACGAGATGCGCACTTTCAGTATCCGGTAAAAACTAAATATTTTGAAAATAAAAAAATTGTACAAGCTAAAATAATCTAGCTATATTAATTTCTATAAATGAAGGATATATTGCGTTAAAAATGCTTCAATTTAAACCTATAACAACCGTTAAAAAACCTAAATCTATTGAGTGAGACGAGATGCGCACTTTCAGTATCCGGTAAAAACTAAATATTTTGAAAATAAAAAAATTGTACAAGCTAAAATAATCTAGCTATATTAATTTCTATAAATGAAGGATATATTGCGTTAAAAATGCTTCAATTTAAACCTATAACAACCGTTAAAAAACCTAAATCTATTGAGTGAGACGAGATGCGCACTTTCAGTATCCGGTAAAAACTAAATATTTTGAAAATAAAAAAATTGTACAAGCTAAAATAATCTAGCTATATTAATTTCTATAAATGAAGGATATATTGCGTTAAAAATGCTTCAATTTAAACCTATAACAACCGTTAAAAAACCTAAATCTATTGAGTGAGACGAGATGCGCACTTTCAGTATCCGGTAAAAACTATATATTTTGAAAATAAAAGAATTGTACAAGCTAAAATAATCTAGCTATATTAATTTCTATAAATGAAGGATATATTGCGTTAAAAATGCTTCAATTTAAACCTATAACAACCGTTAAAAAACCTAAATCTACTGAGTGAGACGAGATGCGCACTTTCAGTATCCGGTAAAAACTAAATATTTTGAAAATAAAAAAATTGTACAAGCTAAAATAATCTAGCTATATTAATTTCTATAAATGAAGGATATATTGCGTTAAAAATGCTTCAATTTAAACCTATAACAACCGTTAAAAAACCTAAATCTATTGAGTGAGACGAGATGCGCACTTTCAGTATCCGGTAAAAACTATATATTTTGAAAATAAAAAAATTGTACAAGCTAAAATAATCTAGCTATATCAATTTCTATAAATGAAGGATATATTGCGTTAAAAATGCTTCAATTTAAACCTATAACAACCGTTAAGAAACCTAAATCTACTGAGTGAGACGAGATGCGCACTTTCAGTATCCGGTAAAAACTAAATATTTTGAAAATAAAAAAATTGTACAAGCTAAAATAATCTAGCTATATCAATTTCTATAAATGAAGGATATATTGCGTTAAAAATGCTTCAATTTAAACCTATAACAACCGTTAAGAAACCTAAATCTACTGAGTGAGACGAGATGCGCACTTTCAGTATCCGGTAAAAACTAAATATTTTGAAAATAAAAAAATTGTACAAGCTAAAATAATCTAGCTATATCAATTTCTATAAATGAAGGATATATTGCGTTAAAAATGCTTCAATTTAAACCTATAACAACCGTTAAGAAACCTAAATCTACTGAGTGAGACGAGATGCGCACTTTCAGTATCCGGTAAAAACTATATATTTTGAAAATAAAAAAATTGTACAAGCTAAAATAATCTAGCTATATCAATTTCTATAAATGAAGGATATATTGCGTTAAAAATGCTTCAATTTAAACCTATAACAACCGTTAAAAAACCTAAATCTATTGAGTGAGACGAGATGCGCACTTTCAGTATCCGGTAAAAACTAAATATTTTGAAAATAAAAAAATTGTACAAGCTAAAATAATCTAGCTATATTAATTTCTATAAATGAAGGATATATTGCGTTAAAAATGCTTCAATTTAAACCTATAACAACCGTTAAAAAACCTAAATCTATTGAGTGAGACGAGATGCGCACTTTCAGTATCCGGTAAAAACTAAATATTTTGAAAATAAAAAAATTGTACAAGCTAAAATAATCTAGCTATATTAATTTCTATAAATGAAGGATATATTGCGTTAAAAATGCTTCAATTTAAACCTATAACAACCGTTAAGAAACCTAAATCTACTGAGTGAGACGAGATGCGCACTTTCAGTATCCGGTAAAAACTATATATTTTGAAAATAAAAAAATTGTACAAGCTAAAATAATCTAGCTATATTAATTTCTATAAATGAAGGATATATTGCGTTAAAAATGCTTCAATTTAAACCTATAACAACCGTTAAGAAACCTAAATCTACTGAGTGAGACGAGATGCGCACTTTCAGTATCCGGTAAAAACTAAATATTTTGAAAATAAAAAAATTGTACAAGCTAAAATAATCTAGCTATATCAATTTCTATAAATGAAGGATATATTGCGTTAAAAATGCTTCAATTTAAACCTATAACAACCGTTAAAAAACCTAAATCTATTGAGTGAGACGAGATGCGCACTTTCAGTATCCGGTAAAAACTAAATATTTTGAAAATAAAAAAATTGTACAAGCTAAAATAATCTAGCTATATCAATTTCTATAAATGAAGGATATATTGCGTTAAAAATGCTTCAATTTAAACCTATAACAACCGTTAAGAAACCTAAATCTACTGAGTGAGACGAGATGCGCACTTTCAGTATCCGGTAAAAACTAAATATTTTGAAAATAAAAAAATTGTACAAGCTAAAATAATCTAGCTATATCAATTTCTATAAATGAAGGATATATTGCGTTAAAAATGCTTCAATTTAAACCTATAACAACCGTTAAGAAACCTAAATCTACTGAGTGAGACGAGATGCGCACTTTCAGTATCCGGTAAAAACTAAATATTTTGAAAATAAAAAAATTGTACAAGCTAAAATAATCTAGCTATATTAATTTCTATAAATGAAGGATATATTGCGTTAAAAATGCTTCAATTTAAACCTATAACAACCGTTAAGAAACCTAAATCTACTGAGTGAGACGAGATGCGCACTTTCAGTATCCGGTAAAAACTAAATATTTTGAAAATAAAAAAATTGTACAAGCTAAAATAATCTAGCTATATCAATTTCTATAAATGAAGGATATATTGCGTTAAAAATGCTTCAATTTAAACCTATAACAACCGTTAAAAAACCTAAATCTATTGAGTGAGACGAGATGCGCACTTTCAGTATCCGGTAAAAACTAAATATTTTGAAAATAAAAAAATTGTACAAGCTAAAATAATCTAGCTATATTAATTTCTATAAATGAAGGATATATTGCGTTAAAAATGCTTCAATTTAAACCTATAACAACCGTTAAGAAACCTAAATCTACTGAGTGAGACGAGATGCGCACTTTCAGTATCCGGTAAAAACTATATATTTTGAAAATAAAAAAATTGTACAAGCTAAAATAATCTAGCTATATTAATTTCTATAAATGAAGGATATATTGCGTTAAAAATGCTTCAATTTAAACCTATAACAACCGTTAAGAAACCTAAATCTACTGAGTGAGACGAGATGCGCACTTTCAGTATCCGGTAAAAACTAAATATTTTGAAAATAAAAAAATTGTACAAGCTAAAATAATCTAGCTATATCAATTTCTATAAATGAAGGATATATTGCGTTAAAAATGCTTCAATTTAAACCTATAACAACCGTTAAAAAACCTAAATCTATTGAGTGAGACGAGATGCGCACTTTCAGTATCCGGTAAAAACTAAATATTTTGAAAATAAAAAAATTGTACAAGCTAAAATAATCTAGCTATATCAATTTCTATAAATGAAGGATATATTGCGTTAAAAATGCTTCAATTTAAACCTATAACAACCGTTAAGAAACCTAAATCTACTGAGTGAGACGAGATGCGCACTTTCAGTATCCGGTAAAAACTAAATATTTTGAAAATAAAAAAATTGTACAAGCTAAAATAATCTAGCTATATCAATTTCTATAAATGAAGGATATATTGCGTTAAAAATGCTTCAATTTAAACCTATAACAACCGTTAAGAAACCTAAATCTACTGAGTGAGACGAGATGCGCACTTTCAGTATCCGGTAAAAACTAAATATTTTGAAAATAAAAAAATTGTACAAGCTAAAATAATCTAGCTATATTAATTTCTATAAATGAAGGATATATTGCGTTAAAAATGCTTCAATTTAAACCTATAACAACCGTTAAGAAACCTAAATCTACTGAGTGAGACGAGATGCGCACTTTCAGTATCCGGTAAAAACTAAATATTTTGAAAATAAAAAAATTGTACAAGCTAAAATAATCTAGCTATATCAATTTCTATAAATGAAGGATATATTGCGTTAAAAATGCTTCAATTTAAACCTATAACAACCGTTAAAAAACCTAAATCTATTGAGTGAGACGAGATGCGCACTTTCAGTATCCGGTAAAAACTAAATATTTTGAAAATAAAAAAATTGTACAAGCTAAAATAATCTAGCTATATTAATTTCTATAAATGAAGGATATATTGCGTTAAAAATGCTTCAATTTAAACCTATAACAACCGTTAAGAAACCTAAATCTACTGAGTGAGACGAGATGCGCACTTTCAGTATCCGGTAAAAACTATATATTTTGAAAATAAAAAAATTGTACAAGCTAAAATAATCTAGCTATATTAATTTCTATAAATGAAGGATATATTGCGTTAAAAATGCTTCAATTTAAACCTATAACAACCGTTAAGAAACCTAAATCTACTGAGTGAGACGAGATGCGCACTTTCAGTATCCGGTAAAAACTAAATATTTTGAAAATAAAAAAATTGTACAAGCTAAAATAATCTAGCTATATCAATTTCTATAAATGAAGGATATATTGCGTTAAAAATGCTTCAATTTAAACCTATAACAACCGTTAAAAAACCTAAATCTATTGAGTGAGACGAGATGCGCACTTTCAGTATCCGGTAAAAACTAAATATTTTGAAAATAAAAAAATTGTACAAGCTAAAATAATCTAGCTATATTAATTTCTATAAATGAAGGATATATTGCGTTAAAAATGCTTCAATTTAAACCTATAACAACCGTTAAGAAACCTAAATCTACTGAGTGAGACGAGATGCGCACTTTCAGTATCCGGTAAAAACTAAATATTTTGAAAATAAAAAAATTGTACAAGCTAAAATAATCTAGCTATATTAATTTCTATAAATGAAGGATATATTGCGTTAAAAATGCTTCAATTTAAACCTATAACAACCGTTAAGAAACCTAAATCTACTGAGTGAGACGAGATGCGCACTTTCAGTATCCGGTAAAAACTAAATATTTTGAAAATAAAAAAATTGTACAAGCTAAAATAATCTAGCTATATCAATTTCTATAAATGAAGGATATATTGCGTTAAAAATGCTTCAATTTAAACCTATAACAACCGTTAAAAAACCTAAATCTATTGAGTGAGACGAGATGCGCACTTTCAGTATCCGGTAAAAACTAAATATTTTGAAAATAAAAAAATTGTACAAGCTAAAATAATCTAGCTATATCAATTTCTATAAATGAAGGATATATTGCGTTAAAAATGCTTCAATTTAAACCTATAACAACCGTTAAAAAACCTAAATCTATTGAGTGAGACGAGATGCGCACTTTCAGTATCCGGTAAAAACTAAATATTTTGAAAATAAAAAAATTGTACAAGCTAAAATAATCTAGCTATATCAATTTCTATAAATGAAGGATATATTGCGTTAAAAATGCTTCAATTTAAACCTATAACAACCGTTAAAAAACCTAAATCTATTGAGTGAGACGAGATGCGCACTTTCAGTATCCGGTAAAAACTATATATTTTGAAAATAAAAAAATTGTACAAGCTAAAATAATCTAGCTATATTAATTTCTATAAATGAAGGATATATTGCGTTAAAAATGCTTCAATTTAAACCTATAACAACCGTTAAAAAACCTAAATCTATTGAGTGAGACGAGATGCGCACTTTCAGTATCCGGTAAAAACTAAATATTTTGAAAATAAAAAAATTGTACAAGCTAAAATAATCTAGCTATATTAATTTCTATAAATGAAGGATATATTGCGTTAAAAATGCTTCAATTTAAACCTATAACAACCGTTAAAAAACCTAAATCTATTGAGTGAGACGAGATGCGCACTTTCAGTATCCGGTAAAAACTAAATATTTTGAAAATAAAAAAATTGTACAAGCTAAAATAATCTAGCTATATCAATTTCTATAAATGAAGGATATATTGCGTTAAAAATGCTTCAATTTAAACCTATAACAACCGTTAAAAAACCTAAATCTATTGAGTGAGACGAGATGCGCACTTTCAGTATCCGGTAAAAACTATATATTTTGAAAATAAAAAAATTGTACAAGCTAAAATAATCTAGCTATATCAATTTCTATAAATGAAGGATATATTGCGTTAAAAATGCTTCAATTTAAACCTATAACAACCGTTAAAAAACCTAAATCTATTGAGTGAGACGAGATGCGCACTTTCAGTATCCGGTAAAAACTAAATATTTTGAAAATAAAAAAATTGTACAAGCTAAAATAATCTAGCTATATCAATTTCTATAAATGAAGGATATATTGCGTTAAAAATGCTTCAATTTAAACCTATAACAACCGTTAAAAAACCTAAATCTATTGAGTGAGACGAGATGCGCACTTTCAGTATCCGGTAAAAACTATATATTTTGAAAATAAAAAAATTGTACAAGCTAAAATAATCTAGCTATATTAATTTCTATAAATGAAGGATATATTGCGTTAAAAATGCTTCAATTTAAACCTATAACAACCGTTAAAAAACCTAAATCTATTGAGTGAGACGAGATGCGCACTTTCAGTATCCGGTAAAAACTAAATATTTTGAAAATAAAAAAATTGTACAAGCTAAAATAATCTAGCTATATTAATTTCTATAAATGAAGGATATATTGCGTTAAAAATGCTTCAATTTAAACCTATAACAACCGTTAAAAAATCTAAATCTATTGAGTGAGACGAGATGCGCACTTTCAGTATCCGGTAAAAACTATATATTTTGAAAATAAAAAAATTGTACAAGCTAAAATAATCTAGCTATATTAATTTCTATAAATGAAGGATATATTGCGTTAAAAATGCTTCAATTTAAACCTATAACAACCGTTAAAAAACCTAAATCTATTGAGTGAGACGAGATGCGCACTTTCAGTATCCGGTAAAAACTAAATATTTTGAAAATAAAAAAATTGTACAAGCTAAAATAATCTAGCTATATTAATTTCTATAAATGAAGGATATATTGCGTTAAAAATGCTTCAATTTAAACCTATAACAACCGTTAAAAAATCTAAATCTATTGAGTGAGACGAGATGCGCACTTTCAGTATCCGGTAAAAACTATATATTTTGAAAATAAAAAAATTGTACAAGCTAAAATAATCTAGCTATATTAATTTCTATAAATGAAGGATATATTGCGTTAAAAATGCTTCAATTTAAACCTATAACAACCGTTAAAAAACCTAAATCTATTGAGTGAGACGAGATGCGCACTTTCAGTATCCGGTAAAAACTAAATATTTTGAAAATAAAAAAATTGTACAAGCTAAAATAATCTAGCTATATTAATTTCTATAAATGAAGGATATATTGCGTTAAAAATGCTTCAATTTAAACCTATAACAACCGTTAAAAAACCTAAATCTATTGAGTGAGACGAGATGCGCACTTTCAGTATCCGGTAAAAACTAAATATTTTGAAAATAAAAAAATTGTACAAGCTAAAATAATCTAGCTATATTAATTTCTATAAATGAAGGATATATTGCGTTAAAAATGCTTCAATTTAAACCTATAACAACCGTTAAAAAACCTAAATCTATTGAGTGAGACGAGATGCGCACTTTCAGTATCCGGTAAAAACTAAATATTTTGAAAATAAAAAAATTGTACAAGCTAAAATAATCTAGCTATATTAATTTCTATAAATGAAGGATATATTGCGTTAAAAATGCTTCAATTTAAACCTATAACAACCGTTAAAAAACCTAAATCTATTGAGTGAGACGAGATGCGCACTTTCAGTATCCGGTAAAAACTAAATATTTTGAAAATAAAAAAATTGTACAAGCTAAAATAATCTAGCTATATTAATTTCTATAAATGAAGGATATATTGCGTTAAAAATGCTTCAATTTAAACCTATAACAACCGTTAAAAAACCTAAATCTATTGAGTGAGACGAGATGCGCACTTTCAGTATCCGGTAAAAACTATATATTTTGAAAATAAAAGAATTGTACAAGCTAAAATAATCTAGCTATATTAATTTCTATAAATGAAGGATATATTGCGTTAAAAATGCTTCAATTTAAACCTATAACAACCGTTAAAAAACCTAAATCTACTGAGTGAGACGAGATGCGCACTTTCAGTATCCGGTAAAAACTAAATATTTTGAAAATAAAAAAATTGTACAAGCTAAAATAATCTAGCTATATCAATTTCTATAAATGAAGGATATATTGCGTTAAAAATGCTTCAATTTAAACCTATAACAACCGTTAAAAAACCTAAATCTATTGAGTGAGACGAGATGCGCACTTTCAGTATCCGGTAAAAACTAAATATTTTGAAAATAAAAAAATTGTACAAGCTAAAATAATCTAGCTATATCAATTTCTATAAATGAAGGATATATTGCGTTAAAAATGCTTCAATTTAAACCTATAACAACCGTTAAGAAACCTAAATCTACTGAGTGAGACGAGATGCGCACTTTCAGTATCCGGTAAAAACTAAATATTTTGAAAATAAAAAAATTGTACAAGCTAAAATAATCTAGCTATATCAATTTCTATAAATGAAGGATATATTGCGTTAAAAATGCTTCAATTTAAACCTATAACAACCGTTAAAAAACCTAAATCTATTGAGTGAGACGAGATGCGCACTTTCAGTATCCGGTAAAAACTAAATATTTTGAAAATAAAAAAATTGTACAAGCTAAAATAATCTAGCTATATTAATTTCTATAAATGAAGGATATATTGCGTTAAAAATGCTTCAATTTAAACCTATAACAACCGTTAAAAAACCTAAATCTATTGAGTGAGACGAGATGCGCACTTTCAGTATCCGGTAAAAACTATATATTTTGAAAATAAAAGAATTGTACAAGCTAAAATAATCTAGCTATATTAATTTCTATAAATGAAGGATATATTGCGTTAAAAATGCTTCAATTTAAACCTATAACAACCGTTAAGAAACCTAAATCTACTGAGTGAGACGAGATGCGCACTTTCAGTATCCGGTAAAAACTAAATATTTTGAAAATAAAAAAATTGTACAAGCTAAAATAATCTAGCTATATCAATTTCTATAAATGAAGGATATATTGCGTTAAAAATGCTTCAATTTAAACCTATAACAACCGTTAAAAAACCTAAATCTATTGAGTGAGACGAGATGCGCACTTTCAGTATCCGGTAAAAACTATATATTTTGAAAATAAAAAAATTGTACAAGCTAAAATAATCTAGCTATATCAATTTCTATAAATGAAGGATATATTGCGTTAAAAATGCTTCAATTTAAACCTATAACAACCGTTAAAAAACCTAAATCTATTGAGTGAGACGAGATGCGCACTTTCAGTATCCGGTAAAAACTATATATTTTGAAAATAAAAAAATTGTACAAGCTAAAATAATCTAGCTATATCAATTTCTATAAATGAAGGATATATTGCGTTAAAAATGCTTCAATTTAAACCTATAACAACCGTTAAAAAACCTAAATCTATTGAGTGAGACGAGATGCGCACTTTCAGTATCCGGTAAAAACTATATATTTTGAAAATAAAAAAATTGTACAAGCTAAAATAATCTAGCTATATCAATTTCTATAAATGAAGGATATATTGCGTTAAAAATGCTTCAATTTAAACCTATAACAACCGTTAAAAAACCTAAATCTATTGAGTGAGACGAGATGCGCACTTTCAGTATCCGGTAAAAACTAAATATTTTGAAAATAAAAAAATTGTACAAGCTAAAATAATCTAGCTATATCAATTTCTATAAATGAAGGATATATTGCGTTAAAAATGCTTCAATTTAAACCTATAACAACCGTTAAAAAACCTAAATCTATTGAGTGAGACGAGATGCGCACTTTCAGTATCCGGTAAAAACTAAATATTTTGAAAATAAAAAAATTGTACAAGCTAAAATAATCTAGCTATATCAATTTCTATAAATGAAGGATATATTGCGTTAAAAATGCTTCAATTTAAACCTATAACAACCGTTAAAAAACCTAAATCTATTGAGTGAGACGAGATGCGCACTTTCAGTATCCGGTAAAAACTATATATTTTGAAAATAAAAAAATTGTACAAGCTAAAATAATCTAGCTATATTAATTTCTATAAATGAAGGATATATTGCGTTAAAAATGCTTCAATTTAAACCTATAACAACCGTTAAAAAATCTAAATCTATTGAGTGAGACGAGATGCGCACTTTCAGTATCCGGTAAAAACTATATATTTTGAAAATAAAAAAATTGTACAAGCTAAAATAATCTAGCTATATTAATTTCTATAAATGAAGGATATATTGCGTTAAAAATGCTTCAATTTAAACCTATAACAACCGTTAAAAAACCTAAATCTATTGAGTGAGACGAGATGCGCACTTTCAGTATCCGGTAAAAACTAAATATTTTGAAAATAAAAAAATTGTACAAGCTAAAATAATCTAGCTATATTAATTTCTATAAATGAAGGATATATTGCGTTAAAAATGCTTCAATTTAAACCTATAACAACCGTTAAGAAACCTAAATCTACTGAGTGAGACGAGATGCGCACTTTCAGTATCCGGTAAAAACTAAATATTTTGAAAATAAAAAAATTGTACAAGCTAAAATAATCTAGCTATATCAATTTCTATAAATGAAGGATATATTGCGTTAAAAATGCTTCAATTTAAACCTATAACAACCGTTAAGAAACCTAAATCTACTGAGTGAGACGAGATGCGCACTTTCAGTATCCGGTAAAAACTATATATTTTGAAAATAAAAAAATTGTACAAGCTAAAATAATCTAGCTATATTAATTTCTATAAATGAAGGATATATTGCGTTAAAAATGCTTCAATTTAAACCTATAACAACCGTTAAAAAACCTAAATCTATTGAGTGAGACGAGATGCGCACTTTCAGTATCCGGTAAAAACTATATATTTTGAAAATAAAAAAATTGTACAAGCTAAAATAATCTAGCTATATTAATTTCTATAAATGAAGGATATATTGCGTTAAAAATGCTTCAATTTAAACCTATAACAACCGTTAAGAAACCTAAATCTACTGAGTGAGACGAGATGCGCACTTTCAGTATCCGGTAAAAACTATATATTTTGAAAATAAAAAAATTGTACAAGCTAAAATAATCTAGCTATATCAATTTCTATAAATGAAGGATATATTGCGTTAAAAATGCTTCAATTTAAACCTATAACAACCGTTAAAAAACCTAAATCTATTGAGTGAGACGAGATGCGCACTTTCAGTATCCGGTAAAAACTAAATATTTTGAAAATAAAAAAATTGTACAAGCTAAAATAATCTAGCTATATCAATTTCTATAAATGAAGGATATATTGCGTTAAAAATGCTTCAATTTAAACCTATAACAACCGTTAAAAAACCTAAATCTATTGAGTGAGACGAGATGCGCACTTTCAGTATCCGGTAAAAACTAAATATTTTGAAAATAAAAAAATTGTACAAGCTAAAATAATCTAGCTATATCAATTTCTATAAATGAAGGATATATTGCGTTAAAAATGCTTCAATTTAAACCTATAACAACCGTTAAAAAACCTAAATCTATTGAGTGAGACGAGATGCGCACTTTCAGTATCCGGTAAAAACTAAATATTTTGAAAATAAAAAAATTGTACAAGCTAAAATAATCTAGCTATATCAATTTCTATAAATGAAGGATATATTGCGTTAAAAATGCTTCAATTTAAACCTATAACAACCGTTAAAAAACCTAAATCTATTGAGTGAGACGAGATGCGCACTTTCAGTATCCGGTAAAAACTATATATTTTGAAAATAAAAGAATTGTACAAGCTAAAATAATCTAGCTATATTAATTTCTATAAATGAAGGATATATTGCGTTAAAAATGCTTCAATTTAAACCTATAACAACCGTTAAAAAATCTAAATCTATTGAGTGAGACGAGATGCGCACTTTCAGTATCCGGTAAAAACTAAATATTTTGAAAATAAAAAAATTGTACAAGCTAAAATAATCTAGCTATATTAATTTCTATAAATGAAGGATATATTGCGTTAAAAATGCTTCAATTTAAACCTATAACAACCGTTAAAAAACCTAAATCTATTGAGTGAGACGAGATGCGCACTTTCAGTATCCGGTAAAAACTATATATTTTGAAAATAAAAAAATTGTACAAGCTAAAATAATCTAGCTATATCAATTTCTATAAATGAAGGATATATTGCGTTAAAAATGCTTCAATTTAAACCTATAACAACCGTTAAAAAACCTAAATCTATTGAGTGAGACGAGATGCGCACTTTCAGTATCCGGTAAAAACTATATATTTTGAAAATAAAAAAATTGTACAAGCTAAAATAATCTAGCTATATTAATTTCTATAAATGAAGGATATATTGCGTTAAAAATGCTTCAATTTAAACCTATAACAACCGTTAAAAAATCTAAATCTATTGAGTGAGACGAGATGCGCACTTTCAGTATCCGGTAAAAACTAAATATTTTGAAAATAAAAAAATTGTACAAGCTAAAATAATCTAGCTATATTAATTTCTATAAATGAAGGATATATTGCGTTAAAAATGCTTCAATTTAAACCTATAACAACCGTTAAAAAACCTAAATCTATTGAGTGAGACGAGATGCGCACTTTCAGTATCCGGTAAAAACTATATATTTTGAAAATAAAAAAATTGTACAAGCTAAAATAATCTAGCTATATTAATTTCTATAAATGAAGGATATATTGCGTTAAAAATGCTTCAATTTAAACCTATAACAACCGTTAAAAAACCTAAATCTATTGAGTGAGACGAGATGCGCACTTTCAGTATCCGGTAAAAACTATATATTTTGAAAATAAAAAAATTGTACAAGCTAAAATAATCTAGCTATATTAATTTCTATAAATGAAGGATATATTGCGTTAAAAATGCTTCAATTTAAACCTATAACAACCGTTAAAAAACCTAAATCTATTGAGTGAGACGAGATGCGCACTTTCAGTATCCGGTAAAAACTATATATTTTGAAAATAAAAAAATTGTACAAGCTAAAATAATCTAGCTATATTAATTTCTATAAATGAAGGATATATTGCGTTAAAAATGCTTCAATTTAAACCTATAACAACCGTTAAAAAACCTATATCTATTGAGTGAGACGAGATGCGCACTTTCAGTATCCGGTAAAAACTATATATTTTGAAAATAAAAAAATTGTACAAGCTAAAATAATCTAGCTATATTAATTTCTATAAATGAAGGATATATTGCGTTAAAAATGCTTCAATTTAAACCTATAACAACCGTTAAAAAATCTAAATCTATTGAGTGAGACGAGATGCGCACTTTCAGTATCCGGTAAAAACTAAATATTTTGAAAATAAAAAAATTGTACAAGCTAAAATAATCTAGCTATATTAATTTCTATAAATGAAGGATATATTGCGTTAAAAATGCTTCAATTTAAACCTATAACAACCGTTAAAAAACCTAAATCTATTGAGTGAGACGAGATGCGCACTTTCAGTATCCGGTAAAAACTATATATTTTGAAAATAAAAAAATTGTACAAGCTAAAATAATCTAGCTATATTAATTTCTATAAATGAAGGATATATTGCGTTAAAAATGCTTCAATTTAAACCTATAACAACCGTTAAAAAACCTATATCTATTGAGTGAGACGAGATGCGCACTTTCAGTATCCGGTAAAAACTAAATATTTTGAAAATAAAAAAATTGTACAAGCTAAAATAATCTAGCTATATTAATTTCTATAAATGAAGGATATATTGCGTTAAAAATGCTTCAATTTAAACCTATAACAACCGTTAAAAAACCTAAATCTATTGAGTGAGACGAGATGCGCACTTTCAGTATCCGGTAAAAACTATATATTTTGAAAATAAAAAAATTGTACAAGCTAAAATAATCTAGCTATATTAATTTCTATAAATGAAGGATATATTGCGTTAAAAATGCTTCAATTTAAACCTATAACAACCGTTAAAAAATCTAAATCTATTGAGTGAGACGAGATGCGCACTTTCAGTATCCGGTAAAAACTAAATATTTTGAAAATAAAAAAATTGTACAAGCTAAAATAATCTAGCTATATTAATTTCTATAAATGAAGGATATATTGCGTTAAAAATGCTTCAATTTAAACCTATAACAACCGTTAAAAAACCTAAATCTATTGAGTGAGACGAGATGCGCACTTTCAGTATCCGGTAAAAACTAAATATTTTGAAAATAAAAAAATTGTACAAGCTAAAATAATCTAGCTATATTAATTTCTATAAATGAAGGATATATTGCGTTAAAAATGCTTCAATTTAAACCTATAACAACCGTTAAAAAACCTAAATCTATTGAGTGAGACGAGATGCGCACTTTCAGTATCCGGTAAAAACTAAATATTTTGAAAATAAAAAAATTGTACAAGCTAAAATAATCTAGCTATATTAATTTCTATAAATGAAGGATATATTGCGTTAAAAATGCTTCAATTTAAACCTATAACAACCGTTAAAAAATCTAAATCTATTGAGTGAGACGAGATGCGCACTTTCAGTATCCGGTAAAAACTAAATATTTTGAAAATAAAAAAATTGTACAAGCTAAAATAATCTAGCTATATTAATTTCTATAAATGAAGGATATATTGCGTTAAAAATGCTTCAATTTAAACCTATAACAACCGTTAAAAAACCTAAATCTATTGAGTGAGACGAGATGCGCACTTTCAGTATCCGGTAAAAACTAAATATTTTGAAAATAAAAAAATTGTACAAGCTAAAATAATCTAGCTATATTAATTTCTATAAATGAAGGATATATTGCGTTAAAAATGCTTCAATTTAAACCTATAACAACCGTTAAAAAACCTAAATCTATTGAGTGAGACGAGATGCGCACTTTCAGTATCCGGTAAAAACTAAATATTTTGAAAATAAAAAAATTGTACAAGCTAAAATAATCTAGCTATATTAATTTCTATAAATGAAGGATATATTGCGTTAAAAATGCTTCAATTTAAACCTATAACAACCGTTAAAAAACCTAAATCTATTGAGTGAGACGAGATGCGCACTTTCAGTATCCGGTAAAAACTAAATATTTTGAAAATAAAAAAATTGTACAAGCTAAAATAATCTAGCTATATTAATTTCTATAAATGAAGGATATATTGCGTTAAAAATGCTTCAATTTAAACCTATAACAACCGTTAAAAAATCTAAATCTATTGAGTGAGACGAGATGCGCACTTTCAGTATCCGGTAAAAACTATATATTTTGAAAATAAAAGAATTGTACAAGCTAAAATAATCTAGCTATATTAATTTCTATAAATGAAGGATATATTGCGTTAAAAATGCTTCAATTTAAACCTATAACAACCGTTAAGAAACCTAAATCTACTGAGTGAGACGAGATGCGCACTTTCAGTATCCGGTAAAAACTAAATATTTTGAAAATAAAAAAATTGTACAAGCTAAAATAATCTAGCTATATCAATTTCTATAAATGAAGGATATATTGCGTTAAAAATGCTTCAATTTAAACCTATAACAACCGTTAAAAAACCTAAATCTATTGAGTGAGACGAGATGCGCACTTTCAGTATCCGGTAAAAACTATATATTTTGAAAATAAAAAAATTGTACAAGCTAAAATAATCTAGCTATATCAATTTCTATAAATGAAGGATATATTGCGTTAAAAATGCTTCAATTTAAACCTATAACAACCGTTAAAAAACCTAAATCTATTGAGTGAGACGAGATGCGCACTTTCAGTATCCGGTAAAAACTATATATTTTGAAAATAAAAAAATTGTACAAGCTAAAATAATCTAGCTATATCAATTTCTATAAATGAAGGATATATTGCGTTAAAAATGCTTCAATTTAAACCTATAACAACCGTTAAAAAATCTAAATCTATTGAGTGAGACGAGATGCGCACTTTCAGTATCCGGTAAAAACTATATATTTTGAAAATAAAAAAATTGTACAAGCTAAAATAATCTAGCTATATTAATTTCTATAAATGAAGGATATATTGCGTTAAAAATGCTTCAATTTAAACCTATAACAACCGTTAAAAAACCTAAATCTATTGAGTGAGACGAGATGCGCACTTTCAGTATCCGGTAAAAACTATATATTTTGAAAATAAAAAAATTGTACAAGCTAAAATAATCTAGCTATATTAATTTCTATAAATGAAGGATATATTGCGTTAAAAATGCTTCAATTTAAACCTATAACAACCGTTAAAAAATCTAAATCTATTGAGTGAGACGAGATGCGCACTTTCAGTATCCGGTAAAAACTATATATTTTGAAAATAAAAAAATTGTACAAGCTAAAATAATCTAGCTATATTAATTTCTATAAATGAAGGATATATTGCGTTAAAAATGCTTCAATTTAAACCTATAACAACCGTTAAAAAACCTAAATCTATTGAGTGAGACGAGATGCGCACTTTCAGTATCCGGTAAAAACTATATATTTTGAAAATAAAAAAATTGTACAAGCTAAAATAATCTAGCTATATTAATTTCTATAAATGAAGGATATATTGCGTTAAAAATGCTTCAATTTAAACCTATAACAACCGTTAAAAAACCTAAATCTATTGAGTGAGACGAGATGCGCACTTTCAGTATCCGGTAAAAACTATATATTTTGAAAATAAAAAAATTGTACAAGCTAAAATAATCTAGCTATATTAATTTCTATAAATGAAGGATATATTGCGTTAAAAATGCTTCAATTTAAACCTATAACAACCGTTAAAAAATCTAAATCTATTGAGTGAGACGAGATGCGCACTTTCAGTATCCGGTAAAAACTATATATTTTGAAAATAAAAAAATTGTACAAGCTAAAATAATCTAGCTATATTAATTTCTATAAATGAAGGATATATTGCGTTAAAAATGCTTCAATTTAAACCTATAACAACCGTTAAAAAATCTAAATCTATTGAGTGAGACGAGATGCGCACTTTCAGTATCCGGTAAAAACTAAATATTTTGAAAATAAAAAAATTGTACAAGCTAAAATAATCTAGCTATATTAATTTCTATAAATGAAGGATATATTGCGTTAAAAATGCTTCAATTTAAACCTATAACAACCGTTAAAAAACCTAAATCTATTGAGTGAGACGAGATGCGCACTTTCAGTATCCGGTAAAAACTAAATATTTTGAAAATAAAAAAATTGTACAAGCTAAAATAATCTAGCTATATTAATTTCTATAAATGAAGGATATATTGCGTTAAAAATGCTTCAATTTAAACCTATAACAACCGTTAAAAAACCTAAATCTATTGAGTGAGACGAGATGCGCACTTTCAGTATCCGGTAAAAACTAAATATTTTGAAAATAAAAAAATTGTACAAGCTAAAATAATCTAGCTATATTAATTTCTATAAATGAAGGATATATTGCGTTAAAAATGCTTCAATTTAAACCTATAACAACCGTTAAAAAATCTAAATCTATTGAGTGAGACGAGATGCGCACTTTCAGTATCCGGTAAAAACTAAATATTTTGAAAATAAAAAAATTGTACAAGCTAAAATAATCTAGCTATATTAATTTCTATAAATGAAGGATATATTGCGTTAAAAATGCTTCAATTTAAACCTATAACAACCGTTAAAAAACCTAAATCTATTGAGTGAGACGAGATGCGCACTTTCAGTATCCGGTAAAAACTAAATATTTTGAAAATAAAAAAATTGTACAAGCTAAAATAATCTAGCTATATTAATTTCTATAAATGAAGGATATATTGCGTTAAAAATGCTTCAATTTAAACCTATAACAACCGTTAAAAAATCTAAATCTATTGAGTGAGACGAGATGCGCACTTTCAGTATCCGGTAAAAACTAAATATTTTGAAAATAAAAAAATTGTACAAGCTAAAATAATCTAGCTATATTAATTTCTATAAATGAAGGATATATTGCGTTAAAAATGCTTCAATTTAAACCTATAACAACCGTTAAAAAACCTAAATCTATTGAGTGAGACGAGATGCGCACTTTCAGTATCCGGTAAAAACTAAATATTTTGAAAATAAAAAAATTGTACAAGCTAAAATAATCTAGCTATATTAATTTCTATAAATGAAGGATATATTGCGTTAAAAATGCTTCAATTTAAACCTATAACAACCGTTAAAAAACCTAAATCTATTGAGTGAGACGAGATGCGCACTTTCAGTATCCGGTAAAAACTAAATATTTTGAAAATAAAAAAATTGTACAAGCTAAAATAATCTAGCTATATTAATTTCTATAAATGAAGGATATATTGCGTTAAAAATGCTTCAATTTAAACCTATAACAACCGTTAAAAAATCTAAATCTATTGAGTGAGACGAGATGCGCACTTTCAGTATCCGGTAAAAACTAAATATTTTGAAAATAAAAAAATTGTACAAGCTAAAATAATCTAGCTATATTAATTTCTATAAATGAAGGATATATTGCGTTAAAAATGCTTCAATTTAAACCTATAACAACCGTTAAAAAACCTAAATCTATTGAGTGAGACGAGATGCGCACTTTCAGTATCCGGTAAAAACTAAATATTTTGAAAATAAAAAAATTGTACAAGCTAAAATAATCTAGCTATATTAATTTCTATAAATGAAGGATATATTGCGTTAAAAATGCTTCAATTTAAACCTATAACAACCGTTAAAAAATCTAAATCTATTGAGTGAGACGAGATGCGCACTTTCAGTATCCGGTAAAAACTAAATATTTTGAAAATAAAAAAATTGTACAAGCTAAAATAATCTAGCTATATTAATTTCTATAAATGAAGGATATATTGCGTTAAAAATGCTTCAATTTAAACCTATAACAACCGTTAAAAAACCTAAATCTATTGAGTGAGACGAGATGCGCACTTTCAGTATCCGGTAAAAACTAAATATTTTGAAAATAAAAAAATTGTACAAGCTAAAATAATCTAGCTATATTAATTTCTATAAATGAAGGATATATTGCGTTAAAAATGCTTCAATTTAAACCTATAACAACCGTTAAAAAATCTAAATCTATTGAGTGAGACGAGATGCGCACTTTCAGTATCCGGTAAAAACTAAATATTTTGAAAATAAAAAAATTGTACAAGCTAAAATAATCTAGCTATATTAATTTCTATAAATGAAGGATATATTGCGTTAAAAATGCTTCAATTTAAACCTATAACAACCGTTAAAAAACCTAAATCTATTGAGTGAGACGAGATGCGCACTTTCAGTATCCGGTAAAAACTAAATATTTTGAAAATAAAAAAATTGTACAAGCTAAAATAATCTAGCTATATTAATTTCTATAAATGAAGGATATATTGCGTTAAAAATGCTTCAATTTAAACCTATAACAACCGTTAAAAAACCTAAATCTATTGAGTGAGACGAGATGCGCACTTTCAGTATCCGGTAAAAACTAAATATTTTGAAAATAAAAAAATTGTACAAGCTAAAATAATCTAGCTATATTAATTTCTATAAATGAAGGATATATTGCGTTAAAAATGCTTCAATTTAAACCTATAACAACCGTTAAAAAACCTAAATCTATTGAGTGAGACGAGATGCGCACTTTCAGTATCCGGTAAAAACTAAATATTTTGAAAATAAAAAAATTGTACAAGCTAAAATAATCTAGCTATATTAATTTCTATAAATGAAGGATATATTGCGTTAAAAATGCTTCAATTTAAACCTATAACAACCGTTAAAAAATCTAAATCTATTGAGTGAGACGAGATGCGCACTTTCAGTATCCGGTAAAAACTAAATATTTTGAAAATAAAAAAATTGTACAAGCTAAAATAATCTAGCTATATTAATTTCTATAAATGAAGGATATATTGCGTTAAAAATGCTTCAATTTAAACCTATAACAACCGTTAAAAAACCTAAATCTATTGAGTGAGACGAGATGCGCACTTTCAGTATCCGGTAAAAACTAAATATTTTGAAAATAAAAAAATTGTACAAGCTAAAATAATCTAGCTATATTAATTTCTATAAATGAAGGATATATTGCGTTAAAAATGCTTCAATTTAAACCTATAACAACCGTTAAAAAACCTAAATCTATTGAGTGAGACGAGATGCGCACTTTCAGTATCCGGTAAAAACTAAATATTTTGAAAATAAAAAAATTGTACAAGCTAAAATAATCTAGCTATATTAATTTCTATAAATGAAGGATATATTGCGTTAAAAATGCTTCAATTTAAACCTATAACAACCGTTAAAAAATCTAAATCTATTGAGTGAGACGAGATGCGCACTTTCAGTATCCGGTAAAAACTAAATATTTTGAAAATAAAAAAATTGTACAAGCTAAAATAATCTAGCTATATTAATTTCTATAAATGAAGGATATATTGCGTTAAAAATGCTTCAATTTAAACCTATAACAACCGTTAAAAAACCTAAATCTATTGAGTGAGACGAGATGCGCACTTTCAGTATCCGGTAAAAACTAAATATTTTGAAAATAAAAAAATTGTACAAGCTAAAATAATCTAGCTATATTAATTTCTATAAATGAAGGATATATTGCGTTAAAAATGCTTCAATTTAAACCTATAACAACCGTTAAAAAATCTAAATCTATTGAGTGAGACGAGATGCGCACTTTCAGTATCCGGTAAAAACTAAATATTTTGAAAATAAAAAAATTGTACAAGCTAAAATAATCTAGCTATATTAATTTCTATAAATGAAGGATATATTGCGTTAAAAATGCTTCAATTTAAACCTATAACAACCGTTAAAAAATCTAAATCTATTGAGTGAGACGAGATGCGCACTTTCAGTATCCGGTAAAAACTAAATATTTTGAAAATAAAAAAATTGTACAAGCTAAAATAATCTAGCTATATTAATTTCTATAAATGAAGGATATATTGCGTTAAAAATGCTTCAATTTAAACCTATAACAACCGTTAAAAAACCTAAATCTATTGAGTGAGACGAGATGCGCACTTTCAGTATCCGGTAAAAACTAAATATTTTGAAAATAAAAAAATTGTACAAGCTAAAATAATCTAGCTATATTAATTTCTATAAATGAAGGATATATTGCGTTAAAAATGCTTCAATTTAAACCTATAACAACCGTTAAAAAACCTAAATCTATTGAGTGAGACGAGATGCGCACTTTCAGTATCCGGTAAAAACTAAATATTTTGAAAATAAAAAAATTGTACAAGCTAAAATAATCTAGCTATATTAATTTCTATAAATGAAGGATATATTGCGTTAAAAATGCTTCAATTTAAACCTATAACAACCGTTAAAAAACCTAAATCTATTGAGTGAGACGAGATGCGCACTTTCAGTATCCGGTAAAAACTAAATATTTTGAAAATAAAAAAATTGTACAAGCTAAAATAATCTAGCTATATTAATTTCTATAAATGAAGGATATATTGCGTTAAAAATGCTTCAATTTAAACCTATAACAACCGTTAAAAAACCTAAATCTATTGAGTGAGACGAGATGCGCACTTTCAGTATCCGGTAAAAACTAAATATTTTGAAAATAAAAAAATTGTACAAGCTAAAATAATCTAGCTATATTAATTTCTATAAATGAAGGATATATTGCGTTAAAAATGCTTCAATTTAAACCTATAACAACCGTTAAAAAATCTAAATCTATTGAGTGAGACGAGATGCGCACTTTCAGTATCCGGTAAAAACTAAATATTTTGAAAATAAAAAAATTGTACAAGCTAAAATAATCTAGCTATATTAATTTCTATAAATGAAGGATATATTGCGTTAAAAATGCTTCAATTTAAACCTATAACAACCGTTAAAAAACCTAAATCTATTGAGTGAGACGAGATGCGCACTTTCAGTATCCGGTAAAAACTAAATATTTTGAAAATAAAAAAATTGTACAAGCTAAAATAATCTAGCTATATTAATTTCTATAAATGAAGGATATATTGCGTTAAAAATGCTTCAATTTAAACCTATAACAACCGTTAAAAAACCTAAATCTATTGAGTGAGACGAGATGCGCACTTTCAGTATCCGGTAAAAACTAAATATTTTGAAAATAAAAAAATTGTACAAGCTAAAATAATCTAGCTATATTAATTTCTATAAATGAAGGATATATTGCGTTAAAAATGCTTCAATTTAAACCTATAACAACCGTTAAAAAACCTAAATCTATTGAGTGAGACGAGATGCGCACTTTCAGTATCCGGTAAAAACTATATATTTTGAAAATAAAAAAATTGTACAAGCTAAAATAATCTAGCTATATCAATTTCTATAAATGAAGGATATATTGCGTTAAAAATGCTTCAATTTAAACCTATAACAACCGTTAAAAAACCTAAATCTATTGAGTGAGACGAGATGCGCACTTTCAGTATCCGGTAAAAACTATATATTTTGAAAATAAAAAAATTGTACAAGCTAAAATAATCTAGCTATATCAATTTCTATAAATGAAGGATATATTGCGTTAAAAATGCTTCAATTTAAACCTATAACAACCGTTAAAAAACCTAAATCTATTGAGTGAGACGAGATGCGCACTTTCAGTATCCGGTAAAAACTATATATTTTGAAAATAAAAAAATTGTACAAGCTAAAATAATCTAGCTATATCAATTTCTATAAATGAAGGATATATTGCGTTAAAAATGCTTCAATTTAAACCTATAACAACCGTTAAAAAACCTAAATCTATTGAGTGAGACGAGATGCGCACTTTCAGTATCCGGTAAAAACTATATATTTTGAAAATAAAAAAATTGTACAAGCTAAAATAATCTAGCTATATCAATTTCTATAAATGAAGGATATATTGCGTTAAAAATGCTTCAATTTAAACCTATAACAACCGTTAAAAAACCTAAATCTATTGAGTGAGACGAGATGCGCACTTTCAGTATCCGGTAAAAACTATATATTTTGAAAATAAAAAAATTGTACAAGCTAAAATAATCTAGCTATATCAATTTCTATAAATGAAGGATATATTGCGTTAAAAATGCTTCAATTTAAACCTATAACAACCGTTAAAAAACCTAAATCTATTGAGTGAGACGAGATGCGCACTTTCAGTATCCGGTAAAAACTATATATTTTGAAAATAAAAAAATTGTACAAGCTAAAATAATCTAGCTATATCAATTTCTATAAATGAAGGATATATTGCGTTAAAAATGCTTCAATTTAAACCTATAACAACCGTTAAAAAACCTAAATCTATTGAGTGAGACGAGATGCGCACTTTCAGTATCCGGTAAAAACTATATATTTTGAAAATAAAAAAATTGTACAAGCTAAAATAATCTAGCTATATTAATTTCTATAAATGAAGGATATATTGCGTTAAAAATGCTTCAATTTAAACCTATAACAACCGTTAAAAAACCTAAATCTATTGAGTGAGACGAGATGCGCACTTTCAGTATCCGGTAAAAACTAAATATTTTGAAAATAAAAAAATTGTACAAGCTAAAATAATCTAGCTATATTAATTTCTATAAATGAAGGATATATTGCGTTAAAAATGCTTCAATTTAAACCTATAACAACCGTTAAAAAACCTAAATCTATTGAGTGAGACGAGATGCGCACTTTCAGTATCCGGTAAAAACTATATATTTTGAAAATAAAAAAATTGTACAAGCTAAAATAATCTAGCTATATCAATTTCTATAAATGAAGGATATATTGCGTTAAAAATGCTTCAATTTAAACCTATAACAACCGTTAAAAAACCTAAATCTATTGAGTGAGACGAGATGCGCACTTTCAGTATCCGGTAAAAACTATATATTTTGAAAATAAAAAAATTGTACAAGCTAAAATAATCTAGCTATATCAATTTCTATAAATGAAGGATATATTGCGTTAAAAATGCTTCAATTTAAACCTATAACAACCGTTAAAAAACCTAAATCTATTGAGTGAGACGAGATGCGCACTTTCAGTATCCGGTAAAAACTATATATTTTGAAAATAAAAAAATTGTACAAGCTAAAATAATCTAGCTATATCAATTTCTATAAATGAAGGATATATTGCGTTAAAAATGCTTCAATTTAAACCTATAACAACCGTTAAAAAACCTAAATCTATTGAGTGAGACGAGATGCGCACTTTCAGTATCCGGTAAAAACTATATATTTTGAAAATAAAAAAATTGTACAAGCTAAAATAATCTAGCTATATCAATTTCTATAAATGAAGGATATATTGCGTTAAAAATGCTTCAATTTAAACCTATAACAACCGTTAAAAAACCTAAATCTATTGAGTGAGACGAGATGCGCACTTTCAGTATCCGGTAAAAACTAAATATTTTGAAAATAAAAAAATTGTACAAGCTAAAATAATCTAGCTATATTAATTTCTATAAATGAAGGATATATTGCGTTAAAAATGCTTCAATTTAAACCTATAACAACCGTTAAAAAACCTAAATCTATTGAGTGAGACGAGATGCGCACTTTCAGTATCCGGTAAAAACTATATATTTTGAAAATAAAAAAATTGTACAAGCTAAAATAATCTAGCTATATCAATTTCTATAAATGAAGGATATATTGCGTTAAAAATGCTTCAATTTAAACCTATAACAACCGTTAAAAAACCTAAATCTATTGAGTGAGACGAGATGCGCACTTTCAGTATCCGGTAAAAACTATATATTTTGAAAATAAAAAAATTGTACAAGCTAAAATAATCTAGCTATATCAATTTCTATAAATGAAGGATATATTGCGTTAAAAATGCTTCAATTTAAACCTATAACAACCGTTAAAAAACCTAAATCTATTGAGTGAGACGAGATGCGCACTTTCAGTATCCGGTAAAAACTATATATTTTGAAAATAAAAAAATTGTACAAGCTAAAATAATCTAGCTATATCAATTTCTATAAATGAAGGATATATTGCGTTAAAAATGCTTCAATTTAAACCTATAACAACCGTTAAAAAACCTAAATCTATTGAGTGAGACGAGATGCGCACTTTCAGTATCCGGTAAAAACTAAATATTTTGAAAATAAAAAAATTGTACAAGCTAAAATAATCTAGCTATATCAATTTCTATAAATGAAGGATATATTGCGTTAAAAATGCTTCAATTTAAACCTATAACAACCGTTAAAAAACCTAAATCTATTGAGTGAGACGAGATGCTCACTCAAGCAGTTTCAATAAATGAAGCGTAAACTGCGTGGAAATTGCTTCAGTTTGAGTGAACAGTCCTTGGAAAAACTATATATTAGAAATTTTATGTTAGGTTGGCTTTTTAAACAAATTGGGCTATTCAGCATAAATGCTTTACTTTAACTCCATAATAGTCATCAAATCAAAAATTATCGAGTGAGACGAGATACATTGTTTGTGCTCTATGAAAACTAAATAGTTTTCATAAAAAAATCGTACCACCCAAATTAATGTGTATAAGTTTCTTTAACCAAATGTAGGTTACCCAGAGTGAGTATTATCAAAGTGCTTCAATTTGATAATATAATATTGATCTCAAAATGTAAAATATTTTATGCTTTTGTTCAGAGGATTGATTTGTATTAAGAGTAATCGCAGATATTAGTTAGTTAAATAAACAAATATTGAGTACTTAAAGTGAAAATGGCTTCATAAATGTATAATCTTTATTTTTAAAGTTCAAATTAATCGGGAGAGACTACGTGTACAATGTGTGTCCACATGTTAATAAATTGCTTATTTCTACCGGATTTTCACATTTTTTTCTCTAGTGTAAAGCAACAATTTCGAATAGTTTAATCCAGTTTGCTAAACCGAGGTTCTGGTACGAGTTAGAGTATTAATTAAAGTTTTGCGCCTATCGCAATGGAAAGACGTTCAATAGTGAAATTAGTTTAGTTACCCGTTGGGGCTGTTTCTCGTCTTTACACACGTGTGAAATAATCTAATGGAAATTTTGTCTATGGTATTAGTTTTAATCCGTCATAACTTGTAATAAATATTCCTATTTTAGTTTTCATAACAAATATATAAATATAATAGGCCTATACGAGGTGTGTTTCCATAGTACTACGTCTAAAGTGCGAATTAAACTGCGAATTAAAAAAAAAAAGCGTGCGAATTAAATTAAAAAATCAAAAAAGATTTGATAGCGCATCGATGCTCGAAATTGTTGTTAATCATTTGACAACGCACTTAAAAAAAATCCTGTTCACTAAAAGAACTGCTACGGACCTCCGGGTGACTTAATTCGCACTGAAGATGCATCAGATGTTAGCATGTCTCCTCTACAACAGAAAAACCAGTGCTGTTCAAACGTTACGCCACCAGTCTCATAACTTTATTTATACGCCTGGTATTAGAGTTGTTGTTTTAATATAAATTGAGTGATGGTACAAAATTCAATCCATTAGTACTCTTGATATTTACCTTGGAATATCGTCCAGATTGCAGATGAAGCTTTCCAATAACGAACCATCGCTATCGAAAGCGAAACACATACATATTATAGTTACAGTCGGGCAGATCCACAGTAGCCATATGACTGCGGTTACCTATAACATTTTCAGGATTTTAAAACATTTATCAAAGAAGTTCTTCAAATATTTAAGATTCTTTATTTCTTCTTGAGTATTAAATGGTTTTTAATCTGACGTTTCCCTAAAGGTTGTAGGCAAGATAGGACATTGAGAAAGATTCAACTTTAGCGGGTTTTTGTTGATCACTATGCAAGGCTGAATGACAAAACAGATGGAATAATTGAAGACAGGAATGGAGACCATGGTTGGGGGGAAGAACCAGAAGTCGACCGCAGATGAGATGGGGCGATGACTTTAAAACGTCGACTGGTTCCAGGGGAAACGCGAGGCATACAGCAAAGATCAGTGGAAGGACTTGAGGGAGTACCATGGCCAAAGTAGGATGTCATGAGAGGCAGAAGGAAGAGAAGAAGATCTTCTGGATCATTCAGAGTCTCTTCAGCGACACTGTATCCATCTTGAGATCAGTTTTTCAAACAAACAACTCGATCAATTTTTCATATCCACCTATAAGGTAAAATTTAAGTCTCATGTAATCGCTTAATTGGAGGTAATTCGGTTGCCTTCAAACTCTTGTCATTGTAACATTATAATTTACAATTATTTGGATTATTTTCAACTAATTCCCAAGTTAAACTGCCTGAAAATTATGAAAAGAAACCAAATGGTTTTTGTTGGGAATAATCAAATTTTGAGAATTACCATTAAACACCATATTACTTATTTAAACTTGTCGACGCGCATTTCGCTAACCATGTTATCATCATCAAAAGATGATTCAATATGCCTGGTTTGAATTTGATAGATTGAATTATTTCCTGATGATGATATCATGGTTAGGGAAACGCCCACCGAAAAGTTTAAATGGTAATTCCCCTCGAGTTTCGTGTATCACACTGAAGGTTCTAATAGAAGAATTGAGGAATAACCTAGAAAACGAGATAAAGGTCTGACCATTTTCGATTTTTTTCAGTTTATTATTCGAAACACATAAAATTCATAAAATTTACTTTAAAAATATGTATCTAATGCATTTACCTTTTTGCTTGTAACAATTGAATTATAGTGTAAAGGCTTCAAAATACCAATATAATGATTCACTCCCAGCGCCATCAGATGGACCACCGTGATCACTGAAAAAAAAAACACCAATCAAAGTACATTTCATCGAAATCTAAGAAATAATACCACCTATTCCGCTGAGCCTCAAGAGCTCCACTACATTTAGGAACACCCCCATCTTGACGGGAACGTAGACTTCTATGAACAACATGAGGCCGTACATTGAAGAGCTACACGCATCAGCTGCAGCTAAGCTGAGGCTGATCTTCAGGTTTGGTGTCATGGAGCATCGAATCCATCGGGCGCTGACAATGACCACAACGTTGACCAGCATGGATATTAGGCAGCTGATGAGGAGAATGGGGATCACTATACAGGATACGCAGTATTCCTCAGAGGAGTCTGTGACATTGACACCGCATGGATTGTCCAGGGTTTCATTGGACGTCTCATTTAGAAAAGTTATTGCATCTAAAATAGAGAGAAAAAGTGTCTTCACTTGCTTTTACCAACACCCGACAAGACAAGTCCCCGCCAAGAAGAAGTTTCATACGTACTTATGTATAGAACATATGTAAGGCAACCCTCGTATATACCAGTTCTGGGGTTATTGCCGCAAAATTCCATGACCTATGCTTCGCAGTACTTTCACATGGATTTGAAAGCTGACTGTTTATTTTGTAGAATTAGAAAAATCGTATTATACTGTGGGTATTACAAAATGGGAACATCATTATAAAATACCGAATGCTACGTGACCACACTGAAAAATAAAACATTCTTGTGTTTTCTTTTTTTAAGTCGGGAACTTTTCGATCAACCCCCCTATAATGGCATTGTATAATTAAAATTTTCTGTTTATCATACATTCTAATGCCTAAATTTAGTTTGTTTTTTGTTTCTACTAAAGAAATAATATTTCGATTGAATTATATTATAAGTAGGTTTTTTATTGCCGTGATAAAAGGGGGAATATATTCGTTACTAAACCAAAATCGATGTTTCTATAAATATTTTACGGAAAAACATGTAAAAAATATGAGAGTATCGTGATAAAAAGGCATTTTTCTTGTGTTGTTTGATTACTCACCCAATGGAATTGTTTCCGTTGTTAATGTGATTGTCGTCATTCTTATATGCGATCTGAAACAAGTATAACGTTATTATTGTAATTTTGATAATAAGAATATAGTACAAATTATGTACATTTGTACATTGTATGTACATTTACATGTACATACAATGTGTAGATTTCAAAAAAGCATATGATTCTATTGACCGCGAATCTTTATTCCAAATCTTGAAAGAACAAGGACTAGATCTGAAAACGCTGGCAATTATTAAAGCAACACCCTCGCCATTCTTATTTAACTGTGTTCTAGAAAAAGTAATACAGGAGTGGAGTTTAAAAAAAATCGGCCCTGAATATTAACCAGCCCATTAAACTGGGGAGAACCAACATCAAATTAGATTGTCTGGACTTTTGCTGATGATTTGGCAATTCTAGTTTAAGATGTATTAACGACACAAAAACAAATTGAAATCCTAAAAGAAACAGCAGAAAAGGCAGGACTCCAAATTTCCTTTGAAAAGACACAATACATGACCTGCAACAGACTAAGAACACCATTTCTAAAAACAAAATATGGTAACATCAGACGAGTCTTTCAATTTAAATATTTGGGTGAAATAATCATGAAAAACGGGTTGGAAAAAGCGGCCAATAAGGGTAGATGTCAAAAAATGGAAACTGCATTAAGACTTACACAAAATATTTACACAAAAACAAAAAATGCATATCTAAAAACACAAAACTGAGACATTACAACACAGTTATTAAGCCAGAATGTCTATATGGCGCAGAAACGCTCATTTTGAATAGAAAGAAAAACATCGAGGAGATTGAAAAGAAAAAAAGAAAAATCTTAGGCCCCAAACAAATAAATAGCCCAACATACCGACTTCGAGAAAACCAAGAAATCAAACAATAGACATATATACATAGCGATATGAGAAAAAGAAGACTTAAGTTTTACGGACACATCAAATGAATGAATCCAAGGAGTAGAGTAGAGTATCCATAAGAGTAGAGTTCAAATAGAAACAATTAAATGGATTGCTGCAATTAAAGAGGACCTAAGATCGGCAAATATTAGACAAGGTGAAATTCAGGATAAAAACTTTTTCAGATAGTCATTGCGAGGCTAGTTAACTGTTTCTGCCAGTTGTTTTTTTTTAATTGCTTTTACTGTCTGTCCTAGATATATATCCATCTTTGTTTTGCTGGCGTTCATAGAGAGATCCACTTTTTCGGAAGCTTTCGACAGTTGTTTTATCTTCTCTTCAAGTTGTTCAAAGTTCATTTCGACAAGCACGATGCAGTGGCGTCTCGTGAGGGAGGACGTTGGGGCGCCGCTCCTCCAGCATTTATCACAGTAAACAATTTTTCAGAGCAAAACACCACATTTCATTTCCGTTCAGTTTCTTATCTTTAGCTTATTTTCCTGGTTCACCTCACCAAAAGTAAAAAGGAGGAAGGGGAAAGCAAAAAAAATCTTCCGCAGCACTATTTTCTTCTACGCCCTCCCACTTTAAAAACCCACGAGCCGCCACTGTTCAATATGGATTCAAATATGTATCGAAACAAGGAAATAGTTGGAATTAAATGAATTGGAAAGTTTATCAGGCAAAAAAAATAACAATACCAAAATTATGGAAACCTGGAATTTAATTCCAGACACATTTTGCTGTCTGAAGAAGCTGACTTTTGCTATTTTAACAATATTCTCACCTACCTACATTATTTGCAGAAATGAATAACAATAAAGATTCGCTTTGAAATCGTTTGTCAGATGACTCCAGTTCAGCTCGCGTTTTGCTTTAAATAGGAACCTGATATAAGTTATTTGGCATCTATTTGCAACAGCAGAAGTCGCACTAATTTTTTCTTTTATTTAAATAAACGTTTAAGTTGATATTATTTAGTCTTATTTTTTTTTCCTCATTAGTCCCTAAGTCGAGATTGTTTGACGGCACGTCATGATATCATTAAACAGTTTTGTAGAAAAATGGCACGTAGATCGATAAAGGTTCTCCCTCCCTGGCTTAAGACATACAACAGCATATTGTCTAACACGTTTTTTGATGGGTATTGGTCTTGTGTTGTAATTGTATTGCCATTGTGGCCTTGGGGTAAATATTATGTATCATTTACCAGATCTGATCTATTTCAGAGTTGCTTAGGTGGCAGTACTTCGATTTCTTTTGAACTTAAGCTTTTTAAACGCTCATGGCGTAATTTTGTGACTTGATTTACAGCTGTCCAATAACTCTGATCAGTAGCCCCCAACAGCTATCAATCCTATGTTTGTGCTTTTTTTTCCTAATTATAAAAGAGGGTTTATCACCTATGAATAGAGCGTGAGTCATATACAAGAGGTAAAAGCAATTCTTAGAGACAAGTTTTATCTATTATAGATAATTCTAATTGCTCACGATATATACATTGTCTTAGAAAATACGAATAGATTTTAAAACACTCAGTATATATTTACCACGTCATAAATCACCGAATATCAATTACAGTAATTTCCGATCTAGATTCTCGATTAAATCTCGATCGCACTTGCAATTTATTGAAAGACTCACGTGATCCAATATCTTTATCGATTCCTCTTATCTTTTCCTATCACCTTCCAAAATCGAAAATCGGATTTTTTTCCAGTGTTATCAGTTTGGAAAAATCCTTACGAATCTTATTGTCGACGAGAAATGTACGTTTACTTTTTCTCTTTCGTGTTGAGATTCGGCGATTGGACATAGTTAAATCGTTTCATCTTCATTCAATCAAAATCATTTATCCAATTCAAACATTAAATCATCCAATCAAATCATTTTATCTTGAAAACCAAATAATGGCATTATATTTAATTATTACATCACCATAATAATAATGGCATTATTATCGATGGTGACCTGGATGTTTCGTTTACCTGGTCTCTAGTTGTCAATGTAGTTACTGTCAAACCGCGTCATTGGCGCCATTTCTTTGTTGACGTCTGATAAAGATTTTCAACTCACTACAATACAAGTATGATACAACAGCATATTTTGTAATAGCGTTGAACATGTCGAATTTTGTGCCTGGAAGCTACAATTTGCAGACAGCATTGATTTTTCTGTTACCATTTGAAGAAAACTGCTGCAGAATAGCATCGAATGCTTGTCGAAGTTTACAGTGAGCATGTTCTTGGTAAATCACTGTGCTTTGTGTAGTTTAAAAAAATTAAAAGTGGAGATTTGGACGTGAGAAACGAAGAACGCGAAAGACCACTGAAAAACTTTAGAGACAGCGAATCGCAAGCTTTGTTGGATGAGGATAACGTTCAAACGCAAGAAGAGCTCGCGGATCAATTAAATGTGAAAAAGCAGCCGTCCCTATACTTTTGAAAGCCATGGAAAAGATCCAGAAGATGGAAAAATTGGTTTCACATGAACTGAATAAAAGACAGCAGGAAAACCGAAAAACCTTTTGCGAAATGCTGCTCGCCAGGTACAAAAGAAAGTTATTTGTCCGTCGAATTACGACTGATGATGAAAAGTGGATATATTTTGAGAATCCTAAGCGTAAAAGATCGTGGGTAACTCCAGGCGAACCATCGACATCGACTGCAAGGCCAAATCGCTGTGGATGGATGACAAATGCCTTGTGTTCGGTGGGATCAGAAGGGTGTGATCTATTATGAGCTGCTAAAAGCTGGCGTTAATACTGAACGCTACCGAGAACAAATGATCGATTTGAATCAAGTTTTGCGTGAAAAACGACCAGAGTATCAAAAAAGGTTTTGCTTTATGATAATGCACTATCACACACATTAAAACTGGTCAAGGAAACGGTTGTGGCGTTTAGTTGGGAAATACTTTCGCATGCGGCTTACTCATCAGACTTGGCTCTGTCCGATTAATACTTATTTGGGTCGATGGGACACGAACTTGCACGAGCAGCGCTTCACTTCTTCCAAAAATGGCTCGCTGACTGGTTTGTCTTAAAAGAATAACAGTTTTTTTTGACGTTTGCCAGAAAGGTGGAAAAAATATATAGTTAGCGATGGGCAATATTTCGAATAAAATATTTTTTATCATTTTCATACTATAAACGTGTATTTTCTATACAAAAATTCCCGTTTCATATTTACATACCTGGTAAGGTCAAGAATTGTTCCAGGTCTATTTATGAAAACCACAGATTTTACTTAACCTCACAAAAATAATTCAAAAGCGTGAGATCGCATGCTCTTGTTGGCCAATTAACATTACTAGGAAACTTTCCTTGCAATAAATCGATTTAGAAGCGAGATGTGTGAACTTGTTGAAAGAAGACATTGTTTATATCCATATTTATCAGTTTGAGGCAAATCCATTCTGATAACATATTTCTATAGCTTTCACCATTGACAGTGTCGTACTTGTCTTGTTACTGCCTCACCCCAAAAGCCGCACTAAACAGTGACTTTCTGTTTTTGACTTTCTGACTTATGTTTGTTCACAAACCCATTAAGCCAGAAGTGCCCTTCGTCGAAGAAGATAATAAAGAGAAAGGAAAATAAGATTGCGATTTTCAAAATAATCCATTGTTAGAATCTTTCGCCCATAGGGCATTTTTGTGATGGGGTGGTTAGAAGGCTAAGAAATTTGCCTTAGCCCCTGCAGACTTTAGAGGTTTTAAGATAATAAGCCCATCGAGCGTATGATTCATACCATATCCCAAGAACAAATATATCTGAATTGATACTAACACTTGGTAGATTATATTGATAATGGAAATACATACAGTGCTTGGGTTTTAGCAAAAAATTATTAATATCTACACCTCCTTCTCTGTGTTTGAATTTCTATGTCACTAATCCTTCATAATAACTAGTTGACTATTTCTAATGTATTGCTATTATTTATTTATGATTACTAATATAGAGGAAACCAGACTGAAATCTGTAACATATGTTTATAATTTAATGTACAATATCTATTTTAGGAAAGCAATTTGTTTGATTAATTTTATTCAAACAATATTGAATAGAAAATAATACGGAGCAAGCGTAAAATATATTTAGAACGTTTCAACCATAATTTTTCAATATTATCCAGTGGAATGATTACTTGTTTTGTTTATTGTAAAAGGCATCATATGTTAGGGATGGGTAGCTTTTAAAATATGCTGGGTAACAAAAAAGGCCACACCCTGTATACATATATAGTAACCATCATCCATACATTCCTAACCATCAAAGAAGGTTCAAAAGGTATCAGTTCAAAAGGGTCAGCACGCACTGATTAAAAACCTTTCTCTTCAGACAAAGTGGGAGTTTGTTCTTAAACCCTATATTGAGCCTGCCAAATGCCTACCAGCCACACTTAACCTGCCGTTCCACTTCCCGGACAGTATCACCCTCCATTGAAATCCTTTGCCCAATATATATGTAGTGGTCCACAGCCTCTAAATCGCATCCTAAAATAGAAGTTCTTCTGTTGATAGCAAATTTGTTAAACATAACCTGACTCTTTTGTAGGTTTATTTTCAAACCAAATGGTTCTCTCGCCCTTTGCAGTTCTTGTATATGTTTTTGAAGCTCATTGGGTCTTGTGAGAGGACAACGATCTAAGATGGCTTAGACATGCAGCATTGATTTTTATTCCCTCCTCTTCCCAATCCAGATTACGGAATACCTCTTCAAGGCAGGTTGAGAAAAGAACAGGCGACATTGAGTCACCCTGCCGTACACCCCGTTCTACGTTGATTGTAACTTCAAGGTTATCCATGTACACTGTAGCTGTAGCTTTCTCATACATGGATCGCAGTAGGTTAAGCAATGCATCCATTATGGCTTGCGTTGATACTGAATCCAATACCATTTCATAGTCAATAAAAGCCAAGCACAGTGGCATAGTGTATTCATTGTACCTTTCTGTGGCCTGTTGGACAACCTGGATATGATCCATTGTATTGAATCCTGCCTGTTCTCTTGGTTGTACGTCACTGTGTTCTTAATATTTTTTTAGATATTATCTTGGTGAAAACTTTGTACATTACTGATAGGAGGCTTATTGGGCGGTAGTTTTTTAAATCTTCCTATGCTCCCTACTTAAGAAGAAAAATCACTTCAGCATTTTTCCATAGACTGGATATTTTTTGATCTTTGAGGAATTTCAGTAAAATTCTGCCAGCATTTTATGTAAAGTTCGACCACCTGCTTTTAACATTTCAACCGTTACATTGTCCTTTCCTGGAACCTTTCCATTCTTCACCTGTTCTATGGCATTTGTCACTTCATCCAACAGGATATCTGGCATTTGCTCTTCCGTGGGCATTGCTGACTTTGACTGATTCTGATTGTCATGTAACTTTGAGTAAAATCCTTTGATAACCTCACGACATCCGTGAGTGAAACTTGGACACTTACATCACAATCTGTTCAAAAGCTTCGGGTAGCACATAGGGGAATGGAAATGTGTATGCTTGGCATTACAAAGCGGGACAGAAAGACCTGCATATGGATCAGAGAACAAACGAAGGTATGTGATATCATTGGAAGTGTGAAATAATTGAAATGAAAGTGGGCAGGTCATATAGCGGGCGATGCGATGACAGATGAATCAAAACAATCCTGGAATGGATACCGCTGTATCAAAAATGCCCACGAAGAAGGCCGAAAACATGATGGACGGATGACATCGTTAAGTATATTGGACCCGAATGGCAGAGGAAAGCTCAGGACCGCGCGAGTTGGAAGCATGCAGGGGAGACCTTCATCCTGCAGTGGATCGACAATGGCTGAATGATATTTATGAATTGTATATATGTATATAGATTCAATTATGTTGAGTCCTAGGAACATTTTCTTTGTCTGGCTTTATGTGGTATGACGTCCTTGTTCCAATGAAGAGTAACCGAATTGATTAGAACTGGGAATTTTCGATATACATTTGGGATATTGCGTAACATTGATGTTCACGTTAAGGAGTTCATTATTTGGAACAATACCCCTACAGAATCCCATCAAATCTACAGCTATATATATATATATATATATATATATATATATATATATATATATATATATATATATATATATATATATATATATATATATATATATAACGGAGACGTTCGTAGGTTGGAACAGGTTTTGTTTTTTGCCGATAGCATTCGACTGCATACATTTTTCTCGGAGTTCTATATACCGGTACTGGAAAAGGTAATATTCCTAGCTACACTTTTGCCGAAGAAAATTATTTCATAGCTTCAAAAATAAAAAAGTTATTGTCAGTTTTTTGAACACGTGAATTTTGGGAAAAAAAAATGCAAGATAACGCAAGATTTGCAACATTTATAGTCGATTTATTTATTTAGGCCATGAAAAACGGAATGAAGAAAATCAAATACATGTTAGTCTTCACCAGAGTCGCAATTTTGGCAGGCATAGTAGCCGCGAGTTATATTTACACACTTCATATGAAATGATCGTTGGCACTTGACACGTACGATACGGAATTGTCGCGAGTTAATTTGGTTGGTAAATTTCTCATGTAAATCATACAAAAATCAACATCCGATCACGACGAAGACTTGTGCACTGGTTTGGCTTTGTTTTATTGGGCGGCGATTCTTGTGTTGATCGTCTTCCTTCTTCTTTCGTTTTTCTTTGAGCACGGCAATATTTTCTGGTGAAGTAAGAATGGTGCTTTTCATTGACTTACGCCCGCGATGGGACCTTTTCAAAGGTGTTGCTGATCTAACCGGTCCAACTCTAGACAAAAGTGACAGTGACAGTGAAAAAAAACGAGAAATAGTACAGTTCCAACCCACGGACGTCTCCCTAACTGTTCACAATTAGATCGAGTTAAAGGATCATTTGAAGAAAACCGGCCAGAATTAGTAAACAGAAAAAGCGTCGTGTTTATTAACAATATTTCAATATAAACAAAACAGCTTTAACCTAAAGTTTATAAACAACATTGATAATAAGACGCAAAAAAAGGGAAATAGTTTTTTCTCAACGTCATGTATTTAATTTATAACAAATATATTAGTAGATAAAGGAAGACTTGAAATTGAAATATTTTCCAGTGAAAATTCCCAGAGTAGTTTAGGCGAACAATAAGTCATGAAATATAAATTACAGTAATTTAAAACTCGGTGATGGCACGTGAAAAACTAACACAATTCAATGCCTTATTGGTTTCTTTTATCCTTTTCATTCACTTCCGAGAATCTACTTTAGAAGATTTTTTTCTCCACCCCTATCAGCTACGAAAGATGTCTACAAATCTTACTGTCGGTGGGAAATTTACGCCTTATTTTTTTCTCCCATCCGAGAAGAGATAGAGATTCGACTGTTGTCCTAAATCAAATGGGGCGCGTTTAAAATGGCATTCCAGTTTCCGAAATAAACGAAAGTAGAAAGATCAAATGAGGAAATATAAATAATAATTATTTGTAGCTCCTGCACGTGAAAAATTCTGGAAAACTAAAATCTCAAGTCCTATCGGTTTCTTTATCTTCTTCGCTAACTTCAGATAAATGACATTAGAAGATTCTTTTCCCCCCTAGTAGTTCCGAGAAATCCCTACAAATCTTGGTGTCGGCAGGAAATTTACGCTTTAGATTCAACAGTTGTTTTCAATCAGATGGGGCGTGAAAAAACATTCTTCTTAACTAATAAAATAGAATTAGATGAAAAGATGGAGGGGAGGCCAGATCTGGTGAAAGTTTTATTGTGATTTTTGTTTAATTAAGCTTCTGTTGCATTCGATTTATGTACGTTTAACGACGATACTTCTACACTTAAATTGTAGTCGTTTTCATGCTGAAGATTTATAATGTTTTAGCTTTTTTGATATTTTTTATGTTATAAACATATATTTTTTCTCTGGTACCGAAAGGGAACATTCCGCTTCATTTGAAATTTTTAATTTTAATGAAGATTCAAATACACTCAATTTACAACACTTTTCATTTCGTGAAATATCTTAATTTGGAATCCTCTAGTCTGTAACAATTTTTAAATTGTTCTTGGCTACACTTTTGTTGAAGAAAATTATTTTATAGATTCAAAAATAAAAAAGTTATTGTTAATTTTTTCAACACGTGAATTTTGGACAAAAAAAATTGCAAGATAACGCACAATTTGTAACATTCATAGTCGATTTATTTATTTAAAAGGCCAAAGGCCAGAGGCTTGCTTAAAAGGCTTCGCCAGAGTCGCAGTTTTGGCAGGCCTTTTTACTGTAGATACTTTTCATTTCGTGAAATGACTTAATTTACAATCCTGAAGGGGTTAAGAATGTTTATATTAAAAACATATATCTTTAGTCTGGCACTGAAAGGACGCATGTCGTCCCATTCGACATTTTTGGGTTCTCTTCTTTTGGTTTTTTAGGACGCTTCTAATATACTTAAATTGAAACACTATCCACTCTGCGTACTTTTCATTTAATGAAAAGACTTAATAGGATATCTTTTAGCCGGTAGTTTTTTTCTCATTTAACATTAGTGGTATTAATGATAATTCCTGATTACCGTGGACTCAAGTTGATGTACTTTTCATCCTTAATACTGCTCATTTAGCGAAAGGATTTAATTTGCGATTCCTTAGAAGTATTGATATTAAAAACATATATTTTTTAATCTATCTTTCCTACTGTTAGTTTAATGCGAGGCTTATTATGTATGTGTCCGGAATAATAAATAAAAACAAATATTTATCATTGAAAATGGTTTTATTGTTTTTCAAAATATTCTCCGCTATGATCGATACACTTTTGCATACGTTTGAACCAATTTTCATAGCACTTTTTCCATTCCGATTGAGGTATCTCCAAAACATGCATTTTGAACCGCTTCTTCTTCATCGAAAATCGTAGACCACGTAGTTTAGTTTTCACGGAAGGAAACAAAAAGAAACCATTGGGTGCCAAATCAGGACTGTACGGCGGACGACCCATTAATTCGATGTTTTGACCAATCAAATATTGAGTTGTTCGGTCGGATGTGTGAGAGCTCGCGTTGTCTTGGAGACGAATGATCCTGCGTCAATGGTTGTTTTTTCTTATTTCCTCAAAGACTTCTGACAAACAAATGGTTGGGTACATTCAGAATTGACCGTTCTACGATTCTCTAGTGGCACTGTAGTCACATGCCTATTTATCCCAAAAAAATAGGCGAACATTTGCTTCGAAGTGTTTCTTATGCGAACAATTTTTGTTGGGTTTGGCTCATTTTGAACAACCCATACGCATAGATCCAAGATTCGTCACCTGTGTAGATGTTATACACGGCTTTTGACGCACCACAAAGGTTGTAATAAATCATCGCACGAAAAAAATTCCCACGAGATAATTCCATTTTTTGACTGAGACGAAATTTCAACATTACGATGTATATTTCGTAATACATAAATAGCCACTGCGCATCGAAACAATTGTAATACATACAAGTTTTAGATATCGCGGAAATATGGATAAAAATTTTGATTCATTTATTCTACCTCCGTAAATTGTAGTCTGGGATCGAAAGGGCGCAACTGGTCTTGTTCGAACTTTTTAGCTTTAACGACGACTCTTATACTCTCAAATTGAAGCATTTTTCACGCAGTTTACCTTTGAATTATTTAATTAGTAATATCTGAATTAGTTTAGCTAGGATGGCTATTTAAAATAAAAACATCAAACGGGCGCATCTCGTTTCACTCGATACTGCCGGCTTTTCAGAAATATATTATGCGCAACTGGTCTTGTTCGAACTTTTTAGCTTTAACGACGACTCTTATACTCTCAAATTGAAGCATTTTTCACGCAGTTTACCTTTGAATTATTTAATTAGTAATATCTGAATTAGTTTAGCTAGAATGGCTATTTAAAATAAAAACATCAAACGGGCGCATCTCGTTTCACTCGATACTGCCGGCTTTTTAGAAATATATTATGCGCAACTGGTCTTGTTCGAACTTTTTAGCTTTAACGACGACTCTTATACTCTCAAATTGAAGCATTTTTCACGCAGTTTACCTTTGAATTATTTAATTAGTAATATCTGAATTAGTTTAGCTAGAATGGCTATTTAAAATAAAAACATCAAACGGGCGCATCTCGTTTCACTCGATACTGCCGGCTTTTTAGAAATATATTATGCGCAACTGGTCTTGTTCGAACTTTTTAGCTTTAACGACGACTCTTATACTCTCAAATTGAAGCATTTTTCACGCACTTTACCTTTGAATTATTTAATTAGTAATATCTGAATTAGTTTAGCTAGGATGGCTATTTAAAATAAAAACATCAAACGGGCGCATCTCGTTTCACTCGATACTGCCGGCTTTTCAGAAATATATTATGCGCAACTGGTCTTGTTCGAACTTTTTAGCTTTAACGACGACTCTTATACTCTCAAATTGAAGCATTTTTCACGCAGTTTACCTTTGAATTATTTAATTAGTAATATCTGAATTAGTTTAGCTAGAATGGCTATTTAAAATAAAAACATCAAACGGGCGCATCTCGTTTCACTCGATACTGCCGGCTTTTTAGAAATATATTATGCGCAACTGGTCTTGTTCGAACTTTTTAGCTTTAACGACGACTCTTATACTCTCAAATTGAAGCATTTTTCACGCAGTTTACCTTTGAATTATTTAATTAGTAATATCTGAATTAGTTTAGCTAGAATGGCTATTTAAAATAAAAACATCAAACGGGCGCATCTCGTTTCACTCGATACTGCCGGCTTTTTAGAAATATATTATGCGCAACTGGTCTTGTTCGAACTTTTTAGCTTTAACGACGACTCTTATACTCTCAAATTGAAGCATTTTTCACGCACTTTACCTTTGAATTATTTAATTAGTAATATCTGAATTAGTTTAGCTAGGATGGCTATTTAAAATAAAAACATCAAACGGGCGCATCTCGTTTCACTCGATACTGCCGGCTTTTCAGAAATATATTATGCGCAACTGGTCTTGTTCGAACTTTTTAGCTTTAACGACGACTCTTATACTCTCAAATTGAAGCATTTTTCACGCACTTTACCTTTGAATTATTTAATTAGTAATATCTGAATTAGTTTAGCTAGGATGGCTATTTAAAATAAAAACATCAAACGGGCGCATCTCGTTTCATTCGATACTGCCGGCTTTTCAGAAATATATTATGCGCAACTGGTCTTGTTCGAACTTTTTAGCTTTAACGACGACTCTTATACTCTCAAATTGAAGCATTTTTCACGCAGTTTACCTTTGAATTATTTAATTAGTAATATCTGAATTAGTTTAGCTAGGATGGCTATTTAAAATAAAAACATCAAACGGGCGCATCTCGTTTCACTCGATACTGCCGGCTTTTCAGAAATATATTATGCGCAACTGGTCTTGTTCGAACTTTTTAGCTTTAACGACGACTCTTATACTCTCAAATTGAAGCATTTTTCACGCAGTTTACCTTTGAATTATTTAATTAGTAATATCTGAATTAGTTTAGCTAGGATGGCTATTTAAAATAAAAACATCAAACGGGCGCATCTCGTTTCACTCGATACTGCCGGCTTTTCAGAAATATATTATGCGCAACTGGTCTTGTTCGAACTTTTTAGCTTTAACGACGACTCTTATACTCTCAAATTGAAACATTTTTCACGCAGTTTACCTTTGAATGATTTAATTAGTAATATCTGAATTAGTTTAGCTAGGATGGCTATTTAAAATAAAAACATCAAACGGGTGCATCTCGTTTCACATACTGCCGGCTTTTCAGAAATATATTATGCGCAACTGGTCTTGTTCGAACTTTTTAGCTTTAACGACGACTCTTATACTCTCAAATTGAAGCATTTTTCACGCAGTTTACCTTTGAATTATTTAATTAGTAATATCTGAATTAGTTTAGCTAGGATGGCTATTTAAAATAAAAACATCAAACGGGCGCATCTCGTTTCACTCGATACTGCCGGCTTTTCAGAAATATATTATGCGCAACTGGTCTTGTTCGAACTTTTTAGCTTTAACGACGACTCTTATACTCTCAAATTGAAACATTTTTCACGCAGTTTACCTTTGAATGATTTAATTAGTAATATCTGAATTATTTTAGCTAGGATGGTTATTTAAAATAAAAACATCAAGCGGGCGCATCTCGTTTCACTCGAAACTGCCGGCTTTTCAGAAATATATTATGCGCAACTGGTCTTGTTCGAACTTTTTAGCTTTAACGACGACTCTTATACTCTCAAATTGAAGCATTTTTCACGCAGTTTACCTTTGAATTATTTAATTAGTAATATCTGAATTAGTTTAGCTAGGATGGCTATTTAAAATAAAAACATCAAACGGGCGCATCTCGTTTCACTCGATACTGCCGGTTTTTCAGAAATATATTATGCGCAACTGGTCTTGTTCGAACTTTTTAGCTTTAACGACGACTCTTATACTCTCAAATTGAAACATTTTTCACGCAGTTTACCTTTGAATGATTTAATTAGTAATATCTGAATTAGTTTAGCTAGGATGGCTATTTAAAATAAAAACATCAAACGGGCGCATCTCGTTTCACTCGATACTGCCGGTTTTTCAGAAATATATTATGCGCAACTGGTCTTGTTCGAACTTTTTAGCTTTAACGACGACTCTTATACTCTCAAATTGAAACATTTTTCACGCAGTTTACCTTTGAATGATTTAATTAGTAATATCTGAATTAGTTTAGCTAGGATGGCTATTTAAAATAAAAACATCAAACGAACGCATCTCATTTCACTCGATACTGCCGGCTTTTCAGAAATATATTATTTATTCAAATTGAAGTATTTTTTACCCAGTGTACTCATGAATTATTTAAAAAGCTCTATTTGGATTTATTTGTTTTGTACCTTTTTTTTTTCACGGAACAATCATTTTCATGGTTAAGTTAAACAAACTCTAGATACTGTTCTGTACAGTACGACAACTAAACATTTTTATGAACGAAAACCATTCAGGATTTCAAATGTAAAATAAAAAATTTAGCTACATAGTACAAAATTCGGCCCTTATAATAAATCTACTAAATATAATTTTCATTGTTAACTCTGTTATTTGATCTTTCTGAATTGTTTTATATTAAAAAGCTGTAAGAAAAAAATTCGGAATCGACAACTCATCATTAGAAAGTACCGAGACGTTTTATCAAGATTATCGTAAAGTTTTAGGGGCAATCCATGTTATTTCTTCGGTAAACTATTTGACTACGAGAATAGAAAATTCTTTTATACTGCTGTTTCTACTTTGTAATATTGTACAATTATTACTTTGTTAGAAATCCTTCAAAAAACGACTCAAAATTGAATGATTTTAAATATTTTTTATTTAATCAACATTATTTTATAAGCCCCTTCCAATACGAAACCATTACTATAGATAGTAATGTATTCTATAATCTTGGAATTACTTCTAGTCTGCTCTTCAGCGTATTCTTCTTTAGAAAAGAGTCATGACCGAGGAAAACTCGCCTCATTTGTGTATTTTGCCGACCACTTCTCGTCAGCGTTCTCTATTTCTGGCTTCTTCCAGCACCAAAGTTCAAAATAATCAATGCCCTTGAGGTCTTGCTTTTCAATGGTCCGTGTGTCAGCGGAATATAACAATACTGGAAAAACTAAGGTTTTTAAAAGCTTATTGGAAGTTCATGCTCTTCCAGATTCTTGTGTTATCGCTTTCATTCGATAATAAAGCCTCAAGATAGACGAATTGGCTTAGTATTTTAAATTGCCCTATTTGATTGATGTATGTTGCTTTGACGGTTATTAAGTTATTTTAAAGTTAAGTTATTTTAAAGGTGTCAATACTGAGCTCATCCAATCCTCGAGAGCACTGCGCATAATATATTCATCATAAATGTTAAATACAATTGACGATAAGACACATCCTTGTGCAAGTCCAATAATAATCTAGATAGAAAACGCGACAGTTAAAATTTTGATTTAAAGGACGTGACTTGATCAGATTTAAGAATCAATTTAATTAAATTATTCTGCGATTTGCCCGTTTTTCGATTTATGGCCATAGAGAACGGAGTTTCAACTTATCGTCGTCAGGAACAAAAAAAAAACGATAAAGGAGCGTCGAAGTTTATTTCGGGGCTCGTACAATGCCGATTTTAATTTCTTTCGATTAATGACTGAATATAGAATAATAATCGGTATTGTTTAGTATTGTTATAATGAGGCTGAATTACGAGCGATGCTAATTTTTTTTTATAATTTTATTAGGTCTTTAACTTAATTCTCCACGTTTTTTGACCAACTTTGACATTCAGTAGCGTGTAAGAAAAATATTTGCGTTTTTAAGGAACTTAGTTTTCATAGGGGATGTTTCTACAGATTTTTGGCACGATTTTTGGTCTCGCAAACGCCGGTCTTAGGTGGCTAAATTTAGGTTGGCTAATATTATGTGAATTTTTTTTTGAGAAACATTTTGGGAAACGTCTACATCATTAAAAATTCATTTTCTGCAGTTTTCATATTAATATATTATTTAGAAAGGAAAGGATTTATGGTTAGAGGCGCATCAGGATCTAAGGCTATTTAGCAACTGGACCTACAGGTTAACGTGGGTTCCGAACCACGGTCCTCAGCTACAGACAAACCCAGGCCAGTACCCCGCTCAGGCTATCAACCGTTGATTATGTGCCTACCCATAAGTCTATCAGGGAGCCTACCGACTGGCGAGTGACCAACGTAGAACACTTCTCAGAAGGCGTCCGGCCTTACCCAGCCTTTAAATGGCGTGACTGCGGAGTAATTCATTGTCGGATTTTACACTCTTGCCTAGAAACAATCACAGACATTTAGGTGTGGATATGTATGGGCTTTGTGAGTATGTGAGTGTATATAAGTGTGTGTGTGTGTAGGGTAATAAGTAAGACTCCCTTCGATACGAAAATATGACATAATAAAGAACACTACGGATCTAATGAAGTTAAGAAATGGAAATAAATGATAAGTGAAAAAAAACGAGAAAATCTTTGTGTTTTTTTAAGAATCCAGATATAAGAAATCTTAATTAAAAAAAATACAACATCATTAAAAATTCATTTTCTGCAGTTTTCATATTAATATATTATTTAGAAAGGAAATGATTTATGGTTAGAGGCGCATCAGGATCTAAGGCTATTTAGCGACTGGACCTACAGGTTAACGTGGGTTCCGAACCACGGTCCTCAGCTACAGAAAAACCCAGGTCAGTACCCCGCTCAGGCTATCAACCGTTGATTATGTGCCTACCCATAAGTCTATCAGGGAGCCTACTGACTGGCGAGTGACCAACGTAGAACACTTCTCAGAAGGCGTCCGGCCTTACCCAGCCTTTAAATGGCGTGACTGAGGAGTAATTCATTGTCGGATTTTACACTCTTGCCTAGAAACAATCACAGATATTTAGGTGTGGATATGTATGGGCGTGTGTGAGTATGTGAGTGTATATAAGTGTGTGTGTGTAGGGTAATAAGTAACACCCACAGAAGGATTGCCAGGCAGGCTACTAAATCACCAGACCACCGCGGCCGGTTGTTAATTAGAATAATCTTATAAAGAAGTCTAATATTTTGACACTAGTGTAGATCATGAAATTCTGTCAATGCCTGGTATAGTTACTGAATGTTAAGGTAGTAGGCTTACCCGTTTTTTTAATCAAATAAAAGTTAAATTTCTTGATTTTTTATCCTTGAATTTCATCGTCACTGTGTATACAAAAATTTTAAAAAATAATCCAATAAAATATATTTTTTATAATCTAATACTTAAAAAAGAAATACTTTAAGAAAACCTTCGGTAAAAATGTAAATAAAAAAAAATGTTTAAGCTTTATTATACTTATGCTTATTAAGTTATAAAATTGTTTATGGCACAATAAAAACTAAAGAAGTTAAAGATAATACACGGCTCATAGATCGTATTCTTCGCGATATTGCGTCAATATACTTTGGTTTTATTGTCATTTTTATCTTTTATTGCCGACAAACAGGAAAAAAAGTTTCATTTTTACCCTTTAATCAACGTTTTTATTAGAACTAAACTAGGTCTCTATTATAGAACGATGAAACTATAAATTAGCTGGTAATTTGTTAGTAGAAACTTGGTCACTGACATACTTACAAAAATAGACGAACCGGAGAGAACCCGAAATATCTTCAAAACGTAAGCGCCAAGAAAAAAGAGCGTGGAGTGAAAAATGACGAGATAAGGACCCCGTCGGAGACTTGGGTAATATCAGGGGATGAACAATTCTCTAGTTATTGGCACTTGTGAAACATAAATAGTAATTTCCTCAAGGGGGTGTGTACATTTACGCTCCCTTCGATACGAAAATATGACATAATAAAGAACACTACGGATCTAATGAAGTTAAGAAATGGAAATAAATGATAAGTGAAAAAAAAAACGAGAAAATCTTTGTGTTTTTTTAAGAATCCAGATATAAGAAATCTTAATTAAAAAAATACTCGACATGTACATGTACATAAGCTCTCCTACCTTAAATCCTGCAGCGATAGCTGTATGCCGTTCTAATGTAATCGAATTGTGGGACATCCATTATCCTTTTCTCCCCGTAATGCTACTGTCTGTCAGTGAGCCTTGATCATCCGCAACCTTCACTTCCGTTCGGATTGATTTCCATCAGTCTATTGACTATTTTTGATCTGCATAGTTCTTCAGCATCTCTTTACATTGTTCGCCTCTTGATGTTCAGGCTCGTCAGGGTACGGACACATGCTCTCCCAAGTCAAGGATAAGGAGACTCAATTCACTATATATATATATATATATATATATATATATATATATATATATATATATATATATATATATATATATATATATATATATTAGATTTTGTCTCAGTGTTCAATGAGACAACAGTACCTGAGTGTCACATACAAAAACGGCGGGAGCAAAGTTGTATACCTTATATAATAATAATAAAGCAGCTCGACAGGCCTTAAAGACCCATGGCTTTCTCTACCATCGTTCTCTGTTTTACTCCATTCCTGGCGGCAACCTGTCATCCTCCTACCCTTGCTAAACCTAAATCTTTCTTGCATGCTTCCAACCACTTCCTTCTTGGCCGTCCTCTTTTTCTTCTTCGTCCATCTCCTCTTGACAATGCTTGTTTTGCCCATCTATTAGCCCATTCACCGCAATGTGGCTAGACCAATCTGAAGACCTAACTATCTGACGTATAGATGCCTTTCCGTATAGAAGTTTAATTTCTGCATTGGTTCTTCTTCTCCATATTGTTTCCTGTACTTTTACTCCACCAAATATCTTCCTCAGTACTCTTTGCTCCCAGACATTCAATCTTTCTTCTTCTTTTTTATTCATTACCCAACAGTCACAGCCATATAGTACCGTAGGTTGAATGAACTGTTCTGTACAACCTTAACTTTGCTGTCCATGTTATTTGTTTGATATCAGCATATTGTGTAACGCTCCTACAGATTTGCTTCCCCTTGCCCTCCTTTTTGATTACACTTCAATCTGATTAGATTGAATCATCTCCTGATGATGCTAACATGGTTAGCGAAACGTGCGTCGAGAAGTTTTCGAAAAGCGATTTGGTGTTTAGTGGTAAATATCTTCGAGTTTAAGAAAGCCAGCATTAAATATTCGCCACAAATTAGCTCGAATGGCTCTCGATGGAAAGATCATGTCATGAAGCGAATAGTGAAAGAAAATCATTTTTTCTGATGAAATAAAATGCAATATGAATGAGCCTGATGGTTTTTCCTTTTATTTTCATGATCTCAAGAACGAAGAAAAAAATTTTCGAGACGACAAATGAGAGGGGGAAGTGTCATGGTTTGAGCAAGTGTTGACTGCAAAAAAAAGGTAACTGTCTCTTCAGATTTGAATATCATTGAAAATTTCTGGAGGATGGTAAAGATCAAATTTACCACTAAACACCAAATCACTTTTTTTGAACTGCTCGACGCACGTTTCGCTAACCATGTTAGCATCATCAGATGATTTAATCTGAAGGAGATTTAATTGGTGATTTATTTTTTAGAAGAAAAAGTAGAAATTATAAGATTAGTTGGTGATTAATTATCGGTACAATTTACACTTACAATTTGACGGGGCAGCCATTCCTCATGCAATTAACGCAAGAAACTGGTTAAATAATAATTTTCCAAATTTTCGTTGGATTGGGCGAAACAGTCCTGTAATTAATTGACCGCCGAGATCCCCGGACCTCACGCCTCTTGATTTTTTTCTCTGGGTGACAATTAAAAATAAGATTTATGTTTCGAAGCTCCAAACTCGAGACGATTTTTGTGATTGTATTAGGCAGGTTTGCCGTAGCATTACCAAACGACAATTGAGAAAAGTAGTGAACCCTACCCGACGACGTATTGAAAAGTGCTTTATAGAAAATGACGAAATGATAGAAATGTCTAAATATTTAAGTTTTATAAGGCCAATTTAGATCGACCTGTAAATAAAGGACGTTTTTTTAATAGTTTGTAATTATTAGAAAAATGATTAATTATTATTGTAAAAATATCATAAAATAATATTAAGGACACTCAGTGATTTAGAACCTTGGAAATCGGTCCATTTTGGTTTAAAGTGGTGCTGGCCACGAATCCGTCGTAAGTTTTTCTCTAAAAAAGCCTTAATAGTAGTTTTCGAAAATGTTAGCCATAAAAGTTGACACAGCTAGCCATGATATTAGCAAAAAAACATGTGATACACTTTCTTAATGCCGTTTTCCGAAATCCATCCAATAAAAGAAAGTTTTTGGATAAATGGTTTTGGATTTGTGTTTGGTTGTTTGGTTGTTGTATTGTACGGTTGATTGTCGTTTTGAGTAACCGTTTTGTTTTAGAGTGTTTAGACATCTTCTTCATTGCACCGAATGATGTCATTTGGAAAGCATTGTTGTAGGGTCTGATAGATTTTAAAAATGCATTTGATTTTACATGTGTTCCATGAAGTAGCGATTTTAATAGCTCTGAAAGTTGGCGCCAAGGTTATAGTTTTATTTTGCCAGCTGAACAGCATAAACCTTCACATTCACCAATCCACTTTAATGCTTTACAATCACTACAAATTTTTGTCATTCAACTTAATTTTGATTCTTGTTTATAATCAACTGTAGGATCATACGAAAAACCACAATTTATTTTTACTTTCCAACGAATTTTTAATTTCATACGTCGTAAATCTTCTTTCCTTTTTTGTTCTTTTTGTAATCTATTTTCCGTTTCATCTTGACTTTCACATGCACGCTTAGCTTTCATATACTTTGATTTAGACTTTACCAAATTTAATTTGGACTTTCCTTTTTTAGGCATTTATGACTACAACAAACAATTGGGACTAATTAAAAACTATCTTGAGATTGACAACCGAAAATTCAATATAAAAAGTTGAAATAAATATCTTACTAATTTAATGCTGGGAATGTAATTGTTCGTTTTATTCTAATTTTTCCACGCTTCCTTCTTTTCTTCTTTTTCTTCTTTAATTGATAAATATAAACATATACATATATAAATATAAACATATACATATATAAATATAAACATATACTTATATAAATATAAACATATACATATAGATATATATGTTTTTAATATCTTTTTAAATCAGTCAATTGACATTTGATAAAAATTTGTTTAGGTTAGAAAAAAACAAACAAACTTTAATGCTGCAGAAAAATATTAATTTACTAGTTTAATTAATAATTAATTTATTAATATTAATAATAATAGTAGTTAATGTACATGATAATAATAATAATCAATAATAAGTTGATAAAAGTTGAAATTTTAAATTTAGCGTTTTTGATCATTAGCACCCCCACAACTGCTTTAGGAGTTTGAACTCCGTTGCAGACGTTCTTAATTAGTCTTGACATAGCCCAAGAAAGAAAAAATTCATTTCAAATTTTCATTTTAATAATAAGTTTATAAAAGCTATACAATCAGATAATTAGCGATTCTCATCATTAACGCCCCCGCAACTGGTGTAGGGAGTCCAACACTCATATAAATATTAGTCTATCCATTAAGTACATGTATTTTCTACATGGATACCAAGTTTCAAGTCAATCGGATGCATGGTTCAGTAGTTATAATGGAACATCCGTAAAAACCACTGTAGATTTATATATTAGTATACATTAACTAATATTTTGACACTCAGTGTATGTCTTCTTGTGACAAGATATCCCAGTCACGTAAAACACGTGCATCTAATGTGTTTAAAGTTACCGGCGACGGCGTTACCGGCTAATGATGTACCATACATGTTCTATCTAATTTTTGTTACGGGTTGCATATAAACTTACTCTGTCTGTTATTAACGTTGGCCTGCTTCCCATACATACAGCTTCCAGATAGTTCAGTATTTTCTTCTGGTTGTTTTCATTCTCAAATTTATCCTGCTTTATATTTCGAAGTACCCGGTGTATCTTTTCTATGATAAATAGGGCACCATATTTTATTCATAATTTTTCTTCAACGATCACATTCGATCTGTTCAACTTCCTTCAGTTTATTTGTTAGTCCTCCCTTGTACGGTTCTTTGATTTAAACGAAGCTAAGACTTTTGCTTACTAAATTGCTGTTACTAACATTTCTGTATAGTAATAACAAGACAACATTGTTGCGTTCTTTTACACCCCTTCAATCTTCTTCCGATTTAAAACTTATAAAATTTTAATCAAACACCAAACGATTTCGGGGAGATCCCGATTTTAGCAACCACCCTCGCAGAACCATCTTAAAGAAAAATAAAATCAAGATATAAAAAAAATTGCAGGCTGCTATAAAATGGATTAGAAACGGGTTTTACGGTTATGGGACCCTAAGGTTAAAAGAAACTCGGTTCTTTAATGAATATTTCCCCTAAAAAATACGATAATTTGGTGTGACGAGGTAACAAACCGTCTTTTATAGGGAGAATATGGAAGAAATATGGCAATATTTCTCTTTATGTCAGTTCTATTTGGCGTCAGGAAGACATATAACGTAAACTTTTGATTTATATTAGGTGAAGTTCTCTGGAAAATATTTTATTTGTTTGTTAGAAATAATAAAGTTTTGTAATAAGAGTGTTAGAGATTAAAAGAGTGTAAATGTCTAAAGACTGCTGTGTTCGGTTCATGTACAGACAAGATTCGCGAACTGTAGAGTAGTTGGAAAGCGACCTTCAGTTTGGGGAAATTTTTTTTCCGACAAAATGCACTTCTGGCTTAATGGGTTTGCGAATAATCATAACTGCAGAATTTTGGTCGATAAAAATCTTCAATTGATTCAGGAGTTACCTCTTTAGCTCCAGAAAGTCACTGTTGGTGAGGTTTTTGGGTTGAAGAAGAGATAGGACCATGTTTTTTTGAAGACGATGATAAAAATCGTGTTAGTGGTAATTGGGAACATTATAGGAATATTCCAACAGAACATCTTTAACCTGAATTGATAAATGTGGATATAAACAATGTTTACTTTCAACAAGACGGTGCCACACAGGTCCCCGGACAATCGATTTATTATATCACGCGATATATGTGAAAGAGCAACCGAAAACTGGGTTTCCAGAATACATGTCACCAGGCAATGACGAGGGGTACATTTGAACATTATTTTCAAAACTTAATGTCATTATTTGACCTTCAAGATAAAATATAAATAACCGGACTGTCACTTGTACTAATCATTGTACCTTATTTTAAGGTTCTGGCTATTTTATTGGATAACCCTTTATTGTACTAGGCCAATTGAAAAGTTCGCGAAGCGACATCTATAGAGCAGTAAAAGAACTATATAATCTACTATATTTTGAAGTTTCATCCTTCATATGAACATATGTGAAGTTTCAAGTCGATAGATAGACAGATAGTTCAGCAGACGACAGTTTGTGAACTTCTCTCTTGCTTTTCATAGTCGAGATTTTTCTAACTTTATGTTGAACGATGCTAATTGCAGTTTCATCCACATTGAATATTTTATTAGAGTTGAACTTAATCTTTTGCAATTCCGGTTTCAATATATCAAAAAAAGTCTTAACATTTCCTGTAGTAAAACCTTGTGCACGAGCTCGTGATAGTGACGTGCCATACATAGTTTCATCCACTGGGTCTGTGAAAATGGGAGAGGAATATTATTCCTGATAGCCAAATGGAAAGCCATTCGTTTTAAATCAGAAGCGGTGACACTATAGTAATTCTTCTCAATTTGCAAGCAATAGTTTACCAACTCTTCTTCTAATTTTACTGGTAATAATGGTTTTCTTCCCATTTTCCCAGAAACTACATCTATAGATTTTTCAGATTTTTTTACGTAATCTTTCAAAGTAGCTCTCGGATCGTTAAATAACTTAACTGCCTTTTCATAACCCATTTCTTTCATTCGTACAGCTTTTTTCATTGCTTCAGGATCCCACAACTTTCTCCCTTGGCATCTAAGAATAAACTAAATAAATATAGAAAAAAGTTACAGAAAATACTCTTGCGACTGTACCTTATCAGTGTTATTTTTGAAAATGGAAAATATTGAAAATCGTGCAGTGATTAAATTCTTTATAAAAAAAGGTTTAAAGGCAATGGAAATTCATAGTGAAATGGTAAATGACTTAGGGGACTCTGCTCCTTCAAATACAATGGTCTATAAGTGGGCAGGTGAGTTTCAACGTGGTCGTACAAGCCTGAATGATGATCCTCGTTCTGGACGTCCAATAAGTGAAGCTACTGAACATTTAATTAATTCTATACATGATATGGTTATGGATGACAGACAATTGATTTTGAGTGAAAATGCTAATGCCATGGACATCTCAACTGAATGGGTGCCTCATATTTCGAAAAAGGAACTGGGCACAGAAAGCTTTGTGCAAGATGGGTGCCGTATTTGTTAAATTCCGATAAAAAACGACTTTCTAAACAACATTTGAATCTTTTTCGAAAGGATGAAATAGATTTTACACGTCGTCTTGTAACTATGGATGAGACTTGAGTCATTACGATCTTGAACTGCGACAACAAACCGCCCGCAGAGTAAACTGAGTCCGGTTGTTCAGCTCCGAAGCAGCCAAAGTTATTAAAATCGACCAAAAATGGTAGGGCATCAATTTTTTGTGACACAAAAAGCACACATTTTGTAATTGGTTACCTTTAAACCGGTAAAACAATAACAGGACAGTATTACTCAAACCTTTTGAATCAATTGGATGGAAAAATTTGTGAGAACAGACCTGGTTTAGTGAAGAAAAAAAAATTTGCAAAGTTGTTCTTATAATGGCCAAATTGAAGGAGTTACACTACGAATTGTTGGACCGTCCACCATATTCACCAGATCTGACCCACTCTGACTTGTCATCTGTTCCCAAATCTCAAAAAATTCCTCCGTGAGAAGCGTTTTTCATCAAATGAAGAAGTTATAGCAGCCGCAGATGAGAATTTTGAAGGACTTCCAGAAAATCACTTCAGAGATGGAATAAATGAATTGGAGAACCATATAAAATGTATAAACTTGTTTTATCATTTCCGCTCCTCGAATTTTTCAACTAGCCTAGTATTAGCTGCTTAGGCACAATACCTATAAATACATTTGATGTATCGCTTATTGATTCTACAGGTTTACAGTGCTCTTTTTAATGTTCAGAATTCTATGCTGTCGAAAGCCTTTTCATAGTCACTAAATTTCAGATAGAAGGGTTTGTAAAATGTTTGTAAAAATGCAATGATGATAGGCCCAATATCCAATTCTAAATCCCCTTGTTTCTCGGACTGATATTCGTCCAATTTTCTTCTCAGTGTTTTAGTTATCGTTTTTGTAAAGAGTTTATACAGTTTATCCATAATGTGATAGGCCTGCATCTTTTCAATTGGGTTTTATCAGCTTTTTTATACAGCAGGACTGTCAATTTTTCAGCCCAATCCTGTCAGATCGTACCCTGATGTAAGAAGTCGTTTAAGAGAGTTTATTTCTTTTACAGTTATGACCAAAAAAAATAAGAGTACTATTTAGAAAATAGGTTTTCAAGTAATAACATTTCTTGGATGAAAATAATGTGGTCAAAAAAATCAGAATATTGATAACTTTGGATCACATTTTATCAGAAATTGGTTTTTATCGTTTGATTGGCATTGTTAGTATAAGTTATCTGTGTAGAAACATTTTAAAAACAATGAGTCGTACTAAACATTGTACTGACAAAGAACGCCGGCTAATTTTGCAATTGCGAGAACAAGTTCCTTAAATTTATTTGTCAAACTTTAAACAGATCTTGCGTTGTATAAAAAGTATTAAAAGAAAAAAAACATGGAGCAAAAACCAGAGTTCCAAGGCCGGAAACGGAAAACTTCTAGTCGAGAAGATGCTCGTTTAATTTGCGAAGTGTGTAAACATCCTTTTTTGACTCCGACGATTGCCAAACGGAAATTACAGTTACCAATCAGTACGAGAAGTATTAGGAGACGATTGCAACAATTTGATTATAATGGCAGAATTACAAGGAAAATTCCCTATTTGAATTAAAAATACTTAAAAATAACTTAATAATACTTAAAATACAACGTAAGGAGTTTGAACGAAATAATTTTAATAGAGAACATTGAAAAAATGTTCTTTTTTTCGACGAAACTACAATAAATTTATTTGGTAATGTTTCAGTGTGTGCGCCTTAAAACATACTGTTGGTTGCGTCAAATGTGGTGGTGGCAATGTTAAAATTTGGGGTTTATTTTTATATGCCGGTGTTGGTCCAATTCACTGGATAAAACAAAACATGATCAAAGAAATTTACTTAAACGTCTTACAGAATATTATGTTGCCTTATGCCGAAGAACATATGCCATTACTGTCGAACTTTCAGCACGACAATGATCCCAACACACCGGTAAAAGTGTGTTGCCTAACCCACAATACTACTTTTTCTTTTTTTTGCGTGCTATTTCTAACCACTTTTATTTTTGTGACCAAGCTCTTAGTGATTGAAAGTTATGTATTTTTTGAAGTTTAGTTAACATAATTTTTTGTTTATATTTATCTGACAAATTCGTTGATTACTTCATGTGGTGTATATATAAAATGTTCTGTTCTAGTTTATTCGTTTTGGCCATAACTGTATATTCTCCATTATACAAGTTTCTTTATTCTTTTTTTCATCTTGTTTTCTAGTTACTTTCTGTAATTTTTTAACAGTTTTGAGCAATTCTGGTATATCTTGATTCCACTCGGTATATCGTTGTGCTGCCTAACTTTTCACCCCAAAATATCAACGGTTTTCTTTTCTGTTTTCTTTTAAGAAAACACTAAACTTTATATAGAATTCGAATTAAAAACTGTTGAAAAGTTTTGATTATTAACTGAATATTGAAAAACTCAAAGTTTACCTAAGAAAATGAACGTCTCCGACAAGATGAAATTGAAATCAGAAAAAAAATGTTTCATTTTTATTTAGTTAACCAGCTGGGTTTATTTTTTTGCGAAAAACACTTACGTTTTCATTACTTTTAAGTTTTTTTTTTTGGAAAATTGTTATCATTTCTCAAGGGTTTATAAAACTGAAGAAAACAAATTTATACACGCAGAGGATGATGGATTGAGGAAAGGCTTGACAAAAAAGGATTTGTACTAAACGAGAACCGTTTTTTTCAGAGTGTATGCGCGGAGTTAAAGTAAAACCAATTCGAACAAAGGAAAGAATAGTTCTCAATATTATACGAGCAGATTTTTTCTTTGTTAAAGATTTTTATAAAGAACCAGTTGGGGCTAGATTTTTTTTTCTTTAGTCACTTATTATCTTGGTTATTAAAAAAGTGTTGTATATAATTAATTAAAGTTAGAAATCACGTGGAAGCGTTTTTAAACACTTTATAGACTTAATTTTTGTTTTTGGTGGCAAAGAGTAACGGTACGTTTGACAGTTTACTGTAGATTAATTGTTGTTTACAATTTAAAAAAAAATATATTAAAATAAATGCTGAACTAAGGGCTATGTCAGCAATGACATCATCTGTTGGGGTTGACTCATCTGGTTGAGGTGCAAGCTGGCGATGTTAGTCATATAACAATTTTTTTTAGTAAATTTTATTTAGGTATACTAGGCTTGTTCATAAAGTTCTCGATCAGATTCACAGTGTGTATATAATATATATATATATATATATATATATATATATATATATATATATATATATATATATATATATATATATATATATATATATATATATATATATATATATATATATATATATATATAATCACCAACTATATTATTATATTAAAATAATATTAAGAAAACTGAATGACACACAACCAAGAAAGCACGCAGTATTCAGAAGTGGATTCAGTAGAGTGAATGGATCACATTCAGGTTGTGCAGCCAGGCCATAGAAAGACACAACGAATACACCATGCCACTGTGCTTGGCTTTTATCGACTACGAAAAAGCATTTGATCCAATCTCAAAGCAAATCATAATGGATGCATTGCTTAGCCAGTAGCATAGACGGGAATGGAAAGATGTATGCTTGGCATTACAAGACGAGACAGAAAGCCCTGCATATAGATCAGGGTACAAACGAAAGGGTGTGACATCATTGAAACGGTAAAGCAATTGAAATGGAGATGTACAGGCCATATAACGAGGCAATGGGACGATAGATGGACCATTTCAATCCAGGAGTGGATACCGCTTGATCGCAAACGTCCTCGAAGAAGATCGAAAACACGATGGACTGATGACATTGTTAAGTACATTGGGCCCGATTGGTAGAGGAAAGCCCAGGATCGTGAAAGTTGAAGGCATCATCCTGAAGTGGATTGATATATGAAATGGTGTGAAGACCATTTTTGGTCTTCACACAATTCACACACCACCGGTCTTTTTGTGTTTAGTTGGTTAAGTAAAGCAAATAAATTTTCACATTTTGAAATAATGAAAAAACTTCTTTGTTGAAGTGTTAAATATGGAAGGATATACAAAAAGAGTTATATTCCTGTTTACAGCATTTTTCTTTTCGTTTTCAACGTTTAAAAACTGGGTCGAGACCTTTTCAAGCGGCCTTGGTATGCTTCAAAAATTTGTACGTTAAAAATAAAATTGTCGATTTAAAACTAATTATGATCAGGGTATTAAAAAGTTAGAATGTCGTTGGTCTAAATGAACTGAATTGCAAGGTGGTTGCGCAAAAAAAAATAAAGAAAAAACAAAAATTTTGTGTTTTCTTTGCCAGACCGAGAACTTTCCAAACGACTCATGTAATAAAGAGTGCAGATTTTTTTGTTTGTTTGAGACACAGTAAAAACCTAAAAATAATTATTGAAAACTTATATAAAAATGTTGTTAATTTGTTAACATTCAACAAGATATTATTCCAAAAGGCTCAATATAACCAATAAATAATATATCGAAAAACATAACAGTATTAAATTTAATTGCTGTTTATTTATTTAGTATTAGTGTCGAACATTTCTGTTAACAAGGGTCTAGTCGCCTGGGACCCGATATTTATGGCAACAGTGTCAAGTAAAAAAAAATATTGCAGACGAGTATAGATACTTTTTGTGGTCTTTACGACAAAAACTACATACCGATCAGCTTATTTGGTAATGTACCTGCTTTTGAATTAGTTTATTTGAAAATATCGTTGTGTGCGAAACGTTGTGAAAAGTGTGGCTCGGAAAGTGCAAAGACAATTTGATAATTCAAGTAGAATTTTTCATTGGTCAATGGTGAGTACTAAATATAATTTTAAAATGATTATTTATGTTTTGGTTTGGTTTATTTGGGTTTTTTCGCCACGATCTAAAACTCAAAAAATATCTGCCGGCCGCGGTGGTCTGGTGGGTTAGTCGCCTGCCTGGCAATCCAAAGGTAGCTGGTTCGATTCCAGCGCTCGGATGGGTGTTTTTCTTTCATTCTTCTGTGCGTCTTACTTCCTACCCTACACACACACACGTCCACATATATCTACACCTAAACGTCTGTGATTGTTTCAAGGCAAGAGTGTAAAATCCGACAACGAACTACCCCTCAGTCACGCCAGTTAAAGGCTGGGTAAGGCCGGATGCCTTCCGAGAAGTGTTCTATGTTGGTCACTCGCCAGTCGGTAGGCTCCCTGATAGACTTATCGGTAGGCACATAACCAAGGATTGATAGCCTGAGGGGGGTGCTGCCCTGGGTTTATCGGTAGCTGATGACCGTGGTTCGGAACCCACGCTAAGCTGTAGGTCCAGCCGCTAAATAGCCTTAGATGCTGATGCGCCTCTAACCATAAATCGTTTCCTTTCCTTTTCAAAACATATCAAAAATATCTGTTCTTATGTAAATAAAGAATCACTGGGTAAAAACAAAAAACCAAACGGAGACAAATTTCTCAGTAGTTTTTTTTTGTAATAAATTTGCATAACGAACAAAATTTTAAAAATATAAAAATGTTCTAAAAAAATATACAAACTTTTAACGTTAACGTTTCGGGAAGTATTATTAATTATTAACGTTTCGGGAAGAAATTCAGAAAATATAGGAAGTAAATATATTTTTTGTGTATGTCAATGATACTTACATTGACAATTAATTTTTAATGACAGTGACATACTACCAAAAAATATATGTATAGGTGAGGTTTACCGTGTGATTGTGATTGTTTATTGAAATTCTTAAATGTTTTTAATTGTATTCTTTAGAATCGGGAACCATATTGAATTTAAATCTACCGAAGGCATAGCAATACTTTCATTTTTTTTTAAATTAATTATAGCGGTTTCTTTTAATCTTCTGTATTTTGTTACCGATTCTTTTAATACCGTTTTGGAATTATTCCAATTGATTTTATGACCCGATTCCCATGCGTGTTGACAAATTCTAGATTTATTAAAATCGCCCTTTCTAAGAAGGTTTTTTTTATTCTAACATCTAATGGTCTAGATGTCTCACCTATATAAAATTTGCCACATTCGCAGGGAATTTTATAAACCACATTTTTGGTATTTTGTTATGTGTTGTTTGATTTAGTTTTTGTTAATAGTGATCTAAGAGTATTTTTTCTTTTAAATGTTCTTATGTTGTATTTATTTCCTACTCTTTTAATTGTGTCAAAAATACCGCGGATATAAGGGATTGTGAGGTTGATTGTTTGAGAGTTATTATTATTGTTATTAATAACTTGTCTGTTTTGTCTAGTATCAAAATTTTTAAGCGATTTATCTATAAAATTTTTGGGTAATTGTTTTTTATTAAAATGTCTTTTATGTGATTTGTTTCTTTTTGTAGTGTATCACTGTCGGTACAAACAAGTTTTGCTCTGTCATATAATCTTTTAATTACTCCTATTTTGAGTGATTCGAAAAGAAATTGAGATACCTATCTGTGTTTGTCGGTTTTCTATAAGTTTATTACAAAAATTAATTTATTTATTTGTGTTTAAATTTATTATAAGAAAGAATCACTGACAAATTTGTCTCCGGTTGGTTTTTTGTTTTTACCCAGTGATTCTTTATTTACATAAGAACAGATATTTTTGATATTTTTTGAGTTTTAGATCGTGGCGAAAAACCCAAATAAAGAAAAAAATAAATATAAACCTGTTTTTTATTACTACGTTTTGAACACATTTTTTTTGTATACTTTTCTTTATATCCTTCATTTCATCATGTTTATTTTAACGAAATATACAGAGCGTTGAATTATAAGCTATTGTATATTTTATTATCGTATGAGGATAATTTGTAAATGTGGCTTGATGATAATGCTTTTTCGAAAGAGATCCTCTAGGCCATAGGGTATAATTATATAGATTGAAACTATATACTGTAGTAAGTTCTTTTTAACGGAAGAGATTCAAATCGAATTGATTCAAATCTGGATAATAAGGTGAATGTTCTAACAAGTTGTTATTGAAAATATTTTAATGTTTTTAGGTTGATTTGAAAAGTTTTTGGGTTAATGAGGAACAAATAGAACATCCCATTAGTAAAAATCATTATTTTTTTGTAGATTAAATGCTTTTGTGAACAAGTCTATCGATTTGATATATATAGATTCGATATACTGTGTTTCTATCAAATAGTATGGTATTTTATCATATCAATAGAAGATAATTGAATAGTAATTTCAAGGTATCTTTTAGCATAAGTTCTTATTAACGGAAGACGTTAAGGTCGATGGGAACCAAATCCAGAGAATAAGGCGAGAATAAGAATTAAATTTTCATTCTGAGCACTGTTTAAATGGAAAAGCGTGTTCCTTTTCACATATTGAGTGTTTGTGAGGATTTTTCGTTGAATGTATTGGAATTGTTCTTGTTTCTACTAATTTTAACATAAGTCCTTTAAGATATAGGTAGGAACAAAGGACGGCAGCAGTCAAATCCGGAAAATGATGTGGATTTTGAAAAATTTTATCTTCTCTTTTTGCAAATATTTTTTAATATTTTTCTGTATTGTATATATATATATATATATATATATATATATATATATATATATATATATATATATATATATATATATATATATATATATTTATATAAATATATATAGATTCTTAACGCAAACAGCTAAATCTAATAACCTACTAACTTATACGACCTTTTCAATTCAACGATCCCATCAAATTATATAAAATGATTATGAGGTTTCATAATATTAGTGTTAGAGATGAATGTGTCTTGATCTGTTTAACATTCTAGTTTATATAGCAAGAAATATGTTCAGCCATGCTGCACATTTACTAGATTAAACTATGTTCATACTTATTACGAACATTTGGAACATTATTTATTATGCTTTGTAGTTTGACCAAATATCCTACGAAATAGTTGGACCACAAGCAAAGTTCCATACTGCAATAAAGCAATATAAACTGTTTATTTAGTTCACATAAAATATTTCGTTCTATGTAGTTTCGTATTGGAATCCAGGAAAATAATATAAAGAGTCGAAATTATAGTGAATCGATTCTAAAATTTTTGCGAACGGTTTTTGTTTATTTCACAGTTAGATTATTCCAAAGTTTAGAATTATTTCAAAGTTAGATTGTAGCAAGCATAATAAATATTTTATCTGTTATGAAAATTGCAAGACACTTTTGTAAAAAATATCATATAGCACAAAAAAATTGTTTTCGACACCACTTTGCATTTCTTTTAAAAATATCTGATGAATGATGACTAATTCGTTCTCTATATGTGCAGGTTATCTAAAAAAATCTAAATATTAAAGAAATATCGTTATAAATGTTTTTATTCTTCGGAATTTCAATCTTGCAGGTGCCTTTTCCACAGTGCTTTTTATTTTTATTTTAGTTTCGGGTATCAAACATAATCGTAATGGGTCAAATCGGGCGAATATAGTGGATGACCAAAGATTTCATTATCTTTTCGAGTCAAAAATAGACGAATAATGTACAGTGTGTGTGCATTGTACTTATCAGCGTTCAGTTTTCTTGAGTACATACTAGATGTTAAATCAGGTAAATATTTTTAATACCGCAAATATATTTGAAAAATTGCCACCCTCTTATTTAATTACACCATTTTTGCAAAGATAAATTTGTACATTTCTTGTTGGTTGGTATTTATGAAAAAGCCCTTATTGAAGGATTCTCTAGAACCTTTTCTTGATTATTTTCATTTGGCAATAGTACTTCTTCATCGCTTCCTTCATGAGGAAGAAATATCTTTTCTAGGTGTTAAATAAAGCAACCAGATTTACTAGTCTAATGGGTGGCGTTTTTATAATGGGTCTCTTGATGCTTTTAGTTGATGTCCAAAGGCACTTTTCTTGATATCGTTTATTGTATCATAAAATTTGCCATTCTCTTACTTGCTGTTAAATCTCAAAAACCTTAAGCTCAATGTGAATTTGGATTGATTTTTCTTATTTCTTATACCCAAATACATATTATGTTATAGAAAAGAGCAAATCTGATATATAGTTTTTTGCAATTTTTCCATATAATCGTGAAAATTTGGAATTTTTGGCAATTTTCTATTTTTTTTTAGAAAAAACTTTCGATCTAATTGACGTATTTTGAAGAGACTTTTTGTATTTTGAAAAGTTGCATGGAGGAGGTGGAACATGGAGGTAAATTTAACAAGTTTCATTCTCGTATATAGCTCTTAAATGTCAAAAACCTTAACCTCAATGTAAATGTAGATAGATTTTTCGTATTTCTCATATATATTTTAAGCCGGTCGCGTTGGTGCGGCGGTAAGAGCGCCTGCTTTGCCGAATCCGCGCTGGAGCGATAGCTGGTTCGATTCCAGCGCTCGGATGGTTATTTTTCTTTCTTCTGTCCGTTTATCTTTCCTAAATGTTTGTGATTGTTTCTAGGCAAGAGTGTAAAATCCGACTACGAATTACCCCTAAGTCACGCCAGTTAAAGGCTGGGTAAGGCCGGATGCCTTCTGAGAAGTGTTCTACGTTGGTCACTCGCCAGTCGGTAGGTTTCCTGATAGACTTATGGGTAGGCACATAACCAAGGGTTTATAGCCCGAGGGGGGTGCTGGCCTGGGTTTGTCGGAAGCTGATGACCGTGGTTCGGAACCCACGTTAAGCTGTAGGTCCAGTCGCTAAATAGCCTAGTTGCTGATGCGCCTCTAACCCAAACACTTTACTTTTACTTTTTACATATTTTAACATAAATCCGAGAAAATCTGAGATATGAAAATTTGTTGCATATGTACCATGTATAAAGTGATGGAAATTTGAAATTATTTTCGTCCTGATCGAGATATTTTAAGGAAAATATTGGTACTTTTATAATATTTTTCGAAAAATAGATTGGCATTACCATATTATTTAATAAAGTAAATCCGTGACACAGAAAATGGTTATGCCATTTTTTCCTTGTGAAGGTTTGTGGTTTTGGACCATTTTCAAACTCTTCTATTAAACTTATGTTTTGGTAAATATATTTCAAAACAAGCATAAGTATGATTTTTATAATTTTTGGGTTGGTTTTTTTTAAACATTGTCTTTCTATATAATTACTTGCATTTGAAAGCTATGAAACATAACAAATTCAATTAATTCCAAATAAAAAGAAAACTCTTATTTAAGAGACCCAACACTATAACATTTCTTGATATAATCCAATTTGCCTTTGCTTAATCGTGAGAATTCGAAAACTTTATAATAAGCTCTTCTATACGTTACGTATAAACACGTGTAAATTTCACACGGTGGTTCCCCAAATCTGTCTTGCTTCTATTACATGATTAAGGAAGGATTTAATTAGTGTCAAACTGAGTTTAATCTAACATCAATTAAACAAAATTTGTTTATTCGACTGTATATAACCTTAATACTTATGTTAATGAAGAATATTAGTTCTGTTTCGTATTAACCCCAGTGCCAACTGATTTAGGATAGTAAATAATCAATTAAAATAAAGTATTTTAATGTTTACTAGAACTCGAAACTTTACAGTTAATTAAATAAATAATTTATTTATAAGTTGAGTTATTTAAAGAAAAATATTGGTTTTATTCCGTGGTACCTCCAGTTTCATCTAGGATGGGTTTGGGGCCTCAAAACATCATTCAAAATGGAGTATTTTAAATACTAAATATAACTGTGAGCTTTAAAGTTGATTATGTGAAGAATTAATTATTTGTTAGGTTGGATATTTTTTCGTGGTATATGCAGTTTTATCCAGAAGGGTTTGAGGTATCATATCGCTGGTAAACATCTTGTTTGGTTAATTCTGAATATGGCTTTGAACGTCATAATTGATTGTTCGGCATCATTGTTTTAGCTATGAAGTTTTATGATAAATGTTAATTTCTGAATATGACTATCAGCTTCAAAATTGATTATTTGGTGTCTTCTATAATATATAGACCGAGTGATCGTGCAGACCTAGGAAGAATTTTGATGTTAGTCTCCTCCGTTGTTTTCTTTGATGCCGGATTCATCTCCAGCTATTACGAAACCAAAAGAAAAAATCATACAAAGGAAAACGTCAAAAATTACGGATTATTCTCCAAAATAATGAATTTCTTATTTATTGACTCCAGTTTGATTTAGACCAGGGATCGAATAAAACAGATAATCAAATCATCAAAAATATAACGAAAAGATATTTATCATAAATATTTCTATGGAATATTTGAAAGGTTTTCGGATCGCCGTAATGAAAATCTGTTTTTCATGTGGCCAGTTTTCCCGCACCGCAAAACAAAAATCGTTTATGTTACGCTCTAATATTAAAACAAAAACCTTTGGGGTTCTAGTTCAAAAAAAAGGAGAAATATCCAAAATGATGGCGTACAAAAATATTTATGTAATCTAGACAGTGGTTTTCAGGTGACTAAAAATAATTTTCGCGATGATGATTGATGGATTAACATTAATTAGATGTTCGCGTATTTGAGTTCGACATTTTTTGCGAAAACAAAAGTTTTTAAATTAAACACTTTGGAAAAATATGTGTAATGTAAAGTAACTAAAGTTTTTTGCGAGAAAAAAACTATGTATTCAGTTAACGGAATTGTAAAAAAGTGCGCGTGTGAGAATCAGTCAATAAAGTTTGCAGTAACTTAATGATGTCGACATGTGTTTGCCACAGTCTAGCCAACGTTCAAAATCTCAAATAAGTTTAATCGCACAAAAAAAAAGCTTCTTTTGTTTCATTGGTAAAAATCAAACGTAAAGAAAGTAAAAAAAATAAAGAACATATTCTAAATTGTATAAATAAAACAAGGTTGTCTAATTTCCACTTATATTTTTCTCTAAAACATAATCCGTTTCTCAACACTATAGCTTCTTCGGATCGTTCACAAAGAATGAAATTGCCCGGTTCAAGATATTTCATTGCCTTTCGGCAAAATGTTAATTACCCCAATAAATTTCAATAAAAATATTCCTAGTTTCTTCCAAGGCGCCAGAGTCGGAGCGGTTTAACTTTGGGTCACTGAATAATTATGGAAAAAATAAAATATTGTTCAATTATCTCAGCCTAGGCTGGTCGGGTTTACAATGCCAAGATGAGAAAGCAGTTCAGCTCCTCCCATTCAGCTTAGTACCTTACGAACAATGTGGCAAGTTTGTAAGAGAACTGCTCATTGTAATCGATTTTGAAACACCAAGAATTTATAAGTTTTTGGAAAAGGTTTTGCTACTAGGCATATAACAAAACCCATATAACAAAAGGTAACACCCCCGCTTTCTGGAGTTTTGCATTGATTTTTCAGATCAAATGCAGGATTTTTATACTTCGTTACCTTTTCCATTTCAGTTTTTCTGATGTTGTGAGAGAGTGGTATCGCAATGTCAATTATGAAAGCTGTCCTCTGCGTTTTGCCGTTGACTATAATATCCAGCCTATTATAGTCAACCGTCCGATCTGTTGTAATTTGTCTATCCCAGTACAGAATGGTATCGGCTGATTAAAGTACGAGGGAAGGCGTGTACGTGTAATATGGTGGAGGTATCTTATCAAATAGCGAGTGCTTTAAAGCGATTTGCTGGTGTATAATTTTCGCCAGCTGATTATGCCTGCCTAAATAAGCATTAGGGCCAAGGACTGTACACCCTCCAATAAGGTGTTCAATTGTTTCTCCCACACCACCGCACTTCGTGCACTTGTCGACAACATCCATGTGTAGTATACCTTATCCTGAATAGCTGTCACAAAGCCTTCTGTTTCTGATATCTTTCAGTGCTGTTCTACTATCAAGACGATTCTGTTTATTTAGATTCAGCGAGGTGATACTCTGGTCCTTCTTTACAATTAGTTTCATTAGTGTACTATGTGAACTAATGAAGCGCTCTCTCATCCTATTCTCCTGGTTGAGACAAAGATTCTTGACATTCACAAGCCCTCTACCTCCCAACTTTCTTGGAATATATAGCCTTTTTGTAGTCGAATTGGGATGTAAACATCGGAACTTTGTCAATCTTCTTCGTGTCAATCTATCCACTTCATCAAGATCTGCTACGGACCATTTAACAATGCCAAAAGAATATGTTAGAGTTGGCACCGCCCAGCCATTGATCGCTTTAATGAGGTTTCCACTGTTCAGTTTGGTGTTTAGGAGTTTTGTTAGATGTAACTGGTAACTGGAAAAATTCTTCTTTAATAGGCTATAATCAAATTTATGGTTTTGAAGCATTCCTAAATATTTGTATGAGTCTTCTGATGCTAGTTCTTGTATACCGCAGACTGCTGAATGTTGGTATTTTATTATTCCCTTTTGTATGCTGATAGTGGATCATTTCTCGAGTCCGAATGACATTTTGATATCCCTACCAAATAATTCGACTGTTTTTATTAATTAATGTAGTTTTTCTCTTGTTTCTCCATAGAGTTTTAAGTCGTCCATATATAGAAAATGAGATAGTTTTCTGGAATTTCTCATGTCAAGTTTGTAGCCTATTGTTTAGTAATGTGGACAGCGGATTTAACGCTAGACAAAACCAAGCAGGGGAGAAGGAATCTCCCTGAATTGTTATTATTATTATTCTGCTCATCCTTACTGTAGAATCTCAGCTCATGCTGGCCGATATTCAAATGCCAAGATGAAAAAGCAATTCAGCTCCTCTCACCCTAGCATAATATCTTACGAACAATGTGACACGTCTGCAAGAGCACGGCACGCTGTCCCACTATGGCAATCGATCTCGAGATCCCGAGGCCCTCGAGGTTCTTTGAAAATCTCTTACTTATCAGGCCTTCGGCGGATATAACGAAGGGCACTACATCTACCTTACTCAGTTTCCACTGGTTCTTCAAGTCGTATGCCAGATTTTCATACTTTGTGGATTTTTCTATCTCAGTTTTTCTAATGTTGTGAGATAGCGGCACTGCGATGTCAATTATAAAAGCCCTCTTGTCCTTTTTGTTGATTAGAACAATATCTGGCCTGTTATAATCAACCGTTCGATCAGTAGTGATTGGTCTGTCCCAGTAAAGAATGGTATCGGATGATTCAAGTACAGGAGAAGGAGAGTACTTATAATATGGAGGAGGTGCATTTTCTAATAGCGAGTATTTTTTTGCAATTTGTTGATGTATAATTTTTGCCAGCTGATTATGCCGTCCTAAATAAGCATTAGGAGCAAGGGCCGGGCAACCGTCAATAAGGTGCTCAATTGTTTAGAGTTTGGATGCAGATGAGTTTGGATGCAGGCATCGGAACTTTGTCAATGTTCGGCGCGTCAACCTATCGAGTTCATCAAGGTCAGTTTCTGACCATTTAACTATGCCAAAAGAATATGCCAGAGTTGGCACCGCCCAACCGTTGATCGCTCTAATGAGGTTTCCTCCGTTCAGTTTGGTGTTTAAAAGTTTAGTAAGTCTCTTTTGGTATAGAGTGGAAAAGTCCTTCTTTAACTGGTTATGATCAAGTTTATGCTTTTGGGGTATTTCTAAATATTTGTAGGATTCTTCTGGTGCTAGTTGTTGTATCTTACAAAGTGTTGAATGTTGACTCTGAACCTTTCCCTTCTGTATACTAATGGTAGAGCATTTGTCCAGTCCGAATGACATTCTGATATCCCTACTGAATGTTTCAACCGTTTTTATCAATGAGTTTAATTTTTCTCTAGTTTCTCCATATAATTTAAGGTCATCCATATATAGTAGATGAGAGAGCTTTCTTGGATTCCTCATGTTAAGTTTATATCCAATATTGCTGTTGTTGAGTAGTGTGGACAAAGGGTTCAATGCTAAACAGAACCAAATTGGAGAAAGGGATTCTCCCTGAAAAATTCCCCTCTCGATATTTGTAGCAGCAATGCATTGTTGGCCGACAAAAAGATTCGTTTTCCACTTCCCCATCAGGCACTTTAAAGAATTAACAATCTGGGGGCTAATTTTATAGAAATTCAGAACCTCAACCAGCCAATCGTGAGGGACACTATCGAATGCTTTCTTGTAGTCTATATAGCAGATATTTAAGTTGCGTTTTCGTTTTCGCGCTTGCTCAAGAACTACAGCATCGATCGTCAATTGTTCCTTGCAGCCCATACTTGCTCTTATACATCCTTTCTGTTCTTCTTCAAAAATGTTGTTTTTATCACAATGTTGGTAGATTTTTTCATTGAGTAGGGCTGTGAACAGTTTATATAACACTGACAGACATGTGATTGGTCTGTAGTTATTGGGTTGCTTAACGTTATTATTATTATTATTATTATTATTATGCGTGACTAAAATATTGTTTATTGGCTTGTGTATTTTGAATTTATTAGTACAATAAAAATTATAACTTAAATTTAATTATGTATATTATATTTAATTATATTTAATTCGGTTTCACACCCACTGTCACTTTGATCTACATTAGTAATAAGTGGTTCTATATTATTAGTAAATGATACATAGAAATCTTCTATTTTAACAACATGGTTAATCGAATTTATGAAACTTTCTTTGGAAATACTATCTACAAGTTTCCTAATTAATGTTGCAGCACTTGCACTTAGAATCGGAGAAAAGTTTTCTGCTCTAACATTGAATTTTACCTGATGCCACGTATACTCAACTGGATTAAAAATACAGTAATACGAGGGAAGGCGTCAAACCGTATGTACTATATCGGTTGCAATGGTATCACATCACTATTCCTTTTTATATGTATTTTCGTTCGTATATATCGTTTTCTAACATACAGTTCTGAATTTCCAATTTTGTGTTATTTGCATTAGGAACTTTATTTTTTTGGCGGTTATGATAACTAGCACTGTCCATTACAATTGCGCTTTCCTTAGGCACATTGGGCAAAAGGTTATTTATAAACCAATCGTCAAAAAGTTCTCCTGTGGTGTCGTCATGATAGTCCAAAGATGAATGTTTAATATTTTTGGAGGACAACCGTAAACAATTTGTTTACAACCAGCATGTAAAATTGTAATTCTTCCCTTGTTTTTTCTTTCCCTTATTCTTTCCCTTGTTTGCTGGGGCTTTGGTTTGGCATTTTCTTGATGTATCTACCCATCCTTTTGCTGGCGCCTCATGTGTATCGAACCATGTTTCATCAAGGTAGATAATGGGCCGATTTTCTAATCTGTATTTTTTATAGAGTTTAAGTAGTCAAATCGCTATCGTCGCAATCGTTGTGATTCCATTAATATTTGTCTTTTATTAATGGTTCGCTATGCAAAACCCATTAGAGATAATATTCTCCGGAGGCTAGTTCTGCTAGAATGTTGGTTTCATCTTTCCTTAGTCGCTGTTACAATGAATGCAATGCAGGCACAGTTTGCTCTTTATATATAGCATAAATTTTGTTCGAATTAAGTCTTTGTCACATTTGCTTTTACCAGAATCACTAAGAACTTTTGTAGCTTTAATTGCCTTCGTCACAATATCTGTAACTGTAGACAATGGCGTTTTCGTTAATCAAGACGTTTCTGCTGCGGCTGCATTTACATTAAGCCCCCTCTTCAATAAAGAAACATACACATTTTTAACAATTTACTTAGCATCGGGCGATAAATGTTTTCTTTTAAAATTACCACTACCGGAGGCACAAGAACGCCACATTTTTAGCACGTTTGGAATAGCAAAAAATACGATCGAAATTATAGAACTGCACCGTTTAAGAAAATAATGCGAACTAAACTAAAATATTTCGAAACTACTAAACCGGATATAAAATTAATTTTATTTTTTTACCTGTTATTTTATTAGGCCCGGCCCTGTTTATGTTTTTTGCAACTTTGCCGGGTTTCGTTACGACAGGGGTTGTTAACAGTTTATTGCAGCCATTCGGTCAACGATATATCTTGAACCGCACTATACTAAGTAATTAATTAATTTTACCTGTTTTTTTCTGGAAATTCCCAGAACTTTTACTCAGACTGTTTTTTTCACATATTTAAAACGGGAAATGTTTGAAGTCTATTTGGTAGTTAAGAAGGACATCTGTGTATTTGGAACGGTTTATTTCCAAACATTTTAGTAAATTTAGTTTGGTACCTTTATTTTCTATGAGTAAGATTTTAAAATCATTATTAAATGTATGTTTTTCTTTAATAGGCTTTTAATAAGATATTGAGACCATTTTATTATTTAGCGCTCGTGTTTTGCGATTCTGAGTTTAAATGGACTACCTGTTTGTCTTTTATAAAATGTATTGTACGAGCCACAATTCATTTGATAAACGCCTGATCTTTCCCCGTTTTTTAGATGTTTTCCTAAAGAATTGCTGGTTTTAAAGGCTACATTTATATTAATGATGTTGATAAGTTTTTCGATATATGTCCATAATAAAAAGAAAAAGCTTCCGAAAGAGCTTTATTTTTCTGTTTTTTGGAGACTATTTTATTTTTTAACTATTGAAACTGGATAGCCGTTGTTGTTGCGTTGTAAATTTAATTCTGTATTGTATTTTTCTGGATTTAGAGGAACATTGATTAAACGATGAATCATGGCCATGCCATGGCTGCCCATGCCTTTTTTACTGTTATAAATTTTGTCTACAAAAGCAAAGTAATTTTGATCCAGATACGTTCTTAACAAGCTCATTATATCGTCTGCAACTACCGGGTTCACTTTGTTGGTAATTAATACATTCTGCGCTAGGATGATCGTGTCTTCTGGTGATATGCTTGGAAATAAATTTTGGACAACAAACGATACAAGTTTTGGATTTTCCGGTATCTCTAAATTTTTAATATTATTGATGAGTTCATTAGAAATTTTAATACTATATTTAGATTTAAAGTTGCATTGCTTTTTTATTATATCTATTAAAAAAGTTGATCAGGTCTAGAAAACTTTAGAATATAGAGAGAGGAGATTACGAAATTTTAAAAACAATCCAACAGACAAATTCAAAAAACAAATCAAACTCCAAATTGAAAACTCACTCGCAATATGCCAAGAACGCCAAAAACTTTTTAGAATTTTTAGCGAGATTGGGGGAAAATTATGGCGGTATTATGACGCAAAAACCATAAATCGTTTTGCAACAGATCTGGAAGGCTTCTTAGAGTAGACTCAAGCAAATGACACATGACACCCACAAGTCCTCTTTGTGGACAATACCACGGTAATCGAAGAAAACAGATGTTATAACTTTGATTTTGATCATGTTCTGTCGGCAATAAAACTGATGATTTCGCTGGCTAGCCGAGTGTCATTATCGCCAGCTCTTCGAAAAACTAGAACGGTCTTGGTTTACGTTTACTGGTTATGGGCTGACGGACTTCCCAAGCAAATATGCCTGACTACTATAATTCCTGGAGTGATATCGTTCTAATACAACTTCCATACGTCCACCATGACCACTTAAACAAAATCTGCTCGTCATTAAAGCGAACATACTTCAATTTAAGGTTCCATTCAATTCTCGCTCGTTTAAGATGCCATTCGTTACGTTGTTGGATACTTGGAATAAACCTGATGCTCAAACTATCTTATCCGGGTTCCTATAACGATAGAAGCTTCAATGTCCAATCATCACACTATTTTATTTAAAAATAATTAAGGGGTACTACAATAAGAGCGCAAGAAGTGAAAGTTGAATTAAACATGGTTTTCTGTAGCAAAGTTTTGAAATATTAAGTATAAGCTTTATAATATAAACATTTGGAAATTATGTATGGAACAACACATCCAGGAAATGGCCGCTACGGTTTCGGTGGCACGCGCCTTTTCTTTTGGCGAAATTTTCAATAACAGTTTTGCATAAATGTGGCGATATTTCGTTGATACAGCGTTCAATTTCGGCCTTTAGTGCTCGGGTGGTTAAGGGCTTGTTGGCGTAAACCTGAGACTTCAGAAAACCTCACAAAAAAGCCCATAGGTTTAAATAGCAAGACCAGTATATAGACCAAAAATAGCAAGGCGGTAAGGCAAGTTGCACCGTCCTGCTCAAACTACAGGCCTTCAAGAGCAATATCTTGCAATAGAGGGACAACGAACTGGGTTATCATGTCACGATAACGTTCTCCATTTACCGTTAACGCATTCCCTGTCTCGTTTTCGAGGGAAAATGGTCCAATGATTCCTCCAGACCACAATGTCCCAAATACGTCAATTATACCTATTAACGAAGCCATCGAGGTGAAAATGGGTTTCCTCGCTGAAGACGAGTGTATCCGCAAAATCGACATTCACTTTTTGTTGTCCAATGATCCAATTGATGAATTGTCTTCGCTCTGCATGGTGGTCTGTTGGCAGGAGTTGTTTGGACTTTGTAAGCATCGGGATGTAAATCTTTAGTGAGAATAGCTGAAGAGTGGCTATTGAAATGTCCAATTCTTGTGCACGATGACCAATTTAGAACCCTGGACTAGAACTGGAATTTAGAACTCTTGGCCACACTTTCACGAACTGCCATGATGTTTTGTTCTGAACGGCCACTACGAGCTCGTGTCGTGTGATCCACATCGATAACTGAAGCAGTAGTTTTTTTTTGTACGAATTTTTCCATTATTCTTTTCACAGTTGATAAATTTCGAACATTATTTCTACCGAAAATCGGACGCATTTGACGAATCGAAGAAACCACCATTTTGACGGTAATGTTTAACAATAACTCTTATCTGTCTCTTATCGACCTGTCGCAGTTCTTGACCTATCGAATCATGACACCCAAAATGGTGCACAATTCAAATATTGCGCTCTTCTTGGTACTCTCGTTATTAATAATTGCTCCCCCTTCAAATTCGAATAATAGCCTGGAACGAAGTGGTGTACTAACCCGTCGAACTTTAGCACTTTTAACAGAATCACAAATAATACCATTCAGATTAGCAGCATAGGAAAATACGTCACATGATAAAATCTAATTATTTTAAACAGTTTAGTTTGCCAGATTTTATGTAATCACATTCAGAGCCGTAAAGGTAAACAAGCAAAAAGTGTATTAGCTTTTCGGTTCTAGATATTCCGTACAGTGAATATATTTGATGTTAAATTCAAATATGTATACTGGGTGTTGGTTTTTTTGTTTCCCGGTAACAATCGAAATTATTGAATATATTAATAATTTGATTTTTTCGAGGTTGAATCAAATATAAATCGGAAATTTACAATTACTTTTCTCACCCAATCACGAGCGTGGTGGCAGTATGGGTCGTTGCAGTACAATGTATTAGAAGTGTGGGAAATGCTCGATGAGTTGTTTTACTCAGTTCTTTTATCGGTACAGCCATGAGTGAGCAGCAGGTTTCACCCACGTTGCGCAACGGGTTATAATAAAGTTTTTAAGCAAGAAAGGCGTTAAACCATCTGAAATCGGTGTTGTTGAGCTAGAAAGTTTAAGAGTGGCCCAGAAAGTGTGGTAAATGAACGTCATAATCGACGTCCCAGGTCTGTTGGAGGCAACAACGTCCGCTTATAGCCGATTTAGATCAAGCGATCGAATGTTCATTCTATCTGTGCTCTTTTAAATTTGTTTTGTGTAAATAGTTATAGAGCATACTTTCGATGCTCCATCTATGTTCGACGGAAATTCTCTAGAGTGTTCTAAAAATGCTCGTTAGTTTGATGTAAACGCTGCAAGAGTGTGGCCTAGCGCATTCTTTCGTGCTTGGGCGTGCTCGCGTCTTGGTACGGTTTCTTCAAAGTGTGTTGTGTTCTAACGACTTTATTGGTATAAATATAAATATAATTATGGATTGATGAAAAACGTCTACAAATGATAGAAGTTTACTAAAATTTTAAGATGGAAGTGAAGATGGAATCACTGATGAAACTTTTGAAATCCGCTGGTCCTGGTACAATCAAGCATATGATTCTATTGACCGCGAATCTTTATTCCAAATCTTGAAAGAACAAGGACTAGACGCTGGCAATTATTAAAGCAACATTAACCAACACAAAGTCAAAAGTTAAATTCATGGGTGACATCTCAGAGCCTTTCAAAATTAAAACTGGAGTAAGACAAGGGGATGGACTCTCGCCACTCTTATTTAACTGTGTTCTAGAAAAAGTAATAAAGGAGTGGCGTGAAAAGAAGTCGGCCCAGAATATTGACCAGCCTATTAAACTAGGGAGAACCAACATCCAAAATTGATTGTCTGGCGTTTGCTGATGATCTAGTAATTTTGGTTCAAGATATATTAACGGCACAAAACCAGATTGAAATCCTAAAAGAAACAGCAGAAAAGGTAGGACTCCAAATTTCCTTTGAAAAGACACAATACATGACCTGCAACAGACTTAGAACACCATTTCTAAAAATAAAATATGGTAACTTCAGACGAGTCTCTCAATTCAAATATTTGGGTGAAATAATCATGGTTGGAAAAAGCGGCCAATAAGGGTAGATGTCAAAAAATGGAAACTGCATTGAGTCTTACGCAAAATATTTACAACAACAAATGCATAGCTAAAAACACAAAATTGAGACATTACAACACAGTTATTAAGTCAGAATGTCTATATGGGGCAGAAACGCTCATTTTGAATAGGAAGAGAGACATCGAGGACATTGAAAAGAAGAAAAGAAAAATCATAAAAAAAATCTTAGGCCCCAAACAAATAAATAGCACAACATACCGACTTCGAGAAAACCAAGAAATCAAACAATACACACATATACATAGCGATATGAGAAAAAGAAGACTTAAGTTTTACGGACACATAAAACGGATGAATCTGAGTAGACTAACTAGACCAATAGTCGAATTTTATGAAAATAGGAGTAGAGCTAAAGTAGAAATAATTAAATGGATTGCTGCAATTAAAGAGGACCTAAGATAAGCAAATATTACACAAAGTGAAATTCAGGATAGAGGCTGTTTCAGACACAAGGTTGACGTTTGGAAGGTTGGCCAGAGAGAAAAATGTAGGAAGACTGGAACAACTTGGTCTGACGAAAGGAAAAAAGCTCATAGCGAAAGAATGAAATCAGTATGGGCGCAAAGGAAGGCTAACAACAACAAATGCCTCTAACTGTACTTCGCGTGGTCCACCAGGGCCCATACGTAAATAATAATAATAAAGCCACACAAATTGGAATACTTTGGTCACGTTATGAGAGGACAACGTTATGAAATGTTGAGAGTGATTATGCAGTGAAAGATGAGGGGAGAAAAAGCGTGGGAAGACCAAGAATGTCGTAACTGCAATATTTGAGAGAATGGTTCAACTGTACATCGAACCTGTCTTTTTGGAGAGGCTGTAAACAAAGTGAAAATAGTCATGATGGTTGTAAAACTTCGTTTGAAGACGGTACGATAAGAAGAACAAGAATAAATCAAATTATGAGACTGTTTTTTCTTAATTAGTATTATTTATATTTCCATTGAGTTTGATACAAAAAACTGATATAAAGTTTACAATAATTTTTTTATTCAAAAATTTGATTACTCCGAGGGTCTTCATAACGAATTTGTAACAATTACCGTTCCTGTTCCTAGATTATACTTTTACGCGTAGGATTTTCACATACACCGTTATAAATTAGGTTTATGTGGAGGTGAGATATCCGGAGTATCAGAATTCCTGCTATACAGACAACTATGACATAATATATGCTCGATAGATAGTGTCCCAGGAGAGGAGTGGAATACTGATGACAATTAATTAGCTATTTATTGAGATCTTATATCGTTGAGGTTTAACGAGAATTATAATGTCAATGAGTTTCATCTGAAATGTTTCGTATTGCTCTAATTAAACCTTCTTTTTTATTATTTTTTATTATGTAAAATGTGAGAGTTGTACGAAAAGAAAACACAAACATACAAATTATATTATAATACAATATTACCTAGTAAACTTGAAGAGATTTACCACTAAACACCAAATCACTTTTTTTGAACTGCTCGACGTACGTTTCGCTAACCATGTTAGCATCATCAGGAGATGATTTAATCTGATTAATAGATTACGATATATAGATAGATAGATAGATAGACTAGATAACTGATAGATAGATTAATAGATTTATTATTAATAAATTACGTTACTGTATCACTGTATTTTTCCTTGCTTAGATGTCGTTACCCGCTACCGATACAAAATTCTTGTTGTCACTTTGTATGTGGTTTGCGCAAGTATGATCACGTTTCTGGAAAAATAAATGATTTGGGATGGTTAAAGATGGACCCTTTATTTAAATATAACTTACTATCGAGTATTGAACGTTTAATGATAACGTTGAAAGTTACGCAAATTACGCAAAGTTCTTCACATTGCCTTAGGAGTAAATTGGGGTTTCGACGAATTATTCATGATTCATACCTTCGTCACAGTGCCCTTCTTATAGTGCCACGTTATAGCACAGCCATGTTCATCGTTCTTTCAGCTACAATGCTGCTAAATTGTTTCACTCTCTAAGTAGATATTTGATATGTCACTTAATTTTCTACAGAAAGCACATTAGATTTAAATTTATAAAATATCTGGTCTCAGCTCAGAGATAGAGCCTTGTTTTTGTTTGTGTCTTTTATTTTCGCACACAAACGTTGTTCTTATTTTTATTTTTATCTGCAGAAAGTTGGTTTATTTTTATATAGTTTATTTATGTTTAATATTTTGCAATTGTATTGTAATTGGTTTTTGGATACGAGTATGGGTGGCTCGTTGAGCTAGACTTTACTCTTTCAATTAACATTTAATTAATTAATAAAGGCATGGTGTGAATTTAATAACTGAAGAAAAACTAACAGAAACCACAGAAAAACCTAAACTATATAGAGAAACAAAAGAGATTAATTGACGTGGAGTGAAGAGTAAAGCAATTGAAATGGAGATCATATAAAGGGGACATGGGACGAGATATGGACTAAGGCAATTCTGGAGTGGATATCGCTTGATCGCAAACGTCCACGAAGAAGACCGAAAACACGATGGACTTATGACATCGTTAATTATATTGGACCCGAGTAGCAGAGGAAAGCCCAGGACCGTGAGGGTTAGAAGCATGCCAAAGAGGCCTTCATTCTGCAGTGGATCGACATGGCCTGATGATGATAGTGCGATTTGTCTAACTATGTAAAATAAAAGGTTGTCGTAGCTTTGCCCTCATTAATTAAAGTGAATCTTTGTCCAGCGAGCCATATCTTCAGGTTTGGGGAGAGACAATTTTGAGGCAAGAGGAAGCATTTTAAAACGTGAAGCTTTGCAGCAAAAAATCGAGACCAAAAATCCTGAGACCCAAAAATCCAGATGTGGACGATTAGCATTAATAGCACCCTTTAATTGGTCCTGTATTGAAGCTTAAGACTCATCGGTGATGCTTTTTGCCAGATAGCATATGAACATCATTAGAATATCAGAAAAACATAGTTCCATAACTTTTTCTTCGGATGGGATCGTTTTCGCCATTTTTGGGATACTTTTATCTGCTCTCACACCCTACTTGGACTGTTGCTTCGTTGCTGGTGTTCAGTGGTGAAATCTATGATTATTAAACGTGGAAGAAACTCAACGTGGAAGAGTTCATTCGAATGAACTAAATATCGTGTAAAATGTAACATTCGGGGTCTATCGTGTTTACTATAATTACAATCTGTTTACAATATCAGCAAGCTCCTTTACGTTTAGTTGGCGATCTTTTAGTACCACATTGTCAATTTTTCTAAGGATTTTGTTGCTTTTAGGGGATGTATGACCACCCTTAAATTCAGCAGTCTACTAGTTTACAATTGAAAGCAAATGAGAAGAAAACTTTAGTTTTTTATATCCCTTGGGATAATACCTTTTAAAACAAAGTAATTATAACAGTTCGATTTTGAATTTTATCCATTTTTCAGAAAATATTAAAACTTTTTTTGTTTACTCGAGCGCATGCGTATTTAGCTTCGCAGCACTGTAACAAACCATGCTTGACAATTATCAGTCATTTGGTCGTACTTACAGCATTTACTGCGGCAGGTCGAGAACTTTTCAAACAACTCATGTATTCTTTTTAATTACAAGGGTAATTTAGAAAGAAATCGTATTAAACAATAATGGCTGTCCAATTCGTATATTGAAACCTTCAACTTCAAAGATATTTACCACTAAATAACTAATTACGTTGTTTAATTACCCGACGCGCGTTTCGCTAATAATGTTAGCATCATCGGGAGATGATTCAATCTGAATACCGGCTAATATTCAAGGCTAACTATATTTATTAATACTCCCTTACATATATTTGAGATATTGTTAACAAATCAAATTTACTAGTTTTTAGAGTCTAAAAAGATAACTGAATTTCTATGGAAAAATACGACATAAATTTCAACGAGTAATCTCATAGTTTGTTTTTTATTTTATCCGACCAGGTAATTTTTCATTTTAATGCTACGCTATGTTACCTTTGATTTATCTTGTTTTCTTGTGTTACATCCTTCGGTAAACTATTCGATTATTATCTCTGGCCGTGGTGTTATGTTTAGCCATAATGATAACGCGAACTTTAAAGCCTCTTTGGTTTAAGTTTCGTAGTGTGCTCGTAATTTGTCGTACAAGCCGAACGCCCTTGTTAGACTTTGGGCGAACAGCTCAGAGTGGACAGTAAGCTTTTACGTAATTGAGGTTGGATACGGAGGTCTTTAAGCTGTTCAAAGGCAAAATTAATTAATGGACTGCATATTTATCATGAAAGGTGTACCGTATCATATATTTTAAATGCAAAGATTAGCCTCAAAATATATTGTATGTGTATTTTATCTGGTTAATGGACTTTACTCTGATCCTAGGCGATTGGTTAAAGTATTAGAGCCTCATAATTTTTCTTAAGCAATTGCTGTAACTTGTTATTCGAGATCTTTCTTCAAAATAAAATCTATTACGAGGGTTGATAATCGTTATCAATAATAGGTCTTGGAAATTAAACAAAAATTGTGTTGTTTGAAAGAAACCATCATTATTGTGGTGTCATTGTGTTATTTGAAAGCTTTTGTATTTGAATGTGTATAAAAATAACGCTTAATTCAGTTGCTAAGATGAATCACTTATTTAATCAAAAAGAGAAAGTTGAGTTTACTTTTCTGTGGTGGTTTTTGGTTGGTGGCTTAAGTCTACGCGCTTAATCTTTTTAATTAATATTAACTGTATTAGTTTTTTTTCCACACTGTGGTTCCATTTCTGTGATGAATCCTTTTGTCGTCGGAATTGTGCAAGACGACTATGTGTCAAGTGTTGCTGTTGTGCCAAGTGTGACCGCCATCTGCATCCAATTTAAGGTATACTTATTTATGCTACTCCAATTTATGGAACTCTAGGTGAAGTTCGTTTAAATGCACCAGTGATATTTTATGCACCAGTCCATTCGTGGATATTATAGAAGGTTTAACAGCAACTCTTTTCATATGCCAAATATTTCGAATTTCACCAGCTAGTTCTTGCTATTTTTAAACTTTTTGCTTATATGCCATAACAAGGGAACAGAGAAATCCATTCTTTATCCACAACCACCATGTCTGGCCTGTTATGCACCACACTACGATCGGTGATTAGATATGTATACAATAAGATTTTTAGTTTGGTGTTTTAAATGACGGATTGGGGATGATATTTATAATTAGGCAAATCTTGGTTTACTAGGCCGGCCTTTGATTGTGTTTAGGAGCTGTTTCAGGATATGCTTCTTGTAATACCTAATAGGCACCATTTGATCTTGGATCGCTATTATAGCGCCCTGTGTTTCGGCGAACATTTTAGCTCCCTCTGTTTCGGCGAACAGATATCCAGAGATTAGATAGTTGTTACTTGCTCTGGGGTCTGCGTATTCTTGATTTAGATTGTTATAGAACCTTCCATGCATGGGTTTTTTTTGCTACTAATTTTTTAGCTTCTCTTCTTTTTTATTCTAAGTTTTTATAGATAGCTGTACCATAGTTAAATTTAGAGGCGAAATAATTTTTATATATTATAAATAATTTAATTCTATATATTATTAACTCTATATGTTAATTTTTTTTGGCCCGTTTGGGGATTTTCCGCTTTACTTTAGAATGTGTAATCAGACAACTTCTGCCAGGATTATAATTCACGCAACAAGTACCGCTTGGTAATATGGCATGTTCCCAGTACAATGGCTGTCAGTTCGTATGGAAGTCCAATTCTCAGAAATGCTCATTTTGAATAGAAAGAGCCCAACTAGGCCCCAAACAAATAAATAGCACAACATACGACTTCGAGAAAACCAAGAAATCAAACAATACACAGATATATATAGCGATATGAGAAAAAGAAGATTTAAGTTTTACGGACACATAAAATGGATGAATCCAAATAGGCTAACTAGACAAATAGTCGAATTTTATGAAAATAGGAGTAGAGCTAAAGTAGAAATAATTAAATGGATTGCTGCAATTAAAGAGGACCTAAGATCAGCAAATATTACACAAAGTGAAATTCAGGATAGAGGCTGTTTCAGACACAAGGTTGACGTTTGGAAGGTTGGCCAGAGAGAAAAATGTAGGAAAACTGGAACAACTTGGTCTGACGAAAGGAAAAAAGCTCATAGCGAAAGAATGAAATTAGTATGGGCGCAAAGGAAGGCTAACAACAACAAACGCCTCTAATTGTACTTCGCGTGGTTCACCCGCCCGTGCGTGAATAATAATATATACATACATACATATATATACATACATACATACATACATACATACATACATACATATATATACATATATACATAAGTACATAAATACTTTGTAAAACTTTTTACTTCGTTACCCTTCCATTATGTTTTAGAATAACCAGATAATTTCAACGTAATTGAAACAGACTTTCGGTCTTAATTGTTTGCGGGAAGTGAAGTGTCTGAAACAGTCCAGATAATTTAGGATATTCGCGTTAGTTAATTTATTTTGGACATCGCGAGTTTCGATGGTGTATACAGTGTACGCTAATTTATGAAACAGAGTTGCATTCAGAATTTATAATCCTTTGGTGTTATTGTACGGCCGAGATTTGAAAGGCACTAGAACGAACTGCGGAAATTTCTGAATGTAGACGTAAAAAGAGTAATGTCTGAATGATTGTGGCGTGTTCATATATTTTTTCCACGTAAAAAGAGGTTGGCTGAAGCAAACAATGTTTTTATAAATGGCAGATGTCGAACTCGCAGAAATTACATCAATTTGTGAGGGGAATTCCATTTAAAGCAAAAAAAAATTGATGATAAAGGGTTTTAAGATTTTTTAAATATTCAGTGTCCCATGACAATTTTAATTACTTGTAACTTATAAAGGAAACAAGACCAAATGTATTTTTTCTGGAATATGTTTATGTTATCTCTAGATTTTGCATTAAACAATTTCTGAAAATTATATCTTTGAAATGTAAGCCGTCAGTAGCAAAGTGTAAACAATCTTTCATAACCTTTGACAAAATATCTAGTGTAATGCAGCGATTACAGCATGTATGTTGTCCTTGAGCCCATGTATGGTTTGGAACTTATTTATGTAACCTGTCTTTCAAATTGAGCGGTTGTTTAATTTTTGAAGAAAACATAGATGGCGTTGTGAATTTACCTAAATATAGACATTTACTAAAATGGAGCCGTACACAATACAACAACGGGTTAAAATTTTTGAACTATATTATTAAAATTATCGTTCAGTGAAAAATAACGTGATATTTACGGTTTGCAACAATTGTCCGTCTGAAAGCATTATCAACTGGTTCGATGGAAGATAAAATAGAGAGTCAAAAAAAGGCCTTTACATCCTAAATGAGTCACTGTTTGGTGTGCATTATGCTCAGAAGGAGTAATTGGGCCGTATTTCTTTCAGAATGCTGTCGGTGAAGCTGTAATATGAATGGTGTTCGATATTGTTGGCTGAGTTGAATTATATTGATCTGGAGCATATGGCTTTACACCTCACTCTGCTGAGTGAAACAATTGATGTATTGAGAAACGGTGATGATAACTTGCCACCAAGATCATGTGATTTGGCATCGTTGGACTATTTTCTTTAGGGTTACGTGAGAAGCCAGGTCTATAAGAACAATCCACAATCGATTCCTGAACTAATGCTGGTGAGATAGCGCCACGGTTATGCTAAAATGTCATCCACAATTTTGATAAAAGAATGGACGTCTGCGGAGCTGCAAGAGGTGGTTATTCAGTAGATATTGTCTCTCGTGTTGAAATGTTATACACCACGCGTTAATTATCAATAAAAACTGTTTGAAATTAACGCAAATACCTGTGTTTCATTCAAGAATTAAAAAAAAAATCATTCAATTTTAATGACTCTATACATGTTCTTGCAAAAGTTAATCCTGTGCTTGCACAGCAGCATCAACTTTCAGAAACTTTACCACTAAATCCACAATCAACTCCATCGAAGCGACCAGCAGATAGTCCACAACCAAGCACTTTACGGCAATTGGCATCGTCGCCTTTAGCTTTTTCACCAGCTGATACTTTACCTAAGCCTTATGTTGTAAGAAAAAAAAACTACAAATGCTCGTCGAGGTAAAAGTGCTGTTATTACTTCACCACCTTATATATTAGAACTCTAAGAAAATGACGCCAAAAAAACGAACAAAAAAAATGTTCCGAAACTTAGTGGTAACATAGCAAATCCTAAAAATTCCAAATAGAAAAAGGTTTCAGGCGATGCGTGTATTTATTGCACTGCAATATACGGAAATACGCGATCAACTGATGATTGGGTGCAATGTCATAAATGTAAGAAATGGGTCCATGAAGGCTGTACTGGTTGGGAACAAGATGAACTGGATGAGTTCCATTGCTTCCGTTGTTAAGTGGTAAAGTCGGGTATAAGGTGAGAGTATACTCGGTTTTGGACCAGGTACGGGGTAAAACCGTAAAACGTTTACTTTTGAAAATGATTATTTTTTAATTACTTATAATAATGAAACCTACGATCTCGTTGAGCAACTATGTGATTGACAAGTTAAACTAAACGAAAGGTCAATTCTTCTATTGGAACCTTTGGTGTGAAACACTAAATTTGAAGAGATTTACCACCACTAAACACTAAGTCACTTCTTCGTTAACTTGAATCTCTTCAAGTTTAGTAAACGAAAGGTAATAAAGTTAATCAATAATGTTTGAAATATTTTTTTTATTTCATATTTCCCTTATCGTCCCGATTTTACTCCACTTTACCCTACTACCTAGGGAGCATACTATCTACCTAATGAAACGTGGAAAAAAAGGATACAAGGAAATAGAAAAAAAAGGGGGACAAAGAGAATAAAAGAAAGAAAAAAAAATTAATCGTGAAGTAATGCCGTTTGATGCCCTATTAATACGAGGGCTAGACAAAATTTTGAAAAAAGTGGACATTAAGGTTGTGTACAAACTATATAATAAATTAAGAGAAGTTCTGGGTAATCCAAAGGATAAAGTAGAGCAACATGAAAAGTCGGGGATTTACGAAATTAGCTGTCAAGATTGTGATCGAAGAAATATTGGGCAAACAAAAAGATCCATATTAACAAGATTTAAAGAACACATTGTCCACATTAGGTATGGGAGAAATGAAAAATCTTGCGTTGCCCACCATGCAATCGACCATGACCACAATATAGACATTAGTAATTTAAGACTGGTTAAAAGTGTAAATAATAATAGGGCTTTGGATGCATATGAAACCATTCAAATAGAAAAATGCAAGAAAATCACGAACCGGGATAAAGGATCTATTCCGTTCAGTAAACTTCACGGTTCATTTTTTTCTTTCTTTTGTTCTCTTTTCTCCCTTTTTTCTTTTTTTCTTGTATTTTTTTTTCCACGCTTCATTAGGTAGGTAGTACGTTTCTTAGGGAGTAGGTTAGCAATTAGGATTCTCATATAAATAGAATATAGTTTAGTTTTAGAATTAGATTGATCTTGAGAACTTTAAAAAAAGTGATTTTATATTTTGTGGTAAATCTCTTTGAGTTCAATAATAAAATTATTAATTAATCATCTTTCCTTTTTACGGACAGAGATAATTCTGCATTTAAAATGCCCTTTAAAACTTCTGTTCGCCTGATAACAGGTGATGGGAAACATCGACAAGTTCGTAACAAAAGAGTTGAACCTGAAATTTTACGTCCATCCATGCGAGTAATGAATTTAAAGCATTGCAATTGAACTGGGGCATCGGCAAACAACGATATGTCGATATTTCGAAACAATTTGAAATCATTCCCAGTTTTATTATTCGAACTGATCGGCAAAAAATTAGAACAGAGGAGGAAAGTTTTTTTTCCAATTTTGATGCCGAACCGCTACGTCGCTTGAAATTATTTTACGAGTGGTGGTATTGTCTGCAGTAATTCCGTGGGTTATATACTGGGTGAGCCAATGCTCACAGACAAATCTCAGAAACAATCTAGGATTGTTTCAGGTGGAGAAACAAGACATTAACTCATAAAGAGGTTTCCAATAAGGGTGTTAAAACTTTGAAACGTAATAGCGGCAACGTTTCCTGGATGCGTTATTTCGTAAAATGTTAACGTCACTATAATCAGGCGATCTCACGCTTTTGGATTATTTTTGGTGGGATTATGGTAAATCTTTGCTGTACAGAAATTGACTCTCCAGAATGCATTCCACCAGACGAAGCCGAGGGGAACATTAGAACGACATTGGTTTCAAAACATAAGGCCATAAAATGTTCTTCAAGATAGAATAAAAATGACGGAATTATCTGTTGGAGTTTTCATTGTGTGCCATTTTAAAACTCTCATACTCTTATGGGACAACTTTTATTTACTAAAAGGTGTAGAAATACGTTTCCGCCGTTTGACAAAAGATGGCCCCATCATAAGGTAATGTTGAACTTGTCAGATGAAAAAGGTAATATCGTAAGTTTAGTCATCTGGTAACAACAATACAAAGTATTAGTGACTCCGTATTTTTGTGCAGAATCAGCATCATTGGTGGGAACTTTTGATTTACTTCTTTAATTTGAAGAAATCTGCAGCTGAGGGGCATCGATTGCTTGCAGAAACATGGTGCGGCTGTTTTAAGCGAGAGAAGTTGTCGTGAGTGGTTTCAAAAGTTGAAAAAAGTTAGTTTGACGTAAAAGACAAAGAACGCAGTGGAAGGACGAAAGTGTACGAAGATACGGGTTTGGAAGCATTATTGAAGGAAGATTCGTCACAAACACAAAACGAACTTGCACTTACATTAGAAGTGCAACAATTTCACATTGTTTAAAATCGTTGGGAATGATTAAAAAATAAGCAAATTGGGTTCCATATGAATTGAAGTCAAGAGACGTTTTTACATGACTCAAATGCTGCTTGCTAGGCATAAAAAAGGGTTGTTTGCAACATATAGTCACTGGTGATGAAAAATGAATCCACTATGATAATTCAAAGAAGAGAAAATCATGGGGACCACCCGGCCATGCTTCAACATCGACCACCAAACCGAATATTCACGGAAAAAAAAACTTTGGCTTGGTGTCATGTATTATGAGTTGCTCAAACCGAGCGAAACCATTACTGGAGCTCCCTACCGAACACAGTTAATGATATTGAGCCGAGCATTTAAGGAAAAACACGCTCATTACTACTCCAGACACGACAAAATTATTCTCTTACGTGATAATGCTCGTTCGCATGTTGCGGCGCCGATCAAAACCTGTTTGGAAACACTTAATTGGGAAGTCTTACCCCACCCGCCGTATTCACCAGACATTGCCCCGTCCGATTATCACTTGTTCCGGTCGGTTGAAGGTTGAAGGCACCAAAAATTGGGTCGATTCGTGGATAGTCTTAAAAAATGAAGAGTTCTTCCGACTTCTGCCAAAAGATGGGAAAAAGTAGTGGCTAGTGATGGACAATACTCTCAATAGAACGTAATATACCGTTCTTTCACAATAAATTCCAAATTTTTGGTAAAAAACGGCGGAAACTTGTTTGTATACCTTTTAATAATATTCAGTCGATTAGAAGTTGATAGTAATGTGCAGTGGCAGTAAAATAATCACAGAAAACTAGAGAGAGAAACGAAGATAATGCGTTGTCGAACATATATTGACAAACGTCAAATCCCAAGCACCGGTATTTTTAAAATATAGCCCCGTGTGACTTTTTGTCTTTTGCTAAACTCAAACCACCACGTCGGGGGAGACGTTTTGAATGGATCGAATCCCTAACATAAAGGTGCTTTGAACCACATGGGGTCTATGCGATCTGACAAACAAGCTGGAATTTTGTTTTTTATTTAAAAATTCCTGTTACATTTTTTTTTAAAGAACGTATTAGATTCATAATTAAAACGCCTTTATTTAAAATATACTAGAAAGAGTTAATTCAATAAACATTAGACCCTTATGAATGTAGGAAAGATACAAAACAAAAATGTATCTTCTATCACCACATATCTCAATATTTATACACAGTTAAAAATAAATCAGTGCTTTGCAAAGTGAATAATTATCTCAGATCGACGTATTTTTTTAGTGTCATACATTTTTTTCTGGTGTAAACGATTTTTTGTTAATCAACGGCACAGTAGAAAAGGTAGCCGTAAACATATGTTTGATTGTGAAATGCCTTCTATATAAATTAGTCAAAATTCATTGGAAGGCACACGTTTCATTGCCGATATCGCAAACAGAATATACAAAATTTCTGTTTAAATATTTATGTTCGTTCCTGCCTGAATAGTGTGGCATATTTTTTTCAGCGAGCCAATTAGTTTTATTCGATGCATTTTTAAATAAACGATATACCAGGGTCCTGTATAAAGTGGTATTTTGTTATTGGGGGGCTATAATTTCGTCATATAGGGAGAGAAAAAATACTTGAACAAACCGATCTACTTCAATTTCTTCTGTTTTGACACTTTTAATTTTATTTACGTTATATTAATACAAACTATATTTTTAACAAAATTGGGTCTGTAAATATGAAACCGGAATTTGCCCATAGATACATGCCCATTGCTGTCAATGTAGTTACCGTCAAATCGCGTCATCGGCGCCATTTCCTTGTTGACATCTGACAAAGATTTTCAATTCATAACAATACAGCTTTCATACAACAGCGGCGTTGAATACGTTGAATTTTGTGTCAATAAACTACGATTTGCAAATATCATACATTTTCTGTTACCTTTTGTAGAAAACTGTTGCAGAATCGCATCGAATGCTTGTCAAAACTTATGGTGAACATGCTCTTGGTAAATCACAGCGCTTTGAGTGGTTTAAAATATTCAAAAATGCCGATTTTAACATGAGAAAGGAAGAACGTGGAAGACCATCGAAAAAGTTTGAAGACAGCGAATTGCACGCATTGTTGAATGAGGATGATGCTCAAACGCAACAATAACTCGCAAGTTAATTAAATGTGACACCAGAAGCCGTCTCTATACGTTTGAAAGCCATGGGAAAATAGGTTCCACATGAACTGAATGAAAGACAGCAGGAAAATCGAAAAACCTCTTGCGAAATGCTGCTCGCCAGATACAATAGAAAGTCACTTCTCTATCGAATTGTAACTGGCGATGAAAAGTGGATATATTTTTAGAGTCCTAAGCGTAAAGGATCATGAGTAACTCCAGGCGAACCATCGATATCGACTGCAAGGCCAATCGCTGTGGACGTAAGAAGAGAATGCTCTATGTTTGGTGGAATCAGAAGGGTGTGATCTATTATGAGCTGCTAAAACCTGACGAAAACGTTTATACTGAACGCTATCGACAACAAATGATCGATTTGAATCAAGCTTTGCGTGAAAAACGACCAGAATATCAAAAAAGGCAACACGAAGTGATTTTGCTTCATGATAATGCACTATCAAGGAAACACATCACACTGGTCACACTGGTCAAGGAAACGATTAAGTGGTTTAGTTGGGAAATGCTTTCGCATGCGGCTTACTTACCAGACTTGGCTCCGTCCGAATCCTCCTATTTTGCATAGATGGGACACGCACTTGAGCGCACTGAGCAGCGCTTCACTTCTTACGAAAATGACTCGATGACTGGTTTGCTTCAAAAGAGCAACTGTTATGCAATAGTATTGTTGGACAACAGTTGTGTAACAATATGTCCACATCATTTCAAGCATTTACTATCCCATTAACGATTTTCAATCCCAGCCCAAGACATATACCCCGAGGCTGTAATATTTCCACCACCCTGTTTTACAGTGGGAATGATATTTCTAGCCATCTAATAGCTAAGATCTAGCGCCCCTTTTCCCTACATTCTCCATTACTTCGATTTTTACTTTCTTTCAGTATCTTTACCAGGATTATACCTGGTCCTTTCTTATTTTCAGTTTTATCTCACAGCAGCTTCGATTTCATAGATTTCTATGATTATTTCTATTTCTATGTCTTTCGAATATATAATTGTTTGACGAATATTTTCTTTCTTGACGTGAGGGTCTTTCTTTGAACTTATGTAGGTATTCATAATAGAACTCAACTATTGACAAAATCGTATCTCTTTATGTATGTTTTTCTATTTGTCTCGTATGTTTTTTAGTTAAGGTTGGTCTTAAGCATTTTGATATCTGGTTTCCTTCTACTAATTGCTTTTCTTCAGTTCTTTGTATTCCGCTGTTTCTTCGTACGGGCGTTTGTCCATCAGTCTTTCTGTTTACTGAAATATACCACTCAACATCCGGGATACATTATACACCCTAAAACTAATATTTAGCTGTACTTCTAATTACACTGGGGAACAATTTGAAAAATAATTTCTGTTGAGTTCGATATTTAAGCTGTTTTATACGTAAATTGACATGCTAATTCCAAAACGTTATTTAGTTTTATTCTATCACATCAAATTTTTTCTCTACAGTTGTTGCGCATCCGACTAAGCTTGGCGAGTCACAGAAGTCACTTACTGCTCTCCTACCGGCGAACCTTCTTCGACCTAGGAATGAGGGCGTGAGTGACGTTGCGTCATCCTAAAGTTCTGTCATGCTAAAGTTCGCGGGTCTGTGTCGCTCTCTGATATAATGAAGTCAAAGTATACATATACAACTACAGATTTTCGTTATGTTTGCCTCTGGTAGTTCTTGTCGTAAGTGCTTAAACAGCCCTGATTCATTTTGTTATATATGTGGCAGTATTACCATCCCCATTCATCGGACTAATATTAGTACATTTGTCAGGTAAGCCTATTTTGCTTATTTTAAAGTGAAAATAGGTGACCAAGATAAATCACGGGCCCCTCAGAAAGTGTGCAAGCAGTGTGTAGAGAGTTTACGAATGTGGAAGAAGAGAACACGTAATAAACTTTCGTTTGGTATACCAATGGTTTGGCGAGAGCCCGAAGATCACTTAAGTGATTGCTACTTTTGCATAGTGAAAACATTAGGATTCAACAAGAAAAACAAACATAACATTGAGTACCCTAGTTTACCGTCAGCTATACGCCCTGTGCCTCATTCAGCTGAAATTCTAGTGCCAGGTTTTCAAGAATTACCTTCTTTAGAAATACAAGAATGTGAATCAAGTGAAGATCGAAGTGACTCCACCGACGAAGAATTCAAAGTTTCCAATGATTCTGTTCGTAAAGGATTCAATCAACATGAATTAAACGATTTAGCACGAGATTTCGGACTATCTAAAAAAGCATCGGAATTATTAGCATCAAGACTGCACGAAAAAAATTTGCTTGACAAAGCAGCAATAATGACGGATTTGTATATTGCCAGAACGTAGAAGGTTTAATGAAAGAATTGGCCATTTCTAACTATAACGCAACTGAATGGCGATTGTTTATAGATAGCTCAAAGCGTAGCTTGAAGTGTGTTCTCCTACATAATGGAAATTTATACGGCTCAGTCCCAATAGGTCATTCAGTTTCTTTGTGCGTGAAGAATATGGCGACAAAAAGAAAGTCATTAACTTGTTGCAATATAACATGCACCAATGGATCATCTGTGTTGACCTTAAAATGGTCTGTTTCCTTTTTGGCCAGCAACGCGGGTATACCAAGTATCCCTTTTTTGTGCATGTGGGATAGCAGAGCTCGTGAGAAGCATTGGGTGCAATCGAACTGGCTGCCAAGATCTGACCTAAGACCTGGTGATCCAAACAAACATAAATCAGCCACTTGTCGACAGAAAAAACATTGTATTTCCGCCTTTGCATATAAAACTAGGTCTCATGAAGCAATTTGTTAAGGCTTTGTCAATTGAAGGAGACTGCTTTAAGTATATCATTCCGGCATTCCCTAGCCTGTCATATGAAAAGATAAAAGCTGGTGTGTTTGATGGTCCACAGATTCGGCAACTCGTTAAAGATGAAAATTTCACTGAAACAATGACCGAACTTGAAAGGAATGCTTAGTTGGCTTTTAAAAATATTGTTAAAGACTTTCATGGAAATACACGAGCCCCGAATTACATGAGCATCAAAATGCATTTCTTACATAGTCATCTTGCGAACTTCCCAGAAAATCTTGGTGCTGTTAGTGATGAATAGGGCGAGCGATTCCACCAAGATCTAAAGGTTATGGAAGCGCGGTATCAAGGTAGATGAGATGTCAGTATGGTGGCTGACTACTGTTGGAGCATCAAGCGAGAATGTCTACAAATTGAACACTCCAAAGCTATAAGAAGACATTTTTACCATAATATATTTTATTTATTTTTTGTATAAACACAATTTAACTTTTAGTAATATGTTAACCTCTGTATGAATAAAATATTCTAATCTATTTGGTCAGATCTCACCTTATTTCCTTTCGTATGTTCACTTTTAAGGTAAAATGAGGGGTATGCTGTAGCTTAAGAACTTGACGTGATAGAGAAAAGCTGTGAATATTTTTGAATTCAGAGATGAAAAATTAGTCAAAAACAAGTCACAGATCCAAGTCAACAAAATTGCTGTTCCCCAGATTATATTTACCATAACAAAATCAAAAGTGAAGTACTCTAATATATTTATCCGAGACAATTTAATTAAAAAAAAAAAGCGTAGTTTGCATAATTTTTAAGTCTTATTCGTAAAAGGTAAATTTTTACTGCTTGTAGTAGTGTGTTATATTCGACCATTGTTTTTAATTGGACCTTTGGCCCCTATGTTTGCATATAACTTTTTTATGTGGTTTGACACAAGGGGAAAATAACATAACTGCTATTTCGTGGTTCTCACGAGACAGTTTTGCATTGAATTTCTTCTGCAAAAAAGCAGTTTCTACAAAAATGTTACGGAGGTATCTTGTTGATGTGATATAAAACAACAAGAAATTATAGAACATATTCAAGAAAGACAGAGAAAGCTCTAAAACGACACGAGTTTAAACTTATTAATAAGATGATATATATCATCTGAGTCGTTGAACACTCACACAGTCAACAATATCCTGATCCTTGCATTAGGTTAATTGAAAAGTTCGCCAAGCGACACACCTATAGAGCAGTAAAAGAATTATATAATCTACTACATTTTAAAGTTTCATCCTCATATGAACATATGTTAAGTTTCAAGTCGATCTCTCAATTTATTCGTACAAAAACAGCAGTTTAAAGTAAACGTATCAGTGTTATTTTTTAACATGGATAATATTGAAAATCACGCAGTGATTAAAATCTTTGTAAGAAAAGGTTTAAAGGCAATGGAAATTCATAGTAAAAGTATTAGGGGACTCTGCTCCTTCAAAAACAATGGTTTGTAAGTGGGCAGTTGAGTTTCAATGTGGTCGTACAAGCCTGGTTGATGATCTTCGTTCTGGACGGCCAATAAGTGAAACTGCTGAACATTTAATTAATTCTATACATGATATGGTTATGGATGACAGACCCCCCTTTATTTCATCATAGGTTATCAACATTTTTTTAATTACCACTCTTTCATTTACGTCAATGTCTGTTTCGCTCATGACTTCGTTCAATTCAAACTTAGAATTAGTACGTAATAATCCGGTTATGCTATATCAGGTCAATACAGTGGACGCGATAACACATTTCGGTCTTTCCAGGTACACAAACTCCAATTGCTTTAACATAAATCATACTTTGTATTTGACAATGACGCGATCATAAATTTTCACAATATTAAATATACGATGTTTATTAATATTTGTTGTTAGGTGTTGACAATGTTTCCATTATCGTGCATCGTGTCACCTACACAAACAAACACACTGATCTGTAACGGTTCAATAATTAACACGAAATTTCTAATAACAACTTATCTGTCGGTACAGCATTTTCTGATAATAAAATACGAAATAAAATAAATAGCTTCCAAGAAAAATATACGGAAAATTGTGAGAAATTTTTATTTAAAAAGGAAAATATTGTCGTTTATGGCCACGTTCATGTGTATTAGATACCTTCCAGTATTACATTAGTATTGAATTTTCAAATAAGTGGGTGTGACATTAATATTTTCAGGATATATTAAGTAAAGTCTATTGTAATTGTTTTTGTAGAAAAAAAAACGAAATATATAATGTCGGTGGAGAATGATCTCGTGCAAGTCTGATAAAATGTGTTTCCAAGAGTGCGTAGTGTTTGACTATCATCTCGGCTATTTCGGTTGTGGGGCTTTTTTCTATTTTATAGTAATTCTGGCGGAGAAATTTTCACTTCTTGCCAAGGTCTTTGTTTTTCCAAAATTAATTTTGTGTCCGGTGTGAACACGTGCTGGGCTAATGATGGCCTTCTGCTTTACAGTGTTAATGTGCTCGTCCCTTCTGGCGCTTATTTTTTTAATTGTTTGGCCTATGAATGATAGGTTACTTCAAGACTTTAGCCTCATGTAGAAAAAGCCGCATTATAAATGAAGAACTCTCAATATTTACTTGAAATTATGAAAAATATTCGGCTAGAAGAAAACGACATATTAGTCAGCTTTGACGTCACTTCCCTGTTTACGCAAGTACCGGTTACCGAGGCTCTGTCGATCATAAAGACGAAGCACAACCTGGTGGTCTTTCGAACCACATTCTTATATATATATATATATATATATATATATATATATATATATATATATGTAAATATATATATAGTAAATAAATATATATATATATATATATATATATATATATATATATATATATATATATATATAATATATAAAATAGTAAATAAATATATATATATATATATATATATATATATATATATATATATATATATATATATATATATATATATATATATATATATATATATATATATATATATATATATACATATATATACATGGTGTTAAATGGTGTTTAGTGGTAAATCTCTTTAAGTTTAATATTCTACCATGTCCATATACATCTCTTTAATTCCATGATTATATCTACTACATTCACTTTCCTCATGAGTTACAGCTCGTCCTTTTTTTTGCGTTGTCGAAACTTGGCATCCGTAGCTTAAAACTGGTTTATCATTGTTTAATAAAATATTAGTTTGAATACTCTTGTTATATCACCTTGATCAAATTACGTTATTATATGTATAAATTGCCTTGTTACCAGCTGTGATACGGTAACTTGTTATATTAGATGGGTTGTTTTGTTCATTGTAAGTCAGGCCTAGATAAGTAAACTCTCTGACTACTTCGATGATCATGCCATTATTTGTGAAATGCTGCCCAATTCTTTTACATGTTTCCACTAGGTAGCAAGCTTAATGGTTGCTTGGTTTACCTGTAAACTAATTTTAGTAGTATTCTCTTGTATTTTCGGGAAGACTTGCCCCACATTTTGTTATTTATTTATTTATTTATTTATTATTATTCACGTATGGGCCCTGGTGTACCACGCGATGTACAATTAGAGGCGCTTGTTGTTGTTAGCCTTCCTTTGCGCCCATACTAATTTCATTCTTTCGCTATGAGCTTTTTTCCTTTCGTCAGACCAAGTTGTTCCAGTCTACCTACATTTTTCTCTCTGGCCAACCTTCCAAACGTTAACCTTGTGTCTGAAACAGCCTCTATCCTGAATTTCACTTTGTGTAATATTTGCTGATCTTAGGTTAGCTCTACTCCTATTTTCATAAAATTCGACAATTTGTCTAGTTAGCCTACTCGGATTCATCCGTTTTATGTGTCCGTAAAACTTAAGTCTTCTTTTTCTCATATAGCTATGTATATCTGTGTATTGTTTGATTTCTTGGTTTTCTCGAAGTCTGTATGTTGTGCTACTTATTTGTTTGGGGCCTAGCATTTTTCTTATGATTTTTCTTTCCTTCTTTTCAATGTCCTCGATGTCCCGCTTTCTATTCAAAATGAGCGTTTCTGCAGCATATAGACATTCTGGCTTAATAACTGTATTGTAATGTCTCAGTTTTGTGTGTTTTATATATAACACTATAATACAATACACTAAAGGTAGTGTATTTGGTTCATGATCCTCTATTGTTCTTCTTGTTTGGGTTTCCTGACGGCGAATGGCCTTCCTGATACAATTTTCTGAATATCCATTTGGTCTAAGGGCTGAGGAAATTTTTGGTAGTTCCTCGGTTCGTGTATCTGGTAGTGTCAGTCGGAAGGATCTGGAAATCAAGGTGTTCGCTACTCCTTGGATTTGAGAAGGATGATGATAGGATTTAGCGTTGAGGTATCGATCGGTTTGAGTTGGTTTCCTGTACACTGTGTATTCGAGTGTTCCAGAAAGTTTCCTTGTGATAAGGAGATCTAAAAATGGCAGTTTTCTATCCGGTTCGACCTCCAGGATAGAAAACTGCCAAAATATAAATTACACATACAGCAAAACAGACAAGTGTTGAAAAATTCGGCACAGTGAAAGAAAACTGTGGAAAAAGAAGTGTAGATAAGGTTTTTTTTTTGGAGAAAGCTCTAATGCAATAGAAGAAAATTAAAAAAAAACTCTTGACCAAGGGGGGTTCAAGGGAATATTCAGATTCTTAAAACAATACTCTCTGGTCAGAATGTACCGTATCAATTAAGACATATCCTCTCGCGTAGAAAAGTCGTAAATAAACTGGCGACCAAAAAGTGCAACATACAGTGCAAATACAGCATTAAATTGGAAATATTCACACTATAAAAAATACTGGTTGCAAAACAATGTGGCAATGTAAACGGTTTAAAATGGTTTGTTTTTTCATGCTGTGAAGTATTTTTTGTATGTTACTAAATTAAAGAAATTCGGATGGTTAGGTCGCATAGAAAAGAGAGACGCGAACTCCCCAGAAGAGTATTATAATGACATCCAGAAGGGAAAATGTAATCGGGTTCCCTTAGAGAAACATGAACAAAGAAGACAAACACAACAGTTAATTCTGTTAAGAGAGTTATGCACTGCTATGATCGGGTTGTCCGAAAATTCGTAGGGCTTTTCCATTGATAGTTCTTTCGACGCTCGTAAAAAAATCTGTATTGGAATAGTAATATTTCTAATGTTTTCGTGTTTACGAGGGTTGCTATTTATGTATTGGGAATTGGTAACGATGATGTTAAGTATTGCCTGAATGATTGTGGCGTGTTGTATTTTTTTCTTAAATTTTTTAAAATCTTGTTCGTTAGGCAAATTTATTACAGAAAAAGAATCACTGAGAAATTTGTCGCCGGTCGCGTTGGTGTAGCGGTAAGAGCTCCTGCTTTGCCGAATCCGCGCTGGAGCGGTAGCTGGTTCGATTCCAGCGCTCGGATGGTTATTTTTCTTTCTTCTGTCCGTTTATCTTTCCTAAATGTTTGTGATTGTTTCTAGGCAAGAGTGTAAAATCCGACTACGAATTACCCCTCAGTCACGCCAGTTAAAGGCTGGGTAAGGCCGGATGCCTTCTGAGAAGTGTTCTACGTTGGTCACTCGCCAGTCGGTAGGTTTCCTGATAGACTTATGGGTAGGCACATAACCAAGGGTTTATAGCCCGAGGGGGGTGCTGGCCTGGGTTTGTCGGAAGCTGATGACCGTGGTTCGGAACCCACGTTAAGCTGTAGGTCCAGTCGCTAAGTAGCCTAGTTGCTGATGCGCCTCTAACCCAAACACTTTACTTTTTTTTTAGAAATTTGTCTCCGTTTTGTTTTTTTGTTTTACCCAGTGATTCTTTATTTACATAAGAACAAATATTTTTGATATTCTTTTCGAGTTTTAGATCGTGGCGAAAAACCCAAAAAAGGAAAAAAATAAACAATGGTAGTACTAGGCGCCACCTGACATTTGGATCGTAAAGTTTCACACTGTTGACTTATACGTACTCAAAACGTTGTCATATGGACGCTATTTGTGTTGTTTAGTGACTTGAAAATTTCATCTCAATCAAAAAATGGAATAACTCGTGAAATGTTTCGATATCTGTGCGAGAATTGATAAAACAAGATCATCATGTAACATGCCGTGAGATTGAGGCATCTCTGAACATTAGTTTGAAAAATAATCGTGCGCGTTGGATTTTGCATAATTTGAAAATCGTTCGAAAAAGGCTCGTGTCGATTGGTGTCAGGAAATGTTCAAAAAATACAATCGCGGGGCGTCATAAGCCGTGTATAACATCTACACAGGTGATGAATCTGGGATCTATGGGCATGAGCCCGAAAGTAAACTTGTAAGTAAAAAAAGGTCTTTCAAAATGAGCCAAACCCAACAAAAGTTGTTCGCACAAGAAACCCTTCGAAGGCACATGGTCGCTTGCTTTTTTGGGATAAATAGACATGTAGCTACAGTGCCACTAGAACGTCGTCGAACGGGTCAATTCTGAATGGTACACAACCATTTGTTTGTCAGAAGTCTTTGAAGAACTTTTTCACCGTGAAAACGCGAGGTCTCACATATCGGACCGAACAACTCAATATTTGACCGGTCATCCGATGTACAGTCCAGATTTGGCACCCAGTGTTTTCTTTTTGTTCCCGTTAGTGAAGAATAAACTATGTGGTCAACGATTTTCGACGCCAGAAGTAGCGGCTGATGTGTTCAAAATGCATGTTTTGGAGATGGCTTAATCGGAATGGAAAAAGTGCTATGATAGTTGGCTCAAACATATGTGTATCGATGTATGTGTGTATAGTGTATCGATCATCGCGGAGAATATTTTGAAAAACAATAAAACTAATACATAAAATAGCAACCATCGTATGATGTTTATGTTCAGATTCGCTTTGATTTGTCATCAGTAAGTTAAGTTGATTCAAACTGAATATTACATTTACGCCACGTTAAGCATTTTTATTTGAAAAGGGACAAGGACGCTGTCCAAACAAAAAAAAACAAGATCTGCGTCTTGCATTTAATTTCTTGTTTGTTTCGCAAATATACGATAGGAAGGATGACACGTATTGAAAAAATTCAATTTGAAACAGGAGCAGTTTTTATCGTTTGTTTTTCGGCATTCGCGTAAGTATAAGCTCCTTTTAAGTATATATGGTTAAATAAAATTGGAGCAAACGCTCCCCATTCCTTTTTGTTCGTCTTAAATTGTTTATTTTCTCATATATTTACTTCTCAAACGTTGTCACTGAGAAAAGTGTCGTTATACAGTACGAAATTTACAATTTGATCAACTTTCACACACACAGTCGCTTCCATGATGGACTTTTTTTGAAAGGAAAAACACCCAAAATGCCAGACAGACCTGATTTAACAGGAGGTGATTTCCTTTCCTTTATCGAATATCAGAAATAAATTGCGTGGTCGTCTAAGGTTATATAAACAAAATTTTTGATATCGTCACTTTTGAACAGGGTAAATGCTTCGGAAATTGATTTAATTTAATGTAACTGAGAATATTCTGAAAAACAATAACCCCATTTGTACCCATTAATTTTTGTTTATTCTTATTGTTTACCATGTCTCAGGTTTTTATAGACAACATCATACCAACCCCAATATTAAGAGATTTAAAGAAAGAAAAATATTTACATATACTCTCAATAAACAAAAACGCGAGGGGAAACCATTTGTTTATCCTTATCTAAATTGCCCAGAGCAAGTTAAAAAAAAATACATCACAAAACAAAATGTTTGAATTAATTTCAGTTGATCTTTTTCCCGTGTTAAAAAAAAATGAAAATTTTAATTTCTATTTAACTTTAATAATTCTTTTTGAAGAGAAAATTATTTTCGGGGTTTTATTTACCAGATATGTTTTTCCTGAATGCGGAAATAAGTTGAATTGATTTTCCGAACTCTTCCTTTAATCAAACTTTTACCAATTGCTTTTTATTTCTTCTTCCTTTTTACTTTTTTTAAAGTCAACATTAATTTTTTATACGAACTAATTTTGGAAACGTACGAGGTAGGGGGTTCTTTGCAAAGTCCAGGTCTGACATATTTCTATTTTTCAACGTAATTGAATACATTAAGACCAGCGATGTTTCAACTTTTACTCTCCCTCTCTTTAATCTTTTTTTTATTCTCATTTATTTATTTATCAATGTAGATATGGCTGTAGACACATCAAACTCAAAGAGTTTTACCGAAAGTTGCTTCGTTAGCGAAACGTGCGTCGAGAGCTTTATAAAAAAAGTGATTTAGTATTTAGTGGTAGATCTCTTTGAAAACAACGGTCCTATCTTAAATGTGTGTCGAACGTTGGTCTAACCTATGTTGGTATTAATTGCGATAGAGACAAATATGATTAATAATTTGGGATCATTTATCATCTAGCAATATTCTTGATCTCATAATTAGTTACTACTTTAATTTAATATTTATTTGCGTTAAAATTATTCTTAAATATATAATTTTAAATATAAAAAGTTTAATAATAATCCAAAGATTGTAAATATTTAATTTTGTTTGATTTTAATTTTATTGTCCCAGAGATATAACAGTATGAGTATGTAATAATTATAATAAATAAATATTTGCTTGTTGATTACAATTAGTTTCTATTCAGATCATTCTATACAGTCATCAAGTCCATTTTAGCTATTGCTCAACTAAGCCCATACCCATGCTCAACTGGCCCCACTAGTGGGACACCTTGAGCAACTTGGAGAGCTCTTGTATTTCCGACAATATCTTTTAAACTTGTATTCGGATCTTTTTTACACCGCTAGACGTTTTGGAGAAGAGTAAATTACGAGCCTAACAGTAAGAATCAATCAAATCCGATGCATATTCTTAAAGTTATGGGAGATCAAGAGAAAACTAGCCCCGCTCTACCCTGCGGGGTTTTATTTACCAAAAATGTTTTTCCTGAATGCGGAAATAAGTTGAATTGGTTTTCCGAACTCTTCCTTTAATTAAACTTAGAGGCAACGCTGGTCGTACCACCATTGACGGGTGTTTCCGGAGACAGATAAGAGAGGTCGCTGCCCATACGGATGTAAGCAGAAAATCTGTCATGCCCGCCGGAGACCGGGACTGGACAATTACGAAGGAGGATGAGGGTACATATGTAATGGGGATGAAAACCTTAACCTTAAAATAAAAATAATGACGTCCCATGGAGACGTTCTAGGGTGCAGACGTGTTCTCTAGCTCCCGAAAGTGAGGTTAAGTGCAAGGAAACGTTTGTTAAACGTTTAGTGACGTTTTTGTCAAAATTGTGAATTGTGCCGTTCGCGATGAGCAAAAACAACAGAAACAATTACCTGAAGCAGGTAAAAGACGCGTGTTATACATACGATGACTTAGTGCGTTCCCATGCTGAATGTTTGGAGTATCATAGAGATGCTCTAGTTAGTGTTAATAAACAATTAGTGGAAGTTGCCGCAACAAATGCAGTGCTTCTTTCTGAGAAAGTAATTCTCCAAGTCGCAGTAGACTATCTGAAGACAGAAATCAAAAAATCTGCCGGAAGTATCAGTGCAAACGGCACTGTTACTTTTCCTACAGCCCCGAAAAAAGAAAAAGGTCCACAAACCTTAGCCTCACAACAAATCAGAAAGGCCCAGTCGGACCGAAGTGAACCAGAAGAAAGCCCCCCACAGACAAAGAAGGATTCCAGCAGGTTTCCTCCAAAACAAAGAGCAGCAAAGGGCAAAAAGCAGCATGGGCCTCTGAGGTAAGCTATCCCGATCCTCCTCAAAGGCTATAACCGAAAAGATTACGACCGAAAAGCCAACCGCACCATCCACGACGGAAAAACCTCCAATAAAAAATGCAGAACCAAATCCTGACAACAAAAAACCAACAGCCATTATCCGGACGGATAAAGCCGTATTGAAGGAGGTGATGAGCCTCCTCAAGAAAAACAAAGTGGCAGTCGGGCCTGCCATAACCAAGCCAAACGGGGTTTTAATACCCCCGAAGACAGAAAAGGACCGAGAGGCCGTTTGCAAGTTGCTCGATGAAAAGAGCTATGCCTACGACACACCAAAATCAAATAAAAAACGTCTACGAGTCTTATTGAAAGGCGTACTAGAAAACAATCAAAAGTGAAGAAATAAAAGAAGAACTCCAAAATTTGGGGATCCAACCAACCAATGTAACCAAAGAAAATAAACCCATCGCAATAGTACAAGTCACCGTACCGAGCGAAGGGAGAAAAATAATGAAAATCACCGAACTCTGTCACCAGCCCGTCAGGGTGGAGAAACAGATGAACAAAAAATCAGTGAACCATCAGAATCAGACGAAGAGACCCCAGCCTGAAGCAAATGGAACTGAAAACCAAGAAGTTCGAAATAACCAACAATTTTCGACACTATCGGAAATTGTTACCAATCTCCAGAGAATCCTAATCGCGATTCGGTCGAATCAAGACCTGAATTCTCAAATCAAATCATCGAATTAAAGCCCACGAAGCAGTTGCAATGTCAAGAACTTTGCCCGCCCTCGATCACGCCCACCAGGACATGTATCAAGATACGCGTTTTTTATTTGTATCATCCGCGGAATAGAACCTTGCGGTCCGTTTCCGAAGCAGAGAAGAAATATCTTCATCAACATGAATAAAAGACGACTAGGTTTACCTAGCTGCCACCTCCTGGGCTAGATAGAAGCCCCAACCCCGCGTTAGCTTGCTGACACATACCGGAAAGGCCGGAAAATTCAATAGAAACTGGTAAGAGCCAAAAGAGCTAACCAAAAAACCTTGATAACTAAGTCGAAGTCGAACCTAAACGTTACAATGTGCAGGTACATTATCGTAGTGTAAGAGCATTTTTTTGGCTAAGATGTGGAGGTTTAAACTGAATACGACCCTTCAATCGGTCCAGTAGTAAGGCGTAATACTTTTTGGTTATGGTATTGCTTTTTGCTAGTTAGTTTATAAACGCCAAACTACAAGAAAAGCAGAAAAAAAAACTGTTTTCGCTTTCTTTGGGCCATTTTTACTTGTAGTTAACATTGTGTTTCATTTTAAAGTTCCGACATTCCTAATGGACAACCCTTTATGTGGATGAGAATGTTGCAAAAAACTAAGACATGTCACTTTCACGACGTTCACAGCAACTGAAATATTACCAGGTTGCGTGATATATTTCTCATAAGGATTTATCCTTAAAACCATTTAAAGTTCAATTAACTCAAGAATTAAAGCCGTCTAACCTTCGTCAACGTCGTAATTTTATGAAATGGACTGAAGAAAAACGAGACGGATTTCCAAATATTATCTTTAGAGATGAGTAGCATTTTCATATAAATGAATAAGGAAAACAAACAGAATTGTTACATATAGGGCGAAAAAAAATCTAAGAGGTTGTCTGATTTCCATTTTATCATCAAATCACTGTGTTTGATGCACCCATCTATATCAGTAGTGCAGTTATAAGAGAAAACGTTCCATTTTTCATCAACTTCGCGTTTCATCTGAAGAAAAATTTTGCCTTATTTGTGTTACATATGGGAAAAACCGTGTAAGTTATGCACTAAAGGTAACTGAAGATTGGAATAAAGGAACTGCGGGTACTGTTGGACAGAAACTATGCAGAAAATGATATACAGTTTACACAGCAACTTAGTACTATGCTATCATAAGAAATTTCCTTACGTTTACGGGCAATTGGCAAGACCCAGAAGAAAGACAGGCGGATCCTCCCATTCTAAGTTTCGAAGAGTAAAATTATTTGCTGCACGCGATTTTTACAGGGAATTAAAAGTGGATTCTTTGTGTTAATTTCCAACTTTAATCTTCGGTATTGCAGCCAATGCTTAATATGCAGGTCAAGGCCATTCGGTATTAAGGCCAAGAAGGTGTTAGGAGCTACTACATTCGGGTAACAGCTACTACCCTTAAGAGTTGCGTTAGAAGTGGCTATTTAATCATAATGGAGGCTATTTAATCTATACTCTATACTAATATATAAATCTACAGTGGTTTTTACGGATGTTCCGTTATATCTACTGAACCATGCATCCGATTGACTTGAAACTTGGTATCCATGTAGAAAATACATGTACTTAATGGATAGGCTAAGTGCATTTGCATCGAATTTGTATTAAATTTTGCGTTAAAAACGAATTCAACGCTTCAGAAGTGGTCGTGAGTTCGTCGATGATGAGAAACACAGTGGCAGGTCGTCAAAACATCGATAAAGTGAAAGATATGATGGCCAATAACGGCAAAGGGACTACGTTGAGATCGCAACAGATATGATTTCTAAGGCTGAATCCGACCCAACATTTATCAAACGCGTTATTACGAGAGACGAGACTTGGGTTTATGAGTACGACACTCAATCCAGACATCAGGCGAATGAATGGCGTCATTTTCAATCGAAAAAGAAGGCGATGCTCTCGGTTTTCGTGGACTATAACGACGTTGTGTATCATGAATTCTTTCCTGAAGATCAAACGCCCAATAAGAAGTATTATTTGGGCGTTATGGGATGGTTGGGTGAAGCAATGCGCCAAAAAAGGAAAGGATTTGTGGACAACCAGCTCATAGATTTTACATCACGATAACCCAATGCCATCATTATCCGGCTTTTTGACCAAGACCGTAACAAATACCATCCAACAGCTACCGAATTCATCTGATTTGGCTCCCTGCGACTTTCTGTTTAATCGAGTCAAAAAAACCACTACGGGGAACGCGTTATAGCAACCGAGAAGAGGTTATGGAAAAATCCAAGACGGTTCTGATGGTCATACTCAACACCGAATACAAAAATGTTTCGAGGACTATCGCGTTCTGCAAGCTCCCGACGGGGACCAATTCGACAACCGGATGTACTCCCGGAAAAAAACTAATACATAAAAACGTACCTTATTAGTAAGAAAACCACTATAAATATCATTAAAATAATTTTTTTCCACTTTTATCTACTTTTCTACATAATATCCATTTTTGTTTAAACATTTGTAGTACCACTCAACAAGTTTTCTTCAGTTTTAACTTCTTCGTCGTCGTTGAATCATTCACCACCAAGGAACTCCTTTAAGTACCGAAACAATTGAAATTCACTGGGTGCAAGGTCTGGACTGTATGGTGGATGATCTGGTTCTTCTCATCCTAAAGACCTGATTAGGCCTTGTGTTTGTGTAGAAACATGTAGAACAAACAAACACAAAACTTTGCATTGTCGTGGAGCAACATCATACTGGAAGACAGTGGGCCATGCCGCTTGTTTTGTATGGCACGCCGGAGTTTTCTCAAGGTGACACAATACGCATCAGAATTGATTGTTGTTCCTCTCGGCATAAAATCCAGTCCCAAAAGACAGTTGCTGTGATCTTTCGTATTGAAATTGCTTGTTTGGCTTTCACTCTGGTTGGCGACGATATGTGTTTGCTAAGGTTGCTGACCACCCTTATCTACGCCACTGTTAATTTATTTTCTAGCATCATTACCAAACATGTTTTGTATCGACTTGTAATTTTTTTATTCTAGAACTTTGCAGGGCCACTCTTCAATAATTAAATACTACGAATCAAAAGTTAATTAAGAAAATTTTCATCATTTTCAATGTTTATTATCAGAGTAGCTTTTGCGACATACAATTACGGATCGCCCTGTTATAAATGGTGACTACGTTAAAAAATAAACCGATATCCGAACAAAAAATATATTTCATTAAAAAACTTTATTATTTTCCATATATTTCCATAATATTTCCCATTTTCCATAAGTACTTATATTTTTATATTGAAGAAACATTTAATTTGCTATTAAATTAATTTTCTTCATGCAGTTTTCAATAAATTAGTTCCGTCTCAAGAAAAATCCTATTAAATACTAAATCCTATAAAAAGTTTTTCAACAAACGGATTTGATTTATTACAATTTTATTAATTTATTTATTACTACTTTCTTTATATTTACTGAACAACATTTATATATATATATATACATATATATATATATATATATATATATATATATATATATATATATATATATATATATATATATATATATATATGTATATAATGTATATATAATATACATACAGCAGTCGATTGTACGGGTCTCTCAAAATAAACCAAACCCAAGAAGAATTGTTCGCGCAATAAGCACTTCGAAGCAATTGGTCGCCTGTTTTTTTTTTGAAGAGCTTTTTTTGAAAAATTCGTATCTTTTTTTCGGTTGGGTAAAAAATTTGAAAAAATTCTGAGAAGCGTTTTTAGCGGCGTAGAAAAAAAATCAGAAAGTGGGCGATTTGTCATGCAATGATCTATGTACTATTATCTATGATCTATTATCATATTCGATATAGGAAAAAAGACTGCCTGTAAATAAAACAGGATTAAAGAATTATTTTGGAAAATATCAAATAAATTAGCTATATATATTATACATGAAATTCGCTTAATAAACTGTCTTTATCTTGTTTATACTTTAATAAATCTCCAGCTTTACGAAAGGGATAAGTTCCCCATAATATCTCGACTAAAAACTTGAGAAGAATTTGATATGGTTTAACTCAATCTCCTTCGAAAATGATTAATGATTTATGGAAGTTTCCCTTTTCTGGATAAATTAAAAATTAATTATTTATATAGAGGACTATAAGCATAAAGTTTTTTTAGAATTCTTTTAGCTCAAGAGCTCATTGATTATTATTTATACCTATTTCAAGACATCTCAAAGGAAAATACAAATACAACTTGTGGAAAGTGAGGAACAAAAAAATCGACCAGTTTTGTCGATTTTTTTGTTGTAATAACAGTTTTAGAACGAAATAATATACAGTATGTGTTTATATCAGTGAAAATATATTCAACAATAAAATAATTCAACAATTTTAACTCGCTGTTATATTGTGTACGGCTACATTTTTGCAAATGTCATATATTACACTTTTGAAATGAGACAGTATCACATACATATTCCTTTTTAATATTAAACGTCTTTAATATTTCTAGATCTCAAGTTTTATATGTATTTTCGAAGACTATATCGTTTTTTAACATAGTTCTTAATTTCCAATTTATCGTTATTTGCATTAGGAACTTTTTTTTTTGGCGGTTATGTTTTCTAGTATTGTCCATTACAAATACGCTTTCCTTAGGCACATTGGGCAAACCCCTATTTGTAAACCAATCTTTAAAAAGTTCTGCTATGGTGTCGTCATGGTAGTCCAAAAATGAATGATTAATATTTTTGGAGGACAGCCGTAAACAATTTGGAATCCATCCATCCTCGGAACCAGGATGTAAAATTGGAATTATTTTTCCCTTGTTCGCTGGGCTTTGGTTTGACATTTTCTCCCATCCTTTTGCAGGCGTCTCATGTGTATCGAACCATGTTTCATCAAGGAAGATAATGGGACGATTTTCTAATCTGTATTTTTTTATAGTGTTTAAGCAGTCAAACCGCCATCGTCGCAATCGTTGTGATTACATTAACATTTGTCTTTTATTAAAATTAATGCAATGTAGGCACAGTTTGCTCTTCATACATAGCACAAATTTTGCTTCGAATTAAGTATTTATCACTTTCGGCAACACATTTGCTTTCAGCAGAATCACTCCGGAATTTTTTACTTTAATCGGCTTCGTCCTAATATTTTTAACTGTAGACAACGGAGTTTTCGTTAATGAAGACGTTTCTGCTGCGGCTGCATTTACATTAAGCCCCCTATTCAATAAAGAAACATACACATTTTTAAGAATTTGCTTAGCATCGGGGCGATAAATGTTTTATTTTTAAATTAGCTCTACCGGAGGCACAATGATTATTATCTTGCCAAGAACGCCACATTTTTAGCACGTTTGGATTAACAAAAAATACGATCGAAATTATAGAACTGCGCTGTTTAAGAAAAGAATGCGAAGTAAACAAAAAAAATTCGAAACTACTAAACCCGGTATACAATTAATTTTATCTTTTTACCCGTTATTTTATTAGGCCCGGCCCTGTTTACGTTTCTTGCAACTTTGCCGAGTTTCGTTACGGCAGGGGTTGTTCAGAGTTTATTGTAGTCAATCGGTTAACGATATATCTTGAAACGCTATATGGTCCAAGATTCTGATTGTATTGGAACAGGAAGTTCATCTAAGTAATGTCTGAATGATTGTGGCGTGTGCATATATTTTTTTCCTTTATTTGGGGTTTTCGCCACTATCTAAAACTCAAAAAATATCAAAAATACCTGTTCTTATGTAAAGAAAGAATCACTGGGTAAAAATAAAAAAAACCAAACGGAGACAAATTTCTCAGTTATTCTTTTTTGTAATGATTTCACCTAACGAACAAAATTTTAAATATATAAAAATGTTATAAAAAATTTTACAAACTTTTAACGTTAAAGTTTCGGAGGGTCCTCTGCCCCCGTTTTCAAAACTAAACTAAAAAATAAATTATATTAATTTGTAATATATAAAGTAACGAGTAAATATATTTTTTTGTATATGTCAACGATACTTACATTGACAACAATAGATTTTCATGACAGTGACATACTACCAAAAAATATATATAGGTAATGTTTACTGTGTGATTGTTTATTGTACTGATTGTGTATTCAAATATATAAACGTGTTTAATTGTATTCTTTAGAATCGGGAACCATATTGAATTTAAATCTACCGAAGGCATAGCAATACAGTTATTTTTATATAAATTAATTATAGCGGTCTCTTTTAATCTTCTGTATTTTGTTACCGATTCTTTTAAAACCGTTTTGGAATTATTCCAATTTATTTTATGACCCGATTACCATGCTTGTTAACAAATTCTAGATTTATTAAAATCGCCCTTTCTAAGAAGGTTTTTCATTCTCTTTTATTCATCATCATATAGTTCATCACTATATTTGACGGGTCGTAAAGCTAATGGTAAATTAAATACTACATACTGAACTTTGGTTCAATATCTACTATATTAGTAAAGTAAACAAAATAATCTGGACATGGTTTTTCGGTTTTCTCCAAATCACTGGCATTGTAAAGCGTAGGTTACGATTTGGACTTTTCAACCACAAGGTTAGACAAGTTTTACAACATAATGTATATGAGGAACTGCTTTGTCATCGTCTACAACTGTAATTTCGAAATATAGTTCGTAAATCCTTCGCATAAACACACTGCTTTTCAGTGTATTACTGGTTCAGGATTCGAAAATCAGATATCATTTTCAGAAATTAAATGCCAAAGCTGCGTTTCAATTTTTGTAATCATCCATCAATCACTTGTTGATAAAAGTTGTTGGTTTAATCGAGATATAGAACCTGCCATATTAAGTTTCTACGGTTCACTTAAGGGATAGTACATATAAAGGACGTTTACATAACTGAGCATCTACTATAGTATTTTTTTTATTTTATTAAAGCGCTGTTGGAAATGTATAACTACAGTTATTTGGAGAATATTTCACATGCAAATGCCCTTACGTTTAGGCTTGATTTTTATTTCATGTTCATTGGTGTCGGTGACAGGTAACGTCAAACGCATATTATTTTTTTGTCGTTATTTTCCGACCACAACATATTATCCATTATATTCCCGACATAAGCAAAACTCTATTATATATAGTAGGATTTCGAGAGCTTATTATATCATATAAAAAATGAAGCATTTTACCGAAGTATTATATAACGGTAGATTGAAACCATTTTAAAATGGTTATAAAAGTTTCCTTCATTTGGATCTTTGGCTTTCCAAGTTTAAATTCTTTATTTGTTTACGTCTGTCTAAACCTTTTTTTAAGTTAGTTTACCAGGATCGCTATTTATGAATCCGGGATAATAAATAAAAACAAATATTTATCATTGCAAAATGTTTTTATTGTTTTTCTAAACATTCTTCGCTTTGATTGATACACGTTTGATCCAATTGTCAGATCACTTTTCGACACACTATTTCGACACTATTTCGACACACTATTTCGATTGAGATATCTCCACAACATGCATTTTGAATGCATCAACCGCTTCTCCTGGCGTCAAAAATCGTCGACCACGGAGTTTATTCTTCACGGACGGGAACAAAAATAAATTATTGGGTGCCAAATCAGGACTGTACGACGGTTGATCCGTCAATTCGATATTTTGACGGTCAGATATTGCGTTGTTTGGTCCGATGTGTGAAACCTCGCGTTGTCATGATGAAGAATGATCCTGCGTCACCGGTTTTTTTTTTTTATTTCTTCAAAGACTTCTGGCAAACAAATGGTTGTTTACCATTCAGAATTCACCATTCTACGATTCTCTAGTGGCACTGTAGTCACGATTGTATTTTTTGAACATTTTTTTGCACCAATCGACACGAGCCTTTTTTTTTTGAGCGACTATCTATGCGGAATCTAACGCGCACAAATCTTTTTCGCGGCAAAATGTTCATGTAAAATCATGTGTATGCTTGTCATACCAATACCCAGGGATACCTCAATCTCACGGTATGTCGCATGACGATCTTGCTTTATCATGTTAGCACCCTCAGGAGCATCACGATCTCACCCTCATGATCTCCCGATGATGTCAACATGGTTAGCGAAACGCGCGTAGTGACTTGGCCTTTAGTGGTGAATCTTGTCGAGTATAGTGTTTTACATGAAAGAGAAAAAACACGGTCATATTGGCTCTGGATTAGCTGCGAAAGTACTTGAAAACCACCAATAAAATAGTTAAAATGAATGTTCATTCCAGTATACCTCGCCTAAGGTACTGGACGGATAACGGGTGGTGGATAGTGAAAGTTCCATTAGATATTAATGGACAGCTGCGAATATCCCAAAATAAGCAGGCCCGAACCAAGGCAAAAAGAAAACTAAATCCACTTAGCGTCTGACTTGTATCAAGCGGCTCAGCGGTCAGCGTCTGTTCACCAGTGGTGCGGCTGATATTTAAATTCTGGAAGTAACCCCTCCAGTCTTAACCTCTGAACCGTCATGGTTCAAACCTTTAATTCAAAGTACAAGATGAAGCGTTCTAGTAATTACAAAATTCGCCGGTCGCGTTGGTGCGGCGGTAAGAGCGCCTGCTTTGCCGAATCCGCGATGGAGCGATAGCTGGTTCGATTCCAGCGCTCGGATGGTTATTTTTCTTTCTTCTGTCCGTTCTTTCCTAAATGTTTGTGATTGTTTCTAGGCAACAGTCGGCAGTTTTCCCGCTCATAAATGGACTAACAATAATGGTAGAAGATTGGTTGAACTATGTTCGCAGTTTAATCTAAAATTAATGTCAACCCATTTTAAGAAGAAAATAACAAAACAAAAGACCTGGAGGTGCCCAAACACGTACATGGGTGAATTTCAAATTGACCATGTTGCCATTTCGTACCCCAATTATAAAGAGATTTTGAATGTTCAAGTCAGGAAAGGAGCAAATATAGACACGGATCACTACTTGACTAACATCAAACTTAGCTTAAAACCTCGAAAACTTATTCAAAAGGGGCTGCTAATACCAAAGTTTGACCCAACGAAAATAAAAGCAGCCCTAACAGAAGAGCTTGATAAACAACCTGCACAGAACTGGCAAGAATTAAAACAAAAAATTATTAAAACAGCCTTAAAGTTGGTCCCTTTACAAAAACGTAGAAAACATCCGTGATGGGATGAAGTTTGCGAGCAAGCAGTATTAAGCCGAAGTAAAGCATTCAAAGATTGGAACAGTCAAAAAACAGCAATAAACTATCATCTTTTTGGAAGTAAGAAAAGAAACATCGAAGCTAATTAGACAAACTAAAAGAAAATATGAAAACAATCAACTTAATGAAATAGAAAAAGATTTCCAAAAAAATAACACCCCAAATGTTACAAAACATTTAAAACTAAATTAACAGGCTATCAACCGCAGAGCCTATGCTTTCAAAAGAAAAACGGACAATTAGCTCTAAATAACCAAGACAATTGCAAATAACTTGCGAAATATTTTGAACAAATACTAAACTGTCCTGAGCCCTTAAACAAATTACCAACACTAAACCCTAAACAAACAAACCCAGATTCATTACCACCGAATGAAGAGGAAATAATTAGGCAAATCAAGCGGCTTAAAAATAACAAAGCTTCTGATGAAGATGGAATCACTGCTGAACTTTTGAAATCCGCTGGTCCAGGTACAATCAAGGAAATAACCAAAATTCTACAAGAAGTTTGGCGAAGCGAACGGATTCCGGAAGACTGGAAAGATGCTCTAATCCACCCACTACATAAGAAAGGAGATAGAACGGGTGTAAACAACTATAGAGGAATATCTCTTCTCCCAGTTTGTTACAAGATTCTATCTCAATGTCTACTAGACAGAGCACAGGGACAGTTAGAACCGAACATTGGTGAATATCAAGCAGGTTTTCGACCGGGCAGATCCTGCCCTAAACAGATCCTGAATCTAAAGTTGATTCTAAGACATCAAAAACTGTACAATAAAAATCTCGTCTGTACTTTTGTGGATTTCAAAAAAGCATATGATTCTATTGACCGCGAATCTTTATTCCGAATCTTGAAAGAACAAGGACTAGATCTGAAAACGCTGGCAATTATTAAAGCAACGTTAACTAACACGAGGTCAAAAGTTAAATTCATCGGTGACATCTCAGAGCCCTTCGAAATTAAAACTGGTGTGAGACAAGGGGATGGACTCTCGCCACTCTTATTTAACGGTGTTCTAGAAAAAGTAATACAGGAGTGGCGTGAAAAAAGTCTGCACTGAATATTGACCAGCCCATTAAACTGGGGAGAACCAACATCAAAATTGATTGTCTGGCATTTGCTGATGATCTAGCAATTTTAGCTCAAGATGTATTAACGGCACAGAAACAGATTGAAATCCTAAAAGAAACAGCAGAAAAGGTAGGACTCCAAATTTCCTTTGAAAAGGCACAATACATGACCTGCAACAGACTAAGAACACCATTTCTAAAAACAAAATATGGTAATATCAGACGAGTCTCTCAATTCAAATATTTGGGTGAAATAATCATGGAAAATGGGTTGGAAAAAGCGGCGAATAAGGATAGATGTCAAAAAATGGAAACGGCATTGAGACTTACACAAAATATTTACAACAAAAATGCCTATCTAAAAACACAAAACTGAAACTGAAACTGAAATTACAACACGGTTATTAAGCCAGAATGTCTATATGCTGCAGAAACACTCATTTTGAATAGAAAGAGGGACATCGAGGACATTGAAAAGAAGGAAAGAAAAATCATAAGAAAAATACTAGGCCCCAAACAAATAAATAGCACAACATACCGACTTCGAGAAAACCAAGAAATCAAACAATACACAGATATACATAGCGATATGAGAAAAAGAAGACTTAAGTTTTACGGACACATCAAACGGATGAATCCGAGTAGGCTAACTAGACAAATAGTCGAATTTTATGAAAATAGGAGTAGAGCTAAAGTAGAAATAATTAAATGGATTGCGGCAATTAAAGAGGACCTAAGATCAGCAAATATTACACAAAGTGAAATTCATGATAGAGGCTGTTTCAGACACAAGGTTAACGTTTGGAAGGTTGGCCAGAGAGAAAAATGTAGGAAGACTGGAGCAACTTGGTCTGATGAAAGGAAAAAAGCTCATAGCGAAAGAATGAAATTAGTATGGGTTCAAAGGGAGGCTAATAACAACAAACGCCTCTAATTGTACTTCGCGTGGTCCACCAGGGCCCACACGTGAATAATAATAAAGGGTATTCCATTAAGAGGTTTCGAATGTTGGAAACGAATAAAAGAAACGTTTCATAACATACCTGAAAGTTATTTATGGCAGTGCGAAGTTGGGCAGTGTTCAATTATACGTGGAATACAACATCTGTCAATGTCAATGTTTCGAATGTTTTGTTTTGCTAGTCTTCTTATCTCAAACTTTGTTTATGTTATTCGGTTTCATTGTGGAATTCAGTACAATTTCAGCAATGGAGAGCTACACAGTAGAACAACGTGTTTACATTGTTAAAACGTATTTTCAAAATGGGTGTTCTGTGAGAGCCACATTTCAGCGAATTCGTAAATACTTTGGTGTATGCAATCGTTCGTCAGAAGTAACCATTCGCAAAATAGTGCGTAGATTCGAAACTACCGGATCTGTGAAAGATAGCGAAACAAAAGTCCGGGAACGTCCTGCTCGTTCGGTTGAAAATATTCAGGCGGTTCGTGAAAGTGCTACTGAAAATCCACAAATGTCTGTTAACAGGCGCGCGCAACATTTGGGTATCAGCAGAACTTCAACGTGGCGAATTTTGAAAAAAGACTTAAGTCTACATCCTTACAAAATTCAGCTAACACAGGAGCTAAAGCCAGCCGACCATGGGCAACGCCATGCATTTGCCAATTGGATCCTACAGATGAAGGCAAATGACAATAATTTTTGCGATAAAATCATTTTCAGTGACGAGGCTCAATTCCACTTAAACGGTTACGTAAATAAACAAAATTGTCGCATCTGGGGCAATGAAAATCCTAGAGAAATTCACGAAATCCCGATGCATGCTCAACGTGTCACAGTTTGGTGCAGTTTTTGGGCTGAGGGTATCATTGGACCGTATTTTTTTGAAGATGAAGATGAACGAGCTGTTACAGTAAACGAAGAACGATACCGAACGATGATTGATGTTTTTTTATGGGATCAAATAATGGATATGGATTTAGAGAATATGTGGTTCCAACAAGATGGTGCGACATGTCATACAGCACGTGAAACATTGACTTTATTGCGTACACAGTTTGGAGGGAGGCTGATCTCCCGGAATGGGGACGTAAATTGGCCACCAAGGTCATGCGACTTGACGCCGCTAGACTATTTTTTGTGGGGCTATGCGAAGAGCAAAGCTTACGAAAATAATCCGCAAACCGTTCAACAGTTGAAAGAAGAAATTAGGCGAATAATTCGTGTCATAACTCCGCAAATGTGTTCAGCAGTAATAGATAATTTCAACAAAAGAATTGTGAGCTACCAGAGAAGTCGTGGCGGTCATTTGACAGATGTTGTATTCCACGTATAATTGTACACTATCCAGCTTCGCACTGTCATAAATAACTTTCAGGTATGTTATGAAACGTTTCTTTTATTCGTTACCAACATTCGAAACCTCTTAATGGCATACCCTTTATATAACAATTTTTCAATTTGCCCACGTATTTTGGTCTTATTAACTTTTAATTTCCTTCAAATAAGATAAATAAACATACGTAGCGTTTAAAATACCACGACGACAACTCCTTTGATCATATTATAAACATACGTTTCTAAAAGGATCTTTCTCTAGTTCCTTTAATTTTCCATTAACCAGTAGAACACTAATTGTTTTGATAGAAAACAGAATAATATAAGCATTTAGATATAGACTAATCCTTATTGTTGAGATTTAGTTTTGCAACAGCACCTACTAAGATGCGTCTCACGGAAAACAGGAAAAAACACAAATATTTGTCTTCAATGTCGGCATAACGCTGTCCTTTTATCGGCAAATGAGGTTTTTCGAAGAGGTAGAAATCATAGGGCGTCAAATCAGGCGAGTATGGTGAATAATTGATGCCATTTTCGGTCAAAAAATCGAGAGACAGCAAACGCTTCGTAACACCAAGCATTGCTCGTTTGACCAGGTGGATCGAACTCCCTATGCACAATTCACTCCAAATCGAGACAGCTAATTTTCTTCGGATTTGGCTCGCTTGGTTGCTTCCATTCGGCACTTTGACGCTTGGTTTCTGGATCATATTGAAAACACCACGTCTCATCATCAGTAACAATGGCGTACTTCAAGTCTTCGTCCTTTTTCCATTCTTTAATCAAGTCCTTGCAATGTTGGATTCGGAGCAATTTTTGGTCGTCAATCAATTTGTGCGGGACAAAGCGTGCACAAACCATCCAAAGTCCCAAATGATCGGACAAAATGCGATGATTTGAATCTCTGGACATGTTCAATTCCATTTCCATCCACGTATCGCAACGAAGATTTTGGCTGATTTTTTATAAATTCACGCACAATTTCAGTGTTACTTTGAATAAGCATGGAATTTTTTCGGATCGGGATTTCCTCGTTCTTGAGATCCTCACGACCTTCTTTGAATCGTTTAAACCACTCGTGGACTCGGCCACGGGATAAACAATCCTCACCATACACTTGTTTCATTCATTAATTGAAACGCTCCGGTGAATGTTTTACGAAGTTTAAAACTAAACTTAATTTTTGATCACATTGAACTTTAAGCGAGATAAGTTGGCTTCTAATGATCCGAATGTCATGATATTTTGTGAGAACGTCAGTGAAGGATGTACCTTTCCAACGCTTACGCCGTCAAAAGGACGTGGCGGGTGACACCACTAGGAATAGCTATTTTTAAAAAGTATTGTTTTCCGTGAGACGCACCTTGTATTTATCAACTAATATCCTGTAATATGCTACGTTTTCTAATACGAAATAGACTGGAAAACAAAAAGTGCAACAATATAAAAAATATTTTTTATTTTATTAGTTTGGAAGTGTTTACGTAAACTATGAAAGACTTATAAAAAATCAAGAAATTCCCTTTAATTTAAGGGGGTTTGTTTAATTTAAACACAGCAGAAACTTGCTTTACACCAGTGTTGATTGTTATCAGAGTTCGCGCAAAGTCAGTTCTGAAAAATCGTCGCGTTTGTTGACATTATTCTTTTATAATCATTGTATGTTTGCTGAATCTTGCTTTTTTGTCTACATTTTTCGTTCACTCATAGAACCGCCGGGTTATCTTTTTAAATTTTCTATTTTTGTTGGATGTTTTTTTTTTGGTTTAAAATGTTCGATTTATTTGTTGTCTAGCTCTCCTCTACTGTGTCATTCTTGTATTTATCAACTAATATCCTGTAATATGCTACGCTTTCTAATACATATACATACAAAACAAAACATGCAACAATATAAAAATATTTTTTATTTTATTAGTTTGGAAGTATTTGCGTAAACTATGAAAGACTTATAAAAAGTTAAGAAATTCCCCTTATATTAGGAACTTTATGGTGTGGTGATTTTCGATCTGTTTTATCTCATATTTCTTTTTCTGTTTCTGTTATTGCCTTTTTGTGTTAATTAATGCGTGTTAACTTTAACATGCAGTTTTTTTTTAACAATTACAAATACCGATAAACGTAAAATCACTTTAAAATGCCCGTCATATTCTTGTTGAAAACACACAATGGCCTGTTGTACCGTAGACGTTTTAATCCATTTAGAGATAATAAAGTGTTGTTTGAAAACTTTTCAAGTGGAAGCCTCCGAACAAATACCTCAAATCCATTTTAGTTTATTTGGGTTTGTTTAATTTAAACACAGCAGAAACTTGCTGTTCACCGGTGTTGATTGTTATCAGAGTTCGCGTAAAGTCAGTTCTGAAAAATCGTTGCGTTTGTTGACATTTTTGTCTACATTTTTCGTTCACTCATAGAACCGCCGGGTTATCTTTTTAAATTTTCTATTTTTGTTGGATGTTTTTTTATCTAGCTCTCCTCTACTTTGTCATTTTCCATTGTTTGGAAATTATTCATTGAAAAAAAAAATTACCTTAAAAAAGACTAAAAATTTCAGTTTTATTGCGATTTTATATCGTTTGAAACACTAATATCAATCCATGAAAAATTCTCTAATGTAGCATAATAAATATTGATGCGTCCTTATAATGAAAAACAGAGGAAAAAGCGAACTTCGAACTTATCCTTGCGAAAATATCTGACAATATGGAATCCTGTCAGACATTTTCCAACAAAATTGATATAAAGGGAAGAAGGGAATCTTAAGAGTTAAATCAAAAGTTTCAATACAAGAATGTTCGAGTTGAAAATTTTATATTTTTCCGTTCCGAAGAAATAAAGGTGTGTTTCTTTGACATATCAAGGGGAATAGCAAGTCTTTTTGGTCTTCGAGAAGATTTTTTTTTCAATCTCGGCAGGAAGTTTGTTTGATATATGAAAAAATGGGTCGGCCTTAAAATGACAAATCTATTAATATTGAAATATATTGATAATCGACAAAAAAAAAGCAAATCCAGATGTCGATAAAGTTTTCTTCTGTTACAGAGTTTTTTCAGTGTTAAATGATGATTACAGAGACCAACAAATTTAAACTTTTTTGAGGTAACATTGACAAAAATATGAAGTATTTTGTAGTCCTAAATCCGAAAAAGATAAGCTAAAAACTGTAACACGTACAGTTGTTTTGTTACTGTCGGTGGTAAGAAACAAGGAGACGAGATATTTTTACAATCTAATATTTTTTAAATATAAACATATAAAACGTATTAAATCCACGCAAAGATATTACTGGGGATGAAGTTAATAAAAAAATATATTACATGAGATGTCGTACAGCGACAAAAACTTTCACTTTTTTCTCTTGTGTTCTGTAGCATCATCTCTTTTTAAAAACCAGCAGTAGTAGCCCAATATAAATGGGTTCTAGCATTCCCGGTATCTTGCTTCCATCGTCCTGATGTCCTGATGAAACTTGTCTCCTTGTGCGCCGCTTACTGCATCCCAATTTTCCGGAAAAAATTCAAATGGGAGTATAACTTTGGGAGTTTTACTTTACTTTTAGGTACTCGAAACAATTACCTTCTTTGTCCATGGCTTTGACAAAGTTTTTCATTAGTTCAAGCTTAATATGGATAGGCAGAAGAAGCATCTTTGTTGGGTTAACAAGGGGAACATATTTTATGTTTGAATTTTCCTTACTGTAATGTTCTTTTGTGGTCCTACTGTCCCATGGACGCAAAAAACAGCAATACTTTGTACCAAAATACTCCTAAGTCAGGTACAAATAATTTCAGTGATCCCATGATATAAACGAGGAACAGGTGCTTGAAAATGGAACGTGTTAGGTCATTTATGTGAAAAGGTATTTTGAAAACTATCGAAATGACACCTGAAAAGTGCATTCTCATCAACGTTACAAAAATCATGTCGACCAGTGTTATCGGAGGGTATAAAATCTAGTAAACAAGGAGGAAAAAATTCCAGTCAAGGCTTCATCAGAGAGCAATGTTTTTCTTTTCCGTATACACTCTCGTCCTTGAGGTTGTTTGCAATAGTGCGTCGCAGTGTCCTCGTTAATCTTTTACGGATTACGTTATCGTAAGCAATCTATTTCCAAAAATGGGTCGTTTTCTTGCAGAATTGCAGATGAGTATGGGAATGATCGAAGTTGGTTTCTGGCTTTGTTTTCTCCACTTGTTGGTTTTTCTACATTTGATATTTCCTTGCGGGACGGACGTAGGGAGCGTTGTGCTCTATATACACTTCATGTGTCCAAAAATCTGCTTAAAGTTCGGACTTGAAATTGACAAACAATAAACGAAGATACTACAACAGACGGCTCTAAATAGGGATAGAGAAACGGCTGATGTTGTTGTGAATGGTCAACCATTGGAAGACGTAGCATGCTTTCCGTATTTGGGAAGACAAATTTCTTGCTCTGCCGACCTACAAGAAGAGATTATACAAGGTGACACAAAAGAACGGGAACTTTTTAACAATCCACTAAAAACAAGAGTGATGGAAGAAAAACATTTTATTCATTGTAATTGAACCTTAGAATTTGCCATTTAAGAAACATTAATGGAATTTATCATTTTTTTTTTAAATTACGTCCTTTAGATGCCGTCCTCCTGTACGAATGCATTCTTGAAAACTGCTGTTGAGATTCCTCATAGACCGCTGCAACATCTCAGCTGGGATACTGTGAATTTCATCCTGAATTCTCTGTTTAACTCATCTATAGTTCTTGGTCGACTCGTGTACATTTTATCCTTGAAATAGCCCCTCAAAAATAATTCTAATCGCATCTGGTAATCATTTTCTTTCAGTTCTTGAAAAGCTTGCAGCTTGTATGGATGAAATTTCAAATCTAAATGAAGAATTCTGCGAACACTCTCCCGGGACATTTCAACCGCAGCTGCTTGCTTACGAATTGAACGCCATGGGCTCCGAAGGGACAGACTCGCGTACATCAATATTATGTGGACTACGAGCACTTCTTCGTCGTCTTGTTGGTTTCTTCTTTAAGGCAGATCCAGTCTCTTCAAAGTTATTAATCCAACTTTTTATCGCGTGTTTCGATCGGACGGCATCATTGTAAAAACGTCGGAACTCCCTCTGCGCAGCTTCCAAACTATCGCTGTTTTTATAAAACATTTTTATGGCTACTGCTTTATGGTTACTAAAATGGTCACTGTCCCGCAGTGCTACCACCTGCTCATGGCGGCCACTATGCATTTAAAAAATTCCCGTTATTCTGTGTGACCCTGTACATAGAATAAAGTTTGCTGCTGCTAATTTTGGACGTTTAACATGAAGAGTGTTCAGTAACCGAGACATACAGAACCTACTAAAATCAGTCTTTATAATGCCATAATAATTCCCGTGTTTCCGTAGTACGGAGCTGAATCATGGATCCTGTATCGGAAGCAAATAAAACAACTCGACAGGTCTCATCAAGACTGCCTCCAGAATATCTTGAGAATAAAATGGCAAGATTACCAAACCAATTTGGAGGTATTTAAACGACCCAGCGGTTTGCGCATAGAATCCCAGATCATGAAAGCTCAGCTGGGATGGTTAGGTCACTGCCAGAGAGGCCTCTAGGATGCCGAAGCAGATTTTCTATGGCGAATTAAAGAACAAGAAACAAAATTTGGGATGTCCAAAAAGATGATATAAAGACGTAATAAAATTGTCTCTAAAGAAGTCTATGTTAAGCGTATCCGAATTAAAAAAAAGCAGAACCCAAATGGCATGAGAAGACATTCAGGGCTGTGCAACACAATGAGGAAAATAATCGTCAAAAAGTCTCAGCCATTGCCCATGCGCGAAAAGCCCAACATACTGAACCGCGTGTACTAGTTCTGTATCCTCCTGACCTTAAATGCCCAGCATGCGGAAGAACATGTGTGTGTGTACGAACAGCCATCAGTCCAATAAAAGTTCGAATTAAAACTTTCTTCTAAAAATCACTCTTTAAACTAAAAAAAATCTTCATAGCGCGTGTGGTATTTTCATCGAGGACCAAACAAGTTTACTGAATTTTAAAAAAAGGCTTGGACACAATATTGCACATATAGTAGACTTCAACCGCGGCTTTGATGCGGTTCACAAAATTGTCTTATTTTAGTGATAAAACTAGTGGAGTTTAGGTTAGTCGTTAAAAGTGAAAAACTTTGAACGAGATCGCAATTGAATAAATTTTAATGGCGTTTTTGCATTGTACTGCTAAATCTAATATAAAATGTTTATTAATTAGAATTTGCCGATCTTCGTTTTTTGTAATAATTTAGTGCAGAATTCCAAAAATAATTGTAAATTGCTGATTAATCCAAAGTATCTGCAATAATTTTCATCATATGGATGAAAAAATATTATTATTTATGTTTCAGGAGTTGGTAAATATCAATAAAACGTCGAAAATTGCAAATTTAAAAAGAAAAAACCCAAAGTAGGTGCCAGAAACTAGTAATCAGATATAATTAATACAAAAAATGTTATATTATTTATACAAACATATTTATTTGTGAGATAATTACCTCTACTGAAAGATGACTAATGAAAAATATTAATTTTCTTTTAAATCTCCGCCTTGTAAAATTGGTGAAGCGTTTAAACAATTATCAACAACTTCAAACAACTGCAAAAAATACTTTTTAGTAGGTTTTCGAGGGGGTTGATTCATTGTTATTGGTCTCAACGCTCCTCGGTCATGTTTCCATCCCCACTCCATTGGCGAAATATCATGTCCCAACCATAATTGCACCTAAGTTCATAATTAAGTACATAATTGCAGTAAGTACACTCTCTTCATATGCTCGGAGACTGCATCAGATGTAGGTACTGATGATGCTAATCGTACACAACTATTTTTTGTTGCAGCTTTAATAAATTATTTATAGCTGAATGAATTATGTCTGTCTATGAAGAATCTCACCAGCGCCCTTCAAAATTCGATTTTCCTCGTCAGTATCATTATTTAATCTTTCTTTATACCAATTGGTGTAAATTGGTATACCAATTAGTGTTTTTTTTTAAAGCATATTATTGTGTTGGCTCCAAATTTAGTTGACAATGTAATATTGTCTCCAGGTCTTCTCATCAGGAACGTGCTCTGTTGTTAATATATTTTTTAATTCCTGAAACGTGAATTGGCAGTCATCATTTTCCTCTCTACAGGGTGTTAGGTAAATATGCGGCAAAAATGCGAGGGGTTATTCCTTGTCCTATTCTAAGAATATTTTGTCCTATGATGATTTTTGAAAAACCCCTTTGTTTCGAAGGTACAGGGCGAACAAAATTTGCGACAACCATATTCGATATTTGTTGAAATCATTAATGTAAATAAAAATAGGGTGTACGTCAATGAGTTTATTAAGTACAAAAAATGTTTTTTTCGATCTCGATCACTTGGAACGACTGTTTTATCTAGTAAGTGGATTTCATTGGTCGCATTTGTTTACATAGATTGAGTAATGTTTGGCTGTTTGAGGTGTCTTAAATAGTACGTGAAGTCCTCTATCATAATGTATATAAACGCCGAGATGACTGACATGCACTTCATGTATGGACTTGCTGATGGCAATGCATTACAAGCTAGGCGATTGTATTCGATATTACGGGATCTGAATACGTGGCAAATTTTATCAGTAACTCCCTTGATGAATGGCAGAACAACTTTGGGATTTTGGGACAATTCTCTAGTAGATTGGTTGATATGACCAGTTGCCTGAACTTTATTCATATGTCTTTTTATTTGACGCATGTCATCAGGGTACTCATCAGGGTACCGACATATGCTCTCCCCAACAGACGAAACATGTGGCCTCCAATGTGAGGGATGGGTGGGGCTCGACGTGAAGTCAGCGAAAGTGTGGGTTGTTTGATTGTGAAGAGGGACTCCCTATTCTTGACGAGAGAGCATATGTCGGTACCCTGATGAGTCTAACCACCAATAGACGAAACATGTGTCCTCCAATGTGAGGGATGAGTGGGGCTTCCTCCCAGTCAAGCAACGAATGCTCATATATATATATATATATATATATATATATATATATATATATATATATATATATATATATATATATTCACACAATTCACCTTGATGATCTTGAAGTGGGAATTAATATAGAACGAGGTGTACGGCAGGGTGACGCAATATCGCCTATTCTTTTCTCGGCTGGCCTTGAAGAAGTATTCCGTAAACTGGATTGGGAACAGGATGGGGTAAAGATCAATGGTGCAAACTTAAACCATCTTAGATTTGCAGATGATATTATTCTCATTTCACAAGACCCAGAGGAGCTGCAAAGACGCATACAAGAACTGCAAAGGGCTGGCGAACCATTTGGCTTGAAAATAAACCTGAAAAAGAGTCAGGTTATGTTCAATAACTTCGCTCAGGACAGAAGAATTTCAGTTTTAGGAAGGGATTTAGAGATTGTGGACAGCTTTGTATATCTTGGGCAGAGGATTTCCATGGAGGGGAATACCGCCCGGGAGGTGGAACGGCGTGTTAAATGTGGCTGGCAGGCATTTGGTAGGCTCAACATAGTGTTTAAGAGTAGACTCCCACTTTGCCTGAAAAGAAAAGTATTCGATCAGTGCGTTCTACCCGTTATGACATACGGAGTGAAACCTGGACACTCACATCGCAATCAATTCAAAAACTTCGGGTGGCACAGAGGGGAATGGAAAGATGTATGCTTGGCCTTACAAGACGAGACAGAAAGCCCTGCGCATGGATCAGGGAACAAACAAAAGTCTGTGACATCATTGGAAGCAGTTGGTAAAACAGTTGAAATGGAGATGGGCAGGCCATATAGCGAGGCGATGGGACGACAGATGGACCAAGGCAATCCTGGAGTGGATACCGCTTGATCGCAAATGTCCGCGAAGAAGACCGAAAGCACGATGGATTGATGACATCGTTAAGTATATTGGACCCGAGTGGCAGAGGAAAGCCCAGGACCGTGAAGGTTGGAAGCATGCTGAAGAGGCCTTCATCCTGCAGTGGATCGATACGGGCTAATGATGATGATATATATATATATATATATATATATATATATATATATATATATATATATATATATATATATATATATATATATATATATATATATATATCAAAAATTATTTATTTAAAAAATTGAATTTTAAAATTGAAATATAAAAAAATTTAAAAAATTTAAGAAATTGAAAAATTAAAAAGCACAAAAAAAATAACATATAAACATTTCAGTATGTAGTATCGAAAACAGATTCCAATAAATAAAATGATAATTTGATCACTGCCGATTTTGTTCGAGGTATAACTTTAACGACACTCCATTAAAAGGAATTGTTCTCGGTGAGGCAACTATGCCACAGATTTCATTTCGAATTTTCGGTAAACTCTACCAGTAATTTTTAACAGCTGAGAATTGCCGGGCTTTGATTTTTTATGATTTTAAAGGAGGCCCATCTGAAAATAATAACGCTATATTTCAACTGTTAGACTTAGCAACTATTAGACTAAAAACCATACCAGCTTACCATTATAAGAATGAAGTGTGCCCTACAAATTGTTGAAACATTATCAAATCGGCACGTTTATCTAACACAAAAGTCAAAATGCAGGATCCATACTCCTAGGAATTTCTAATAAGGACTTAGTTTAAGACTAGGTGATTCGATTTCAGTAAAGTTATTTAATGTATCTCTGGAGAATGTTGTAAGGAGAATATCGATAAACAATATCAAATAACGGCGCGTACAGATGATACATTAAGTTACTAAAAGATGGCGTTAGTTGGATTGTTATGTATGTATAAGTATTGGAAATGGTATAAACGATTAGATACACATATGTCCAAAACTTTGGAATATTCAAACATTTCACTTTATTATTGATATTAAGTTTTTCTTACGCAATCATCATTTTATTACAACTCTTACTGGTACCAAATAAAACTCGACATCAAATGACCAAAAATTGTAAAATGATGTGTGTTCAGAATGCCCTAAGCAAGTTCAATGACATTCATGTCGGGAAAATTTGCTGGCCACCCTAACTTGGTTGTTTCCTCCACTTCAAGAAAATTTTGTACTGCTGCTGTTCGATGAGGAGGTGCGTTGTCATCCATGAAAATAAATCTGCCGCCCACTGCACCTCAGAACAGACGCACAACAGGATTTAAAACTTCCTCGATGTACACAGCACCAGTTACTCTTCTCTCTAGGACCTGTACCCCTCATAATACCACCCCAAAACATCACGCTTCCACCTTTGAAATACGTGGTTGAGCTGTTTCCAATCGGGCTTGTCGACCTGGAGCTCTCCAAACTAATGTTCTTCGCGAATCAGAAACCAAGCCAATTCTCGTCTCATCATCATGTTATTTCAGTTAGTCTCTCCATTGCAATATTACATTTTTTGTTGAAGAGTTAGTTTGAAAACACGTAAAACATTTACCCCTTCAAGCCTAACAAGTTCCTTTGATATACCACTTGTAGATTCCAGACGATTTCTTCGAGTTATCATTGATATATGCCGGTCTTGTGCAGCTCTGGTACCTCGTTTTCTACCACTTCTGGGGCGATCCTGTACGTCATTTGTCTCTTGGATTTTTTTATGAATTTTCGATACAGCACTTTGGGAAACATCTACAATTTCCGCGATATCACTTTGATTAAAGCCCTGTTGTAACATGTTTCTAGACATTTTAAACGGATTGATTTAAAATTGAAAAAGAACTGAAATAATGTGTGTAAATACCAGTCTGAATGGAATGGGCAAAAATCAAAAAATCTGTTAACACAGCGAAATGATGCTTTTGTTTTAACACACTTTTATTAGCTTCACCTGTATTTATCTATGTAACGGAATATTTGAACGTCGTTTTCATCCACTTCAAAACGTCAGATTGAATTGAAACTTTGCACACTTATCAAGGACCGATGACAATACAATAATTTAATAAGTTCGTCCCATTATCCTGAACAGGATCGTCAGGATCAAAGATTTGCTTTCGGAGAGGGAGCGTGAATTATTTTCATTTAAAAACAGCCTAAAATAAATATCCATCACAATTTTTAAAAGTATTTTAGGCGTAAATATCCGATTTGTAAATATTGTAAATGCCCGATGTGTGTATATTGCGCGGTTGACATTTGCGGAAATATTTTGAATTTTGCTGAAAATTTCTTTAACTGTAAATGTGTTTAATAACTGACTACGACTACACTGACCTACAAATGTTTACTTTTTTCTTTTGTTAACAAAATATAATAAAAAATATATCGTGAATTCAACAAAAAATTACATGAACTTTAATAGAAATCTAATGTAACGTAAAATGTAATAGGCTGTTAAAATTGGAAGAGCAGTATACGAAGAGTCGGAGGTCGTCTTTCAGGCGTTATCTTTAAGGGACAAGTGCTTTTTTTCTTTCGCATTTCGTGATATATTTCTAATTTTTTAAATAACGTATTTCGATTAGTCTTTCTAATCGACCTTATCTCTGTTGCACCCTGTAGCTTCCCATGTTTTAAATATTTTAGAACGACCCTAAGAAACTGAATTATAAGATATATTTTTATTTATGTGGTCCAATATTTCCTTACAAAATAAGGGGTGTAGTTATGCGAAGCCGACCAGGGAAAAGGGATGGACGGCTGGATGTAAAAAGGGCCAATTGTCATATGTCGAATAAAGAGGGTACGTATTGCCCCACAATATATAGGATAACAGGTTCAGGTTATGTAATTTACCTTTGAAACTTAACAGCAATGCCATCAACAGCCGAATATATATGGTTATTTTCGTGGAAAAGGATCCCTCAAAAAAGTTAGCCGGATAAAAAGGTACCCTTCAAAAAAAAACGAGAGGGAGGACTTTTTTCAATCGTTCATTACAGAGATATATTGTTTTTTCCCCCTCTTTTAATTACAGGTTTTACTTTTCATACCAGTATTCTTTTCTTTGTTGTTGCTAGAATTTATATACAGTGATGCCTTTAAATAAATAAAGAAGGCTCAAAACATAAACCAAGGAATCTAAAATATATTTTATTAGATGTACACAGAGTTTTTTTTTTTTTTTTTTTTTTAAACCTGACAGGCTAACTTTTATATTTGAAGTGATAAACTAGTACTTGCAAATGTAGGTTGTAGGAAATAACTTGACTAAGAAAAATTTACAAACAATCCTTTTTAACGGCAACATCGCATTTTTGAACATAATTTGACAAATCTCAAAATTCGAAATAGAAAATGTAAGAGCCAGTAGATCATTTTTCGAAATATTAAAGACTAAACACAAATCAAGAGTTGATAGCTCTAGATCCAGATGCTAAATAACACTAATAGTTGATGGTTAACTTTATTTACAAATAATTATTTATTTGAAATACCTCGAAGAATTTGAAGATGTGCAGTTGCATGGAACAATCATGGGTAAAAAAAGACAATCCAAAATTACAAAATTTGATCGCATTTTTTTTTGTTGTGTAACGGAAATATAAAAATAGAACTTAATCAGTTTCAAAACTATAAACAACGAAAAATATGGTTCCAATCTTGAGATTGACTTGGTAGTATATTTTTTTTAAATCCAGATGTTATTTCTTATACTAATACGCCACTATAAAGCTATATAAAACGTTGAACGTCATCAGGCAGAATTCTCGAACGTCTCAATTGATATCCCCACATGAAACTTGAAATAAACAAGCATCAAAATAATTTTTATTTATGTTCCACTTTTTATATTTTGGCTAATTTAAGAATAGATTTTTATATTATTCGCAACTACGTAAACTACGACTCTGCAGTTTCTAAAGAGTGTTCCGATAAGAGTGTCAGAACTTTCAAACATAATAGTGGCAACAGTGTTTTAAATGTAAATAAATAGACCGCTGTCAATTCACCATGGAACACGATTCAACAGCGCATATAAATTGGAACTTACTGATCGTGTAAGTCAATGCTACTTTTATTTTGCTATTGCTATTCTTTATTTGGGTTTTCGCCACTATCTAAAACTTAAAAAATGTCAAAAATACCTGTTCTTATTTAAAGAAAGAATCACTGGGTAAAAACAAAAAACCAAACGGAGACAAATTTCTCAGTGATTCTTTTTTGATGAGTGATATCTTTATGGAGGAACTTTATGGAGGGCACCGATGGGTGCCGTGATTGCTCACGTTGGAGAAGAAGCATCAGTCGGATGGGTTATGGGCACGATTTTTTGGGATTACAAAGGAATAATCCTCATGGATGCCTCAAGGCAGTACTATAGTTAGTCGTTGGACAGATTCGATGAGAAATTGAAGGAGACACTGCTCCATTTGGCTAAGAAAAAGTGATCTTCCATCACGATAACGCACCGGCATATTCGTATTTAATTGTCACGGCCAAATTGCACGAATTGCGCTACGAATTGCTTCCGCACCCATCTTACTCGCCCGACCTGGCACCGAGCGACTTTTTTCTGTTCCCTAACTTGAAAACATGGCTCGCGGGAAAAAAAAATCAGCTTAAATGAAGAGGTAATCGCCGAGACAGAAACGTATTTTGGAGAGTTTGAAAAATCTTATTTTTTAGACAGCTTAAAAAATTCGGAGAAACGCTTGGAAAAGTGTATAGACCTAAAAGGAGACTACGTTGAAAAATTAAAATAAATTTGTGAAAAAAATTACGTCTTTATTTCAAACACGGGTACTTATCGATCAACCCTCGTATATAGAGAAATATTAGCTTGTAAAAATATGTCTTCTTTTTTTTTCCTACCACCGACCCTCTGTATTGCACCAATTGAGTGAATTTGAATTGCATCAATTTGAAAAACGAAAAGCTCGTCTTCCATCAAGACAATGCTCCGGTGCACACCTCACAGTTTCAATGGCCAAATCATAGAATTAAAGTTCGAATTATTACAACATCCACCGTATTCATCGGATTTGGCCCCCAGTAACTGTTTTTTATTTCCGAATTTAAAAAAAAATGACTCGGCGGATAATGGTTCATATCGAACGAGGTCATCGTCCGAACAGATGCCTATTTTGAGGACCTTTCGAAATGTTACTTTTTAGATACCTTAGAAAAGTTGGAGAAATGCTAGGAAAAGTGTATAGAGCTAAAAGGAGATTATGTTGAAGAATTAAAAAAAAAGATAGGCAGTCGTAGGGACTGCCGGCAAGTGAAAACTTGAAACTTTGGAATAACTGTGTGTTTTTCTTAATTTAATTTTATTTATTTATTTTATCATTTTTAAAATTTTTTTTTACTTTATTTTTTTATTTATTCATTTATCTATTTTTGTTTTTTTTTTAAATTTTTAAATTAATTATGGTATAAATATAGGAAATATATATTGGAATAATAAATGCTTTGTTTTTAATAAATAATAATAATAAATAGTAAATATTTTGAACAAATACTAAACTGTCCTGAGCCCTTAAACAAATTAGCAACACTAAACCCGAAACAAACAAACCCAGATTCATTACCACCGAATGAAGATGAAAAGTAAAGTGTTTGGGTTAGAGGCGCATCAGCAACTAGGCTATTTAGCGACTGGATCTACAGCTTAACGTGGGTTCCGAACCACGGTCATCAGCTTCCGACAAACCCAGGCCAGCACCCCCTCGGGCTATAAACCCTTGGTTATGTGCCTACCCATAAGTCTATCAGGAAACCTACCGACTGGCGAGTGACCAACGTAGAACACTTCTCAGAAGGCATCCGGTCTTACCCAGCCTTTAACTGGCGTGACTGAGGGGTAATTCGTAGTCGGATCTTACACTCTTGCCTAGAAACAATCACAAACATTTAGGAAAGATAAACGGACAGAAGAAAGAAAAATAACCATCCGAGCGCTGGAATCGAACCAGCTATCGCTCCAGCGCGGATTCGGCAAAGCAGGCGCTCTTACCGCCGCACCAACGCGACCGGCGAATGAATGAAGATGAAATAATTAGGCAAATCAAGCGACTTAAAAATAACAAAGCTTCTGGTGAAGATGGAATCACTGCTGAACTTTTGAAATCCGCTGGTCCAGGCACAATCAAGGCAATTCTACCAGAAGTTTGGCGAACCGAACTGATTCCGGAAGATTGGAAATATGCTTTAATCCATCCACTACACAAAAAAGGAGATAGAACGATTGTAAACAACTACAGAGGGATATCTCTTCTCCCAGTTTGTTACATGATTCTATCTCAATGTCTACTAGACAGAGCACAGGGACAGTTAAAACCTAAAATTGGTGAATATCAAGCAGGTATTCGACCGGGAAGATTCTGCTCTGAACAGATCCTGAATCTAAAGTTGATCCTAAGACATTAAATACTGTACAATAAAAATCTCGTCTGTACATTTGTGGATTTCAAAAAAGCATATGATTCTATTGACCGCGAATCTTTATTCCGAATCTTGAAAGAACAAGGACTAGATCTGAAAACGTTGGCAATTATTAAAGCAACGTTAACTAACACGAGGTCAAAAGTTAAATTTATGGGTGACATCTCAGAGACCTTCGAAATTAAAACTGGAGTGAGACAAGGGGATGGACTCTCGCCACTCTTATTTAACTGTGTTCTAGACTGTGTTCATTACGACACAGTTATTAAGCCAGAATGTCTATATGCTGCAGAAATGCTCATTTTGAATAGAAAGAGGGACATCGAGGACATTGAAAAGAAGGAAAGAAAAATCATAAGAAAAATCCTAGGCCCCAAACAAATAAATAGCACAACATACCGACTTCGAGAAAACCAAGAAATCAAACAATACACAGATATACATAGCGATATGAGAAAAAGAAGACTTAAGTTTTACGGACACATAAAACGGATGAATCCGAGTAGGCTAACTAGACAAATAGTCGAATTTTATGAAAATAGGAGTAGAGCTAAAGTAGAAATAATTAAATGGATCGCTGAAATTAAAGAGGACCTAAGATCAACAAATATTACACAAAGTGAAATTCAGGATAGAGGCTGTTTCAGACACAAGGTTGACGTTGGAAGGTTGGCCAGAGAAAAAAATGTAGGAAGACTGGAACAACTTGGTCTGATGAAAGGAAAAAAGCTCATAGCGAAAGAACGAAATTAGTATGGGCGCAAAGGAAGGCTAACAACAACAAACGCCTCTAATTGTACTTCGCGTGGTCCACCAGGGCCCATACGTGAATAATAATAATAAATAGTAAATAATCAAAATATTAACATATTAAGTACTCACTCTTGTACTGCACAGTGTTTCGACAATTAAACAATTAAAATAATGATTATCTAAAACACAATTTAATTTAAAACACAATTGGCGTCGCTAGTCTGGCGCAACATTCACACGCATGTCGGTGACGCGAACCTATAAGTTTTGCCCCTACCGAAAATTGCTCAACGCGGCTAAAGAAGATTTCACTTCAAAAATCTTCTTAAAATTATTTGTTATACGACCCACGTATCTCAAAAAAGTTAAACTTTCTTGACCTGTTTTACCGGATTATCTCTTGAAGTTATCAGTATGCCTCATTGTAAAGTTCTCTTACTGGACAACCCTTTATTTGCATTTATATTTTTCTGTTTAATATTCAAACTTTTCCCGATAATACCGGTAATTTACCTATCGTTTGGAAGATTTAAAATTGTTTATTATTTTAATAACTTTTATATGTGTTAGAGCTATCTGATTATGATTAAATTATAATTTATGGTAACTGAAAAAAACCGTTAATGCTATTTTTATAGGTCTAAAACGGAATAAAATAATGTGGTGTTTTTATAGAGTAAGAAAGTCGTTACAATAATGAGCAAAAAAGCTTTGCGTGAACGACTACCATTTATAATCCAGCATTTTAAGTTTATCTTTTATCTCAAACCATAAAGGGTATTATAAAATTACGTTAAACAATTAAAAATTATCAATCTTATAATGGTTATACTACTATGATCAAACAGAAAGGTGACTTTATAAATAAAACACAAAGTATTTTATTTATTCATTCAAATTTATTATGCTTCCTTCAAAGCAATTTAATAGACTTATTTCAACGTCAATTCTTCTATTTTCGATTCGAAAAATGAAAATTTAGATGATTTTATTAACAACTTAAATAGTAAATCCCAAAATATAATATTAACGCATGAACTCGAAAACAACGATAGTTTACCATTTCTGGATGTTTTAATCAGTAGAAACAATAAAAATAGGTTAGATTTTAATATTTTCAGAAAAAACACCACCACTTCGAGATACATTTCTAACGATTCAAATCATAGCTTCCAAAATAAGATGGCTAGTTTAAATTTTATGGTAAATTGATTAATTACTTTTCTTTTAAATAAAGATAATTATAACAAAGTATTAAAATTAATTAGGGGGTATCTGAAGTGAATGGTTATAATAAGAACATTGTAGATAAATTAATTAGAAAACATAAGTTCAGAAAATTAGTGAAGGAATCTTCGACTTTTCAAAAGGATCAGAACACAAAGAAATTCATGGTAATACCATTTGATGCCCAATTAATAAGAAGGCTAGACAAAATTTTGAAAAAAGTGGACATTAAGGTTGTGTACAAACCATATAATAAATTAAGAGAAGTTCTGGGTAATCCAAAGGATAAAGTAGAGCAACATGAAAAGTCGGGGATTTACGAAATTAGTTGTCAAGACTGTGATCGAAGGAATATTGGACAAACAAAAAGATCCATATTGACAAGATATAAAGAACATATTGCCCACATGGGAGAAATGAAAAATCTTGTGTTGCCCAACATGTAATCGAACACGACCACAGTATAGATATTAGTAATTTAAGACTAATTAAAAGTGTTAATAATAATAGGGCTTTGGATGCTTATGAAAGCATTCAAATAGAAAAATGGAAGATGGGTTTTTGTTTCTATTATGGAGTAAGAAGCAAGTTTTTAGGCTGTATTTCGACGAATCTATGAAAATACGCCTCACGGGAGGTACATGTTCCTTATTAAGCTCAGTCTGGAACCCAGAAGTTCCCATTTTTGTTTTGACAATCCCAGGTCACTTACCAAATCATTCAGTTCATACAGTTATTAAGTGAGGTTCACTGGTAGATGTTAAAAATGTTGGGTCACAAGTGGTGTTCTCAGATCCTAATGAAGAATTATAATACCCGGGAAACATGTTTAGATTTACAAGCGCAATCGGTACCGACAGTTCCTGTCTATGAGGAACTGATCTAAATGCAGAAGGTAAATTTGAATACTGAATTTTGTCCCTTTGCTTTTTTGAAATCCCTTCAGTTTTACTGATACAAAAGTAGGAATCACTTACATGGTCAGTAGGTTCTCTTCAAACCATAGGAACAGCAAACGCCATAGAATTTTTCTTGCAATGCGTCCACTTTTCTAAATTTACGTGGCAACTCACACAGCAAACATGAGGAGCCCAAATTTATTTTGATCTCTAATTTGGTACTTAAAATATAAAAGATAGGCTTTTTTAACTTCCTCGGATATAGATTTAGCTTGGGACTTTAAAATAAATGGTCGGCTTATGTAATAAAACTTATCCGCTGGATTTTTGCAAAATCGATGATTAGAACTTGCCATTTTATATAAAATCGTGGAAAATCGTAGAAAACTGTGGAAATACCGCTCTACGGTATTGCGTGAATGGTCCAGTCCAAAGTCAGGTACAAATAATTTCAAACCCCCCTTGATGTAAAGGAGAAGCAGGTTCTTGGACGTGCTAATAAAGACAAATTATTTGTTTAATATATGTATTCATTTCACAAAATCGCTTTCAACAATTTTAACAGTTCTAAAGACGCTACAATTTCGAACTTAACAAGCGAAAGGATTACATATATATATATATATATATATATATATATATATATATATATATATATATATATATATATATATATATATATATATATATATATATATATATATATATATATACAATATAGGTACAATATAGGTACAAAATCCTGATGGGTGATTTTAATGCCAGAATTGGAACAACAAGAACAGACGAAAATGCAACTGGCCCATATGGAACTGGTGAGCGAGACAATAGAGGTGACAGATTAGTTGATTTTGCTGAAGGACAAGAACTATATATTATGAATTCATTCTATAAGAAAAATATCAGCAGAAAATGGACATGGAAAAGTCCATCTGGGCTCACAAGCGAAATTGACTACATCATGACCAACGATAAAACAATATTTACCAATTGTACTGTCCTTAACAATTTTAATGTTGGAAGTGACCACCGAATGGTACGAGCAAGGGTTCGGATTGACTGTCGAAAAGAGCGCGAAAGAATGGTAAGATCAAAGAAGGGCAAGGTGGATTCTGGAAAACTGCTGGAGAGAGGAAGCGATTTTGAGATTGCTTTGTCAAACCGGTTTGCTGCGTTACAAGATCCAGAGGACGTGGAAATATCAGTTCAATATGAAGAAATCGCCAACAATGTACTTCAAACAGTTGCTTCAATAGCACCAGAGGAAAAATGTCTCAAACAAACAAAAATCTCCAGTGAGACCATTGATTTAATGAAGAAACGGCGAGCAATGAGAAATGCAGGTAGTCCTTTTGGCAGGGTCGAGTACACTGAGCTCTGCAAAACTATAAGAAAACGTATCAGAGAGGACACGCGCCGATTCAATATGCAGCTAGTGCAAAAAACCCTGGAAGAAAACAAAGGAATTAACAAAGCTAAACAGAAGCTGAGAAACAAAAGAATGCAAATATATGCTTTAAAGCGTGAGGATGGCACAGTGTGCAGGACGCGTACCCAAATGTTAGAGATTGTCAGAAGGTTTTATTCCCAGTTATATGAAGATCAGAGCCAGTCAGGGACAGCAATACCCACGGAAGAACAATATATAATGCCAGATATCCTAGTGGAGGAAGTAACAAATGCTATAGAATTGATGAAGAACGGCAAGGCTCCAGGATAGGATAGTGTAACTGTCGAAATGCTAAAACCTGGTGGTCGGACGTTACATAAAACACTGGCAAAATTATACTCAAAATGACACAAAGAACAAAAAGTACCGGACTTATGGAAAAATGCAGAAGTGATCCTTTTACATAAAAAAGGAGCACAGGAAGATTTAAAGAACTACCGTCCAATAAGCTTCCTATCAGTGATGTACAAAGTTTTCACTAAGATAATTTCTAAAAGAATATTAAAAAAACTGAATGACGCACAACCAAGAGAACAAGCAGGATTCAGAAGTGGATTCAGTACAATGGATCACATCCAGGTTGTACAGCAGGTCATAGAAAGGCACAACGAATACACCATGCCACTGTGCTTGGCTTTTATCGACTACGAAAAAGCATTTGATTCCATCTCAAAGCATGCGATAATGGATGCACTGCTTACCCAAGGTGTAGAGAGAGCCTATGTAAACCTATTAGGATCGATATATGATGGAGCTACAGCCACAATTCACCTTGATGATCTTGAAGTGGGAATTAATATAGAACGAGGTGTACGGCAGGGTGACGCAATATCGCCTATTCTATTCTCGGCTGGCCTTGAAGAAGTATTCCGTAAACTGGATTGGGAACAGGATGGTGTAAAGATCAATGGTGTAAACTTAAACCATCTTAGATTTGCAGATGATATTATTCTCATTTCACAAGACCCAGAGGAGCTGCAAAGACGCATACAAGAACTGCAAAGGGCTGGCGAACCATTTGGCTTGAAAATAAACCTGAAAAAGAGTCAGGTTATGTTCAATAACTTCGCTCAGGACAGAAGAATTTCAGTTCTAGGAAGGGATTTAGAGATTGTTGACAGCTTTATATATCTTGGGCAGAGGATTTCCATGGAGGGGAATACCGCCCGGGAGGTGGAACGGCGTGTTAAATGAGGCTGGCAGGCATTTGGTAGGCTCAACATAGTGTTTAAGAGCAGACTCCCACTTTGCCTGAAAAGAAAAGTATTCGATCAGTGCGTTCTATCCGTTATGACATACGGAAGTGAAACCTGGACACTCACATCGCAATCAATTCAAAAACTTCGGGTGGCACAGAGGGGAATGGAAAGATGTATGCTTGGCATTACAAGACGAGACAGAAAGTCCTGCCCATGGATCAGGGAACAAACAAAAGTCTGTGACATCATTGGAAGAGTAAAACAGTTGAAATGGAGATGGGCAGGCCATATAGCGAGGCGATGGGACGACAGATGGACCAAGGCAATCCTGGAGTGGATACCGCTTGAACGCAAACGTCCGCGAAGAAGACCGAAAGCACGATGGATTGATGCCATCGTTAAGTATATTGGACCCGAGTGGCAGAGGAAAGCCCAGGACCGTGAAGGTTGGAAGCATGCTGAAGAGGCCTTCATCCTGCAGTGGATCGATGCGGGCTGATGATGATGATGATGATGATATATATATATATATATATATATATATATATATATATATATATATATATATATATATATATATATATATATATATATATAATCATTTAGGAAAAAAAAGAAAATGAAAAAAAAATTGTGTTGTTTGTCAAGGGAAAAACTTTTCAATCGACCCTCATCAAAAATTTCAGTTCCCAATACTTACTAATACTTTCCAATATTTAGAGCTGAAATTGCTAATACTGAGGACAATACATTCTCATGATGTTATATTAGGTAAATATGGTAGATCACTTCGTGGTCCCATTTGTTAAGTACTATTTTATTCAGAACGTTTCGGTTAACTAATAGCTAATAGTTTTCAAATGAATAATTTAACTATGACAAGATCGTGATTTCCACACGATATGTATGAATAGAAATCGATAAATAAATTACAACACATGCCTTTTGTGTACGTTAAATGTCTGCTTTTCATTGGGCCAAAGATATAAAATCTCTAAACAAAGAGTTTTTCTTATGTCACATATGGCATTTCGTTTGAAAGTTATGATGTGAATTTAATATTACATAAAATGTCCGCCTCTTGGTCCTGCACACCCTTTTATTTCAATTATGTATATAAAATGGAAGTTGTATCGCACCAGTGGGACCTAGAATCTTTTCTTTTACTTCCTAGCTCGTTTCAGGGGTGTTTTTATAAAAATTAACCCAATCAGTAAAACAGAAGTTCGATTTCTAATGGTACACCTCAGACTCTATAGAGAATTTTAGTCTTCTGAATCCGCCTTCGCGTACTTATATGGTATATATATATATATATATATATATATATATATATATATATATATATATATATATATATATATATATATATATATATATATATATATATATATAGTAAACATTTAATTTGGTATTTTCAAATCTTTGCGCTCTTGCTAGGCAGCTTTGTTTTGCTCTCTTGGTAGACGAGTTCGAAGCAGTCTAACAAAAGAACATAGAGTTGAAAATGTCAAATGAGATTTTGGTGGAATGTCTAGTCAAGGTAGAAAAATATCTCGAAACGAATGCACTTCGAACTACAATCCGAACATTCGTAAAACTGAAAGAATTGATTGAATATTTTGAAAAGAATGGTTGTGTTTCGGAACGTCTGACACATAATTTACAGTGTTGAGGCAAATTTTTACCTCACTGGATAAGTAAATAAGCAAAACTGCCATTCGAGAGGCGAGAAAAATATATAAGCTATTCAAGAGAGGTCATTTCATGCTACAAAACGTACTTTTCGGTGTGATTTTTGGCTCGGGGCATCATAATATACAGAACTCAAATTTATGTTACCCAACATCATTTCTACTAAATATTAAGTAGATTATTTAAATAAAATTCTTCTGTAAAAACATTTTCTTTTCTTTGCTTATAGAGGATTCCTTTGCTATCGCAGTAAGAAATGTAGATTATTAAAATTTATGAAAATAAAGTGACTGAAGTTAAATATTAAGCAGGACAGTATTGCTTATAATGTTCATTATTTTCCTGACAAATTAGTCGAAAAATGAATATTCCATTCGTTTTTCTGAACGATTTGGTCCTAAATAACGGAAAAGTTTCTTTGATTACCTCCGTGAATAAAAGATGGGGCCATTAAAAAGTCGAAGCAAGAACGCTTTACCTCGAAATAAGAACTTTATCGTCCTATCAAGCGATTTCTCAATAATTGACTTAGAGAACATTGAGGATAGTTTTTAATTGGACAGATACTTAACAGGATTGAACCTTTTAACCTTTAAAGTAACGATAGTCTTCAAACAAAGGATTTTTATGTTTAAACTGAAACACAATGTTTATGGCAAAAAAAATACGATTTTTAATTGGAAAGTTGGATCGATGGCAGATAAAATGATATTTTTTAGATCCTGAATGGTCGGGGAGGCATTTTAAACTGAATTAGAAGATAATTTAGTTGGGAAATATCGTAAATATACAAGGTTGTAACATAAGTATGTGCATTTTTGAGCTTCTTAGTTATTGTATAAATAAAAGAAAGTTGTATAATTTCCACTTATTTTTACTCTAAAACATATCGCGTTTCACTACACTGTAGTTTTTTCGGATGGTTGACAAAGAATGAAATTGTATTGTGACAAATAGTAGGTATCAAGTAATTTTACATGTATTTTTTTTGGGAATTCCCTTATTCAGACTGTTTTTTCGACATATTTAACAGCGGAGAATGAATGCATTCTAGTTAATTCAGTTTGGTATAGTGTATTTCAAAATATATCGTGGTCCTATTGGCTGCAATAAACTCTTAACAACCCCTGCCGTAACGAAACCCGGCAAAGTTGCAAGAAACGTAAACAGGGCCGGGCCTAATAAAAGAACAGGTAAAAAGATAAAATTAATTTTATACCTGTTTTAGCAGTTTTCAAATATTTTAGTTTAGTTCGCATTGTTTTCTTAAACAGTGCAGTTTTATATTTCGATCGTATTTTTTGTTATTCAAAACGCGATAAAAATTTGGCATTCTTGGCAAGATAATGATCATTGTTCCTCCGGTAGGGCTAATTTTAAAAGAAAACATTTATCGTCCGATACTAAGCAAATTGTTAAAAATTTGTATGTTTCTTTATTGAATAGGGGGCTTAATGTAAATGCAGGCGCAGCAGATACTCCGTTGTCTACAGTTAAAGATATTGTGACGAAGCCAATTAAAGCTAAAAAAGTTCTTAGTGATTCTGGTAAAAGCAAATGTGTTGTTAATTCGAAGCAAAATTTATGCAATGTATGAAGAGTAAACTGTGCCTACATTGCATTAATTGTAACAGAGACTAAAGAAAAATGAAACCGACATTCTTTGCAGCAGAACTAGTCTCAGAGGAGAATATTATCTCAAATGGGTTTTGCATATCGGACCATTAATAAAAGACAAATATTAATGTAATCACAACGATTGCGACGATGGCGGTTTGACTACTTAAACTCTATTAAAAAATACAGATTTAAAAATCATCCCATTATCTACTTGAACGAAACATGGTTTGATACACATGAGATGCCAGCAAAAGGATGGGTAGATACATGAAGAAAATGCCAAACCAAAGCCCCAGCGAACAAGGGAAAAATAATTACTATTTTACATGTTGGTTTCGAGGATGGATAGGTTCAAATTGTTTACGGTTGTCCTCCAAAAATATTAAACATTCATCTTTAGACTAGCATGACGACACCACATGAGAACTTTTTGAAGATTGGTTTATAAATAGGGGTTTGCCCAATGTGTCTAAGGAAAGCGTAATTGTAATGGACAGTGCTAGTTATCATAACAGCCAAAAAAATTAAGTGTCTAATGTAAATATCACTAAATTGGAATATATATATATATATATATATATATATATATATATATATATATATATATATATATATATATATATATATATATATATATATATATATATATATATATATATATATGATACCATTGCTGCCGATATGGGACATACGGTTTTACGCCTTCCCCCGTATTACTGTATTTTTAATCCAATTGGGCATATGTAGCATTAGGTAAAATCCAATGCTAGAGCAGAAAATGTTTCTCCGACTCTAAATGCAAGTACTGTAACACTAATTAGGAAGGTTGTAGATAGTATATATATATATATATATATATATATATATATATATATATATATATATATATATATATATATATATATATATGATACCATTGCTGCCGATATGGGACATACGGTTTTACGCCTTCCCCCGTATTACTGTATTTTTAATCCAATTGGGCATATGTAGCATTAGGTAAAATCCAATGCTAGAGCAGAAAATGTTTCTCCGACTCTAAATGCAAGTACTGCAACACTAATTAGGAAGGTTGTAGATAGTACTCCCAAATAAAGTTGGATAAATTCGATTAACCATGTTATTAAAATAGAGGATTCCTTTGTATCATTTACTAATAATATAGAACCACTTATTATTAATGTAGATGAAAGTGATAGTGAAAGGGAAACCGAATTAAATGTATAATTAAATTTAAGTTATAATTTTGATTGTACTCATAGATAAATTTATTTATTTATTTTTATTGTACTAATAAAATCAAAATACACAAAGCAATAAACAATGTTTTAGTTATACGTAATAATAACAATAATCTAATCATAATTTGACGATACTTTATTTATCCCAAAATTACTTAATTAAAGTTATTTAAATTCATTTAAACCATTCCGGCTCTGGCGCCTTTTAAGAAACAAGGAATATTTTTATTGAGATTTATTGGGGCAATTATCATTTTGCCGAAGGGTAACGAAATATCTTGAAACGGACTATACCTACTATTTGCCACAATACAATTTCATTCTTTGTCAATCATCCGAAGAAGCTACAGTATAGCGAAACGCGTTATGGTTTAGAAAAAAATATAAGTAGAAATGAGACAACTGTTAAAATTAATATGAATTTCCATGAAGAAAATGCCGCAACCGTCCTCAGTACTTAGTTGTTCACTGTTTAAAGAAATTATCTTTGGTACCATTGGAATACTCCTGATTCCCCTGAAAGTTTTCTACTGCTTGATCTACGATTTACCACCACAGCTAATCTTAAAACGTCCGCATCGAAAGACCGTAGGCGATCTCATCAACCTCGATTTTCAAGACTCATGTATCTTTCCCTCAGCCTTTTTTTAAAATAATGTCTTCAAATTGCCTTAATTTAGCGGGCGTCTGTTGCGGTTGATGCTGATGATTGTCCTGGGTCAATCCACGATTTTCTGTATTTTGCCTTCTCGAAATATATCCATTTTGCGTCTCCAATGACGATCCGATGCAAAAAGCCTTTTTTGAGAAAAGCAAAATTCACACACCGTTTTCGGTTTTGCATCGATCTGTCGTTTAGCTCATGTGCTACCCCTTCTGGATCTTTCCCATGACATGCAGATGATTACAAATGGTTAGGGGACCAACATTTAACCTCTCTGCCATTTGTTCTTGAATTTGTATATCTCTTCTTCCAGTAATGATTGGAATTTGGCATCTTCATTTTTTTTCGGTTGATCTGGGTGTTCTTTTTCTTTCAAGTCGAAATCATCAAATTTAAATCGTCTAAACTAACACCCTCAAGCGTCTTGCATTTGTATATTATCTTTCACTCACTTCACTCGCGTTTTTCGTTTGATTCAACAAGAAAAATAGGAGTCGCAAATGCTCTTTATTTGGTTTGAAACTCGACATGTTTACCACACGAAAAAATATGACGCTTACTCAAAATTGTTTAAACATCAACGGCGTTTTGAAAGGCACTGTTGTAGCAACAGAATTACATACGAGATTAGACTGTGAACGGACCCTTGTTTTCAGCGTCATCTCATAAAACATTAAGAATTATTGAACGTCACACCTACGTACTTTTGTTATATCCTATTTTATCTCGGTGCATGCAGTTGGGAAAAATAGCGATGACTATGCTTAAGAGGATATGGCAGAATAACAGCCTAACAATCAACACCAAAAAAATCTCTGGTCTTGCCAGTGGCAATGTTTGAGGTTGCGATTTGGACCTTGACGATCAGGAGCTGAAGGATCGTTATTCTCGAGATGTAATGTTAGAAGAGGATACTGCGTATACTATGGACCGCCCGCCGAACAAACGTCGCTATTATAAAGGCAGTTGGGGTGAAGGACTCTCTATTTCTCGGGAGGGTTGTCAGGCACTTTGACTATGTGACTTAGAGTAGAGGATTCCCACATACGTGCTAAGTCACGCGCTGGAGGGATGGACTACGCAAGAAAAGCTCGGGGAATTGGATTTTGGGTGAATGCGTTGAGATTCGATTCACATTGAAATTGCATGCCTTGGTAGATATAGTTCAAGCACTGGGCAGTGGAGCCAATAAGGGGGACATGCGGTTTTTCAAAAAAAAAAGAAATACCACAAAGGGGAAGCACTTCAGCGCATTTTCAGTAGTTGTGTGATGCATGTATGATGGACTCCCTCAGAACTCCATTAATAACCCCATTAGAAGTTTGCCGAGGCGAATTATATCCATTAGTAATTTTTTTCCATAAAAAAATGAGATATCTTCAACGGAAACTTTATGTTTCTTACTCACAACATGGTAAGTATATGAAAAAAAAAACTAATTCGGTCATCTTTCTTCCTATATAATTAACTTTACGTTATCCCAAACTTTCTATATAAATCTCCGTATGCCCGCAAACTGAAAACGTTTCTAAGACTTTTTTTTTCTTGCTAAACCTAATCGATAAAGTTTCGACTAATGCAAATTAATTTTATGCAAAAGAGTTATATTATAAAAACCAATAAAAATTTTTTAAATTAAGTGTTGTTCATTATTTTGTATATAACACATCGGTCAATAAATTCCCAGTTTGACAAAAAAACTCATTTTTTTTGCAAATTTCGACTTTATTCATCAATATATTCTCAATGAAGAGCAACAGAATCATTTCAATATTTTACTAATATTTCTACACCTTTTTTATACAACGATTTCTCTTTGCCTGCAAAATATCCTTTAGTTTCGGCAATTATCTCTCCATTGGAAGGAAATTTCTTTCCAGCGAGCATTTTTTTGAAGTTTGAGAACATCTAATAGCCGCTGGGGGGCAGATCTGGAGAATGCGGCGGATGAGGAAGCAATTCGAAGTGCAATTCATGCAATTTAGGCAATATTGAGTCCATATTAAAAGAAGAAGAGCTCTAGACCCATACGCTTAACCTAAAACTTGATATAAACCGTTGATCAAGCATCATATTTTCCGGACATAACACCGTGTGATGTTTTCCTCCATGCAACTTAAGTTACCACACATATTATTATCATAAACATTTGTTTTTATTTATTATTCCGGTTATTCGGACACATAAATAGCAACCTTCGTATGACACATGAAAAGTGCTTATTGAAATTTTATTGATGTAAATACATGATATAGATTTGGAAGTTGTTTTGAGATTGTTTCCATGCTTTAATATAGTGGTGAAAAGTTGCAATTTTTAGTTGCATCAATGTTTTTTTCTTAACTTCCTTTCTAACAGAGATATTCGGACGAAATGCATGAATAATAGAATTATATATCAGCCATTTTGAGAACTTTCACTACTTACCAAATTAAGAAAATAATAATGACTGAAAACTTGTAATTTTTAGTTAATTTTTTTAATCTTAGACAACAGTATAACTTTCAGGCAATTTATATTTATTTCACCATTATTTTCATTTACATTTATTCCATTATTTATGTAATCCATTGTCTTACAGATCTAACCATTTTACCGTAAAAAAATAATAAACATACAAGCAAATATTATTTTTAGTCCCTTCATAATTGTCGGCTTTTGTAACTTAATATTCAAACTATTATCTTAACTACTATATGTCACTTAATTTTAAAGTGACGTTCATAAAGGTGTCGGAAAATGACGAGTGAAAATTTTCATTTTCTCCGAAAATTCTACCCATACTTGGATAATGGAATGCATTAAGGTACTTCGAAAGCTTTTGCCACTCTGAATAAATTCTCACTGCCACAATCCGTCGTTCAAAATTCCTGATTGGAATTTTAGATAGCTTGTAAAATGCAGTTTTTTCCGGATCTGTCTATATTGGAATTGAACAGCTTCTACCATTGCTTTTTCATAAAACATGATGGATATCTTGTAACGTATTTTTTTTATAGAAAATACATGTAAACATTTTATAAAAAATCATTTGTAATTATTACATTAAATTTAAAATATTTGGGTATTGAACAATATCTATTCGGTCGCATTGAAAGTAGGTGTGATCTAATGCAATACTCATGTATTGCTTGGAAAGTCCATGCTTAACGGAGGCTTAAAAATATTTTTTACTGTCGAAGCTGATGTAAACCTTGGAATTCTTTCTGGAAATTATTTTTGGCGGTTTCGATCGATTCCAAATATCTGCTCCGAAGTGGTAACTTAAGTCGCATGGAGAAAAACATCGCACGGTGTTATGACTGGAGAATATTAGGCGTGATCAACGGTTTTTGTTAAGTTTTAGGTTAAAAATGAAGTGCTCTTCTTCTTGTAATATGGGGTCTATATTGCCTATTTTTGTCCAGTGCGTTTCGAGTAGACTATTGCTCCATCTTTTTTGTGGTCTCACAGCTGTTTTCTGACTATGTTGCATAATTCTGCGTCGCCGGTTGTTTTTTCTTATTTCTTCAAAAACTTCAGAATTGACCGTTCTACGGTTTTCTGGTGGCATTGTAGCCACATGCCCAGTTATCCCAATAAAAAAAAACAGGTGACCATTTGCTTTGTATATATATATAAACTCATCGGCAAAAGTCTTGCACCACCCTTATTTATCTAAAAATAAGTAAATCTCAATATGGCGTCTATGCGCAATAAGAGCCAAGGAATTTATTTATCTGAAAAATAAGCGTGCAAAAATATCTTTGGATTTTTTATTAACATTTACCAGCACAGTATTTATACGATGTTTTACTACATCAGTTTATTTGTGTTAATCGTACAGTATAGCCATAAAAATGTCTGTGGGCTGAAATTTCTGCGTTTAATAGGGTCCAAATTATTGCCTTGTACCAAGAAGGTTTCTAGCGACATCAAATTACTACTCGTCTAAATATTGTTCGGAGTACTGTTAGCAGAACAATTTGAAGATTCGAAAAAACTGGTGGTGTTGCCTCACAACCCAGAAGTGGCCGAAGAAGGGTTACAATTGAAGGACAAGATCGTTATCTTGCTCCATATGCACGAAGAAACCGCTCAGTACTGATTAAAGCAATACAATTTCAGTTCCAGCGGACGTACAATCGTGTTATATCAAGTCATACGGTTTCCAGAAGGCCTTTCAACGTTGGACTACATCGCAGACACCCAATTAGAGTTTAGTTGCCAGCAACGCAAAGGCGTTTTCAATGGGCCAGAGAGTATCAAGCCTGGTTATTGTCTTAAATGAGAAACGCCGTTCTTGCCGATGAAACAAGAATTGGTTTAATAAGCGATGATTATCGTCAGGGGATTTGGAGGGAGGTAGAAAAACAGCATCACTTTAATACAGCTATTGAAGTAGCTGTATATCAGGGCGGTAGCGAAATGTTTTGGGGAGGAATATTTTACAATGGAGAACAGCGCTCATTCACGCCCCACAAACAATTAATGCACATTTCTACTTGGAACATATCAACAGACCTGTTATTTATCCATCACAGGAAGAAATTGGTAACAATTTTATCTTTATGGATGATAACGTACGCCCACATAGGGCCAGGATCGCCCAGATCGCTGTAAATAAAGCTGGAATGAATAGATTAAATTGGTCGCCATTATCGCCAGATATGAATCCAATCGAACATATTTGGGACTACCTGTATAAAACCATTAACTGTAGGAACAATCCGGAGGAATTGACCAATTTATCAGAAGACACTATTAATAACCTAATTATTGGCATGCATCGAAGAGTTTACCCATTAATAAGAAGTAGGGGAGGTAATACTGCCTATTAGTTGTATAATATTGATATTAATTTAGCTTTTTTTTGAGAATGTATGTTATTTTATTTTTAGATACATACATATTTTTTAATAACTATAAAAACTAAGAACAAAAACAAAAAGGGTGGTGCAAGGCTTGCCGATGAGTGTATATATATATATATATATATATATATATATATATATATATATATATATATATATATATAGAAAATAGTATAGAACTGGCACTTCGTTTATATTGATAAATCTTTATTTCTCCATATAATATTAAAATGGTTTTTTTTGCTGTTATGTGAAATTGATGGAACATTATTTGTAACTCGTCTTCGTTTACAGCTATTAATTCCGCATCATTTGCACAACATTTTTAATTGTATGACTTTGCCAGAATCCTCTTTTTATTTTAACTTTATTATTTTCCCCATTTTAAGGCCAAACAGTAAAGAACTTGGGGAAGGTAATTACATTACCCACACTTGCGTATTCGTTCACCCTTGCAACAGCGAAATTCGTTCATTTGCACTACAAATTAATGTTACATCCGGACTAGGCCCCCTTTGATTTTTTTCTCTTTTCAACTATAAAGAAATGATGGAAAGAAAGTCGCATCAAATGAACAGATCATCGCTGAACTAGGGGACTATTTTGAGTTGGAAAATCGATGAGTCAAGTGTATAGAGGTAAAAGGAGTCTACGCTAAAAATACAATATACAAACATTTGACCTCTCACTCAACCCTCGTATATTTTCATTCGTTTTTATTAGGTTCAGGACAATATTTCTCCTGTGTAGAGTTTGACGTAAATTCATTGATTGACAGATCGCGTGACGTCTACCTGACAACAAGATACAGTGTTGGCAAGTTACACGCAAATATATTTTTCGATCTCTTCGTCGGAGGGACATTTAAATTTGATCGAATCTAGTTATTTTGAAATCTCTATGCATACATTTTCATAATCGCTGCTCGCTATCTGTATAAAAGTATTCAGATTTCTTTTATCTGGAGGGTTTTGAAATGTTCCAAAACTGAATCGCATTGTGAATTTGGTATCCTCATCTATCAAAGTTTACTTGGCAAATACATAAAGTTCGATAAAGTGAACGTACACGTTCAAAGTTTTGCATCGAATTAACTCAGACGGAGCGGGTCGATCTGAATTTTTTTAAAGAGCGCCCTGAAAGTACGGGGTGGTTTTTCTCGAAATTATTTTATTGTTGATGAAATTTTGTACTTAAAAAAAGGGGAAAAGGTTAAATTTGAATAATACATTGCCATTTTTTCATTTAATTCTGGAAAATAATAAATTTCAGGTGATATTTTATGACTTTTTCTCTCATTTATTTTCCAATTACGTGCCACGCACAAGAAACCAGAGAACGTTTTTATTTTGTTGGTATATTCGTTCGAATTTCTTCGAGTGGAAACACGTGTACGAGGGTAGAGTGGAAAGTCGAATGCTTTTAAAATGAAATCTTGTAATTTTTTTCGACACACTTCGACAAATGACTTTCCTTTTTTTTAATGCCTTTCAAAAGAAAACAGTAAAATCGTTCTCTGTTTCGGCAATGCTCTCTTTACTTGGTGTAAACTTCCTTTCACCCAGTACTTTTTTCATATTTAGAATATGTCGAAGGAGGTCAAGTCCGAAGAATAGGAGAGATGTATTTTTCACTGTTTTATACAGCAAGATTGCCAGTGTTTCAGTCCAATAAAACAAAATTTTATTCTGGTGTAAGTAATTATTTAGGGGGCAGTTATTTCTATAATTAGAAATTCATCCCATCAGATGAAGCTGAGGGGGACATTTGAACGATATTATTTTCAAAACATAATAATAATAAAATATAATAATTGGATTATCACTTGTAGTTATCATTGTGCCCCATTTTAAACTTCTGATATCACTTTAATTTAACGTCATTACTATATGATACTATGATACAATCGAAGATACGAGTGGATGAAGGTGATATGTAATCCAATTATTCACCAGTTTTCATACCTACCATTATATACCAAGTTTTCACTTATTAAATAACCAAGATTTGTAACTACTCTACTAATTTAACAATGAATGAAGGGGGTATGCTACATTATTTCTCAATAAAAGAATGGAAGATGGTGACATGGGTACATAACATATTCATCCATATATATATATATATATATATATATATATATATATATATATATATATATATATATATATATATATATATATATATATATAAAAATATGTTTGTTTTACTGGTTGCCTGAATGAAGGGGTTATGTAGAGTACATAGCTCTTTCATCCACTTAAACTACGTCTTTGTTTACCTATCAGGCTTGAAGTTACATGCCGGCTGGTGTATTCATTTAAACAATTAATTATAATATTTTGTGAAAGTTACGAATGGGGTTTAGAATATAGAATATTTTTTTCAGAATCTAAAGCAGTCAATTCTGACTTCTTAGACAGCGATGGAGACGCTGAATACGTGCCCAAAAATGAAGATCTAAGCAGTTCTTCAGATATTAGTGATACAGAGGGTAAAGTTGAAATAATAGCCCAAACAAAAAAAAAAATATTTGTTAAAAATAGTCATCGATAATTCAAGAAGTATCAAGGAACGTACATTATGGAAGAAATTCCAAAAATGGGATCCAAATACGTGGACAAAATATAAGACACCATTAGATAAAGCACACGGGGAGGAATATATATCTTACAAAAATGCGTTTGTTTCAAAAAAGGAATCCAAAAAAGTTATTCTCTGCAGGGAAGATTGTAGACTTTCATGTAGCACTCGCTTCCCTGAAGAAGATAAACATGTACATCTTAAAGAATTTTTCAAACTTGACATGAGGGAAAAGGAAGCTATAAAACAGCGTTCTATACGTACAGCGTTACAAAAAAATGGAAGTAATGCAAGAGTATGTAAAGAAGCTCTCTCTGCTTTATATTAAACAGGCAGAAAAAAATCGTTATTATACAAAGTCGATTTAAAAGTGGTTTTACAACTCCTCCTCTGAATAGTAGAAGAAGATTTTCATTTCAGCAGGCCACACAAAATAGGCCAAGAAATTATGGACTTTGTTATGCCGACTTATAAAGAGGTTTCCAATGGAGTCCCACTACTCTAGAAATATAAACCCACATAAAAAATACATTTCTCCTTTTCTTAATCTAAGTAAAATGTACAAGTTATATTTAAAGAAATATAATCAACAAAAACTACTCGAGACGTTCAAAATTAAGAAATGTGCTTATTCCAAAGTTTTTGTGATAGAGTTTAATTTATCATTTGGAAACCCAAAAAGTGACACATGTACTACTTGTGATGCAGGTGAGGCAAAGCAAGAGCATAAAGAAAATTACACAGCAGGAAATAAAGCGAAGCAAAAGTTGTAGACAACAGTTTACATTACAATAGACATGCAGCAAACTATGTCACTTTCCAAACTGACGACTTCTAAGGCATTTTAGCTGTGCCAATTATGGTTTTACAATTTTGGTCTACATATTGTTGCAAAAAACACAGAAAAAGCCTCTTTTTGTACTTGAGCTGAAGATATGGCAATCAGAGGAAGGGTGGAAATATACAGTTCTCTAATGAGATATATTGAAGTAGACGAAAGTATCATGGGAAAAGACCACTTGATCATCTGGTCGTACTCATGTGCTGGTCAAAATACGAATTTCCACATGGTTTTCACAAACTTTCGTTGTATTGATCACAAATTTCCAGAAGTTGGCCACACATACTTCGATTCCGATAGAGATTTTAGGAAAAATAGAATAGAATATTATAAAAACACGACATTGTACTTATACCAGATAAATACCGAGAAATAATTTCAAAGGCTAGCTGAAAAAATCAGATTATTGATATGGGTCAACATTTTAGAAAGATCAGTGAACAAAGTGATCAAAGATCTACCAGAAAAACTTCGCCTGATAAATAGAAAAAAGAATTAATTTAACGAACCTGTGAGATTTGGAGATGGTATAAAATGGATAAGAGTGGAAGAGTATGGTTCATGCTCATATAGAAAAATCATCTGATGAAACAGTTCCATTTAGAAAGGTTAATACCCTTCAAAATAACAATAGAACATCAGCACCTGACAATATTGAAATTGAAAGAGTTCGTATGAAATATGGGACTATTTCTGACGATAAGAAAAAAATCTACAAGTGTTACTGAAGTTTTCAAAATACAAGCATCGGTAGTTTTATGAACCTATCCTAAAAAATGAATAATATTTCATGTTCATGGTAATCCAAGTTTTATATTTAATCTTTGTTTTGTTAATCCAGAATTAAGATGTTGTTTAATACATCCCTTTTGTATACATGAAATTTGTTTGTAACATTTTACATTGGATGAAGTTTTTATGTAGATTTTTTCTTCAGTTTGCGAAAAGTCAATTTTTTTTACGTACAACTTTCAGTTAAAAACATTTATGTTTCTTAGCAAATAACTAAACAAACGCAAAAAAGTTTGCATAAAAAAACTTTGACCTTAATTCATTCAAAAATTTCATATTGTCACATAACACTTTCATTCACTAGCGTCTTCAATTCCTATGGTACAATATGATAAGATTACTATCTATCAATTCACCTTCGAATTTTATTTAAAAAAAAAACGTATTTCGTGTTTCTTGTTGATTTTTAAATCAATAATGAGAAAATAATATTTCAGTTTGATCGATTCTTCGCCACTTACTCAAATTCGAACATTCAAACCTTGTTTACGTACTATTCTCCTTCGTTTCGGTCGCAGAATAACAGAACGTCCTCTTAGGAATCATCGCTATTTACTCGGAAAACACAAATCCAACTTTACAGAAATAACAGACTCCTAAAAACACCTTAACCATCCAGTTTAACCTGTTAAAGCTTTTCACCAGAGCTTGAGATAAACAAACCCTATTAACTTTTAGATTGAACGACATGCATCTGCAATTTGCTTTCTATGTTTAATAAAGGTCCATTGATGTTTCGAGATCTTATTCCTTCTTTCTTATAATTTGCGAGAGACGATTACACAACTATGATCAAAAAGTAAGGTAACATTTTAAATATAATATAAAATATTTATTTAATGAATAAAGGTTGCAGGTCGCGTTGGTGCGGACGGTAAAAGCAGCGGCCTGCCGCTACTGTGCCGAAACAGCACTGGAGCGGTAGTTGGTTCGATTCCAGCGCTCGGATGGTTGTTTTTCTTCCTTTCTTCTGTCTGTTTACTTCCTAAACGTTTTGTAATTGTTTCTAGACAACATTGTAAAATCCGACAACGAATTACCCCTCAGTCACGCCAGTTAAAGGCTGGGTAAGGCCGGATGCCTTCTGAGAAGTGTCCTACGTTGGTCACTCGCCAGTCGGTAGGTTTTCTGATAGACTTATGGGTAGGCACATAACCAAGGGTTGATAGCCCTGGAGGGGGGGGCGGGGGGTGCTGGCCTGGGTATGTCGGAAGCTGATGACCGTGGTTCGGAACCCACGTTAAGCTGTAGGTCCAGTCGCTAAATAGCCTAGTTGCTGATGCGCATCTAACCTTAACACTTTACGTAATGTCTGAATGATTGTGGCGTGTTCATATATTTTTTCTCCTTCATTTGGAGATTTTTTATTTTATATTTATTACAATTAAGTTTACTTTAGAGATGGAAAGGGAGAATAAATTGCCATTCATCGACACTTTAATAATAAAACAAAACAACAAATTAAAAACTACAGTTTACAGAAAACCGACAAACACAGATAGGTATCTCAATTTCTTTTCAAATCACTCAAAATCGGTCAAAATAGGAGTAATTAAAAGTTTATATGACAGAGCACAACTTGTTTGTACCGACAGTGATACACTACAAAAAGAAACAAATCACATAAAAGACATTTTAATAAAAAACAATTACCCAAAAATTTTATAGATAAATCGCTTGAAAATTTTGATACTAGACAAAACAGACAAGTTATTAATAACAATAATAATAACTCTCAAACAATCAACCTCACAATCCCTTATATCCGCGGTATTTCTGACACAATTAAAAGAGTAGGAAATAAATACAACATAAGAACGACATTTAAAACAAAAAATACTCTTAGATCTCTATTAACAAAGACTAAACCAAACAATATACAACAAAATACCAAAAATGTGGTTTATAAAATTCCCTGCGAATGTGGCAAATTCTATATAGGTGAGACATCTAGACCATTAGATGTTAGAGTAAAAGAGCATAAAAACCTTCTTAGAAAGGGCGATTTTAATAAATCTAGAATTTGTCAACACGCATGGTAATCGGGTCATAAAATCAATTGGAATAATTCCAAAACGGTATTAAAAGAATCGGTAACAAAATACATAAGATTAAAAGAAACCGCTATAATTAATTTAAATAAAAATAAAAGTATTGCTATGCCTTCGGTAGATTTAAATATGGTTCCCGATTCTAAAGAATACAATTAAAAACATTTAAATATTTGAATACACAATCAGTACAATAAACAATCACACAGTAAACATTACCTATATATATATTTTGGTAGTATGTCACTGTCATGAAAATCTATTGTTGTCAATGTAAGTATCGTTGACATATACAAAAAAATATATTTACTTTCACTCGTTACTTTATGTATTACAAATTAATATAATTTATTTTTTAGTTTAGTTTTGAAAACGGGGGGAGATTACCCTCCGAAACGTTAACGTTAAAAGTTTGTAAATTTTTTTATAACATTTTTATATCTTTAAAGTTTTGTTCGTTAGGCAAATTTATTACAAAAAAGAATCACTGAGAAATTTGTCTCCGTTTGGTTTTTTGTTTTTACCCAGTGATTCTTTCTTTAAATAAGAACAGGTATTTTTGATATTTTTTGAGTTTTAGACAGTGGCGAAAAAGCCAAATAAAGGAGAAAAAAAAACCTAACACTTCTTTTAATAAATAAATATGAAACAAGAATTTATGTATAGGAAACGTTCTGAGTCAGGTTCTGAACTTTGTTCATATTGGGCATATTTCTACTTCTAGGGGATATGAACGTGTATACATATTATTTTTTTAATTTGAGGTTTAGTTGATATGGGATTCTATAGAATTCACCTAATTGACGGAAGGGTTTCTTTAAAATTTTATTTTCATATTGAAGTAAATTATTATAAAATAATAAATGTAGTTTTTTGTATAGAAAAGTCAAAAAACAGCAATAAATTATACCATCTTTTTGGAAGTAAGAAATGAAATATCGAAGCTAATTAGACAAACTAAAAGAAAATATGAAAACAACAACTTAATAGAAAACAACAATAAAATAGAAAAAAACGGACAATTTTTGCGGTTTGTAAAAGAAAAACGGACAATTAGCTCTAAATGACCAAGACAATTGCAAAGAACTTGTGAAATATTTTGAACAACTACTAAACTGTCCTGAGCTCTTAAACAAATTACCAACACTAAATCCTAAACAAAGACACCCAGATTCATTACCACCGAATGAAGATGAAGTAATTAAGCAAATCAAGCGACTTAAAAATAACAAAGCTTCTGATGAAGATGGAATCACTGCTGAACTTTTGAAATCCGGTGGTCCTGGTACAATCATTGCAAACAGTTTGGCAAACCGAACGGTTTCCGGAAGATTGGAAAGATGCTCTAATCCATCCACTACGCAAGAAAGGAGATAGAACGGATGTAAACAACTCAGAGCGATATCTCTTCTCCCAGTTTGTTACAAGATTCTATCTCAAGGGCAGATCCTGCCCTGAACAGATCCTGAATCTAAAGTTGATCCTAAGACATCAAAAACTGTACAATATAAATTTCATCTGTACATTTGAGGATTTCAAAAACAGCATATGATTCTATTGACCGCAAATATTTATTCCAAATCTTGAAAGAACAAGGACTAGATCTGAAAACGCTGGCAATTATTAAAGCAACATTAACTAACACAAGGTCAAAAGTTAAATTCATGGGTGACATCTCAGAGCCCTTCGAAATTAAAACTGGAGTGAGACAAGGGGATGGACTCTCGCCACTCTTATTTAACTGTGTTCTAGAAAAAGTAATACAAGAGTGGCGTGAAAAAAAGTCGGCCCTGAATATTGACCAGCCCATTAAACTGGGGAGAACCAACATCAAAATTGATTGTCGGGCGTTTGCTGATGATCTACCAATTTTGACTCAAGATATATTAACGGCACAAAAACGGACTGAAATCCTAAAAGAAACAGCAGAAAAAGTAGGACACCAAATTTCCTTTGAAAAGACACAATACATGGCCTGCAACAGACTAAGAATACCATTTTTAAAAACAAAATGTGGTAACATCAGACGAGTTTCTCAATTTAAATATTTGGGTTAGCAATTAAAGAGGACCTACGATCAGCAAATATTACACAAAGTGAAATTCAGGATAGAGGCTGTTTCAAACACACGTTAACCTTGTGTTTTGGAAGGTTGGCCAGAGAGAAAAATGTAGGAAGACTGGAACAACTTGGTCTGACGAAAGGAAAAAAGCTCATGAAAAGCGAAAGAATGAAGTTAGTATGGACGCAAAGGAAGGCTAACAACAACAAATGCCTCTAATTGTACTTTGCGTGGTCCACCAGGGCCCAAACGTGAATAATTATATATGATATAATTATATATATATATATATATATATACATATATATATATATATATATATATATATATATATATATATATATATATATATATATATATATATATATATTATATATATATTATAGCTTCAGAACTGTGTGCTATATACACAATTAGTTTCAAATAGTAAGAAAACTGATTCTTGAAAAACAAAAGGAGCAAAATCTGGGAAATACGGTCAATCGATTTTCTTTTTAAAAATTGTCTTTTTGCATTCCAAATCTTTTATCGTAACATTAATCTGTTCGTAAACACCACTACCGATATACTCATGAATAAAGACATTCATTTTCACATTCGAATTTATCTAAACCATCCTTACGTCAAACTTAAGATGTGCTCATACAGGTATTGGCTCGTACCCTTGAAGTATTTTTAATATCTTCGACGATTGATCCTGAAAGCTTTCAGTTTCGATGCGCGTAAACAAATATCCGTCAAAGTCGTTAATGAAAATATAAAAACTAAATATAAATTATTTATATCGGAGTGATTTTATTGGCGTGTTATTTAACATCGGTGTTTTGTTGTTTCTTGTAATGAAGTGTACGTTATTGGAAGCTTTTAGAAATAATTTGCTGATGATGTATTTAAAAAGATACGATAATTCTGTTTCAGAAAATATTTTTTGTAGTTTTAAAATACTCATGAAAATAAATGCCCGAGTGATTTAATGAACATTTACGTTTTATGTAATATTATAATGAAATGATTTGATGTTTTGGATTTCTATGATTGTTGTTGGTAGTATTTGATACCAGGTATGTAAATATGAAACCGGAATTTTTGTATAAAAAGCACACCTTTTTTCCCACCTGTCTGATAATTTGTGGATGCACCGGCAAAAAAACTGTTGCTCTTTTGAAGCAAACCAGTCATCGAGTCATTTTCGTTACAAGTAAAGCACTGCTCAGCAAGTGCGTGTCCTGTCGATGCAAATAAGCAGTAATCGGACGGAGCCAAGTCTGGTGAGTAAGCCGCATGCGAAAGTATTTCCCAACTAAACGTCTCAGTCATTTTCTTCGCCAGTTTTGCTGAGTGTGATGGTGTATTATCATGAAGCCAAATCTCTTTGCGTTGCCTTTTTGGATATTCTAGTCGTTTTTCACGCAAAGCTTGATTCAGTATTAATGGTTTCGCCAGATTTTACCTGCTCATTATATATCACACCCTTCTGAACACAGACGTCCATAGCGATTTGGCCTTGCAGTCGATGGTTCGCCTGGAGTTACCCATGCTCTTTTACGCTTAGGATTCTCAAAATATATCCACTTTTCATCGTCAGTCGTAATTCGATGGACAAATAACTTTCTTTTGTACCTGGCGAGCAGCATTTCGCAAAAGGTTTTTCGGTTTTCCTGCTGTCTTTTATTCAGTTCATGTGAAACCAATTTTTCCATCTTCTGGATCTTTTCCATGGCTTTCAAAAGTATAGGGACGGCTGCTTTTTCACATTTAATTGATCCGCGAGCTCTTCTTGCGTTTGAACGTTATCCTCATCCAACAAAGCTTGCGATTCGCTGTCTTCAAAGTTTTTCAGTGGTCTTTCGCGTTCTTCGTTTCTCACGTCCAAATCTCCACTTTTAATTTTTTTAAACTACACAAAGCACAGTGATTTACCAAGAACATGCTCACTGTAAGCTTCGACAAGCATTCGATGCTATTCTGCAGCAGTTTTCTTCAAATGGTAACAGAAAAATCAATGCTGTCTGCAAATCGTAGTATCCAGGCACAAAATTCGATATGTTCAACGCTATTACAAACTATGTTGTTGTATGAAACTTGTTGTTGTATAAACCTTTTCACGAGCTGGTAAGCGCAAGCGCAACCGCCAAGGTGAAAAAGCGACAATTCAAAAGTTTCGTACTGTTTTGTGTAGTAATGGCTGGAAAAGCAGTATTATCTCTGATATCAAATAGTTTATTGGAGCCGGTCGCGTTGATGCGGCGGTAAGAGCGCCTGCTTTGCCGAATCCGCACTAGAGCGATAGCTGGTTCGATTCCAGCGCTCGGATGGTTATTTTTCTTTCTTCTGTCCGTTTATCTTTCCTAAATGTTTGTGATTGTTTCTAGGCAAGAGTGTAAAATCCGACTACGAATTACCCCTCAGTCACGCCTGTTAAAGGCTGGGTAAGGCCGGATGCCTTCTGAGAAGTGTTCTACGTTGGTCACTCGCCAGTCGGTAGGTTTCCTGATAGACTTATGGGTACGCACATAACCAACGGTTTATAGCCCGAGGGGGGTGCTGGCCTGGGTTTGTCGGAAGCTGATGACCGTGGTTCGGAACCCACGTTAAGCTGTAGGTCCAGTCGCTAAATAGCCTAGTTGCTGATGCGCCTTTAACCCAAACACTTTACTTTTAGTTCATTGGAAAAAAAAATTGATGTGTTTAACTGATTCACAGTTCAGTAGATACACATAGTTTTGAATAATTAAGAATATGGTCGAAATGTCATGGACGTCCGCAAAAAGGAAATAAAGGAGAGCTGATTGAGAAGTTATGTACTTTGTAGAGGTTTATATTCTTATTCTATGATAAAAAAAATGAAATTAAATAGAAACAAAATGATTAATTATTTTAATTGTAATTTAACTAACTAAAAATAAATTCTTCGGATTTGCAGAAACATTTTGATAAAATATTTAAGTCGTTCATAAGTATTTTTGATAAAATAATTCATTTAATAACTTGATGTATTTAAAAATATCACAATAATGAATCATGAATATTTTGTTTATTAAAATCGATGATTATTTAAATTCTTAATAGTTGAGGAGATTTGGATTTCGATCAGTTGGACCACTTTCTTCATAAAAATGCAGTGAGCAAATATAAGTATCATTAGTAACATTATAAATCGTTCGAGAATCTCTTGTCACTTCAGCCACATTTGTATTTGGCTTGATGATTTAATCATCTTTTTACAATATTGAAGACAAATTTTCGTAAAGTTTATAAAATAGAATTTATCTTGAAATGATTTATATCACGTATCACTCTTACATAACAATATCGTTTTGTTTTTCCTTTTCATACGGATAACATAATTATACTGGCTTAAAAATTTCGTTTTTCCCAACTAGATCACTTCTTATTTTATTAATTACCCGCTTTTTGAAAATTAATATACTCAATTTTTAGTGTATTATTTTTATAATTTATATTCGGGTACTTTAACACGTTTGTTTACGAAAAACGATACGAAAAAGATGGTTGACACTGACGCATGCGCAATAAATATTATTTTGATGACAAGGCCCATTGTGAGTGAAAAATCTTTGTCAGATGTCAAGGGAATGGCGCCGATTACGTGATTTGACAGTAACTACATTGACGGTTAGGGCCATAAATGGGCAAATTTCTGCATCTCATATTTACAGATCTGGTAGTAACCTCAGAATCTTTTCTTATGTCGGTTGACAAAAAGTCTGTAATAATCCTAAAATCAGCGGAACTGCTCACACATTCGTTGCTCAATCGTATTACAGAAATAATGATTATATTCATTATATAATTCTGAATAAATTAATTCATTTATACACAGACTATTATTAAAATTCCATTTCAGTAGATAAGTATAATAAAGAATTGAATGATATCAAACAGATCGCAATAAATAATGGATACGATCCAAATATTATAAATAAAATAACTAATCAAAAACTCTAAAAGAAACCTATTAATTTAATAGATTCTTTCGGTAACATTAAAAATACCGTGTACAAAACAATTAGATATACAGGAAAAGTTACCAAATTAGTTTTTTAAACATTTATCAAAAACAAATAATATAAATATTGCTTTGAAAACAAATATATAGAACAATAAAAAGTAAAAGAACAATAAAAGTCAAACGAATACACTTTATAAATCAGGAGTTTATTTGATTGCGGTCAAATCCAAAATTTAAATTCAAAAAGTTGCGGTCGTGTCCAAAAATCTATGTTGGACAAACAGGAAGGTCCTTTTCTACTATGGGTGGGGTTCTGTCTTGGTCAAGCAACTAATAGAATGTTCATTTTGGTGGAGACGCAGGTTTCCTGTTCCACATGAGATTATGGAACCCAGCGGTTGGGGTGCATATCTCCCGACTAATTGTCTCATTGGACACAGTCCATAGAAATCAAAAACTGCATATATCATCATCATCATCACTGCAGGATGAAGGCCTCTTCAACATGCTTCCAACTTTCACGGTCCTGGGCTTTCCTCTGCCACTCTGGTTCAATATACTTAACGATGTCATCAATCCATCGTGCTTTCGGTATTCTTCGCGGACGTTTGCGATCAAGCGGTATTCACTCCAGGATTGCCTTGGTCCATCTGTCATCCCATCACCTCGCCATATGGCCTGCCCATCTCCATTTCAATTGCTTTACTCTTCCAATAATGTCACAGACTTTCGTCTGTTCCCTAATCCATACGCAGGAGTTTCTGTCACGTCTTGTAATGCCAAGCATACATCTTTCCATTCCCCTTTGTGCTACCCGAAGTTTTTGAATTGATTGGGATGTGAGTGTCCAGGTTTCACTTCCGTATGTCATAACAGGTAGAACGCACTGATCGAAGACTTTTCTTTTCAGGCAATGTGGGAGTCTGCTCTTAAACACTATGTTGAGCCTGCCAGCCACATTTAACACGCCGTTCCACCTCCCGGGCGGTATTCCCCTCCATTGAAATCCTCTGCCCAAGATATATAAAGCTGTCCACAATTTCCAAATCCCTTAAGTTATTGAACATAACCTGACTCTTTCAAGTTTATTTTCAATCCAAATGGTTCGCCAGCCATTTGCAGTTCTTGTATGCGTCTTTGCAGCTCCTCTGGGTCTTGTGAAATGAGAACGATATCATCTGCAAATCTAAGATGGTTTAAGTTTGCACCATTGATCTTTACACCATCCTGTTCCCAATCCAGTTTACGGAATACTTCTTCAAGGCCAGCCGAGAAAATAATATATATATATATATATATATATATATATATATATATATATATATATATATATATATATATATATATATATATATATTATTATTATTACAATTTACCTTGATGATCTTGAAGTGGGAATTAATATAGAACGAGGTGTACGGCAGGGTGACGCAATATCGCCTATTCTTTTCTCGGCTGGCCTTGAAGAAGTATTCCGTAAACTGGATTGGGAACAGGATCCTGCAGTGGATCGATACGGGCTGATGATGATGATGATGATATATATATTAGGTACGTATGTTAGTGATCGTGTAACTTCTGAACAACTTGACCGATTGAGATCATATTCCATTCATTAATATATTTGTTTTCTCTCTCAAGACGATGGATCATAGGTTTGCTAGGATCCGATAGGTGGCGCTGTAGTCAAGTTATTAACAAATCCTATATTTATCCTCTTTTGACTATGACCAGATAGAAAATTTATATTACAAATATGCATTCTAGATACAAAAGTAAATTCTGTAGGAAAAATAACTTTTTTAACCTCAAATTTATAAATGTCTTTTTAGCTATAACTCTATCTCTTTTTTTTCCAGATGATTGCGCGACGTTGCCAGACCTTTAGTCGAGTGTTTGGTTATTAGTAATCGAAAGTTGAAAAAAAGTTTCACTTCAATTATTTAAATAATTATATCGTTAATTCGATATTATTCATATATAACATTATGCAAATATTAAACTTTATCATGTGATGTGATTTATTTTGTAGAGTTGGAAGATTAGTGAAAAAATAGAGAAATCCGTGGCGGAAATCATTCTATCTTAAGAGACTGTGTATAAGAACGGTTGAGCAAATTTTGAGCATGGTTCGATTATATACCTTTTGTCACAATTACCAAATTTCAAGTCTTAGACTTGAAGAGAATATTCGCTTGCACTTGATTAATATTTACTTTTTTACATTTTGTCTAGACATCGTGTTAATTGACCATCAAATGGTATTACCATGAATTAATTTATTCTTTGTTCCCTTTGAAAAATCGGAAGATTCTCTCAATAATTTCCGGCTTTATTCAACAATTTCCAATTTACTATATTCCTATTATAACCATTCGCTTCGCTTATTTCCTTAATTAATTTTATCTCTCGATTGTAACCATCTTTGTTTAGAGGAGAATTAATTAATCTTTCTACTATAAAGTTTAAACTAGCTATCTCATTGTGGAAGCTACGATTTCAATTGTTTAGGAATGTATCTTTTTCTATTTCCTAAAAATATCAAATTTTAATCTATTTTTATAGTTACTAAAAGGTTCAAACATGACAATCATTCGTTGTTTACGAGTTCATGTCTAAATACTATGGTCTGGGATGTATTAGGGCGGAACAAAAGTATTTGCGGTTTTCCTTTTGTTTATAAATAAAATATTATACATCAGTTTCCAGAGGTTTAATTCGCGAAATATTCAATCAACGGTTTTTAACATAAATGTTCAAATGAGTGAAATAAGTCTCCAAATAGAACAATTTTAGAGAGGGATGAGGGGGTAAGTACCATATCAATCCGTACCGCTGAGCTCTGAGACATGGCTCTTGAAGATAAGGAAAGATCAGGTCGCCCAGGGTCTCTCGTTTAAGAGCAGAGTCATCCGAAGTGAGGTAACCCGTGGTTGAGGTTACTGAAAACAGCGGCCTATTTTTTTGATGAATAAACTCTAGGTATACATTTTTTTAAACAGTACCGCAAACACTTTCCTTGCACCATTAAAAAAAAGATTATTTCTTGGTATCGAAAATTGCAAAAATATTGACCACATACTTCAGCCACATCTTTAGAAAATATTTCAGTTTACCCTTGGCTTCGGTTTCCAATTTTCTCATGCATATGTTAGTTAAGAGTGGGGCCAGATGATTGCCCATTGCCTTCCCTTCTTGTTAATAAAACGTATTTTTAAACTCGAAATAATTCGTCCCTTCCTACTTAATTTTCTTAGGTAGTGGTAAAAAACTATGGTAAATCACTTTGAAGTTGTGTTTCACACTGAAGATTCCGATATAAATAATAAACGGTACTGAATTGGTGCGCTGCATCTGACTTCAATATTTGAATACCATCCTTACAAAATGGGTCAAGGTCAGTCAAGATCACGTTAAATGCATACACTGTTGCAATCAATCCTCGAGACTAGAAAACGAAAATCTAATTTACTGATTATTTATGTCTGATGAAGCACATGTTCACCTTTAGGTTCTTTGTCTTTGACGAAAATAGATGTTGGTCAATGAAAATCTTTGCCAACTGAAACAGTTCTACAGTACAAAGGTCACAATGTAGTGTGCAATATCACCTTATGATATTATTGGTCTGTACGTTTTTGGGATGAATGAAAATGCAACTTTTGTTACATCAGCTGGCTACTCTCACACGATCGAGAAGAAATTTTCTCTTGTGAAATGAGACACATGTTTCTATAAGATGAATATTGATAAACGTCGATAGAAAAGCGTATTCCAATCATACCATCCCCAGGTATGGGGTTATTTCGCGGCCAGCCAGATCGCTAAATATAATGCCCTGTGATTTTTATTTGAAGAGCAACGTCAACGTTAATTTCCACAAATATTGCAGAATTAAAACTCAGAATTCAACAAGAAATAACTTGAATTCCAGAACATTTTTCAGATATTATCGTCAAATAATAAAATGATTTTTTTTCTGTAAAGTGATTTTTCTATTTTTTTTTTAAATAAAGTCTTTCGGTTAGTTACAGATACCTGACGTACCCTGTATTTAATAAATTTTCAATTAGGATATAATTATTTTCACTCTTTTATGGGGATAGTTGTTTAATACGGTTCATTGAAATAATTTATTGGATGAATTGGAGAAAATGTACTAATTAGAATCTGAGATTAGGGATATAATTGTAATTTTGCAACAGTTTTAATGGAAATACCCTTGTTAGAAAGGTCCGAATAACATATTAACGCGTTCAGCGGGAGATAGTGTGAACGTTTCAACGTAAATACGCCAGGAAAGGGGTAATTATTCTAATAAGACGAATTCTGAAGGGGTTTACGCCTGGAACAGGCTCTGCACCCAACTTTATTGGATCTACCGCTCATATTAAAAAGTATTGGGACATATAATACAATAAAATATTTGTCGTAACTTTAAGTACAAGAGAGAGATCATCATCAGCATCATCATCATCAGCCTGTATCGATCCACTGCAGGATGAAGGCCTCTTCAGCATGTTTCCAACTTTCACGGTCCTGGGCTTTCCTCTGCCACTCGGGTCCAATATACTTAACGATGTCATCAATCCATCGTGCTTTCGGTCTTCTTCGCGGACGTTTGCGATCAAGTGGTATCCACTCCAGGATTACCTTGGTCCATCTGTCGTCTCATCGTCTCGCTATATGGCCTGCCCATCTCCATTTCAATTGCTTTACTCTTCCAATGATGTCACAGACTTTTGTTTGTTCCCTGATCCATGCGCAGAACTTTCTGTCTCGTTTTGTAATGCCAAGCATACATCTTTCCATTCCCCTCTGTGCCACTCGAAGTTTTTAAATTAATTGCGATGTCAGTGTCCAGGTTTCACTTCCGTATGTCATAACGGGTAGAACGCACTGATCGAAGACTTTTCTTTTCAGGCAAAGTGGGAGTCTGTTCTTAAACACTATGTTATATACAACTATATATATATATATATATATATATATATATATATATATATATATATATATATATATATATATATATATATATATATATATATATATATATTACTAGGTTCTTGGGTAGAATCTCGTTTTAGATTTTTAAAATTTCGACTTTTCGGCTTCTAATTTGAAGGCATTATCAATAGAATCTGGTGGATTTGCTCCGTGGTCTCAATCTGCCTACTCCCCAGGTTTCACAATTAGAAAAACTACTTCTTTTCTTATTTCCACCCCTACGTTGGACGTTTTCCCTGTGGCATTCCTGGAATGTTGTCTGTATCCTTTCTTTGTTAGTTTTGGGCCGAGAATTTTCCTCCTAATATTGCGTTTTTCTTTTAGTATGTTTTCTATGCCGCTTTTTGGGTGAAGTGTAAGTATTTCGCTTGCGTATAGTGCCTCTGGTTCATGTCAAAGCTCTGCGTGCTTCTAGACAACTCATTTTAGTTCTATTCTGTTCATATCCGCCATATATCTCGTGATTTATTGGATTATCTTCGTGAATTGCTTTCTATATAGTTTGATTCGTTCATATAGTATGATAACGTTCGACAATTTAAGGTGTTCAAATAATTTTTAAAAATATGTTTGTAAACGAAATGCGCCCCATTACGCTGTTTTTAAAGCATTGCGGTGAAAAGCATATTTTTAAAAAATATTTAAAGGTCTTAAATTGTCCCGGCTGTCCAAAACTGTTGTGTGCGAAAGCAGCGTTAGATACATACAAAGTTTAACATACGATTGAGCAAAAATGTCGGTTGTTATAAAATACTTTGTTTTAAGGGATTCTATCACGACGGACGTACAAAAACAGTTAGATAAGTTTTAAAGAATGGTTCCTCTTCGTATTCGACGCTAAGAAAAATTGGGCCGTTAAAAACAACGATACAAAGATCCACAATGTCGTATTAAATGTCCGTGGACTCAAGGTACGCGACCTTATTGACATTGTAAACATTTCGATAGGTCATGTTCTCTACATTTTATACGACGTCTGGAAGCTTTATCTTTTCGCTAGATGGGGTTGTTTACAGTCGACTTAAAACGCATTCAAGTGAAGAATTCGGAGGCGTATTTAGACTTTTACAATAAAAAACAAAACACGCATTTAACATTATAAACCAGACACGAAACAACAGTTTAAACATTGAGGGGAGCAGATGAAAGTGCGCCATAGAAAGCGAAAACGGTTCTATTTGCAGGAAAAGTCACGGCTACGGTTTCCTAAGATTCTCGTGATGTAGTGCTTATAAACTACGAGGTAAAAGGCAGGATCATCATCGGGAAGTATTATCATTTATTACTGCTCCAATTGAATCAGTGAGTTCAAAAACAATACAAGGCCAACAATCTCATTTTGAGATAATCAATGAAAGTTTTAATATTGTGATATACGAAATTCGTGAACTTGGGAGTCTTAGTAATACCGGAACATCTCACAGACACCTTTCTATATCTATAGATTTTATAACATAAAATAAAAAATGGCAAATTCGTACTTACTTTTTTTCTTTATTTGGGTTTTTCGCCACGATCTAAAACTCAAAAAATATCAAAAATATCTATTCTTATGTAAATAAAGAATCACTGGGTGAAAACAAAAAAACCAAACGGAGACAAATTTCTCAGTGATTCTTTTTTGTACTAAATTTGCCTAACCAAGAAAATTTTAAAAATATAAAAATGTTCTAAAAAATATACAAACTTTTAACGTTAACGTTTCGGGAAGTATTCTCCTCCCGTTTTCAAAACGAATCTAAAAATAAAGTATATTAATTTCTATAAATTATGAAAATATATTTTTTTGTGTATGTCAATGATATTTACATTGACAATTCATTATTGAAGTTTTTCAATTTTATTTTTAGTTTCTTTTTGAAAATGGGAGGAGAATACTTCCCGAAACGTTAACGTTAAAAGTTTGTATATTTTTTTAGAACATTTTTATATTTTTAAAATTTTGTTCGTTAGGCAAATTTAATACAAAAAAGAATCACTGAGAAATTTGTCTCCGTTTGGTTTTTTTGTTTTTACCCAGTGATTCTTTATTTACATAAGAATAGATATTTTTTGAGTTTTAGATCGTGGCGAAAAACCCAAATAAAGAAAAAAATATATGAACACGGCACAACCATTCAGACATTACTTAAATTTGTACTTGCATTATTTTTGAACTCGTTGATTGAATTCAAAACTGCTATTCAGAGCCAATTATCCTCATCATGCCAAAAATAAAGTGTTTTTTCTTTGTTGCTGCAAAACTTCATGACCTACGTTTGACAGTGCTTCCACATGCATCGTATTTTACTTAATCTAGTTACCAGCGATTACTTCCCCTTTCCAGGCTTAAATAAATGGTACGATGGATAAAGATTCACTTTAAATGATGAAGAAAAAACTGAATGTATTGAATTACAAGTAAACTACATTGTGAAAGAACAAGATTTGTCAGGCCGAGAACTTTTCAACCCAACCTTATAATAATATCGAAAAATAGTTTTTGTTAGCACACTTGAGGGATAGTGTCATAAGTCGATTATTTACTGGCTGGACATTTATTATAGAAGCAAGAATGTTTCTTGAGATAGCGAAAGCAACATCGAGATGTGGTGTATTTTTGAGTATTCTTTTGTCCGTTTTACTATTAAAAAGTCTGTAGTTGTCGAATTCCAAGGTGAATCCGACTCCCTCTGAAAGATTTTGCGATTAAGCCCGGACGAATCAAGTAAATTTCATCAGATGATTAAAACTCAAGTTTAACTTTCGTTTACAAGTTATACCTACACCCACTGCGTTGAAGAGTATCACACTCGCTGAAGATTACTCGGCCATGATTATAGTCATTACATTTTATTTCATAAATCCCCGCCCATTCATTATTTGGAACATTTTCCTAATGGTTAACTGATAATTTCTACAGTTTATTATGTGATTTGTATACTAATTTATTATTAATTTCAATTGGTAATAAATATATTAATTGACTTAGAGATATTGTTGATAATTAAAGACTCGAAAATCGTGATAATGGACCAAAAAAATTACGATAAATAAAACTTACTTTTGATGATCTTTTTTGTACTGTACAATATCGGGGCGTTCTAAAACAAAACTAACAATATTTTTGTAAAACTATCAGCGACATTTTTTCCGCGCTTTTTTTTCCGTTAAAGTGTGGTCGTAAAGTTTACGACTAAATCACGGAGCATCGGAAGCGGTCGGGAATTGCGATAAAGTCCAACTTTTCACCGATGGTGTACACTGAGCGGAAGTTTGATCCGGACTGAGTTGAAACCGACGCTCATTTAAGCGCCGGGACGCTCGTGGGAGAGACGCGTCGCGATATTTCGCCCAAACAGTTCATTAAAAATTCTCCATTAACATTAATTTGTTTTTTACATCATTTTTTTTCCAAAATGTAAACTAAACGATACATGCGTTGGTAGAATATATTAAAAATAAATAATTGAGGTGGTTTGAGGTTGGACCTTGTTGTGATGCTGGGAAAGAAGAAAACCTGATAGAAGATTCTAATTCGGTCAGATTTTTTTTCCTGTTTTCTTCCTACTTGCATACCGGTTGCTTCCTTCCAGTCTCAATCCATTTCGTTGCTGGACCAGGTCCATATTTTCGTCCACTGTTGTACGTGTTGCTTTTTTGAACCGCTTGCTGTACTATTAGTTTTTCCAGCATGTTTTCTCGTCTATGTTATTTCCAGGCTTGGCCGTTCACCATTAATTTCAGAAATCCAATTTTCACATTTTTTCCACTGGTCCTTTCCTCCTTTGCCTTCTATCTAATTTTCTTTTGAATATCTCTTTCTTCTCAGGTTAGGTCGTCGTTGATAAATATTTTGTCGCCTGACCTATTCCTTAACTTGATTTTATTCTTGTTCTCTTCACTGTCAAGTTTCACCAAACATATGTTCATATCCAATATTCGTGCTATTATTACTATTGGTTTGACTCTCACCTCATCTTCTATAAACTTTCCCATAACCCCTTTTAGAAGGTTACTATCTCCTGTGTCTATTGTTAGGAGTTTTCTTCTCTCCTTACTTTCTAGGTTCTTTATTGTTTCGTTGTTTATATTTATTTATTTCTTCAAATCACTTATTTCCGCCATCGCTTTTTCACTTGCGTCTTTTAGCATCCTTACTTCTTTCTTAAACTCTGCTTGTTCTTTCCTTAATTATTTTATTTCTTCACTTAATGCCTTAGTATTTTCCCCTTGAGCCCGCTGTTCTTGATTAATATGTCTTACATCTGCTGATAATTCCTTTATTAGTTTCATCATCTCCTTCAACATATCATAGCTGGTTTTTGGTTTATGTATTTTTAATGAAATTCTCCTCTTTTACATTTAAAGGAAGAATGGGCACAGATTGCGACAGTTATGAGGGAGGTAACAGAAAAAATACTGGAAGAACCCAAAAAAATCAAACAAATTTCGATGAAGAATGTAAACAAATTTTGGAGTAAAGAAACAGAGCATGTCTGAGATTAGTGGAAGAAAGGTGCGAAAGCAACAAAGAAATATATGATCGCATGCGAAGGGAAGTCAAGATCGTATGTAGCAGGAAAAATAAATAACCTTTCGAATATAAATTTAAAAAAATAGAAGAATCAGATAAGGGGATGGTTAATTCTCATTATTTCACCAGTCTGATGATATCGTATATTTTGGTTTGTTCTCCAATCTGCGAGCGGGTCTTTCGATCTTGCTAGTCACCCGTTTAATAAATATGCAGTCTGAAGTAGATCAGTATTTTTATTTTTAAGAATATCTTTTTTTTTTCGTGAATAAATTGGGAATTAATTAATTAATTTATTAATCTCTACATCTATTAACATAAAAGAATAGCTTCGTTCGTTAGTTCCTTTTTGTATGTTTCTCTCTAACTTTCGCCCAACATATAGATAGCAAAAAGAACTTTCCATTAAGAAAACACCCAACTAATCGGGATTCCAACTAAGTTGCTTTGGGTTTTTGAACTTTGAAAAATTGATATGGGGTTCTCTCTCGACTGTGTTCAGAATAAGAAAAGACCACTGAAGCCGTGAAAAATTCAGGATATATTGAGTTAGACATGCCGCCCGATGTTTATGTTTTTCACGTACATTGCTAAATAAATAAATTGCTAGATTCAGTTTTGTTGGATTAAGAAAAAAATATATATATAAAGTGAATTAAATTGTTCTTAAAGGGATAACACTGATTGGTTAAATGAATTAATTAATCTTAGAAATGAGAAACTTGTACTTTTTCAAATCTTACAGCTCATAATTACAGAAATTCCTTTCCCATTGAAGGTACAGTCGAAGGGTGCTATATCTGGACAGTGTGCGGGATGTTTTGCTATAAATGTAACTGTATTCGTTCAATGATTGAAAACTACACCATTTACTAAATTAATATTCACTTTGATCATGATGGAATGCGGAGCTCTAGCACCTGATTTTTTTTGAGCTGAGTAAAATCCTGCAGCCAGTCGACAAATACATGAATGAGTAAATAATGCTTTAAATAAGGGTTTGTTGAAGAGCAATGAAATTTTGAAAAATACCAAGTTGGGTATTTAAAAAGAAATGTTTCGCCCAAATCTCACGTGTATCGAAACCAAACTCAGGCAGCACCTACCATGGATATCCTTGTGGGCGGGATGATATATTTTGAAATAAAGAAAAATTACATGAAATGGGACGATGGTTAGATGTTACTAGTAGAGTCATAGTACGAAGATGAAACAAGAAAGAGTGGGGAGACATACCTGACACCCCTTGGTGTAACATATATATATATATATATATATATATATATATATATATATATATATATATATATATATATATATATATATATATATATATCCCCTTTGTGGATCAGACCTTGACGTGGTAAAGGGGTTTGGCGGACAGGTCAAGGCAGAGGCCTCAGACTAACATGATCCAAAATCTGCCAACCCGCATTGGACCAGTATGGCAAAATACGGTCCATACCTTCAACATGGTAATTCAATATGTTTCAATATCACAGTACAATCTCAAATACGGCCCTCATTCCCCGGAGGACAAGAGGCAAAGTGTAAAGATCAATTGTGCAAACTTAAACCATCTTAGATTTGCAGATGATATCGTTCTCCATTCACAAGATCCAGAGGAGTTCCAAAGACGCGTACAAGAACTGCAAAGGGCTGGCGAAACATTTGGCTGGAAAATAAACCTGAAAAAGAGCCAGGTTGTGTTCAATAACTTCGCTCAGGACAGAAGAATTTCAGTTTTAGGGAGGGATTTGGAGATTGTGGACAGCTTTATATATCTTGGGGAGAGGATTTCAGTGGAGGGGAATACCGCCCGGGAGGTGGAGCGGCGTGTTAAATGCGGCTGGCAGGCATTTGGCAGGCTCAACATAGTGTTTAAGAGCAAACTCTCACGTTGCCTGAAAAGAAAAGTCTTTGATCAGTGCGTTCTACCCGTTATGGCATACGGAAGTGAAACCTGGACACTCACATCGCAATCAATTCAAAAACTTCGGGTAGCACAGAGGGGAATGGAAAGATCTATGCTTGGCATTACCAGGTACCAGGCATTAACGAAACAGAAGGTCCTGTGCATCGATCAGGGAACAAACGAAAGTCTGTGATATCATTGGAAGAGTAAAGCAATTGAAATGGAGATGGGCAGGTCATATAGCGAGGCGATGGGACGACAGATGGACTAAGGCAATCCTGGAGTGGATAGCGTTTGATCGCAAACGTCCGCAAAGAAGACCGAAAACACGATGGATTGATGATATCGTTAAGTATACACACACACACACATCCACAAAGTCCCGACCTAAATGTGATTGAACATTTATGGTATCATTTAAAGATTACAATTAGAAGTCATCAAACTTCTAATATTGGGCAATTTAAACAGACTCGTCAGGAAGAGTGGGCAAAACTATTACCTGGATATTGTCAAAAGTTAGTTTATATTACAATATATATATATATATATATATATATATATATATATATATATATATATATATATATATATATATATATATATATATATAATGAAGCTAGAGATAATAATTTACGAATTACCCTGGTATATTATTCAATTTTCTTTTTTCAGTTTTTTGGATCATTAACCAATTTTACTCACCTTTTTTGAATTTATATGTATTCAATGAATATTTGGATATCCCTCCCACTTACTTTTATTTCTCCTTTCTGACCCCTTTTTTCCTTCACTAGTCCCTGACTTTTTTACGGTTCATAGACTTTTGCCATTTGTAGAAACATCAAGAAAAAAACATTCCCAAGAATATAGTATCACGTGACGTATTATTGTCTAATGCTACCTGTCTTCTAGTAAAATAACAATTTTGTAAAAGTCTCTTATTACGTGTTACATACATCATAGCAAACTTAAACTGGTACACCTGAATTTTTTTAAAATAAGTGATTTTTTTTTAATCTTTGTAAATCTCCCTTTGTACGTTTAAGTAAGAATGACTGTAGAGGAAAGTTTTTTATCAGAAATTCTTATAACAAACTTGCTGGGAAAAATTGTTGTTATTTTTTCTAGTCAAATATATAAACTCGTACACAGTCAATTTATTGCAATAAAAAATCTTATTTTAGTTTTCCAGTTCCAATTTCAATTTATTACAATATAGTGCAGTTTTAATAAACTTGTAAGTTTGACATTTTTGCATTTTTAATGAAATTGGGTGTTGGAGTCTCCAAACAAGTGTAGCAGAGGGTTTGCGATTCACCATTATAAAATTGGAAAACCGTACCGGGAAATAGGAAACAAATATTAATTGGCCGTATATCGCAGTGCTAACCATTATAATACGCTATGAAATAACCATCGGATAAAAAATAAAGTGAGGAATTTTTCAAGAAAAATGTTTAATATGTACGATGAGCTTTGGAGTCTACGCAAAGTTGCTAATAATCCTAAATTGTCAGCTCGTAAATTAATAAAAGAGGATAAAATACATTTAAAGAAAAAAGTTAATCCCCAAACATTAGAAAAAAAAATGCTAGCAAGGCAAATAAAATTAAACATCTTGCATTTGCTGAAGAGCACAGATATAAGGATTTTTCATTTTGGAAAAACGTGCTATTCACGGACAAGGGTAAATTCAACATCCTTGGTTATAATGGAGTATATAGGGTGTGGAGAAAACCTAATGAAGGCTGTAAAATATGGTGGCGTCTCCGTAATGGCATGGGGATACATGCCTGCCAAAAGCCCTTATAACTTAAATTTTATTGAAGTGGTTATGAACCAAAATGTTTATCTTGAAATCTTAACAAAAAGTGAAACAAAGTTCTAAAAAATTGAGAATAGAACGATTTATCTTTTATCAAGACAACGATCCCAAGCACAAACCGGTGAATATTACGACCTGATTGTTATATAACTAGCCCCAAAGTTATGGAAACTCTTCCACAAAACTCCCGACCTAAATGGGATTGAACATTTATGGCACCATTTAAAGATTACAATTAGAAGTCATCAAACTTCTAATATTGGGCAATTTAAACTGACTCTTCAGGAAGAGTGGGCAAAACTAGTACCTGGATATTGTCTAGTACCCCCTTTATTGTCTAGTACCTATCAATTATCAAAAAGTAAAAAACATTTAATTTATTTTCTACAAATATCTCTTCACTAATTTTTTCTTTTGATAACATTTTAACTATGAGCATAATTCCTGCAATGTTTGAAGAAAAATTTAAAATGATAACTATTAAAAAAAATAATCATTTACTTGAAAAATTTTCAAATGTACAAGTTTCAATTTGATATAATGTATAGTCGTATCGGTTATTTCTGCAGTGTTTTTGCTTTAGTGCTTCAAGATCATAAAAAAATATATCTGTCAATGAACATTCCCCAATTACTTCAGCAACAAATTATCGAACTTCTAGACTAGTTCAAACTTTCGCAAATTCCTCGAATCTGTAAGAGCGCTGTTGTACAGGATGATTTATCTTATATTTGCTTTAACATTTGTTTTATCGTTTTGCTTTAACAACTGTTTTTTAATTTTGCTTTAACATTTGTTTTTTATCTGAATAAACACAAATTCTTGCATTTTATTTTGAATGTGAAAGTATTGTTCCAACTTTTGAGAGTATATAAGAAGTATTGTTTCCATTACTAGGACCTCCGTATGGATCTCACTTTAATTTGTAAAAAGAATCTTTGCTTTTGCGCCACAAACTATATATATATATATATATATATATATATATATATATATATATATATATATATATATATATATATATATATATATATATATATATATATATATATATATATATATATATATATAATATTATTAAAGCAACATTAACTAATACAAGGTCAAAAGTTAAATTCATGGGTGACATCTCAGAGCCCTTCGAAATTAAAACTGGAGTGAGACAAGGGAATGGACTCTCGTCACTATTATTTAACTGTGTTCTAGACAAAAATCGGCCCTGAACATTGACCAGTTCATTAAACGGAGGTGAACCAACATCAAAATAGATTGTCTGGCGTTTGCTGATGATCTAGCAATTTTGGTTCAAGATATATTAACGGCACAAAAACAGATTGAAAGCCTAAAAGAAACAGCAGAAAGGGGAAACTCCAAATTTCCTTTGAAAAGATACAATACATGACCTGCAACAGACTAAGAACACCATTTCTAAAAACAAAATATCGTAACATCAGACGAGTCTCTCAATTCAAATATTTGGGTGAAATAATCATGGAAAATGGGTTGGAAAAAGCGGCCAATAAGGGTAGATGTCAAAAAATGGAAACGGCATTGAGACTTACACAAAAAATGCATATATAAAAACACAAAATTGAGACATTACAACACAGTTATTAAACCAGAATGTCTATATGGGGCAGAAACGCTCATTTTAAATAGAAAGAGAGACATCGAGGACATTGAAAAGAAGGAAAGAAAAATCATAAGAAAAATCTTAGGCCCCAAACAAATAAATATCACAACATACCGACTTCAAGAAAGCCAAGAAATCAAACAATACATAGTGATATGAGAAAAAGAAGACTTAAGTTTTACGGACATATAAAATGGATGAATCCGAGTAGGCTAACTAGACAAATAGTCGAATTTTATGAAAATAGGAGTAGAGCTAAAGTAGAAAAAATTAAATGGATTGCTGCAATTAAAGAGGATTTAAGATCAGCAAATATTACACAAAGTGAAATTAAGGATAGAGGCTGTTTCAGACACAAGGTAACGTTTGGAAGGTTGGCTAAAGGGAAAAATTTGGAAGACTGGAACAACTTGGTCTGGCGAAAGGAAACAAGCTCATAGCGAAATAATGAAATTAGTATGGGCGTAAAGGAAGACCAACGACAACAAACGCCTTTAACTGTACTTCGCGTGGTCCACCAGGGCCCATACGTGAATAATAATAAATATTTATATTTATATATACACTATAGGTTAACTCTTGGACTATTTTTTCTTCTTCTTTTTTTAGCCCAACAAGGATTACTGTCAGACCAATATCTGTAATGTAAATATAAAGTTGCTTCAATGCTATAAAAAATGTGCTTCTCAAAATTGAGTTGCTGACGCTTCTTGTCCAAAAACCAGTTGCAAAATTCCAATTTTCTATCACAATCATCATCATACAGTTTTTGTACGCTTCTTATTTTGTATGGATGATAATTGTTCTCCTGTAAGGTGGCCCACACCATTGACTGAGAACAATCTACCTCTTACACTTAAGAGGATTTTCTACATTACAAAGAATATTTTCTTCAGTAACATTTTTGCGCGTTTTTCGGATCCTCGGTCACACACTACCAGTTGTTTTGTTTTATTAAGTTATTTCTTAAAAACTACGGATTTGGAAGACTTATCGGTATGTCTTGTGTGGAATTTTGATTAAATAACCGATTCATCTTAGCAACTGTATTAAAATGTTATTTTCATAAACATTAAAAAAACAACACAATTTTTGTTTAATTTCCAAGACTTACTATTGTAATCTGACCAAAAAAGCCCGATATAATACTCTTAACTGAAACGTGGATATATGATGAGGAGGTATCTTTGTATAGCATTGAGGATTTTCAGAGTTTTTTTACTGCAACTCTAAGAGTAGATCGGGTGAGTTAGCCATTTATGTTGGAGATTCACTGACATGTGAGATGTAAGATATTGGTATATCAACTAAAACTTTTGATCATATTTCCATAAACATTGTAATAAGCAATGCATGTTACCATATTTTAGGAATTTATAGGTATAATAAGTATAGTATAGAGTTGTTTAATAAGGAACTCATTTCAATGTTAGACTCAGTTGATTGCAATAAGACCATCTTGATGGGAGATCTGAACATTGATCTGTTCAGGTAAGATTGTGCGATTGTGCTGTTGATGAATACAGGTGCATCATGTCAGAAAGAGACTTCTATATTTTCGCCCCCTGTATAACTAGGCCAGGTTTAACGAGTGAATTTGGCACTTGTCTTGATCACATATACATTAATTTAGTCATATACATTAGTTTAGTGGGTCAAAGTGATATTAAAATAAAAATAATTAAGTCTGGTATAACTTATCACTACATTGTAGGTTTGTGTTTTAGCAATATAGTAACTGGTAAATAAAATATTACCGATTGCGGCAAAATAAATTATTAGAGAATGTGTGAACGGTTAAGTCAGGTAGATTGGAGTGACATTTACCAACATAGTGATGTGAACTCGTCAGTTGGAGTATTTTATGCAATATATAATGACATTCTGGATGATAGTGCAAAGGAGTATAAACCAAATGCCAGAAAACGGAAATTGAAGCTACGGATAACCCATGGCTTAATCAATAGTATTAGAACTAGAGAGTAATTATATCGAAAGTGGGCTAATCAGAAAGGCAATCTTGAACTTTTACATAACAATAGAAGTTACAGAAATTATTTAGACAAACTATTGACACTGGTGAAAAGAAATACTTTGAAAGACAACTGTGATGGCAACATGAAAACAATTAATGAATCAGTGGGTCAAGGAAGGGCTAAGCGCAAGGAGATTACTCTGTGTGATGGTCTAGGGAATAACCATCGAGGGGGGGGGGGGGGGGGGGGGGTGTCGGAAGCATTTTCTAAGTAGTACCTGGGGCTGTTACAAAGCAAGTCGAGCAAGAACAGCAATACATAAAATTCGAGAGATCTTCCCTGCTGCATACGGTGAAGTTATTTGCAGTCATCCCTGTTGATCAGGATACAGTGAAGAATGATATCAGCCAAATAGATGCAATTAAGAGTACGGGGCATGATGAGCTTGGAACTCAAATGCTAAAAAATAATAAAAATCAGATTGCTCCAGTAGTGGCTTATGTGTTTAATATATCAATTTCAACAGAATATTCCAGTCAATTTAAAAAAGCTGAGCTTGTGCCATTTTTAAAGGCGGTAACAGTTCGATCTGTGAGATACTACAGTTAACTAATACTGTGATGATACTACAGTTAACTAATTAATAATTAATTAATTGATTAGTACAGTTAACTGTCTAATTAGACAAAATAAAGTTTCTTGCAGAAACTCTAAAAGGCTTTAGGAAGGGTCTGGGAACGAATCCAGCCTTGTTTCGGCTTACAAGTTACTTGTATAAAAACCTTAAAGAAGGGAAATATTGGATATTAGTAAGGCGTTTGATACTGTGTCACATTATATTTTATTAGAAAAGCTGAAAGCATTAGGGATAAGGGGAACTATCGGCAAGTGGTTCCATAGTTATTTATCTGAAAGAACTCAGATTGTTAAAGTGAAAGGGCATAAAAGAGGCACAGAGAGATCAGTGTTATGTGGAGTCCCACAGGGGAATAAAGGGCCTCATTTTTACATTTGCTGATGACGCAGGCCTGCTATACGCAGAGGATACAAAATTAAAAGTGCTGGAAAATATTGAAAAGTTGCTTTGTTGGAAATAAAATACTTGTTTACATGGGTAAGACTAGGATGCTTAATTTTGCAATTCAGAAACCCTGGCAGTTGGATGAGCCTATTAAATGTCATCATTTAAATTGTAGAGATGCATCATGTGTTTGCATAGAGGTGAAACAGTCTGCTACAGTCTTGCTTGGTGTTACTTTGGATGAGCTGCTTTCTTGGAAACCTCATATACTTAATTTAAAGAAAAGGCTCTTTATTGTGATGACCCAAGTTAGGAAAGCATCAGAGTGTATGTCATTTGATATATTAAGACTTATATAATACGCTGTTGTTAATTCTATTATAATATATGGAATTGTTGCATGGGGTGCCACATACAACAGCCACCTTGAGTCGATTGAGAGAAGGCAAAACAGATTTCTAAGGATAATGTGCAGAAAAACGAGTGAGTAGCCGAGTAGGAAACTTGAAATGCCAGTATTATGTGGCGATAGCTGTTTTTTATAAACATCTTAGCTCTCTGCGGTAAACATATAAGCAACAAGTTCATCATGACACAAGAGTGGTGGTGCGACTGTTCTAAACATTCCATTCACTAACAAAACTGGAGTGAGAAAGTCCTCTTACATCTTGACCCCTCAGTTATTTGACCTTTTGCCGGAAAACATGAGAATAACATTGTGAAGAAGAACATCAGTTATCTGGCATTTAAGCAAAATATAAAGAAATTGTGCGCGCCTCATTCAGGTCGGTGTTTGTCAGCATGGCTGAATTGATTTCCTTTGTTCTTGAGCCTTAATATATGGGGTGGAGTTGTGTCCTTTTTTATACTTTTGTCCTATTTAATGTAATGTGAATGCATGTGCTGAATGTTAAGACGGTTTTTTATTTAAACAAGGAATAATACAATTTTTTATTTTGTTATCTATCACTTTTATTTGTAAACAAAATTTGTGTGACTATAGTTTCGTTCGACTACTTTACATTCTCAAACACTACTTTAAAACTAACTAAGTTCAGTTTAACTAACTTCAGTTTTAAAGTAGTGTTTGAGAATGTAAAGTCGTTTTACGAAACTATAGTCACACAAATTTTGTTTACAAATAAAAGTGATAGATAACAAAGTAAGAAATTGTTTTATTTCTTTTTTAAAAATGAACTGTCACAAAGTAACGGACAAATCAATCAATAATTAGGTTTTTTATTTGTTTTTTTTTTAATTTCTATTTTCTTTTCTTGGGTTTGACCCACACACAAGCAGTGCTGTGTGGGTCGTGGGTTAGTATTTTTATTGTATTAACGCTATATCTAGATATACAGGCTGTATGGTATTGTATTGTATATTGTAGAGATCATTAAATTATAAATTAAAAAAAAACATGGTTTTAGTAGCTACTGAAGAAATCTCGCAACACCGGAAAGCATTGTTTGTACATTTTTCTTCGTCAAGTTATTTTCTACAGGTTTTAAAAAATTACATTGCATATATATATATATATATATATATATATATATATATATATATATATATATATATAAAACATGGGCTGAAAAGTCCCGGGCCTAACAAAGAAAACACAGTTTTTTTGGTTCAAAATTAGGTTTATTCATCAACGTAATCTCCATCAAGAGCAACGCAATCATTCCAGCGCCGCTCTAACATTTCAATACCACTTTTGTAGAATGATTTATCTTTTGCCTCAAAATAGGCCTCAGTTTCAGCGATAACCTCTTCATTCGTGCGAAATTTCTTACCGGCGAGCATTTTTTCAGGTCTGCGAACAGCCAGTAGTCGCTGGGAGCCAAATCTGGCGAATACGGTGGATGTGGGAGCAATTCGAAGTTCAATTCATGTAGTTTTGCCATTGTTTTGATTGACTTGTGACACGGTGCGTTGTCTTGATGAAACAAAATTTTTTTCTTTGCCATATGCGGTCGTTTCTTTGCAATTTCGGCCTTCAAACGCTCCAATAACGCTATATAATATTCACTATTAATGGTATTTCCTTTCTCAAGATAGTCGATGAATATTACACCACGCACATCCCAAAATACCGAGGCCATAACCTTTCCAGCCGATTGTTGTGCTTTCGGGCGCTTTGGACGAGGTTCACCAGTTGCTGTCCACTCAGATGACGATCGTTTTGATTCCGGAGTGAAGTGATGGATCCATGTTTCATCCATTGTCACATATCGACGCAAAAATTCCGGTTTGTTACGTTTAAACATGGCCAAACACTGCTCAGAATCATCAACACGTTCTCGTTTTTGGTCAACAGTGAGCAAACGCGGCACCCACTTTGAACAGAGCTTTCTCATAGTCAAATGCTTATGCAATATAAAGCCAACACGTTCTTTTGATATCTTTACGATGTCAGCTAACTCACGCAACTTCACTTTTCGATTATTCAAAACGATTTTGTGGATTTTTTTTATGTTTTCTGGTGTTACCGCCTCATTTGGACGTCCACTGCGTTCTGCATCATCGGTGTCTCTACGACCACGTTTGAAGTCAGCAAATCAACGTTTTATTGTTGTTTCTGATGGAGCGGAGTTCCCATAACACTTTTCAAGCCATTGTTTCGCTTGAACGGTATTTTTTTCCATCAAGAAGCAGTGTAAAATTAAAACATGAAATTGTTTTTGATCCATTGTTTTGAAAATAACAAAAGTAGCGTCACTCTTAGCACAATAACTCACAAACTAATGACTAGAATATCATGAAATTTTAACAGCTGTCTTTTGAAGGTTAGTATTAACTGAAAAAAAGGTGACTGCAATAAAACTAGCGCCATCTATGTGTTAGGCCCGGGACTTTTCAGCCCATATATATATATATATATATATATATATATATATATATATATATATATATATATATATATATATATATATAGTTTCTGTGTGTGTTTGTTTCGGTTAATGCTTCAATAATTAAGAAATATTTCTTTCTGAAAATTCTCATTAGTAAAAAGATGATATCAAGAACATACGTTCATGTTTCGTATTACTATGCAATATTTTATCAATGCCCTGTTTAATATAATTAAAATCCAAGGTCCGCAGTATTAATACCAGAATTAATTAATATGAACTAAGTGTAATTAATTTTTTCTTTGATGGTGTTGCCAGGGTAATTCCATTCCCACCCTCTTGGCGACTTGTTGAGATATAATTTGCACAGCTTAGAACGTGACTCGTATCTGTAAAGCCGTGCTTCTGGAAAACTTAATCTCTTGAAAACCGTCGTAATTCATGTTCTGTTAATGTTAGGTGGATCAGTGCGAAATTACTCCGGATGGTAGTTTATTTTTTATGTCTTTCAAATAAACTGAAAGTTGGTTGGAAAACTGGATAATCCCGATAATCCCTAAATTACAATTCTCATAAAATATTAAGTACGCGTTTTTATAAACTGAGTATTTTATTATTATTGGCTCTACCTACTGATTCTTGACCTGCATTAGATATTTCCAATTTATCTAATCCTTAAGTCTACCAAAAGGTTTTTAAATTTGGTTTAATTTTAGTGGAACTTTAAGATCAAATTCTTGCTTTCAAATCACCAGAAACCAAGTTGAGTTAATAATTATTAGGTTGATGTAAAAAATCATGCCATTTTCAGCGTCAGATTCGCGCATTACAAGATCGAAGGGCTATCTACTTCACACGTGTAAATGTTGATGCTGCTTGAAAGAAGCAAGTTCTTGTCAATTTGGAATTGTTAGCAAGGACGACTTTTTGTTTGGGATTCTCTATTGAAGCGCAATGAAATTGATCCATCTTTAAAGTAGATGGTTAAAGGTGGTGGAAAATGGATTGTGTATAATGTTAAGCGTAAGAGATCATTAGGTAAGCGGAAGTGCCCAGTGCAAAATCCAGTTTACACCCGAAGAAGGTTATGGTATGTTTTCAGTGGGACAGGAAGGGAATCGTTTATTATGAGCTGGTATCTGAAAACCAGACCATTCATTCGGAGAAATACTGTTTATAATTGAGTGAATTAAAGTGAGCAACTGTTTGAGTGAGCGTTGCGTCCTATCAAGAAAAAGTCGTACCACACATGTTTTAGCCACCCAACATATACTTTTACTACGTGTGTAAGAGGTTTTGGTCCATCCAACTTATTCTTCCGACCACCATTTCTTTAGATCGCTTCAAAACAGCTTAGGAGAGATAGACTAAGATCATTGAACAAAACGGCACATACCATACTGACCATATGAAATTTTTAGTAAATAAAATTTTTCTTAAAACATGGCAGAATCAACCCAATAGAATGAAATAGAATACTCGAGTTTAAAAGCGCGTTTGGAAGAGTATACTCGAAATCGTCAACAAAGTATATTGGAAATTTTAGAAAAACATTTTGTATGAGTGTTTTTTTTAGTATGGAATTTTCAAGGCACTGTTTGAAGTTTATTAAATGAGTCATTCCATTTGTGTCCCTTTCGGTTCTGTTTATTATTTGGCGAAACTCGTTATTAAAGCAAACAAGTTTACCTCGAAGGTATTGCTATGCGCGTTCGGTGGACGTTCGAAGGCTTATTCTGCACAGGGTGTCCACATTAAAAGGTTACGTGAGAAATGAAATATATCGGGATTTATTGAGATTTGTCATTATTTTTACAATTAAAATAAACCACAGCATGCAATTTTTTTCCACAGCATGCAATATAAAAGGTACTAATCGAAAACTTTACAATGCATTTTCCTTTCATACGAATATTGTTTTGAAATTTGGATTGATTGATTATTGATTTGGATTGATCCAATTGATGATTCAATCTATTCAGATCGGATCATGTCCTGATGATGCTAACATGGTCAGCGAAAGAAGTTTAAAAAATTAATTTAGTGTTTAGTAGTTTATACTGAAGGTTTCAATAGAACAATTGATAAATTGAATACGGTCAAAAGTATTAAATTCGTTACGTATAAAGTAGCAACAAGCAGATTTATTTACTCTAATATATCTATATTATTAGTTTTGATTGATTGCGCGGTTGGCTCTTGGTGAAACATAGTAACAATGATAATAATTAAAACACTTGGTTGGTGTTTCACAATATATTCAAGATATTCTCTAACATGTTTCGGCCCCGCGACCATTCTCAAAGAGAGTTATGTATAAACTAAACTAAAGTTTCAAAGTGCTGTCTAATGGAAGTCGGTTTTTTCATCTCGTTAAATTTATTACACTATCAATAATTGGAGTATTTCCGAAGTCTAGCTGGGTGTTTGTTAGGTTTTTGCCGTCGTATATGGCTTTTTTAATTTCGAAAATTTCCAGGTAATTTAACAGCCTGCTTTTATTGCAGCTATGTATTAATTTGGTATTATTAATGTTAAAAAAATGGTTCTGGTCTATACAATGTTCGGCAAAGCCCGTCTTTCTCTGATTGTGTAAAATTGAATATTTATGTTCTTTTAGCCTATCATTGAGCGATCGGCCCGTTTGGCCTATATAAGAAGGCAGAAATTTATATGGCTAATTTTGAAAACAATTTATTTAGCGACACTAATTATACAAGACACATACATTTTTGGGCCAGGTATGTCGATGATATTATTTGCATATGGACCGGTACAGAAAGACTATTGGGTCAATTTCTTGAATATTTAAACAGTGTAAACTCAAAAATCCAGTTCACAATAGAAACAGAGACGGATAATTCATTAAATTTCTTAGATTTAAAAATAATAAGAACACCGAATAAATTAGAATTCGAAATATTTAGAAAACCCACGTATACCGATACAATTATACACGCAAGTTCAAATCAGTCATGGAATGTAAAAATGTCCACTTTTCATAGTATGACCCACAGACTTCTAACGATTCCACTTAAAAAAGATAGCTATGAAAAAGAACTTAATATTATCAAAAATATCGCAAGGAATAATGCATATCAGCCAAGCATCATAGATAAAATGATAAAAAACAAGATTAAGAAAAACAACACCAAACATTTTTATGCCGCAACACCCGAAAAAGATTCTAAAAATTGGCATGCTATAAACTATATTCACAAATTAAGTTCAAGAATCACAAATCAGTTAAAGAACGAAAATATTAATATTATCTCTGTTAATAAGAATAATCTTGCATCGATGTTAAACAATAACAAAGAAAGAGCAAAATTTTGTGACAAATCTGGAGTATACGAAATTAAATGTAATATGTGTGACGCTATTTATATAGGCCAAACGGGCCGATCGCTCAATGATAAATATTCAACATAAATATTCAATTTTACACAATCAGAGAAAGACGGGCTTTGCCGAACATTGTATAGACCAGAACCATTTTTTTAACATTAATAATACCAACTTAATACATAGCTGCAATAAAAGCAGGCTGTTAAATTACCTGGAAATTTTCGAAATTAAAAAAGCCATATACGACGGCAAAAACCTAACAAACACCCAGCTAGACTTCGGAAATACTCCAATTATTGATAGTGTAATAAATTTAACGAGATGAAAAAACCGACTTCCATTAGACAGCACTTTGAAACTTTAGTTTAGTTTATACATAACTCTCTTTGAGAATGGTCGCGAGGCCGAAACATGTTAGAGAATATCTTGAATATATTTTGAAACAAATACCAAGTGTTTTAATTATTATCATATCTATATTATGTTGAGCTATGAGCTCTGCGACAGAAATCATTCGATTCTTCAGGTATACGAGACCCGAGAGAGAAGTATAATCAGTAGGAGAAGTCCAACGAAGATTTTACAACACCAACAAAGAAAACGCCCTCGAAGGAGAGCGTTGTCAGACGCCCGACATCATTCAACAGGCTCAGGAGCTACATTTTAAGGATCCAGGGCAGTAAATCCGAATATACTCATCATCAGTGAAAAAACTATGCGTCGAATCGTCGAGGGGGATCTTCGCTACAAATCTTACACAATTAAAGTGAGACAGATGCTTTCTGAAGCTGCCAGGACAAAGCGACTTAAACGTTGCAACCAGCTTTTGTGTTCCTTAAGAAACAATGTTGCCGGACACCTCAGGTTTTTTCTGACGAAAAATGTTTTACTGTTGATGTGAAAATCAATTGAACGAATGATCGCTGACTCGCACATAACTCTAAAGATGTTCCCATTGTTTCCAGAACTAAATTTCCGGCGAATGTTTAGGTGTTGAGTCCAGTGAGTCATTAACAGAAGGAAAAATGTCACGAATTAAGTTTATTTGCGTGTTCTAACAAATGTAGTGAAGCCGTGAATGGAAACTGTGTCGTCTGGGAAGGCAGCAGCCAGAGTTTTCCAGCAGGACCGTGCGCTCGCCCGTTATTTGATTCAAAATTGGTTGTCGAACAACGAATTGTGGCCTCTTAACAGCCCAGATTTAAATCATTTGGACTTCTATGTACGGAGTGCGATTGAAAGGGCCACCAACAAATCCAGACATCCACACGTCGCATCATTGAGAGCCGCTATTGCAGCGGCATTCGTCGATATGGGCCGCGACGCATTAGAACGAGCCTGCGAACGCTTCAGACCGAGAATGGAGGCGGTCATTCAAGCAGGGGAAGGATATATTGAGTATGTGTTTTTTATGACCTTACGAACAATTTAGTAAAAACATTGTAAATTTTTCTGTTTTTAGAATAAAAATTATTTGAAAAAAATGTTAAATTTGTCCAGATTTTCGCGCCGCACCCTGTATGTATGCACACAATCGATGTTTAAACGTTTTCGAGTTAGCGTCATTTTTTCGGGTGATAAGCATGTCGAGTTTCGAGCCAAATAAAGAGCATTTGCGGCACGTATTGCTCTGGTTCAGTCTCTGGTTCAATCGAAAGAAAAACGCGAGTGAAAGTCGTCGTATACTTGTAGAAATTTACAGTGACAATGTCATTGGGTTTTAGACGATTCAAAAATGAACAAAAAAGAACGCGGCCAGCTCAACCGAAAGCAAATTGAAGATGATGAATTGCAAGCATTGTTAGAAGAATACGATGTGCAAACTCATCAACAAATGATAGAGAATTGACCGCCGGACTATTTATGATCGTCTGCATACCATGGGAAAGATCCCGATGGCTGTGAAATGGGTAGCTGAATGATAGAAAGATGAAAACACGAAAAACGGTGGGCGAAGTTTTGCTTTCTCGGCATGAAAGACTTTTTTTTCATCGGATCGTGACTGGAGACGAAAAATTGATATATTTCGAGAACCCAACACGCAGAAAATCATAGGTTGACCCAGGGCAACCATCAACATCGACCGCAAGACCGAATCGCTTTGGAAAGAAGACATTCTTGCGCATTTGGTGGGATCAGAAAAGTGTCATGTATCATAAGCTTCTGAAATAAGGTGCAACAGTCAATAATGTTCGCCACCGTCAACAAATGATGAGTTTAAACCATGCATTGATCGAAAAGCGACCAGAATGGGCAACAATACACGGAAAAGTGATTTTGAAACACGACAACGTCCCACCACATACAGCGAAGGCGGTCAGAGACACCATTTCTCCACTTGGCTGGGAACTCTTGCCCTACCCGCCGTACTCACCAGACTTGGACTCTTTCAACTATTGAGTGGTTTGATGAGTGGACCACTTCAAAAGATGTATGGTTTCTCTGGGAGGGAATCCACAAATTGCCAGAGAGATGGGGAAAATATGCAGTTAAGAATGGAGCATACTTTAAATACACCATTTTTTACCTTTCTCCTAAGTTAAAGGTTTTTCTTTAAGAAAAAATTAAGAATTAACCGCTACATCTAGTAAACAAAACGAAAAAAGGATTTGTAAAACCGGGATTAATTGACATCATGGAATATTAAGTAAAGTGAACACGATAATTCGGTTGTATTTATTATTTTATCTTCGTTAAACAATTATAAAGCTATTTTTGAAGGTATACATACTATATATTAACTAATTAATTAAACTATAATCAAGAAAAGTAAGAAGTTTAAAGAAATAATTCCGTAATTAAGGGCAAGTTTTTAAGGTGGTCTCAAAATTTTGGCCCGTAGTGTATTTATGGTTACAACCATTACAATTCTGTTTAATAAATTAACGACCTTTCACTCTTTGGAATATTGTCTTTAGGATTACCATATAACTGCTGCCATTCATTATCGGATTTATCTACTAATTTTATATTAATTCCTTTGATGATTGATTGCAATTTTATCGATTGATTGATTGTGCAATTTTTTTGCTCTATTTTTTCCTGTTAAAAGGTCGAGGCTTCTTGAATCAGCTTCCTAAGCTTTTATTTTTTAATTCTCCTATATATTAAATTTCCGGAGAAAAATCTCTAAAATATAAAAATAGTTTAAAGACAAACGGCCAATCCAGTACAGTCTCTTTACTTTAATCACGAACTAGTTATTTTGTAGGGCTCAATGAATTTAATACTCTTCACCGTACTAGGTTTTTATATAAATTGTTTCCTGATGATACTAACTTGGTTAACGAACCACGCGTCGAGTATCTTCATTGCAATGTCATGCGAATGAAAAAATCTATCATATATATCAATCTAATATACAATCATTAAAACATATACATAATATGATATGATATCATATATAATATAATATATTATCATTAAAAATGAACAGATTTAAAAAAGGCGTTGCTAGTAATGTGAAAAATCAAGTGGTTATCTTTTTTGTTGTTACGATTCCTAAAGTACTCATATTTGTTTAATTGAAAACAAGTTTATTTGTGGTGCAACAACCTCAACCTGCACACTGTCAGATAAAGGAAAGAAAAACTTAAAAATATACATTGTTAAGTGTCTATCCAATTTCCAGCATACAGCGCAGACTTTGGGCCACTGGACTTTCGCTTTATCATGCCATTATTTTATTTCTTACGTGGATGGAGATTTAATAAAGTGATCAAGGATGTAATTGAACACGAGAAGGATAAAACCATGGAACTAAGCGGATTAATTAAATAATTTATGCTTTTATAGTGGATACTTTCGTATTTCTTTGCTATTTTCCCACAGCAGCAAAATAACGTTCTTTATCGTTGCAAGACCTTTTTTATCGGGGAAAAAAACGAAAAGACCGGTTTCTCTCAGGCAAGAAAATGAATTTATTCAGAATCCGATGTTTTAAACCCGTACAATATTATGTGGCCCTTTTTTTATACGTTTATCCATCGATTGCGTCCATAAAATGTACCCCAAGCACTGTGGGGAAAAATCAAATTTAGACCCGGAGTGAATGGGAAGCGTTAGCCGTGTTTTTCTCGTGGTTAATTGGCATAATATATGATGGTTAATGGATTATTACACGCCTCAGAGTTAATTGGATCCTTTTTAAATAAACAGTAATCAGATGGAGAAATATGAGAAGAGTTTACGAATTATAAGCCCAAACATCGAATAAAATACCTGAGAGGTTTTAAATAATATTTTTCTCATCGCTAAGGGTTAATACATTTGGTATTTTAAAAGAAGAGCATTGAAAAAAAATCTTTTTTCGATTTAGGAAATTAAAAAATAACAGTTGATACATCCCCTAGTTTGATACATCCACATTGATACATCCCCTAGTTTGCCTGGAAGATTTTATCGCACCCCGCATATTCTCCAGACTTACATCCTCCGGATTTTCATCCATTCCAATTCCTGCATCATTACCAGATTGGGTGAAGTTTTTTCGACCAGGGATTCGATAGTTGACTGAACGGTGGAAAAGGTGTATAGATAGTGACAGAGATTACTGATAAAATTAAAGTTTGTATTGCTTTTTTTATAAATAAATGTCGAATGTAGTCAAAAATGTCGAAAATTAAGTTGAGGACCTAATATTACGGATTTTCGCCTAACGGCATTAGCACCCCCTCAAAGGGGAACATTCACTTATCACAGATACCTTGGCCCTTTTGCCCCAAAAGCCATGGTAACTGGGCGCGGCGAGATGAAGAAAAAGCAGAAATATTCGCTGAATATCTAGAGTATGCTTTCCAGCCTCATCCACCGACTGGCTTGGAATAAATCCCGCATATTAGCGATAGAGATGGCATGACAATTAAAACAATCACCACAGCAGATATAGTCACAAACATTAGCAAACATGTCAATGTAAAGAAAGCCCCAGGTTATGACCTAATAACAGTGTAATTGCTCAGGGAGTTACCACCTACAGCTATTAAGAAACTGACTCATCTTATCAATGCTGTATTACGGATCAGGTACGTGCCAGTGCAATGGAAGATTGCTGAAGTTATAATTATCCTGAAACCTAGCAAACCACCTAATAACAGTGCAATTGCTCGGGGAGTTACCACGTAAAGCTCTTAAGAAACTGACTCATCTTATCGACCTTGTATTACGGATTAGGTACGTGTCAGTGCAATGGAAGATTACTGAAGTTATAATTATCCTGAAACCCAGCAAACCACCTAATAACTGTGCAATTATCAACCTTGTATTACGGATCAGGTACGTGCCAGTGCTATGAAAGATCGCTGAAGTTATAATGATCCTGAAACCTAGCAAACCACCTGAAGACAAAACATCATACCGTCCAATATCCTTGTTACCGATTACATCCACGTTATTTGAAAAGCTGCTCCTACAACGCCTCAAACCCATTATAGAGAAGAAACATCTTATTCCAACGCATCAGTTTGGATTCCGCAATAAGCACTCGACAATAGATCGAGTAAATCGAAGCGCTGAGGTAATCGAGAGAGCACTAGAAGAGAAAAATATCTGGGCAATGATATTCCTCGATGTGGCTCAAGTATTCGACCGAGTGTGGTACCAGAGCCACGAATACAAGCTAGAAAAATATCTACCACAACAAATGAGCCTAATTCTTTAATCATACATAACTGACCGTCACTTTAGATTCAAGTATGGTGAAGAATATTCAGATATTTGCTTTACACATGTCAGCAATTGGTCAAAGAAATGACGCATTAAATTAAATGAGGCGAAGTCGACCCATGTCAATTTTACCAACAGGAAATATAACTATACCAGTGACGGTTAACCAAAAAAGAATCCCACATGGCAACGAAGCAAAGCATTTGGGCATGACTCTGGATGCCAAGTTAAGATAGATAGAAATTTTTTATAAGCAAATTCTGGGGCCTATATGGACTTATGGTATACAACTTTGGGGGTGCACCTAGAAATCTAATATAAAAGTCATTCAGACGGTCCCAAATAAAGTCTTATTAACTAACACATTCATATAATACAAAGTCCAAAGAAAATAGAGATCTATGGCAAGTTTACACTTGGATAGAGGGAAAATTCTTTTTTTTCTTATAACACACAATGGTAAACATATTTATTATAGATAGGGTGTAAGGGAAATAACGTTCGCAAATTTAACCAACGATACTACATATTCTTTGAAACAAAAAAGTTCTTTATAACAAGGGTCAAAAACCTAAGGGTTTCCGCGAAAAAACATTGCAAAGTTGTTAAATCGACAACAGAAGAGCTGTGATAAGAGTTTCAATTTAAGTAAATATGTGTAAAAAGCATATATGGAATATAATAAATGTTTATTTGACGAATAAACTATAAATGAACGAATGAACATTGCAAAAACAATATTTGAAAATTAAAACACCAGCCATACATCAGCCAAAAAAAATCGAGCTGGCAACCTAGTAGCGCCTAATAGAGATGAGACCACATCACTCAATAAGTTTGTAGCATCATAGATAGCGCCACCATTAACAAATCCATATATTAGGAAGTAGTAACCTTCAAATGATAGGTGTCGAAATTTCATGACAATCTAAGGTTTAGTTCACAAGTTACAGTGGTTTTAGTGACGCTATATTTGTAATTTTGAAAACAGTGGAAATATCTGAGTTTCACGAATTAATAATGTACTGCATTTTAATGGGAAAAAATACCATTCAAGCAAAATAATTGCTTGACAAGTGTTTTTCGGGCTCTACTCCATCGACACAAATCGTAGAGAAGTGGTTTGAAACTTGAAGTGGTTGAAAACTGATTCCGAAAGGCAAACTGACACTTAGCTCTAAATAACCAAGACAATTGCAAAGAACTTGCGAAATATTTTGAACAACTACTAAACTGTAGAAAAAAGCAAACACTAAACCTTAAAGAAACAAATCCAGATTCATTACCACCGAATGAAGATGAAATAATTTGGCAAATCAAACGACTTAAAAATAACAAAGCTTCTGGTGAAGATGGAATCACTGCTGAACTTTTAAAATCCACTGATCCGGGTGCAATTAAGGAAATAACTAAAATTCTACAATAAGTTTAGCGAACTGAATGGATTCCGAAAGACTGGAAAGACGCTCTCCCAAATTGCTTTTCCCAGTTTGTTACAAAACTCTATCTCAATGTCTATTAGACAGAGCACAAGGACAGTTAGAACCTAAAATAATGAATATCAAACAGGTTTTCGACCAGGCAGATCCTGTCCGGAACACATCCTGAATCTAAAGTTGATCCAAGACATCAAAAACTATACAATAAAAATCTCGTCTGTACATTTGTGGATTTGAAAAAAGCATATGATTCTATTGATCGCGAATCTTTATTCCAAATCTTGAAAGAACCAGGACTAGATCCGAAAACGCTGGCAATTATTAAAGCAACATTAACTAACACAAAGTCAAAAGTTAAATGGACTCTCGACACTTTTATTTAAATTTCTTCGAGAAAAAGTAATACAGGAGTGGCGTGTAAATAATCGGTTCTGAATATTGACCGGCCACTAAACTGGGGAAAACCAACATCAAAATAGATTGTCTGGTATTTGCTGATGATCTAGCAAATTTAGCTCAAGGTATATTAACGACACCAAAACAGATTGAAATCCTAAAAGAAAAACCAGAAAAGGTAGGACTCCGAATTTCCTTTGAAAAGACACAATACATGACCTGCAACAGACTAAGAACACCATTTCTAAAAACAAAATATGTTACCATCAGACGAGTCTCTCAATTTATATATTTGAGTGATATAATCAGGGAAAACAGGTTGGAAAAGACGGCCAATAAGTGTAGATGTCAAAAAATGGAAACTGCATTGAGATTTACACAAAATATTTACAACAAAAAATGCATATCTCAAAAAATAAAACTGAGTTATTAAGCCAGAGTGTCTATATGGCGCAGAAACGCTCGTTTTGAATAGAAAGACATCGAGGAGAATGAAAAGAAAGAAAGAAAAATCTTAACAATCTTAGGTCCCAAACAAATAAATAGCACAACATACAGACTTCGACAAAACCAAGAAATCAAACTATACACAGCGATGTGAGAAAGAGAAGACTTAAGTTTCACGGACACATAAAACGGATGAATCCGAGTAGGCTAACTAGATAAATAGTTGAATTTTATGAAAATAGGAGTAGAGCTAAAATAGAAACAATTAAATGGATTGCTGCAATTAAAGACGACCTAAGATCAGCAAATATTATTCAAAGTGAAATTCAAGATAGAAACTGTTTGAGACACAAGATTAACGTTTGGAAGGTTGGCCAGAGAGAAAAATGTAGGAAGACTGGAACAACTTGGTCTGACGAAAGGAAAAAAGCTCATAGCGAAACAATGAAATCAGTATGGGCGCAAAGGAAGGCTAACAACAAAAAACCTCTCTAACTGTACTTCGCGTGGTCCACCAGGGCCCAGACGTGAATAATAAGAAGTAAACATGTTTCTTATTTAAGGAGAAGCAGCAATCAAATAGAAATGTAACAGGACTTTTTCCGAGCATGTTCAAGTTAGGTTGCATAGACTTCTGATCATTTCATTTAATAGAACAATTAATCGTGTGTTTCTTAATGCAACGTGAATCGTTTAAAGTGTTTTATGGTGTGAAAAATTAGTGATAGTAATTTCAACTTTGACATTAATGTGTAAGTATTCTTTTTTTTGTCAGAAAACAAACGAAATCTATGCAGAAACATATGGAATAAATGGATATATCTTTCTGGACACACACACGTTTTAAGGAAGCTTTTTGTTCAAAATAATGTAAAGAACCGTTGGTTAAATTTACGAGAGTTCTTTACCTTACGTAGAATGAACGTTATTAGTTAGTAGTAAAAGTAAAATTTTATAAACAAAGTGATTTGGAATAAAGGTTACAATTCTAAAGGCATATCAGCAAACGTTTGCTGACCGAATCCGCAAAACTGTTATAACAATATCATTCGAAATACAATGTTATTATAGCATGTCTTTAGTAAACACCAAGTTACCTGGTGGCTGGTCCAGGATGACTCCAATCGAGCTGGTGTCTCGTACCATCTCCATTCTACAACAGCAATTCGGGTCGTTCTCTCCCACAAAGCTCCAATTGGTGATTGGCTACGATTGGGATATTTGCCATCGCTTCTAAATTTACTCTAATATTTCTCTAAATCTAATCTAATCTTTGCTCCAATCTAATCTAATCTTCTTCCAAATCTAATCTAATCTTTCTCTAAATCTAATCTAATATTTCTCTAAATCTAATATAATCTTTTTCCCAATCGAATATAATTTTTCTCCCAATCGAATCTATTCCTTCTCTCAATATAATCTAATCTTTCTCTCAATATAATCTAATCTTTCTCTAAATCTAATCTATCCTTTATCTAAATCTAATCTAATCTTTCTCAAAATCTAATATAATCTTGCTCTAAATCTAATCAAATCTTTCTCCAAATCTGATATAATATTCCTGAAAATCTAATATAATCTTTCCCTAAATCTAATCTAATCTTTCTCTAAATCTAATGTCATATTTTTCTAAAGATAATCTAAGTCTTTCTCCAATTGGTGATTGGCTACGATTGGGATATTTCCCATCGCTTTTCTACTCGCTTCTAAATTTAATCTAATCTTTCTCTAAATCTAATCTAACATTCCTCCAAATCTAATATAATCTTTTTCCCAATCGAATCTAATCTTTCTCTCAATATAATCTAATCTTTCTCTAAATCTAATCTATCCTTTATCTAAATCTAATCTAATCTTTCTCAAAATCTAATATAATCTTGCTCTAAATCTAATCAAATCTTTCTCCAAATCTGATATAATATTCCTCAAAATCTAATATAATCTTTCCCTAAATCTAATCTAATCTTTCTCTAAATCTAATGTCATATTTTTCTAAAGATAATCTAAGTCTTTCTCCAATTGGTGATTGGCTACGATTGGGATATTTCCCATCGCTTTTCTACTCGCTTCTAAATTTAATCTAATCTTTCTCTAAATCTAATCTAACATTCCTCCAAATCTAATATAATCTTTTTCCCAATCGAATCTAATCTTTCTCTCAATATAATCTAATCTTTCTCTCAATATAATCTAGTCTTTCTCTAAATCTAATTTTAACCTTTCGCTAAATCTAATATAGTCTTGCTCGAAATCTAATATATTCTTTCCATAAATCTAATCTAATCTTTCCATAAATCTAATCTAATCTCTCTCTAAATCTAATGTCATATTTCTCTAAAGATAATCTAAATCTTTCTCCAATTGGTGATTGGCTACGATTGGGATATTTCCCATCGCTTTTCTACTCGCTTCTAAATTTAGTCTAATATTTCTCTAAATTTAACCTAATCTTTGCTCCAATCTAATCTAATCTTCCTCCCAATCTAATATCATCTTTCTCCCAATCGAATATAATCTGTCTCCTAATCGAATCTAATCTTTCTCTCAATATAATCTAATCTTTCTCTCAATACAATCTAATCTTTCTCTAAATCTAATCTTACCTTTCTCTAAATCTAATCTAATCCTTCTCTAAATCTAATATAATCTTGCTCTAAATCTAATCTAATCTTTCTCCAAATTTAATCTAATATTTCTCTAAATCTAATATAATCTTTTCCTAAATCTAATCTAATCTTTCTCTAAATCTAACGTTATATTTCTCTAAATATAATCTCAATCTTTCTCCAATTGGTGATTGGCTAGGATTGGGATATTTCCCATCGCTTTTCTTAAAACTTACTCGATGCGATCGCAAATTATTACAAGAGAACATTTTTCATAAAAATTATTCTTAAATTCGAGATTTAAAGTATTAATTTTTATATGGAAAAATAAGTTGACACATAAATATATAACAAAAAAAGAAAATACAATTAGCTGGTAAACATATTGCAGAATGATTTGTTAGGATAACAACATTATGACTGTAAAAACAACTACAGCAATGTTTACAACAAAAAAGATTGAACCAAAAAATTAATTGTGCGTTTTAAAGATATCCGACATGGGATCTTAAATATATAGTAGTGGTTATGTTCAACTGTAGATTAGTAACCATACTACTAGAACTGTAGTATATCAAGTAAATAAAACATAAATATGAGACATTAAAGAGTAGTAATAAAGGTTTATTTTGGATCCCTGTTAGTTTCTAACTAATTTTTAGATGAAATACGAGAAACAAGGAACAAAAGAGAATTTGTAATCAAATTGCTACCAAAACACTTGAATGGAATTAAGTGTAATTAAAAATGTTCCTTATTGTCACAGCTGAAAATAATAGAGTAGAACCATCGCCTATTCACACATATAAATAAAAACATATTTAACTTTTATCAAGACAATTTTAATTACTTTAAGTAAATTTGACTCCTTCGTTCGGCAAAGGTCGGTTCCTGGTTCATTGTCACAGACTCGTGAGTTCGGATTACTACGCCTAAGCGCACTTACCTGAAAAATAAATAAAAATGTGAGTTAATCATTTCTTTTTGCAGCACAGAAGCCTAATTAATTTCTCAAAGTTTAAAATGTTTATTGTAGTGCATTACCAAGAGAAAGATTCAAGTCTTAAGCCGCCAAGCACGTCAGTGAATTGGTAATACTTTCTTAATTACAACGAGGAAGGTGGTTGTTTCGAAAATGATAAAAAAAAAGCGTGTGTGTACTTATGTATGCATGTAAGAAGTTATACTTCTTTGGTGTAATTAATAAAATAAGTTTTATGTGCACTCAAATAAATTTTAACTGAGCAAACGACCAATAGACGAAAGTAAATACTGCAGAAAATCAAACTACATATTAGTTTTTCAAATACAGGTATATATATATATATATATATATATATATATATATATATATATATATATATATATATATATATATATATATAAATACAAATCTTGATACACAATTTTTACAATGGAAAATAAATATACACTTCAATAAGAATGTAGAATGTTAGCCTGAAGTTTATAAACAAGTCTTGACAAATGGCGAAGGTGTGTTAATTTTAAAAAGAAAATAAATTATGTGTTACATCGGCGCGCGCAACTTCGCCCCCGCTAAAAATTCACCCTGATCGCGCCATAAGAAGTATAACTTCAAAAATTGCATCAAAGTGCGAAATGTTATATAAATGATATACTGCAATAGGAGATCTCGAATTATTGTCCATAGCATTGAAGGAAACCGATGGGACAAGTCTGAAACAATTTTACTTTTCGACATAACCTCTGAATAGGTTAAAACATTTGGTGCATCCACCAGGAAAACCTACCAGTTGAAATTCCTCCGCCTTTTTTTCCTTTAATGCTTCAATTCCTTTAATTTTATTAATGCTTTCGTTTAATGCACATTCTGATGGTGTGCCCACGTGATAAATAATCAACTAATCAACCCCTTCAAAGTCCTACAAAACGGTTGCGCTACTATTCATTTCAATCAATGTACTTTTGAGTGTCAATAAAAGTGATGAACTCACACACTTCACAAATCTTTGCAAGAACGTTTCGTGACTCGTATTATTATCGCCAAATTTGCCTGTGTTTAATCGACTGACACGAAAGGGCATAATCACCAAATACATCAAATACATTGATGAAGCTTAAAATGCAGTGTAATGTGGAAGATAAAATGATATGAAGAAAAATTCGTCAATCACCCTCGTTTATTAACAGAAATCGTTTCAAATATCGAGTGTAAACTAACAAACAATCACCAACACACGTCACGTCAAATGATAAAATGAAAGAGACTTACCTGGATGCATCTCGAAGAGGGCTCTAATCCAGCTTAGGTCCCCACAGCATCCTTATTCCAAGACGGTACTAATCCCAGTCTTTCTCCTCGACAAAGCACAAAAAATAAATGCTCTTTGCAGCAAAACGACTGGTGAAAAACTGCGATTGAGACATTCCACATAGACACTGTATCCACATCTTAGATTTTACTAAATATCATTACTATTACTTTAAATAGACCAAACATAAACAGGAAATAATTTACAGTGCAAATAATATTTAAAAATATATATCTAGTTACTTTTTATATAGTATTTCTTTAATCTAATCATTCTGCAAATCTAATCTAACCTTTCTCTAAATCTAATCTAATCTTTCATAAATCAAATAAAATGTTTCTCTAAATTGAGTCTTATATTTCTCTAAATCGAATCTAATCTTTGCTCTAATCTAATCCAAGCTTCCCCCAGTCTAATCTTTATCTAAATCTAATCTAATATAATCTTTCTCCCAATCGAATCTAATCTTTCTCTCAATATAATCTAATCTTTCTCTCAATATAATCTATCATTTCTCTAAATCTAATCTAATCTTTCTTACATCTAATAAAACGTTTCTTTAAATTTAGTCTAATATTTCTCTAAATATAATCTAATCTTTCATAAATCTAATAAAATGTTTCTCTAAATTTAGTCTAATATTTCTCTAAATCTAATCTAATCTTTGCTCAAATCTAATCTTATTTTTGCTCTAATCTAATATAAGCTTCCCCCAATCTAATCTAATCTAATCTTTATCTAAATCTAATCTAATATAATCTTTCTCTCAATATAATCTAATCTTTCTCTAAATCTAATCTATCATTTCTCTAAATCTAATCTAATCTATCATTTCTCTAAATCTAATCTAATCTTTCTTACATCTAATAAAACGTTTCTTTAAATTTAGTCTAATATTTCTCTAAATCTTTGCTCTAATCTAATCTAAGCTTCCCCCAATCTAATCTAATCTTTATCTAATCTAATATAATCTTTCTCTCAACATAATCTAATCTTTCTCTAAATCTAATCTATCATTTCTCTAAATCTAATCTAATCTTTCTTACATCTAATAAAATGTTTCTCTAAATTTAGTCTAATATTTCTCTAAAACCAATCTAATCATTGCTCTAATCTAATCTAATTTCTGCTCTAATCTAATCTTCCTCCCAGTCTAATTTTTATCTAAATCTAATCTAATATAATCTTTATCTAAATGTAATATAATCTTGCTCAAAATGTAATCTAATCCTTCTCCAAATCTAATCTAATATAATTCTCTAAATCTAATATAATCTTTCCCCAAATCTAATCTAATCTTTCTCTAAATCTAATCTAATATAACGTTTCTTTAAATCTAATCTTTGTCCCAATTGAATATAATGTTTCTCCCAATTGAATCTAATCTTTCTGTCAATCTAATCTAATATCTCTCCCAATCTAATATAATCTTTTTCCCAATCTAATCTTTCTCTAATCTAATGCAATATTTCACTAAATATAATCTAATCTTATATTTCTCTAAATCTAATATAATCTTTCTCTAAATCTAGTCTAATTTTTATCTACATCTAATCTAATCTAGTCTAATTTTTCTCTCAATCTAATTTAATATTTCACTAAATTGAATCTAATCTTTTTCTCAATCTAATCGAATTTTTGTCTCAATCTAATCTAATTTTTCTCTCAATTTAATCTAATTTTCTCTCACTCTAATCTTTCTTTAAATCTAATCTAATATTTCTCCAAATCTAATATAATCTTTGTTTAAATCTAATCTTTCTCTCTGTATGTCTTGCAGTCTTTCTCTCAATCTAATCTAATCTTTTTCAAAATCTAATCTGATCTTTCTTGAAATCTAATCTAATCTTTCTCTGTTATTAGGAAATTAGGTTATTAACAAAATTTAATGTAAAATCGAGGGCATTTAATGATGAGAACATCAGAGCGAAAGAGCACAGTGCTGTGGAATTGCCTTAATACAGCTTGGAATCGTTGTTCATCCTGAAACAAACCGTATCGAATTATTATTTGTCCAAAGGTGATGGCAAGTCAAGGAAAAATCATTTAAAATATAGAAACATGCACTTTACAACTAATGGGTTTTAAAGCGAGCATCGATACAGTACATCAGTATTACATATTCCTTACTGAACTCAAAGAGATTTTCTACTAAAGACCAAAACACTTGTTTTTATTTGTATTTCGCTAATCATGTTAGCATCATCAGGATGATCCAATCTCAATTGAATCAGGATGAAAAGAAGTGATTTGGTTCTTTAGTAGTAAATTTCATTGAGTTTAGTATTTCACCTTACCTTAAACTAAATTTGAGGCCTTGGTGTAGCAAGCCTTGGTGCGGAGATTCTTCCTGTTTCACCACGAACACTGCCCAAATGCAAACTGTGGAACTGTAAATTTAAAGAAATATATATATTAACATTATTTTACGAGCGTCTGAAAATGATTTAGATTACCTTTAACGAGATTGGATAAAGGCAGAAGTTTATTTTCGTTCTGCTCCACCACTGTTACTCACTCGCGAAGTCAACTTACTGAGTATCACGCCTATGCGCACTTACCTACGAAACACAGAAATGTATCAGCACAAAGTTTCTTAGTTTGTTAAAGCAAAAATTAAGTCTGTTATAATTCATCAATAAAGGGCGTTTGTTTAAACATTCACAACTTTAACTTAATTGTCGATTTATTATTAAAAATAAATTATCAGACGTTATCAGATAACATGCTGTTGAATGACAACATGAAAAGTGATTACCTGAAGGCATCTCGAAGAGGGCTCTAATCCCGCTTGGGTCCCCAAAGCATCTTCATTCCAGGACAGTACCAATCCCAGTCTTTCGCCACTACAAAGTCCAATGAGTAATTTGACGAGCGAAAGACTACGATTGAGACATTTCACGTCGGACACTGTACCAATAATATCTCTTACATTTTACCAGTTGCTACCACAATTATTACTACATGTTGATAAATAGGGATGTACAGAGTGAAATGTTTACAGTAAATACAAACTTTGTAGTGATTTATTTGTAGTTAAATTTCCGATAATTGTTAAAGAATTTTATAAAGCAAACAGAACAATAAATTGATGATGAAAGCATTAAGGACAATTTATGGTTACAGTGCAGTGGACATGCCATAGTACTACCTGGAATCGCGCACGACGCGAAATCTTCCTGCTCTTTGTGCTGAGTCCACCTACAAAGCATCATTTTGAATTAGGGCTTGTTAAATCCAAACGAGCTGTAAAACCATGATACAAACTGTACCAATCTTGTTTTAAATGCATTCTTAGAGCTGCGCGATTTTAAATGAAACCCTTATTTATGATGTGTTAGAATAATTTGAACAAATATCCAGAAGGATGAAAATGCTTACCGTAAGTCCCATGTCCTCTCGCTGGAGTTTCTTCTGTCCCTCCATAATATTCACGCCGGGAAAAAAATCAGTGTAATCTCACTGAATCAGGCACATCGAGTGCCTCAACCCCTCTGGTAAAGCGAACGAAACCTTTAGGGTGTTACTGGAAAGCGTCAAAGAGCTCGACGATGCCCTGAAGGATTCGAGGAAAGGACAAGTCACTCGCGCCCCACACCAACACTCAACTCATCTGTGAACTCTGATTTACAGAACACTCGCGCTGCGAACTCGGCCTGAAAGAAAGACAAACAAGAATCATGAGTAGTGCAGGTTCTTAAAGCAGGTGATCTGAATATCTCACATAGTTTGTTTTATTTGAAATACTTTGCTCGGCCAGGATTGACCGCGACCGATTCCCGATTGGATTTCGAACACTGACAAGTATCGCGCCTGAAAAAATAAGAAAAAAACACTAACATTTGATATGTAAAAAAACTTTTGTTATTAAATCACTCCATATTGGTCTACATGCTCAAAAAAACATTTTTTCCATTCTGTATAATGAACAAATTAATTTGTAAACTAACTCATAAACAAATAAATTAGAATGTCACCTCTTTTTTATTATTATAATCATTTAATAAAAGTGGAAGAATTATAGATAAACAAAATATGGATGTATCTATAAAACACTATTTTGAATTTAAATAATATCAAAATGAATATACAAACAAAAATAAATAAACAAATATCTTGAAGTTCGACACATTACCTTGATTATGTTTTGAAAAAAGTATCTATAAAGTATCTATAAGTATCTATAAAGTATCTAATATATTAAAAATGTAATATATAAAATAAACCATAATACTAAAAATATAACAAAATATTAACCAACTTTCGGCTTTGACACTGACATTGATTCCCCACGTCTGGGTCTGATGTGCGCAATCTCGACGCTGGTCGGCCATATTGGGTCGCGAAAAAAAATCCGAAAAGCAGAAAATTTGGAAACGAATATTCTGAATTTTTCAAAATATAATAGAAAAAAAACTTACTCGGTTTGGGGGCAAAGCGATACAATATCCAACGAAAGCAAAATTTAAGTGATTGCACAGAAAAAACAACCCGAAAAAGTCGCGAACGAAACGGCATATTCACCCCGCGATAATTTTCAACTCGCGACTGAACCCTAAAAGCACGCGCAAAGACGGCTTTGCGAAATCCCGTGACGAAAATGAGCCAATCAGAAAAGAGATTTTGTTCTACGTATCTGCTGACGTAGAATGACTATATGTCAAAATATTATTAAATAAAATATAATACAAACTTGATGCATTAAATATTATGAAATATGCAACATAAAATAAATACAGATTTTTGCAAAGGAAAAACGCGAAAATGGGATAAAACAAGCAAACGTCAAACCAACAATTAATTATTTCTAAAAAAAAGTTTAATTTTACACAAAATCATTGTCTGAATAGAAGAAAAAAGCAGATTATAGGGTCTATTTTATTAAGACACCAGATGTAACACTACAATTTATAATGTAGAACTTAAGAATGTTAAAATATGATACATAATAAATAAACGTCAACCCAACATTTATGCCTTAAAAATATGTGCTAATTTCACACAAAATTATAGTCTGAATAGAAAAAAAATACAAACTGTAGGGTCTATTTAATTAAAACATCAGATATAATACCGAAATTTAATATACAGGACTCTAAAAATGATAAAATATGATGCATCTTAAGCAAACGTCAAATCAACATTCACATCTTCTAAAAATGTGCTAATTTTAAACAAAATTATAGTCTGAATTAAAAAAAAAATAGAGTATAGGATCTATTTGATTAAAATACCAAATATATTACCTATTTTTTAATACACAGAGTTTAACACTTGATTAAATATCATACACAAGCATCAAACCAACAGTTATGCCTTAAAAAACTGTTAATTTTACACAAAACTAGACTGTAGGGTCTACTTTCTTACTGAAAATCTTGATTACAAATGACAAATCCTTGCAAAGTCTTTATGCTAATTTAATAAACTCCCTATTAGAATGGAACTAACAATTTTATATATAATTATTGCCTTTAAACTGAATTTTCATCCTAATAGTTTAAGAATATAGTCAAGAAATCATTTCACTTACCTTAAGAAGCACAATGTTTACTTTAACATCAACGAATTCAATGGCATTCTGATTCCATAGCTTACTAACTCTATTAATCAATTATAATACATCACAACATTACCATTATCTAACCATATTAAAACTAGAACTCAACTAGCACCTAATCATTCTCTAATTAGAAATTCACTGTCCTGCAATTGGTCCCATATCTACCAATAAAAAAGATAACGTGAACTGTTGTGGAAAAATCACAAGGTTTATTCTAAAGTGAATACATTTTAATAGTTTTCTATCCACGTGATAAGCAGAACCATGAAAGAAAATCCAAAATAGTCCAAATACCTATTTTTCCGTAATTTAAACCACCATGTTGAATTAGATTTGACAAATAGATATTACAACTAATAAGATTTTAGGCGTATTTAAACTACAATTCAAGTTTACCTACTGAGTTGAAACATTGCGACTGTATATGTATAATGGTAATATTTGTTTTTCCATAATAAATACGTAGTTATTAGATAGGATGTCTAATTATTAATTAAATTTATTTTCTATTAAAAAATTGTATTAATATTGTAGCTAAATTTATTACGTCACACAAATAAAAGATATGTATATTGGTTTGCCTATGAAAGAAATATATTTACAATGGGGTATATATTATATATATTTACAATACTCGTTTATTCAATAATACCACCTTATAAATCTAAATGTTTAAAGCACTGGGATATATATATATTTACAATACTCGTTTATTCAATAATACCACCTTATAAATCTAAATGTTTAAAGCAGCAATAAAAAATTATTTTCATGTAAATATTCATCAATTTAAATTATTTATTGAGTTTCGGAAAGAGATGATCGAATAATGCTAAATCAGGAGAATATGACGGATGTCGATAAGCTCATAGCCGATTTAGTTGTTTGTTACAGATCAAGGGGATAAGGAGGCAAGTTCATTATTTTACTAAACGAAGACTTTCCCATGCATCTTCTTATATATTGCCCAGAGTAGCGTTTACGTTTGTACTGCTTGTTTATGGCAGATTAAAATATTTTCAAACACACAAATGGAAACAGTTTTGTCAGAAAATTATATTGTTTTTTATTATTCAACCAACAATTTGTTAATATAATGATAATAAAATTTATGAAGTATATATTGAGAGATATTTTGTGTTTGTTGTTTCATACTGTATTTATTTTTGTTATTTTGAACTTTTAATAATTATTCACCTAACAATGTGCATAAAACATGTAGCTTTCAAGCTATCACAGTAAACTTGAAGAGATTTACCACTAAACACCAAAACACTTTTTTGAACTGCTCATCATCAGGAGATGATTTAATCTATTATATATGTATATATAAGCTACCACAGTGTTCACTGTATGTAATGAAGACAATTGATTTTACACTAACATTGAGTGGGTTGCATAAAATGTAATTGAGATTAAGAATTTTCCATGTAGTTCTTACTGTTGTATCGAAAATGATTTATTCTCTTTCGGTCCTGCATAACAGAAACATTCATTCTATTTATAAGTCAATATTTCGTCAACAAATAGTTGATTTTATCAGAAATGACGCTATTAATAAACTTGAATAAGTATAGGTTTAATGTCATTTAATCGTTATAAAAAACTTCTCATCCTGGGGCTAATTTTAACATGTTGTTAACATGTTGAACATTAAGGTGTACATCTTAAAAAATGTAAGGTACATCTTAACAAACACATCCCTTTCATTTGGATCTCTCACCACTAAACTGTTGAAACAAATTCCAGCCTGAAATTTACTTGATTCACCATTTAAAGAGAGGCACTTTGTCAAAACCCCTTTCCAATTCATCTTAAATTACGGACAAGAAAATATATGCATGACTTCACAAACTTCCTTAAGTTTTAGCACTAGATCTCCTTTCGTATGTGCCACGTCGGCGAGAAATCGTACACTGCAAGTTTTCTCACGAGAATAATAAATTATTTTCCAAATACTACAAGGACTGGAAAGTTAATTAATTAAAAAATTCAATAAAATAAATATTCTTCTCTAACGCAAATCTCTTATTGTGCAAACATTTTTAATTCTAGAAAGAGTAGATGGTTACTTAGAGTCTCGTTCCACGGTCATCGAGGCTTTTTGTTATTCCCTTTTATCTGTGTGAGTTTCCTTTTTAGGTCCGCATTGAGAGTACACACTTCCGACCCGTACAGTACAGGTACAGACTGTACCATAGCCTGATCGATTTTGTTCTTGTTTTTCCTAGACATAGTACCATTCTAGAGAGAAGTGAGTGGAGTGTATGAGTGAAGTGAGAACAGAGACTCATTCAAAATGGATATGCCCATTACGCCACGACCTATTTTCCATTTTCGTAGAATGATTTCTTTATATAAACTAAACAGGACCGAAGATAGGCTGCAGCCCTGTGTTAGTCATTAATGATATCGATGGACTCAGATGTACAGTTACTTCAATCGAGATTGATTCATCTCCTAACGATGCTAACATGGTTAGCGAAATACTCTTCGAAAAATGAAAAATAACTTATGTGTTTTGTGGTCGATCTCTTTGAATTTTCATTGCACCTGTGTCGTCTACAGAAAATTCATCCAAAATGATTTGACATCTCCATGCTATTGAACTTGATAATTTATGGTTACTTAAGAAACTGTTGTTGCTTCGATGCTGCTCTGCAAGCAATTTCTGTATATTATCTTAATAATTATCAGAAAGGAATCGGTATGTTGTTTAAAACAAATTCTGATTATTCTATTTCGCCAATGTCAGATTCAGAACGCTACTGGATCTATTTTCTCCTACATTCTGCGTTTGTTTGGCCTTTCAGAAAATTAATTTTGAACGCTTTAGGAAGCACTTTCAAGTTTACTGCAACGGAAAATGTCGGAATACTATCTATTTAACCGCAAAGCATACGCTCCTGTATGAATATTGTGTATATTTAAGGATTTCAAGGGTGCGTCACAATTTTCAATTTAACAGGGTTTTTTTTAATCGGATATATTACGATTTGTATACTACAGATTAAAAAAAACGGATTAATCTTATAACTTTTATGTGTCCTGTGACGGTAAAAACCAGATCCTATATTCGAAAAAATACATTCGTAATTAGGTAAATCAACGCGAGCAATAAACCAGAAGCGGCCAACAGAAAGGGCTTCGCGATAAATCGAGACAGTGCTAGACCACATATGCCTTTGATCCATCTACCCTACTCTCCTGACCTTGCGCCCTCCTACTACCATTTATTTAGATTTCATCAAAATAATTTAGATGGTAAAAACTTTAAATACAAATCAGAATTGTTTTATATATAACACATAAGCTGAAAAGTCCAGGGCCTAACACATAGATGGCGCTAGTTTTATTGCAGTTACCTTTTTTTCAGTTAATACTAACCTTCAAAAGACAGCTGTTAAAATTTCATGATATTCTATTCATTACTTTGTGAGTTATTGTGCTAAGAGTGATGCTACTTTTGTTATTTTCAAAACAATGGATCAAAAACAATTTCGTGTTTTAATTTTACACTGCTTCTTGATGGGAAAAAATACCGTTCAAGCGAAGCAATAGCTTGAAAAGTGTTATGGGGACTGCGCTCCATCAGAAACAACAATAAAACGTTGGTTTGCTGACTTGCAAAAGTGGTCGTAGAGACACCGATGATGCAGAACGCAGTGGACGTCCAAATGAGGCGGTAACACCAGAAAACATAAAAAATAATCCAAAAAATCGTTTTGAATAATCGAAAAGTGAAGTTGCGTGAGTTAGCTCACATCGTAAAGATATCAAAAGAACGTGTTGGCTTTATATTGCATAAGCATTTGACTATGAGAAAGCTCTGTTCAAAGTGGGTGCCGCGTTTGCTCACTGTTGACCAAAAACGAGAACGTGTTGATGATTCTGAGCAGTGTTTGGCCATGTTTAAACGTAACAAACCGGAATTTTTGCGTCGATATGTGACAATGGATGAAACATGGATCCATCACTTCACTCCGGAATCAAAACGATCGTCATCTGAGTGGACAGCAACTGGTGAACCTCGTCCAAAGCGCCCGAAAGCACAACAATCGGCTGGAAAGGTTATGGCCTCGGTATTTTGGGATGTGCGTGGTATAATATTCATCGACTATCTTGAGAAAGGAAATACCATTAACAGTGAATATTATATAGCGTTATTGGAGCGTTTGAAGGCCGAAATTGCAAATAAACGACCGCATATGGCAAAGAAAAAATTTTGTTTCATCAAGACAACGCACCGTGTCACAAGTCAATCAAAACAATGGCAAAACTACATGAATTGAACTTCGAATTGCTCCCACATCCACCGTATTCGCCAGATTTGGCTCCCAGCGACTACTGGCTGTTCGCAGACCTGAAAAAAATGCTCGCCGGTAAAAAATTTCGCACGAATGAAGAGGTTATCGCTGAAACTGAGGCCTATTTTGAGGCAAAAGATAAATCATTCTACAAAAGTGGTATAGAAATGTTAGAGCGGCGCTGGAATGATTGCGTTGCTCTTGATGGAGATTACGTTGATGAATAAACCTAATTTTGAACCAAAAAAACTGTGTTTTCTTTGTTAGGCCCGGGACTTTTCAGCCCATGTGTTATATTTATTATTTATAAAATTATACAAGAAATTTATTGATCATTTTTCGACATAGTCTCCTCCACACTCTACACATTTTTAGCAGCGGTTTGGAAGCTTGTGAGTTCCATCAGTCAATTGCGCACGAAGTCCTCAACATCTTGATCGTTATTGAATCGTACCCCACCAAGTGCATTTTTCAAGGGCGAAAACAAAAAATAATTACATGGTGACAAATCTGGACTGTAAGGAGGGAACACTCTCCACTTCCTCGTCCACTCCTAAACTTCTTGGCCCAACTAAACACTTTAGGTCTTAGACAGGGTATAGTACTCATACTGAACCTTCAACCTAGTTATTATTTCGAATGGTTTAACGCCTTCCTTAGTTAAAAATTTATTATAATCCGTTGCGCAAACAACAGACAAAAGAACTGAGTGAAACAGTTCACTAAGCGTTTTCCCCACTCCTAATACATTGCACTGCAATCACCTACACTGACAGATCGCTCGTGATTGGCTGAGGAAAGTAATTATAAAATTCCTGTTTATATTTGATTCACCCACGTATATTGATTGAAGATAATTTTTAGTGAATAATTTTTTTTCAAAATTTACCTCAAAAAGTAGAGCGAACTTTTGCATCAACTTTTGTTAGTTCCAAGTCTTAGTTACCTTACTAACTGCTTTATTGGCAGATGGTTATGTATATATCTTTGTTTTGTGTACATATATCTTCTTATTTCTCATTTCTACCATATATATTATGGTATTCAAACAAGTTTTTATTGCCTCAAATTAAATTCTTATTAATATCATTTTCCATTAATGCCTATATCCTTCCTCTGTTTTTTTTTTATCTAAGGCTTTTTCCATATCAATAAGACAGTAAATGCATTTCTTTTCTTGTCCTTTCAGCTCTGTCCAAATCCAATTTGTGTGTCCACTAGAGTGTTCTCTGCCTCGTTTTTCAATCTTTTTCCATTATTTTTGCATACGTTTTCCCTATTGTACTAGTACTTAAATCGGCAACATTTTTTACACATTTCCATAGCCAATGTGTAACAAAAATCCCACGCACTTCTCTGAAACCTTTTCTGTTCTTAACGATTTGTTTTGATATTAACAATAGTGGGGAGTAATGTTCAAGATCTTTTCTTGCACGTGCTAGTCGAATAATGAAAAATCCTAAATATAGATCAAGAGATTTCTTAAGCTTTGTTCCAGGCTGATAAAACACTTTGAACATAACGTATAATAAATTTGGTAATTAAGGTCACTGATACAGACTTTAACTTTTTTGACTTGATAACTTTTCTCGACGATAAATAGGTGATAAAAACTTGCGCAAATAAAACGACAATATCATAATTGCTACAGGCTTTTGATCCGGCCTGATCTGATTATTGAAAAGTGAAAAATATCGAAAAGTTCCCGTCAACATAAAACACCTTATTTTGGCTTTAGTAGAGAAAATCAATCCTGCCAAACCAATCCCTGCGGGAAAATCAATATGCTAAAAGATTCGAAAAAGATATGTTTAAAATTGCGCAACTAATTTTTTTGATGTTTATACACTAGAAAAAAAATATATAACTTTGGAATATATACTTTATAGTATTAATTTTGTAATTTTTGTGTACATCATGACGATATATGTTACGATGATCAAAAAATCAAAATATTTCACTCATATTCGATAGAAATAATAATAAAGAGCAGTACTTATATAGTCTCCAACCATATCGATAATCTCAGTAGCCCTTTGTTAGTTTTAATGTACAGAAGTTATTTACCATTTTTTCTTACATTGTCCTGTCATCGTTTCTTTGATCTACCTCTATTTCTATTACTTTTTCCATGATTTTCTTGGGTATTCGGTTTTCTGGCACAGTGTCTACAATATCCAGATTTTTGTACAACAGTTTGAGTAAAGAGTTCTCATTCGGCAGCTACCCCCTCCGCTATTCAATTCCTTCTCGAAATGTATAAAGACATTTGGATCACCGGATCCTTCCCATCTACATGGCGAAACTCCATTCTGATTCCAATCTATAAACCTGGTAAATCCCGCTGCTCTATCTCAAGCTACCGTCCAATATCACTGACCGACCACTTGTGCAAAATCCTCTAGCGAATTGTACTCAGACGACTATCCTGGCTCTTGGTGAAAAATTCTTCGTAGATCGAGAGATCCTAACTCAGTCCACCGGAAGATTTCTGGACCTAACATTCGACTACCGTCTAACCTGAAAGGCTCACCTCACGGATCTAAAATCCAGATGCATTAGATCGCTAAGCTTAATACAGTTCCTCGCACACCCCACCTGGGGAGCTGACTATCGCTCACTTCGTTCAATCAACCTAACAGCCATCCGGTCAAAGATAGACTATGGTAGCATTGTATATCGCTTCACTCCAACCTCTTACCTTAATTCGATCGATACCATCCAAAACACGGTCATCACACTGTCTTTAGGTTTCTTTCGAATCACTCTAATCCCTAGCCTGCTCTGTGAGGTTGAGGAGAACCTCTAATACATCGACGACTTCTAAACTATTCCTACAGCTTTTCATCCAGACCATTCCTCCCTCACGCTTCTTTATTCTTGAATCTCCGATCTATCCCTCCACATCTTATCAGGATTACGCCTCTTGAAAGCACGAGCCACACCTTTCAATACTCCAGGGCTAAATACAATCTTCCTCTCAGGACTGTTATCCAATTATCCATTATAATCACCTTCCATGGTTCCTACATTATGTGCCTTTTAACTTTTCTCTGCTTCACTTCGACAAATCATCCACCCCTACATTCCCCCTTCAGCATCACTTCCATATCCTCCTGGACTCGATTCCCCAAACCAATATTATTTTTATCGATGGGTCCAAATCGGCAGTTGATGTGGGATCTGCATTCGTGCTTTTTCCCCTCGGGAATCTTCTTCCCCAAACCTTTCGCTTTCGCCTAAACCCTCAATCTAGCTCTTACACGGCCGAGACCCTTGCTTTTGAAAAATCTCTCCAATTCATATTCACCCCATCCCCATCCAAATGGGCAGAATGTTCGAACTCCACCAATACCCTTAGAACTCTGGCAAAGAGGTTAGACACTCATCCGTTTATATCTCGCTACCTGGACTTCATTGAGGATATCGTGGCCATTGGACCCACTCTTCAATTTCTCTGGACTACTAGTCACTGCGTTATACTGGGAAACGAGATGGCAAACACCGAGGCTACATTAGCTGCCATAGATGGATCAAATGTCCCACTCTAATCTACCGTCCGACCTACCTTCCCTCATCAAATATCTTGTTAGAGAACAGTTAGAGAGTAACTGGAACCTATTGGAAGGAAACAACAAGCTGAAAGAAGTCAAAACAACCTACCTCCTCAACAATTTTCCGAGCTTCCCCTCTAAAAGACTCCCCACCATCTGGTTCAGGATGAGATCCGGACATTGTGCTCTCACTCACCAGCACCTCTTGAGGAACGATCCACCTCCTAAATGCTCATTTTGTGGTGAACCTCAGACCGTCCGCCACTTTCTAATAGAATGCCGCGCTAAAACAAACATCAGGACCAGACTCTCTCTTCCTAGCGACCTCCCACTCTCTTTCGACCCGGTTTCCTGAACGTACTCCTCCTCTACCTTAGAGAAATATCTATCACTGATCATCCATCTCCTTCATTCCTCCTCTTTAACACTTGCCCTCCTTCATCAAACCTAGAACCCCGAATCTCAGATGTCAATGAATATCTGTCGTAGTCGTTCAAAACGTCTCAGTATATATATTATGGTCGCTAAATGGTCCCTGTCACCGATGCGACACTCATCCTAATCTAACTAACTAACTATCTTGTATTCGCGGCTGAAAATTTCTTTATTCGCAGATCCAAAACTAATGATACATATTGTATTTTTAGAATAATATGTATTTATTCACCAGTTACCTTTTAAAACAAACAAGTATCAAAGTATGTACGTATTGACTGAAGATTTGACTGAAACCGACTTGCAGGAAATGCCAATTTCACTGAATAGGAAGCCTTAACTAGCACTAAAAAGGTGACATTAAACTTAAAAAATCTGAACGAAGATTTACGAATGGTAAATGAGCTTTGTAATATCTTCATAAAAATTGATCCGTCTATGGAAAGAAGTCATGTTTTTAAAACTTTGCTTTGGCTGTACTATAACAATCTCTTTTTTTTTGTGAAGGTCCACGTCTCGCAGCTATAAGTGACTACCGGCCGAATCAGTGTTTAACAGATCTTAATTTCCTCGTTCCTTTGAATATATATACGTATATACAGTCGAGCACTCGGATCAGTATTTATTCTTTTAACACTCACGATGAGCGGCCGTGTCCTCTTCTGTGGCTGAAGAGATCTATTCAAGATGAAAAAACGTGACCACCTTCCAGACATTAGAACTGACCAGGAGGCGGATGTATCTGTCTTTAGGTCTCGGTCCATGATAGTGATAAACCACTTGGCTCCATAAGTTTCTGTTGGAGGCAGTCACCTTTCATTGATGACTAGTATCAACTTTCGGACCGCCCTGTTTACGTTCACCTGAAGCCAGTTTACAATGTAACTTACACTTTTATAGACGATGGTCGTCCCAAGCAGACGCCCTCTTCCCACTGAGAACTCTCTTCTTTCATTTTTTATGGTACTATTGGATCTGCATTATCTGTCTCTGATGATGTTGCTGAGTGCTCTCAACAACTCGTAGGTGTTTCCTGTAGGATACCCACGATAGACAAGCAAAGGCACGATCACAGCTCGGTATACAGCCACCTTTACCTTCAAGGAGAGGTCATGATTTCCGAAAACTCCATGGCGAAGTTTCCAAAAGGTTCTAGAAAGTCCTTTAGGTTTTCACCTTTATTTTATCATAGATCTCTCTTAATAACCCATCGTGTTAATACATTTAGAAATGGCTTAAATCTATCATTGTTCCATTTACGTCTATGCCTGTTTCGGTGATGACATTCCTTCTTCGATATATGCTACCCTCCTGCAGCGTTTCGCAACACTGTATATTGGGTGTGTTATACACACACATTTTTTTACTGATCTAAGTCAAAAACCACTACCTTAAGGAACAAAATATTATAAACTACCCCCATAACATATATTTTTACATGGATATAAAATAAGACACCTATTAACAGAACAAACCCGTATCAGATGATTTCTCATGACATGCATTAGTTGCTGAAGTAGTCCCTTGTCATATTCAATTTGATATAAAGCTCAGATTATAGTTCATTGTTATTAGAAAAGGATCTCTTTGAGGTTTCTGGAAGCAGTTCGAATTAGTTATGACATATTTTGTGTTCCCTCTGTGATTAATAATCAAATGAGGAGTGTTATGTTATAAAATAATTCTCTTACTAAGTATTTATTATGTACTGATGAAATTGATTATTATTTATGTAAAGGACCACTTAATTTTATTATTAATGAATTTATTCATTTATTTAAACTAAAATCTACACAGCTTATATCATTTATTTTAACTTAACGTTCGTTATATTTTTTCTTTTCCAAAAGTTCCTGTATTGTGCATTAAATTCCTCGTTTAACGGCTGCTTGTTCTCATGTTATACGTGGTCTTTCTAATTTATTCCTACCCTGCACTGTCTCTTCGTACACTTTCCTGGCAATACTTGAATAGTTGATTCTGTGGAGGAGTCCTAATCAAGTTGTTTCCATTTCTCTTCCTACTGATTTTATGTTTCCTGGTTTTAATACCCTTCAATTTCTGACTTTGTCTAATATTGTGACTCCCTGGATTTTCTTGAGAAATCTCCATGGGGTTAATTGTGTTTTTGTTGCTGTTTGACATTGGCCATGCCATATATAAAGGAAGGTCCAGTGGCGGCTCGTGAGGGAGGGCGTTGGAGAGCCGCCTCTCCAGCATTTATCACAGTAAACAATTTTTCAGAGCAAGATACCATAGGTTTACCTCCTGTATACGGTTTCAATAGCACGAAAAGTAAAAAGGAGGAAGGGGAAAGCAAAAAAATATTCAGTAGCACTATATTCTTCTACGCCCTCCTACTTTAAAAACCCACGAGCCGCCACTGGGAAGGTCTTACTACTTCATAGTATATCTTAGCTTTATCTGTTCAGCTTTTCCTATTCTTGTTCTTATTTCCAATAGCAAAAAACCCATATCCAATCCATTGTTGTTCATATAAATCATAGTTTTCCGAAAAAACAGTTTTTAATTGTATGTTTGAACAATTGTTATTCTAAACAAATTTAAACAGGTGCTGTCTGGGCAGTACAACATTAATAACAAGTTCATCGTTCACTCTATTCAACTATTAAAACAGACTTGCTTTGTAAGATGATGCTCTTACATAATCTTTCAAATTGTTCTCTAACAAGCAACCAATTCGGCTAAGAAATTATCGACCATCCGCCATACTCTCCTGATTCGGCATTCTCGGATTACTTTTCTCCGAAACTCAACAAATAATTGAAATCGATAAATATTTATGACAAAGAAATTTATATTTAGTGGCATGAAATTCTGTTTTAATTGCTGCTTTAATATATTACCATATATATATATATCATATATTTAATATATTTCAATAGAATTGTAAGAAGGTAATGTTGAATAAAATAGTATTACTGGAAAAATATATTTTTCAGGCTAAGTCAATTTTTTATTAAACCCTATTGTAAATAAATATCTTTCATAGGCAAGCCAATATACATGTCTATAGTTTCACCTAATGTGTTACGTAATGAACTTAGCTACAATAAGAATAAACATAAATAATATGAATAATAAATAATAAGTTTAATTAATAATTGTAAATAATTCAATATCTAACAAATATTACAATATTCCTACACACCGGTGATATTTTTACTCAGTAGGTAAAGTTAAATTGTAGTTTAAATGCGCCCTTGATATAATTAGATACAATATCAATCTGTCAAATCTAATTAAAGATGGTCGTTTAAATCACGAAAAAATAGGTATTTGGATAATTTTTGATTTTTTTTCTTGGTTCTACTTATCACATGGCTACAAAACTATTAAAATAGATTCGCTTTTGAATAAAACTTGCGATTTTTCCATAATTGAGCTTACGTGATGTTTTTATTGGAAGATATGGGACTAATTCCAGGACAGTGAATTTCTTCATATATAGAAATAACATTTAAGAGGTAATTTTTATCTAATTAGAGAATGATTAAAGGTATTATTTGATCTTGTTTTAATTTGCTTGGAAATAATGTTTTGTTGTTATTCTAATTTATTGTGAATACCGCTTTAATAGAGCTAGTAAGTCATGGAAGTATACACAGTCAAGTTAGTTACATCCTGGTTTAATAAATAGGTTTTATTTTTAAGTAGATTCGTGTAGTAACAAATTATTTAAATTTTCAGGTACACATTCATGAAACAAATGGTTGTAATCAGAATGCGATTGAATTCGTTGATATTAAAGTAAGAATTGGGCATGTTGACTAAACTATAATTTAAACATTAATATTTACTTTCCAGGCCATACTTGTACACAGTATTATTAGTTTTGAATGAATTTATGAATTTATGACAATATTTTATTAAGCCATGGATTTGGAAGCTATATCTGCCATTTGTTATCAAGATTTTCAAAGCATGCATTTTACTTGTTCATTGATTTCATTTTTATGGAAGTAACGTGGTTTAAGTTGAACCATATTATTTGTGTTCATGTTTATTGTTAATAGTTTTTTTAACAGTTTAATTTTTGTATAGGTATTTCTGTATTTATTGAAATGTTATTCAATTCACTTTTATTGATGTTCAAACTGTGAAATTACTTAGATTAGGTTTTATTTAAGAGTCTAGTGTAGTAATTTCAATTTGGTCTAAATGGATAGTGGTAATTTACCTAATAATGTTTCCTTTTGCTTTGTTGGTTGTTCCTTCTAATTTTTAGCTACAAAACACATCTAATAATATGTTATATTGATGGAAAAATGAAGTGTATATTTTATAGAAGTACAAATAGAGCTTTTGTTCACATTCAGAATGAGCATTACTGTCTGGGTGAATATCTTATTTATTTAAAAGACACGGTACTAGATTTGGAGTAAAGGACGGCCAAAGAACGTGCTAACATTAAATTAGGTATTAGTGTAATATAAAGTTGTGAAATGATTCAAACTGTTTATGGTAGCAAGACAATGAGTTGATGAGAAGGTTCTTAGGTAGTTGGTAAGATTTCGCGATGGCTGAGAGAGTTCTGATGACGATACACTGCCTGGTCCGTCAATACCAGTTTAAACTGAAAGTGCATTATTTTTTCCAAATTTTTTAAGATCTCTAGATTGAAAATTAGGTATTATATTAGGTATTTAACAAAATAGACCTTACACTCTGACTTTATTTCTATTCGGACTAAAATTCTGTGTAAAATTAATACATCTCTTGAAGACTTGAAAAGTTGGTTTGACGTTTGTATAAGGTGCATCACGTTTTTCATTTTTAAAACCTGTATATTAAAAATTAGGTATTATATCTAGTGTTTTAAGAAAATAGACCCGACAATCTGTATTTTTTCCTATTTGTATTATGATTTTGTAACAAATTTATACATTCTTTTGAAGACATATATGTAAGCTTGACGTTTGTTTATGGTGCATCACTTTTTAACTATTTAAGCCCTGTATATTAACAATTAGGTGTTATATATGGGGTCTTAAAAAAATAGACCCTACAGTTCGTATTTTTTTTCTATTCAAATTATGACTGTGCCTAAATTAATACATGTTTTGAAGAGATAAATGCTAGGCTGACGTTTGTTTAAGGTCCTTTATATTTTTTCGTTTTTTAACCCCTGTATATTAAAAATTGTATATTATATGTGGTGTTTTAATAAAATAGATTCTACAGTCTCTATTTTTTCCTATTCAGACTATGATTTAATAGTAAATTAACACATTTTTTTGAAGATATAAATGTTGGTTTGACATTTGATTAATGTGCATCCCTTTTTTTTGTTTTTTAACCCCTATATATTGAAAATTAGGTACTATGTCTGGTGTTTTAACAAAATAGACCCCACAGACTCTATTTTTTCCTATTCAGACTATGATTTAATATTAAATTAACACAATTTTTTGAAGATATAAATGTTGGTTTGACATTTGATTAATGTGCATCCCTTTTTTCGTTTTTTAACCCCTATATATTGAAAATTAGGTACTATGTCTGGTGTTTTAACAAAATAGATTCCACAGTCTCTATTTTTTCCTATTCAGACTATGATTTAATAGTAAATTAACACATTTTTTTGAAGATATAAATGTTGGTTTGACATTTGATTAATGTGCATCCCTTTTTTTTGTTTTTTAACCCCTGTGTATTGAAAATTAGGTACTATGTCTGGTGTTTTAACAAAATAGATTCCACAGTCTCTATTTATTCCTATTCAGACTATGATTTAATAGTAAATTAACACATTTTTTTGAAGATATAAATGTTGGTTTGATATTTGATTAATGTGCATCCCTTTTTTTGTTTTTTAACCCCTGCATATTGAAAATTAGGTACTATGTCTGGTGTTTTAACAAAATAGATCCCACAGTCTCTATTTTTTCCTATTCAGACTATGATTTAATAGTAAATTAACACATTTTTTTGAAGATATAAATGTTGGTTTGATATTTGATTAATGTGCATCCCTTTTTTTGTTTTTTAACCCCTGCATATTGAAAATTAGGTACTATGTCTGGTGTTTTAACAAAATAGATCCCACAGTCTCTATTTTTTCCTATTCAGACTATGATTTAATATTAAATTAACACATTTTTTTGAAGATATAAATGTTGGTTTGACATTTTATTAATGTGCATCCCTTTTTTCGTTTTTTAACCCCTATATATTGAAAATTAGGTACTATGTCTGGTGTTTTAACAAAATAGATCACACAGTCTCTATTTTTTCCTATTCAGACTATGATTTAATAGTAAATTAACACATTTTTTTGAAGATATAAATGTTGGTTTGACATTTGATTAATGTGCATCCCTTTTTTTGTTTTTTAACCCCTGTATATTAAAAATTAGGAACTATGTCTGGTGTTTTAACAAAATAGATCCCACAGTCTCTATTTTTTCCTATTCAGACTTATGATTTAATAGTAAATTAACACATTTTTTTGAAGATATAAATGTTGGTTTGACATTTGATTAATGTGCATCCCTTTTTTCGTTTTTTAACCCCTATATATTGAAAATTAGGTACTATGTCTGGTGTTTTAACAAAATAGATCCCACAGTCTCTATTTTTTCCTATTCAGACTATGATTTAATATTAAATTACCACATTTTTTTGAAGATATAAATGTTGGTTTGACATTTGATTAATGTGCATCCCTTTTTTCGTTTTTTAACCCCTGCATATTGAAAATTAGATACTATGTCTGGTGTTTTAACAAAATAGATCCCACAGTCTCTATTTTTTCCTATTCAGACTATGATTTAATATTAAATTAACACATTTTTTTGAAGATATAAATGTTGGTTTGACATTTGATTAATGTGCATCCCTTTTTTTGTTTTTTAACCCCTGTATATTGAAAATTAGGTACTATGTCTGGTGTTTTAACAAAATAGATCCCACAGACTCTATTTTTTCCTATTCAGACTATGATTTAATATTAAATTAACACATTTTTTTGAAGATATAAATGTTGGTTTGACGTTTGTTTAAGGTGCATCCCTTTTTTCTTTTTTAAGACTTGTATATTAAAAATTATGTATTATATCTGGTGTTTTAACAAAATAGATCCTACAGTGTTTAATTTTCCCTAACCAGACTATGATTATATATAAAATTAACACATTTCTTGAAGACATAAATGTTGGTTTGACGTTTGTTTGAGGTGCATCACTTTTTTGGTTTTTTAATACCTGTACATTAAAAATTAGGTATTATATCTAGTGTTTTAATAAAATAGACACTACTATCTATATTTTATCCTATTTACATTATGATTTTGTGACAAATTTATACATTTTTTGAAGGCATATATATTAACATCATCTTTTTTAAGGCCCATTACATTTTATCAATTTTTAAGCTCTGCATACTAAATTTAGATATTATATCTGGTGTTTTAATCAAATGGACTCTACAGCCTGTATTTTTTTCTACTCAGACTAGGATTTTGTATAAAATTTGTACATTTTTTTAAAGACATTCATGTTGGTTTGACGTTTGTTTAAGGTGCATTATATTTTTTATTTTTTAAGCCCTGTATATTAAAAATTGTATATTATATCTGGTATTTTAATAAAATAAACCCTATAGTCTGTATTTTTTTCTATTTAGACTATGATTGTGAGTAAAACGAATTCATTTTTTGAAGTCATAAATGTTGGGTTGATGTTTGTTTAAAGTGCAGCAAATTTTTCAATTTTTAAGTCTTGTATATTAAAAATTAGATATTAAGTCTGATATTTTAGTAAAATAGACCCTACAATCCGTGTTTTCTGCTATTCAGACTATGATTTTATGTAAAATTAATACATTTTTTGAAAACTTAAATATTGGTTTGACGTTTATTCGAAGCGTAATATATATCGTTTTTAAGGCCCTTTATAATAAAATGTTGGTATTATGTTTGGTTTCTTAATAAAGTAGACCTTACAGGCTGTATTTTTTTCTATTCAAACTATGACCTTGCCAAAAATTTAGATATAATGTGAATTTAGATATAATGTGATGCCCTGTATACTAAAAATTAGGTATTAACTCTTTTCTGTTCGTAAAATATGCATTCTGATATGTTTTTTTCTCTAATATCTACCCTATAGTTCGGAAAAAAACACCTAATTTATTTTATGAAGGCATGTATATTTATTGATATTTTACAAAAAATAATAAATACATAAATACATAATAAAAATAATAAATATAATGTTTATTATATTAACTATATGTAGCATATTTTCTTATTTTATTATAAAAAATCCAAAATTTAAAATTTTTTACATTAAATATCAACAAAAATACATAGTACGCCTGTACAAGGACGCCTGTGACGTAGAAGAAAATCTCTTTTCTGATTGGTCATCCTAGTTAAGGGATCCGGAAGCTCCTTTTTGCGCACGCTTTTAGGGCTCAGTTGGGAGCTGAAAGCCATTGCGGAATGAGTTCGTCGTTTCACTCGCGATTTTTTTTGCGATCGTCTCTAAAAGAAGTGAAGTGAATGGTTATTTCTCATCTTCGATGAATAGTGTATTGCTTTGCCCCCAAGTCGAGTAAGTTTTTGCATTAAATTTTAAAAATTTTAATGTTTTTTCGAACTTTCTGTTTTGCGAATTTTTTCACGATTTAATAATTCAATATGGCCGATCAAGGCAATAATTTAGAGTGCGCGCGCACATGTGCGCGAGACGTAGTCGATATTAATGTGTCAGTGACAAAACAGAAAGTTTGGTTATGTTTTTATTTTGATTTACAAATAATTTCGGCCTCTAGGTATATTTTCAATTGTATTATATCTTATTTTATCTTATGTACTATACTTTTAATTCGGCTTATTTCTGTTTTTTTTTTACTTTCTAAAGTAAGACAAATATCAATTGAACGACTTATTTTTTAAAGTATATTTTATTTCAAACTGGTAAAACTGATTTTTTAAAATTATAAAATCAAGGTGGTTCGTAGAGATTTTAGTTTTATTTATTTATTTTTTAATTAAAATAGTATTATATAGATACCTGGATATTTTTTGGTCTACAATGTTTCCAGTCTTATAATTTGATGAATGAATGAAAAAGAAATGACAATAGTTGATTTGTTGATTTATTCCTTTAGGAGTTTTTTTTTATTATAGCTTAATACGTTGTTATCAATTATAATAATGATTATATATATGAGTGAATAAATATGAATAGGGTTTAATTAGAACATTTTATTTGAACTATTTTTTAATTTCATCTTTTTTTTTATTTTTTAATCCTATGCCATAGATTTTTTTTATCTCTTCATATCCTGTGATATCTGCTTAATATATTCGTACTCTATTCGCCTATTTTATTCCTTTTCACTCCCTTTTCAGTTCCCTCAATTCATAATTTTCTTGGCTTTCCTCTTGTGAACTTGTTATTCAACATTCTTCATTTGTTTGAACAATTCAAGTTGTCCCAATCTAAGAGTTTATTTCTCCCTTTTTCTAGAAATGTGTTCCTCGTGATATTGAACATTTTTCCTGCTTTTTCCCTTCTCTAATCCATAATAGTCCATAATATTTTTCATTATCGTTCCTAAATAAATTCTTAATCTGTTGTATTTCTTTCTTTCCGTTTTGTTTTATGTATTTTCTGTTCTTTTGTTAATCATGGTTATTGTTTTATGTACATTTATTATTTTTTTAGGCTCTAAGTAGTTCTTTTATATCATGTTGGGAATTTTTAGTCTAGTCTCATTATTGTCTTATAAACTCTTACTTTGGCTTTTCTTGATATATTCTTGTTTCTCAGGAGTCTTTGCGGCATCGCTGCACATTTATTTCCTTTTGCTATTCTGGCCTTAACCTCCGCTTCCATTCCATGTTTGTCTGTGATAGTTGTGCCAAGGCAACAAAACTGATCAACCCTTTGGAAGTGTAGTGTTTCTTATCCTACTTTAATTTGTAGCCTTTCCTTGCACATCTCATCTTTTTTAATTCTCATTTTCATGTATTTTGTTTTGTTTGTATTTATTCGGAGCCCGAATCTTCCTGTTTTTCTCATTAATCTTTGAGTTACATTTTTCATTTCTCTCAATTTTCGTGTTATAAATGTTACATCGTCGACGAAAGCTAGTCATTGGTATTTTTTGTCATATATTAGTCCTGTTCGATGTTTCTGACTTCTCCTCAGCACAGCTTCCAACACTAGATTAAACAAGCAGGCAGACAATAGGTCTCTTTGTCTGAGGCCCGATCTTACTTTGAACGGTTTTGAATGTTGACCATTTACTTTAACTGAGCTGACAGTATTTTCTGTAGTCATTCTTGTTAGAGTCATTAATTTTCTATTAACCTCCCAATTCTCCCATTGCTTTTAGTAGTTCCTTTCTATCTATGGAGTCGTAGGCCTGTTGGAAATCTATAAAGAGTATGTTTAAACCTTATCGGTAGAGTATTTCCTGCAGTTGCTTTGGGAACATTATCTGGTCTACTGTTGATCTGTAACTTCTAAAACCACTTTGGTATTCTCCAACTAGATCCTCCGAGGTTCCCTTATCTTGTTCTTGATTTGTACACCATTTCCAACAACGCTATACCTCTGTAGTTGTCACATGATGTTCTATTCCCCCCTCATTTCCTTGGGATTTTTTCCTTTCTCCAGCACTGGCCTATTATCTACGCAATTTGTTTTTTTGGACTGCCATATTTTATCAGCTCTATACTAATTTGGCTCTCGCCTGGGCTTCTATTATCTGTCCATGGGCTTTTATGTTCTATCTCTGTCCATTCTATCTTCTTCCCTTCATCAGTGCTTCCTGGCTTGTTCAATATTCGTTCAACATAACCTCTCCAACTTTCTATATTTTCCTTTTCGTTTATAAGTAGTTTTCCTTCATTGTTCCTGCAGTATATGTTTCTTGGTTGGTATTCTTTCTTTTCGTTTCTAATACCTTGGTTAAAATTCCTTATTTACTTTTGATTACAGTTGCTTTCAATTTCCTCCATATCCCTTTCGAAAGCTTGTCTTCGTTTTCTACTGCATATTTGTTTGACCTCTCTTTCTTTTTTTTTTTAATTCAATTTTACTCCCATCCGTTTTCTTCCCCAGAACCTTTTACTTCGCTTTACTCCTTTCTTCTACTGTCTCCTTTCCACTACTGTCTCACATTCGGTGTTAAACCAGCTATTCCTCTGTTTTCTTGTATCCGTATTTAATATTTCCAGAGCCACCATCCAGAGCCACATCCAGAGCCACCGTTGTTATTGTTTTCTCGACGCCACTCCACCGTTCATCTATTGTTTTATGTGCCATTTTTCTTATTGTACTCTGCATCCTCTTCTCGCATTTTCTTCTCATTTCCACACTTTCCAGAATCTTTGTAAATATATTTCTTTTATTCACTATCCTTTCTTTTTTATTGGTATTTTTCCATTTCATTTTCACTCCTACCAAGAAATGATCCGTACTCAAATCCGCTCCTCTATAACTTCTAATCTGGTCTATGATCCTTGTATGTTTTTTCTCTATCAGCACGTGGTCTATTTGGTTTATTGTTCTGCCTCTTGTATACTTTCTTGTTGTATAAAACATGTGCTATTAATTATCATGGTGGCCTCCACTCTATCACTTTCTGTCCATTTTCATTCGAAATTTCGTGTTGTTTGTTGGTATTTTAAGTAGCTCCCATACCTTCTCTAAATGCTCTTCCGGGTCGTTCCAGATCCCTTCTGCCTCATCAATTATTAGTTTCCTGTATAATACGTTTACCCTTTTGCCAGCTTCCCTTTCCTTGTTTGCTTGGATTCTAATCTTCTTTTGGATCTCCCTTTGTTCTTTAGACATGTCCTCATTTATATAAACCTTTTCATTCTTTAATCGTTGCAATTTATTCTTGTTTTTCATGACTATATGTTTGTCGTTTTCATTTTATAATTCTATTAGACATACTTTACTGCCCTATTTTTTGGCGCTCTTAGTTCTTACATGCACTTCTAGATTAGATTTCATAAATTCGTACATACCCTGCATCAATATGTTCTCATCATAAGTTAATACATTTAATCTTTGCACTACTATGTTATTTCGCCTTTTTTCTTTATCTATAATCTCTGTCTTGTTTTTAATTTCCTGCACTTCCATTTTTAATTCTTTGTTTTAGTCTTTCAACTTTTTGCTTTCAGCTGTTGTACTTCGTTCACGTTTCTTTGCGCTCGAAAACTCGCTATTTTGGGTCTAATTTTCGGGGCAATTTTAAATACATCCACATGGTTTCACGCCAAAAGCCTCATCCGTTCGTTTTTCCAGTTCTTTCCAAATATCTTCAGGTATGTCTCTGTTTTTGTTAATGGGGTTTTCGACGGATTGCCTGATTATGAATATTACGTCTAGTGTCCTTGTTTATCTTCCATATCCAAACTAGGTGTCCTATTGATTCTTATAATTTTTTATAAGATTTTGATAATATCTTTTTTAATTCGTCTATTGGAACCTTTGGTATGAAACACTAAATTCAAAGACTTACTAGTAAACACTTCTTTTTTTAAATCACGCGCTAACCATGTTAGCATCAGATGTTTCAATTTAATTTACGTAACGATTCATTAGATTCAAGTACTGGCCGATGGTGGTTTAGTGACAAATCTTTTTCAGTTTAATATCTTTTTTATAAAGCTTTTTTATATTATTTGGAATAATATCAAATGTTATTGTGTTTTTTTTGTTATTTTTCAGGCGCGAAATTAGTCAACATTTCAAATCCAATCGGGAATCGGTCACGGTCAATCCTGGAAGAGACTTGGTCCATGTCCGGTGGTTACACCGGTATAGGGTTGGGGGTTTGTTGCTGTCTTAAGTCGTTATAGAAAACCTACGGCGCGGTAGAGTCATTCATGTATTTTTTTTATATCTTTCTTTTGCCTCGTTAGAACAAGAATAAACCTGCAGATGGGGGCGAGCATAGCAAAGCATTTTGAATAAAATTAACTATGTAAGTTATATTCAGATCAGCTGCTTTAAGAACCTACACTAAGTTTTTTTTCTTTCAGATCGAGTTCGCTGCGTGAGTGCTCTTTAAATCAGAGTTCACAGATGAGTTGAGTGAAGGTGCGCGGCGCGAGTGAATTGTCCTTTTCCTCGAATCCCTCAGGGCATCGTCGAGCTCTATGACGCATTCCATCAACACCCTAAAGGTTTCGTTCGCTTTACCATGTGGGTGGAGGCACTCGATGTGCCCGGATCAGTGCGTTACACTGATTTTTTCCCGGCGTGAATATTATGGAGGGACAGAAGATAGTCCAGCGAAAGGACATGGAATTGGTGGTAAGTTTTTCCATCTTTCAGTTATTCATTAAAACATTTAAAGTCATATGCTTTTAACGATTTATTAGGTGTACCCATAAGTTTTTTTTTTGATATTGTACAAGATTTTATTGTATTTAGAAGTTAATGCAGTTTTAATCTACAATCTCCAGTTTAATTTTCACCGTTGACAATTTTTGCTCTTAAGTAGTTAGAAGTTTCAAGTTTTGCATCTAATTCCTGGCTTGTTTGGGATCAACTTCAATTTCAGCCAGTAACAGGTTCTTGTCAAACTTAACTTTTAGGGTCTTAATTTTTTTTAAATCCACGCTGACATCGATGCATCAAGATTCACATTATTAATGGTATTTGCGGCAGTGTTAAGCTTTTCAAACTGATAAGCATCAAATCTAATATAACTTAATCACACTTTCTGTTCCATTCTTATGGGGTCATCTAATTTTTTTCAAAACTTAATAAACCACTAAATATCAATATATTTAAGCAGCATATAGGTTATGTTGAGTTAAATTATTGTCAGTAGATGGCAGTGTTTGTCAAATATATATTACTAATAGGTACACCTAATATTTGATCTTAATACTAGCACAGTTCGTATGATATTTGAAATTATATGCTTTTGATTCAGATTTCTATTTAAAATATCTAACGCCAAACGATTTTTCCTAGGAGACATTAGGAGAGAAGATTTCGCGTCGTGCGCGATTCGAGGCAGTTCTCAGGCATTTCCACAGCACTGTAACATCACTGTAACTCTTTGATGTTTTTTGGTTAATTTATTCTGTTATTAGATCTCCAACTGAATTCTCGACCTTTTGTGTATTTGACGTTTGACAGGTCTTGACAAATGGCGAAGGTTTCAATTTCAAAAGAAAATAATAAATTATGTGTTACATCGGCGCGCGCAACTTCGTCCCCCGCTAAAAATACACTAATCGGGTTTCCAAAACACGCCATAAGAAGTTTAACTTAAAAAAAGTCTTGACAAATGGCGAAGGTGTCAATTTTAAAAAGAAAATGATAAATTATGTGTTATATCGGCGCGCGCAACATCGTCCCCCTGTAAATATACACTCTGATCTATTTTTCCAAACGCGCCATAAGAAGTATAACTTCAAAAAGTAATACACATTTATTTTTCGAAGCAGTTTTCCTCCCTCTCTTCACACTTTCGCCTCCTTTCAGGCAGCTGTCGAATTCCAGATCGAAAAAAATTTGTTGTAGGGTCCAAGTGATGTTGTAGGGTTCAGACGAGATGAAAATCCGAAGGGGCCAAGTCTGTAGAATATGACTTGGTGATCGTTTCCAGAGTTCTTTTTACTGTATGTGGCAGTGTGTCGTCCTGTAGTAAAAATACTTCCCTTTGTAAGGTACAGTGTAAGGTCCTTTTTCCTCCAGAGTGTCATTAATACGAATAAGTAGGTGCTGTTCACGGCCAGCAGTGGTTGTTTGACCAGATTAGACCAGCTCGTAATGCAGAGCTCCCAGTTGATACACTGATTGATGGCCCACAATAATTAAGCCAATATTTTCATCTCTTTGGATTATCGTTGAGGGTCTTTTCATCATAGGTCACAATCTTATGAAGGGTGTTCTTTTTCTTGAATTTGGAGAGTTGCAAGGTTTAGCAGTGCTCGATAAGGATTTTCTCTCATTACTGCTGCCAATTCTTTAGCCTCCCATTAATTTTTTTTTGGCTGACTGGAACGTTTTGCATCATTTAAGTCAGGGTTTCCAGGTCCCAATTGTTGAAACCTTTTTTTATAAACACTGCACGAAACAGCATTATATTCCAAGGCCGCACAAATCTTCTCCTGAGCTTTAATAGCATTGTCTTCAGTTGGAAATGTGAAAAGAAGGCAGTGCCTCAAATTCACAGTAGATTTGTATGTTATATTTCGATTTGAAAATGGAAGATGGCGCTTTAAAAAAAACTGTATAGCTTTTAAAAACTCAGATTCGAATCGGTTTGTCGGTGAGTCGTAGGGGTCGAGAATATAGTTGAGGACCTGTTAGCAATATTTGCTATATAAAAGTCTTTAAAAATTATTGGATAATTTACATATTAATAAATAACTAAAACGTTTGTATTTACTGTAAACATTTCACTCTTTTGTACTGTAATAAACATTGCTGGTACAGTGTCCGTCGTGGAATGTCTCAATCGTAGTCTTTCGCTCGTCAAATTGCTACAGAGAGCGTTTGCTCTTTGGACTTTGTAGTGGCGAAAGACTGAGATTGGTACTGTGCTGGAACGAAGATGTTTTGGGGACCCAAGCAGGATTAGAGCCACCTTCGAGATGCCTCCAGGTAATGTTCGTTAATTTTTTTCATTCAACAGCCTGTTTCTTATCAGAATTCAATTAAAGTTTCAAATGTTTAAAAACATATTTTTTATTTATGAATTATAACAGGCTTAATTTTTGCTTTAACAACGAAACTACAAACTTAACAACTTTGTGCTGATACATTTCTGTGTTTCGTAGGTAAGTGCGCATAGGCGTGATACTCAGTAAGTTGATTTCGCGAGTGAGTGACAGTGTTGGTGCAGAAAGAAGATGAACATCTGCCTTTATCAAATCTAGTTAAAGGTAGTCCACATCATTTCCAGGCGTTCGTAAAATAATGCTAATAGATATATCTTAACATTTACAGTTCTCATTTGGGCAGTGTTCCTGGTGAAACAAGAAAAAACCTCTGCTGTACCAAACTCTCAAATTGAGTTTAAGGTAATTCAAACGATTGGAATTTTCTGTGTGATACACTAAACTCAAAGAGATTTACCACTAAAGCATCGAAACACTTGTTTTCATCCTGAGTCATGATTCAATTCGAGATTGAATCATCCTGATGATGCTAACACGGTTGGCGAAACGCGCGTCGAGAAACTTTAGGTGTTTAGTGGTGGATCTCTTTTGTTTTTCTTAGTAAATCTCTTTGAGTTTGGTAAATCATTTTGAGTAGAGAGATGCTGGCTTTAAAACCCATTGGTTTTAAAGTGCATGTTGCTATATTTTAAATTATTTTTCCCTTAATTGTCATCGCGTTTGGACAAACAGTAATTCGAAATGGTTCTTTTCAGGATGGAGGACGATTCCAGGCTGTATTAGGGTATTTTCGCAGTACTGTACCATTTTGTTTTGTTCTTATTCTCATCAGTTCACTTCCTTAAAATTAATTTTAAAATAACGATTATTTTCTGTTTATATTTCTTCCATTTAAATTAATAGCAACAATATATAGTTAAATCTAATACCATATAACTCTAGTAATATATAATATAATAAATCTAATAATATATGAGGGTACAGTGTCGATGTGAAATGCCTCAATCGCAGTTTTTCACCAGTCATGTTGGTCCAAAGAGCGTTTGCTTTTTGGGCTTTGTCGAGGCGAACGACTGTGATTGGTACTGTCTTGGAACGAAGCTGGTTTGGGGACACAAGCAGGATTAGAGCCACCTTCGAGATGCCACCAGGTAAGCCTCTTTCATTTCACCATTTGTCTTAACATTGTTCATGGTTGTTTCTTAGTTTACGCTCAATGTTTGAAACGATTTTTCTTTTAGTATACCAGGCTAGTCTGAAAATTTTCCGGCCAAACACAGACACAAGTTTTTTTTTTGATCAGATTACTCAGTTTTATTTCTCAACACAGTCTTCTTGTAATTCTGTACGCTTTTCCCAGCGATGCTCTTATCTCTTTAATCCGTCCAAATAGTTGTTGACATCTCGTTCTGTAAAATAGTCGTTTACGAATGTGATGGCTTCCCCATTCGATGAAAACCTCTGTTCTCCGAGCGAAGTTTTGAGCCTAGGAAAGAGAAAAAGTCGCTGGGGGCTAGATCTGGTGAATATGGTGGATGATCAATCAATTCGAATCCCAAATGGTGAATTTTTGTATCACTGAAGCCTCTGCTATCTCTTTAATCATAATTCGACGGTCGCCTAGCCCCATTTGGTGAACTTTTTCAATGTTATCGGTAGTGATTCCAAGCCCAAACGTTCATAGTGAATCAAGCCGGTACGACCACGTTTAAATTCTGCTGGCCAAAATTTCACAGTGGCAAATAATGGCGCAGATTTCTCGTAAACATTATCCATCTCGGCTTTAATTTGCGTGGACGCATTACCTTTCAAATGCAAGAATTTAATGGCGGCTCGATATTCGACTTTTTCCATCTTTACTGAAACACTTACATAGACTGACGTAAGCGATTGATAAACAACAACTGAGCATCTGATATGGATGAAATTTTCAAGGTTATCTTTCAGCGCATGCGCAAATGCATTACCAGAATATATTTGACGAGTAGCGCCATCTTCACGTTGAGGCTGGAAACTTTTCAGACTAGCCTTGTACGAGGGTGGTTGACGGTGAATTTTTGTTTTTATCATTTTAACTTCAGTAGAGCTGATATTTATTGACATCATTGCACTTTAAGTTTCACGTGTTCATATTGTATATGTATCTGGTGATTATGCCCTTTTGTGTCAGTCGATTAAACACTGAGGCAAATTTGACGATAATCCAGGTCAACATTGATGGAAATACTGTAACTTCTTACAGTTTGGTTTGATACTGGGGGGTTGGTGGTGTCGGTATGCACGTAAGAACTTATACTGTACTGTAAGTGTAAGTACACTGTAAGTACTGTGTAAGTACACTTAACACAGTTGTACACTGTACTATAGTACACACAACTGTAAGAAGTTATACTGTACTGTACTGTACGGTAATTACTGGCCTAATTAATATAAAATAAGTCTTGACAAATGGCGGAGGTGCATAATTTTAAAAAGAAAATAAATTATGTGTTACATCGGCGCGCGCAAGTTCGTCCCCCGCTAAAAATTCGAAAATATATTACATGAATTTCATACAGCGAAAAAAACGTTCACTTTTTCCTCTTGTGTTTTGTGGTATCTCTTTTTAAAAACTAGCAGTAGTCGTCCAGCAGGTGGATTCCAGCGTCCCTGGTATCTTGCTTCCGTCGTCCTGATGTCCTGGTGAAACCTCTCTCCTTGTTCGTCGCTTACTGCACCCACATTTTCCGGAAAAATATCCAAATGGAAGTGTAAAAAACGCATTTTTAAACATGTGCGACACCCTAGTATTTCACAGGCTTTCAAGAGTTGAGGTTTTTGTAGTTGTCATCTTTCTTGTTGCCCAGAAATCCTTTCGCTACATTTACAAAATTTAATTTTTCTTGAAAACGGAAATTAGCTAGAAGCTTCTTTATTTGAGGTCCAATAAACATGCCTCCTTTTAGTTTTGCATCACTTAATTGAGGGAAATATTCCTTTTAGATACTTGAAACCATTATCTTATTTGTCCAAGGCTTTGACATTAGTCCAAGCTTAATATGGAGAGGTGGAAGAGCCCAACTTTTATCTTGATCTTCAATTTGGCACAATTTATCTTGATCTTCAATATGAAAGATAAATCGTCCGGTTATATAACAAAACTAATCCGCTGGATTTTTGCAAGAACTTGCCATTTTATATAAAATCGACTTAAACACTTGACTATACTGTAAACGAGGCAGAAACAAATTAAACCAGAAAACTATAAAACTTAAAGGTTGGTAGAATACTGTGGAAATACCCCCTCTACGGTCTTGAGGTAATTCCTACATTGTCCAGTCCAAAGTCAGGTACAATTCATTTCAATTACCCCATGATATAGAGGAGAAGCAGGTACAGAAACAAACTAAACCAGAAAACTATAAAACTTAAAGGTTGGTAGAATACTGTGGAAATACCCCCTCTACGGTCTTGAGGTAATTCCTACATTGTCCAGTCCAAAGTCAGGTACAATTCATTTCAATCACTCCATGATATAAAGGAGAAGCAGGTACTTGAAAATGGGACGTGCTAGGCCATTTCTGTGAAAATGTGTTTTAAAAACTACCTAAATGAAACGCAAAAGGAGCATTTTCATCAATGTTGTAATTAACATTGATCACCCAAAGTTCTTGGAAAGATTTGTGTGTGGAGGTGGATGAAACCTCCGCTAATCACTTCTATCGATAGTCAAAAGTACATTGGTTAACAGCTTTTTGGGACTTTGAAGGAATTCTAGTTCATTATTTATCGTGTGGGCACGCCATCAGAAAGTTCGCCTTACTGAAAGTTCTCCAGGCATTAAAGGAAAAAAGTGCAGAGGAAATTGAGCTCGTTTGTCTGATAACGCTGTTGTGAAGGAGTCGCTGGCAGGATAATTACAGGCCCTCCTCGTGGATGCACCAAAGAGTTTACACGAAATGGTTTAGCCTGTTCGAAAAGTAAAAGTGTTTCAAACGAATCCCATATATTTCCTCCAATGTTATGGACAATGACACGTCCATAGTCCAAGTCCATAGCCCAACAAGTAGTTTTTTGGATGGGTTTCTCTTATAATGGACCAACAATAATCTCCTAACATGTTTTCATCCCAAAATCCTTGATGTCCTGTTCTTCTAAAATCTTTAAACCTTGATGAAAACTTTCCCCCCTGTTCGTCACTCACACTTCTTAATTTTTCTGCGAAAAAACTCAAATGCGAGTGCAGCAAATGAATCTTCCCATCTGTTGACAATTTTTCAATAAATCAGCAACAATATCTTTATAATTTTCACTCTTATTTCCCAAAAATTCTTCGACGATCATTTTGAATGACTTCCAACCAGCTGTTTCTTCAAACTGAGGATCTTTTACAACTTTACGTTTTATAGTCAATAGTTATATACGTCAAATAGTTTACACGAAATGGTTTAGCCTATTCGAAAAGTAAAAGTGTTTCAAACGAATCCCATATATTTCCTCCAATGTTATGGACAATGACAAGTCCATAGTCCAACAAGTAGTTTTTTCGATGGGTTTCTCTTATAATGGACCAGCAGTAATCTCCTGACATGTTTTCATCCCAAAATCCTTGATGTCTGTTCTTCTAAAATCTTTAAACCTTGATGAAAACTTTCCCCCCTGTTCGTCACTCACACTTCTTAATTTTTCTGGGAAAAAACTCAAATGCGAGTGCAGCAAATGAATCTTCCCATCTGTTGACAATTTTTCAATAAATCAGCAACAATATCTTTATAATTTTCATTCTTATTCCCCAAAAATTCTTCGACGATCATTTTGAATGACTTCCAAGCAGCTGTTTCTTCAAATTGAGGATTTTTTACAACTTTACGGGTCTGTGGGCCAACAAATATCCCCTCTTTCAGTTTTCCTTCTGTAATACTTGGAGAAATTTTTTGTAAATACAGGACAGCATCACTATTTTTGTTTAGCGCGTTCATAACTCCGAATTTAAGGTGTAAAAGGGGCAGGTTCCGAAGGGGCTCGTTTCGAAAAGGCCATTCTTTTCGGACAATAATGATGCTCTCTGCTATCCCTCAGATAAAAGAAACAAGAGTATTTTGTTTAAACACCCTGCAATCTCAATAACAAACTGACGACTTTCAGGTGGCTGCACAGTTTCCATTGGTGTTATTCATACTTTATTAAATTCCTTAAAGTACACATCGTTTCATAGCTCTCTTTACAATTCACTGTGTCCTATTGGTATAGACTGTTTCTTATTTTCGTTGTGTAATAAAACAGTTTTCAGACTATATTTTGAAGAGTCTACGAATAAGCGCCACTCTGTTTTATTATAGTTTTGATTTATTGCTTCAAAAAGTCCCGGGATATCAGTCATCATCAATCAGTCCTCTGCATCCACTGCTGGATATAGGCCTCCCCCATTTCTGCCCACCATCTTCTATCTTGAGCGCTTTGCATCCAGTTTGTGGTTATTCTTTTGATATCGTTCGTCCACCGCGTGGGAGGTCTTCCCCTGCTTCTTTTGTCAGCTCTTGGTCTCCACTCGAGCAGCCCCCTTGTCCATCGTCCATCTGTCATGCGGGCCACATGTCCAGCCCAATTCCATTTGAGCTTAGCCACCTGATAGATAACATCCGTGACTCCCGTTCTCTCTCGTAAGTCCTCATTTCTAACGTGGTCACGAAGTGACACACAGAGCATCGATCTTTCCATCTTACGTTGTGTTATTCTAAGCTTCTTAGCAGATGTGACTGTCAGAATTAAAGTTTCGGCGCCGTAGGTCATAACCGGCAAAATACACTGATTAAAAAAGTCGGCGATGACTGGTTCTCACAAGACACCCAATTCTCACTTATGGCTCCACGTGCCACACCCCGGGCAACTGCATCGACCTGCAGGCTAAACTAAATGAGGATAGCCAGATATGGTGAAACCGCAGCGTCTGACCCAGAATGGGCGGCTGCAAACAGCGTCTGTTCTTCAGCGTCTGTTCTTCCCTTATGAAAATGCCAGGTATAAAGACTCAAGGACCCCAGGCGAGTAGATGATTATCTTCAGAATCTCGCACTGATGCTAAATCAGTCTATCCCATGGATTCTGGGGGGGACAATCATTTTCATGATTGCTGGGTTGTCTTCATAACCCTGGTGAACCAAATGGAAGTTATACGTTATCTCCTGATGACCACTGGAGTAAAACGATTCTACAGCTTTCACAAAACACATTAGACGCCCACTTTTTATATTGATTCTCAACAGGAAATCCAAAATAATGAAGATATGCCCTCTTAAACAAATCTACGAGTCTTCTTTTTTTTATAATATTAACTGCCCACACACGTAGCAAAAACGATCAGAACTTTGTTTACCCTTTCTATTCGACATTTTAATTCAATTTGAAATCAGATATTTGTTGTTTGAATCGAATAAATATTAAACTGAAATCACCATGTAGGGTAGTTGAAAAAAAAAATATTTGGCTGTATAAAAAAAATGTGCCACGATGAAGAAAAAGTTAAAATCTGCAAATAGTGTTATCAGTGCGTTATAAGAAACAATCATGCTGTACTTTGGACTCGTGCATTATTAACAGCAATCACTCACTCGTAATTTCCTTTATTTTTCAGGTAAGTGCGCATAGGCGTAATCCGACCTCGCGAGTGAGTGACAGTGTTGTGAATGAAACACGAACCTGCTTTTGCTGAACGAATGAGTCAAATTTAAGGTAAGTGAAATTTTCTTGTTTAAAAGTTACAGTTTGTATTAATTTATTCTTTCCTGTTGTGACCATCACGAAAATTTTTAGTCACACTTGATTCCATTCAGGTGTTTCCGTAACATTTTGCCTAGAACTTCTCTTTTGTCACTTGTGCCTCGTATTTCATTTAAAAATTCGTTAGAAACTAACAGGGATCTTAAGTTCAGAAGGTTTCTACTATGCAACATCTCGTGTTTGTGTTCCTATCATGGCAATTGTTATCAACTGACAATTCTAGCTGTACTGTTACTAATATGCAGTTTAGCAGCTCATTTGAGATTATAAACTCTTTATTTTTGGCATAAGAAAAGTTACAATTTGTATTAATCTTAAAATATGTTTTTGGTTAATCGATTTTACGTCGATTTGTATGCTTAAATAAGTGGTGGTTCTAATTTATTCTTTCCAGTTGTGACCATCAGGAAAATTTTTAGTCACACTTGATTCCGTTCAGGTGTTTCCGTAACATTTTGCCTAGAACTTCTCTTTTGTCACTTGTGTCTCGTATTTCATTTAAAAATTCGTTAGAAACTAACAGGGATCTTAAGTTCAGAAGGTTTCTACTATGCAACATCTCGTGTTTGTGTTCCTATCATGGCAATTGTTATCAACTGACAATTCTAGCTGTACTGTTACTAATATGCAGTTTAGCAGCTCATTTGAGATTATAAACTCTTTATTTTTGGCATAAGAAAAGTTACAATTTGTATTAATCTTAAAATATGATTTTGGTTAATCGATTTTACGTCGATTTGTATGCTTGAATAAGTGGTGGTTCTAATTTATTCTTTCCCGTTGTGACCATCACGAAAATTAGTAGTCACACGTGATTCCATTCAGGTGTTTCCGTAACATTTTGCCTAGAATTTCTCTTTTGTCACTTGTCTCTCGTATTTCATTTAAAAATTCGTTAGAAACTAACAGGGATCTTAAGTTCAGAAGGTTTCTACTATGCAACATCTCGTGTTTGTGTTCTTATCATGGCAATTGTTATCAACTGACAATTCTAGCTGTACTGTTACTAATATGCAGTTTAGCAGCTCATTTGAGATTATAAACTCTTTATTTTTGGCATAAGATTTCTTCCTGTCTTTTGCTCCAGAATTCTTTTAAATTTAATGTTTCTTGTATATATCCTTTTCTGAGTCGAATATTTAAACTTTTTTCCCCAACTTTTCTGCTGGTACTTGTACATATGTTATGATTAATTTGCTGAATATATTCTACCAATTTAATATTTATTTTGGGATCTGTGCAATCATATATTCTTTCTGTCTTCATTTGTTGTGATTCTCACAATTTTATTTGCCAGACCAAATATTTTCCTGGGTATTTTTCTATCCTACGTGTCTGTTATATATCGTTTTTGATTCCATGGCTTGACTGCACGAATCACTATGAATATAATTGACTTTTTAAAAGCTTTCCATTATTGATCTTCGAATAATATTTTTGGGTTTTAAGGTTTTTAGTGTCCTGTGGTACACGATACTATTCCCCACTAAAACTACGTTTTCTTAAGAAAGCGGTGGTGTTTATCATTATTATTTTATATTTTAAAATGGTCACCGCTACACGAGAAAAAATGGCCCAGGACTGTTAAGCACCGCTATTTGACTTAACGGTCTCTAGGATACCAACGCCATCTGGTTTGCATAGACAACGTTTTAGTTACGTCATCCACCGCTACATTACGGCCGTTATATAACGGCAAGTGCCTCTTATGAAATCGTAGCTTAATATCCTTTTCTCATATCATTTTGTTTAAAAATGGATCTAATTAAAAAGAAACACATTACTTTAAAGTTTTTTGTAGTTTTGTTCTACTGTTACAGTTCTTTGGCATTATATCGTATATTTCTTCTTGTTTTTTTATTATTTCTTGTCGTGCAGTATATTCTTTGATTGATTTATCTTACGTACAGTTTTCTTATTTAAAATGAGTCATAAACCTCTATAAAGTCAAAGTCTTTATTATTTCTTATAGCCATGTTTACCTGCGTTTGAACTGTATTTTTAAAGTAAATAAACAATTATAAATATTCACGTTTTTCACGAGAAATATGTCCCCTACAAGAAATTATTCTTCGTTCTATTAAAATCACAGTTTTTGGGTGTAATATCGCTCATATCTCCAACACTTCTGTCATTTTCTTCATTAGAGATCGAGATAAAAATCTGGTGGTATTTTTACGATATTCATTCGATTAGTTTGCGATTCTGCAGCTCGCTGGACGATGTATTCGCTCTTTGATCGTTCCATTCGTCGTCCTGAAAGTCATCAACTGCGTCACAACTTGATTAACTTTTGAGTGTTCTGATCACGCGGTTAAGGACCTCCTTCATCCTCTGCTTTGATTATTCTGATCATCGGCGCAGTATAAAATTCTTTGCTTGCACTACCATTTCCTTAATCGTATTACTCGATTTTACCAGAGACTTGTTTAAATTTATTTTAAATGCAGTGGGTCAATATTCCCATTTCAATGCTTTTGTGGTAGCGAATGAGGGGTAAATACGTGTTTTTTTATTGCTTTTCTTAGCTTCAAAGGAATTTCCATTTTTTTTAATGAGTTTTCTATAGATATGATAATGGGGTATTATAATAATAACAGTTTGGATCGAAGATTTTTGCTATCATGTTACGGCCCGATAACAGGGAAAGGGCTACCACAGAGCTTAATCCTTTTGATATCTAAGATATCTGGGATAAGTCAATGTTCCCCTTAGAGGGAGTGCGAATGCCGTTAGGCTAAAATCCATAGTGTTAGGTTGTCAACTGGATTTTCTGCCATTCTTGACTATCTTCGACATTTATTTCTGTAAAATATAATATAAACTTAATCTTCGAAATGATCCCCCTCACCCTCAATACTCTTTCGCTACGTGGATATTTAGTTTTACGCTACTGGTGATGGCTCACCAGAATATACTTTAGCTTTTCCCTTTGGATTATCGTTGAGGATTTACTTTTCGCCACAGGTCACAATCTTATGAAGGAAGTTCATTTTCTTACATGTGGAGGGCAATGACAGAACAAGATCAGGCCGTCCCCCTTGTTTTCTTTTTTTTTGAAGATTAGAGACACATCAGACACTGATGTTATTAGCGACCGGACCTATACTGTATCGTGCGCTCCGAACTTCCATATCCTCTGTTATCCAGGTCATCTTGCGGCCCGATAACATGGAAAGGGCCACCACAGAGCTTAATCCTTTTGATATCTAAGATATCTGGGATAAGTCAATGTTCCCCTTGGAGGGAGTGCGAATGCCGTTAGACTAGAATCCATAGTGTTAGGTCGTCAACTGAATTTTCTGCCATTCTTGACTATCTTCGACATTTATTTCTGTAAAATATAATATAAACTTCATCTTCGAAATGACCCCCCTCACCCTCAATACTCTTTCGCTACGTGGATATTTGGTTTTACGCTACTGGTGATGGCTCACCGGAATATACTTTAGCTTTTCTCTTTTTTGGATTATCGTTGAGGATTTACTTTTCGTCACAGGTCACAATCTTATGCAGGAAGTTTATTTTCTTACACGTGGAGAACAATGACAGAACAACATCAAGCCGTCTACCCTTGTTTTCTTTTTTTTAAGATTAGAGACTGATCGGACACTGATGTTATTAGCGACCGGACCTATAGTGTATCGTGGACTCCGAACCTCCACATCCGCTGTCATCAAGGTCATCTTGCGGTCCGATAACATGGAAAGGGCCACCAAAGAGCTTATTTTTTTTGATATCTACGATATCTGGGATAAGTCAATGTTCCCCTTGGAGGGAGTGCGAATGCCGTTAGGCTAAAATCCATAGTGTTAGGTTGTCAACTGAATTTTCTGCCATTCTTGACTATCTTCGACATTTATTTCTGTAAAATATAATATAAACTTCATCTTCGAAATGACCCCCCTCACCCTCAATACTCTTTCGCTACGTGGATATTTGGTTTTACGCTACTGGTGATGGCTCACCGGAATATACTTTAGCTTTTCTCTTTTTTGGATTATCGTTGAGGATTTACTTTTCGTCACAGGTCACAATCTTATGCAGGAAGTTTATTTTCTTACACGTGGAGAACAATGACAGAACAACATCAAGCCGTCTACCCTTGTTTTCTTTTTTTTAAGATTAGAGACTGATCGGACACTGATGTTATTAGCGACCGGACCTATAGTGTATCGTGGACTCCGAACCTCCACATCCGCTGTCATCAAGGTCATCTTGCGGTCCGATAACATGGAAAGGGCCACCAAAGAGCTAAATCTTTTTGATATCTGGGATAAGTCAATATTCCCCTTGGAGGGAGTGCGAATGCCGTTAGGCTAGAATTCATAGTGTTAGGTCGTCAACTGAATTTTCTGCCATTCTTGACTATCTTCGACATTTATTTTTGTAAAATATAATATAAACTTAATCTTCGAAATGATCCCCCTCACCCTCAATACTCTTTCGCTACGTGGATATTTAGTTTTACGCTACTGGTGATGGCTCACCGGAATATACTTTAGCTTTTCTCTTTTTTGGATTATCGTTGAGGATTTACTTTTCGTCACAGGTCACAATCTTATGCAGGAAGTTTATTTTCTTACACGTGGAGAACAATGACAGAACAACATCAAGCCGTCTACCCTTGTTTTCTTTTTTTTAAGATTAGAGACTGATCAGACACTGATGTTATTAGCGACCGGGCCTATAGTGTATCGTGGACTCCGAACCTCCACATCCGCTGTCATCAAGGTCATCTTGCGGTCCGATAACATGGAAAAGGCCATCAAAGAGCTAAATCTTTTTGATATCTACGATATCTGGGATAAGTCAATGTTCCCCTTGGAGGGAGTGCGAATGCCGTTAGGCTAGAATTCATAGTGTTAGGTCGTCAACTGAATTATCCGCCATTCTTGACTATCTTCGACATTTATTTCTGTAAAATATAATATAAACTTAATCTTCTAAATGACCCTCCTCACCCTCAATACCCTTTCGCTACGTGGATATTTAGTTTTACGCTACTGATGATGACTTACCGGAATATACTTTAGCTTTTCCCTTTTTTGGATTATCGTTGAGGATTTACTTTTCGCCACAGGTCACAATCTTATGCAGGAAGTTTATTTTCTTACACGTGGAGAGCAATGACAGAACAACATCAAGCTGTCTACCCTTTTTTTCTTTTTTTTTCAAGATTAGAGACACATCAGACACTGATGTTATTAGCGACCGGACCTATAGTGTATCGTGGACTCCGAACCTCCACATCCGCTGTCATCAAGGTCATCTTGCGGTCCGATAACATGGAAAGGGCCACCAAAGAGCTAAATCTTTTTGATATCTGGGATAAGTCATTGTTCCCCTTGGAGGGAGTGCGAATGCCGTTAGGCTAGAATTCATAGTGTTAGGTCGTCAACTGAATTTTCGGCCATTCTTGACTATCTTCGACATTTATTTCTGTAAAATATAATACAAACCTAATCTTCGAAATGATCCACCTCATCCTCAATACTCTTTCGGCACGTAGATATTTAGTTTTATGCTACTGGTGATGGCTCACCGGAATATACTTCATCTTTTCCCTTTTTTGGATTATTGTTGACAATTTACTTTTCGTCACAGGTCACAATCTTATGCAGGAAGTTCATTTTCTTACATCTGGAGAGCAATGACAGAACAACATCAGGCGGTCTACCCTTGTTTTCTTTTTTTTTTTTAAGATTAGAGACACATCAGACACTGATGTTATTAGCGACCGGACCTATAGTGTATCGTGCGCTCCGAACTTCCACATCCGCTGTCATCAAGGTCATCTTGCGGCCCGATAACATGGAAAGGGCCACCACAGAGCTTAATCCTTTTGATATCTAAGATTTCTGGGATAAGTCAATGTTCCCCTTGGAGGGAGTGCGAATGCCGTTAGGCTAGAATCCATAGTGTTAGGTCGTAAACTGAATTTTCTGCCATTCTTGACTATCTTCGATATTTATTTCTGTAAAATGTAATACAAACTTAATCTTCCGTCACCCTCAATACTCTTTCGCTACGTGGATATTTAGTTTTAAGCTACTGGTGATGGCTCACGGGAATATACTTTAGCTTTTCTCTTTTTTGGATTATCGTTGATGATTTACTTTTCATCACAGGTCACAATCTTATGCAGGAAGTTTATTTTCTTACGCGTGGAGAGCAATGACAGAACAACATCAAGCCGTCTACCCTTGTTTTCTTTTTTTTCAAGATTAGAGACTGATCAGACTCTGATATTATTAGCGACCGGACCTATAGTGTATCGTGGGCTCCGAACCTCCACATCTGCTGTCATCAAGGTCATCTTGCGGTCCGATAACATGGAAAGGGCCACCAAAGAGCTTATTTTGTTTGATATCTACGATATCTGGGATAAGTCAATGTTCCCCTTGGAGGGAGTGCGAATGCCGTTAGGCTAGAATTCATAGTGTTAGGTCATCAACTGAATTTTCTGCCATTCTTGACTATCTTCGACATTTATTTCTGTAAAATATAATACAAACCTAATCTTCGAAATGATCCACCTCATCCTCAATACTCTTTCGCTACGTGGATATTTAGTTTTACGCTGCTGGTGATGGCTCACCGGAATATACTTTAGCTTTTCTCTTTTTTGGATTATCGTTGAGGATTTACTTTTCGCTACAGGTCACAATCTTATGCAAGAAGTTTATTTTCTTACATGTGGAGGGCAATGACAAAACAACATCAAGCCGTCTACCCTTTTTTTCTTTTTTTCAAGATTAGAGACACATCAGCCACTGATGTTATTAGCGACCGGACCTATAGTGTATCGTGCGCTCCAAACTTCCACATCCTCTGTTATCAAGGTCATCTTGCGGCCCGATAACATGGAAAGGGCCACCACAGAGCTTAATCCTTTTGATATCTAAGATATCTGGGATAAGTCAATGTTCCCCTTAGAGGGAGTGCGAATGCCGTTAGGCTAAAATCCATAGTGTTAGGTTGTCAACTGAATTTTCTGCCATTCTTGACTATCTTCGACATTTATTTCTGTAAAATACAATATAAACTTAATCTTCGAAATGATATGGCTCACCGGAATTAACTCTAGCTTTTCTCTTCTTTGGATTATCATTGAGGATTTACTTTTCGTCACAGGTCACAATCTTATGCAGGAAGTTCATGTTCTTACATGTGGAGAGCAATGACAGAACAACATCAAGCCGTCTACCCTTGTTTTCTTTTTTTTTCAAGATTAGAAACACATCCTCCTGGGCTCCGAACCTCTACATCCGCTCTTATCAAGGACATCTTGCGGTCCGATTACATGGAAAGAGCCACTCCAGAGCTTAATCTTTTTGATATCTAACATATCTGGGATAAGTCAATGTTCCCTTTAGAGGGAGTGCGAATGTCGTTAGGCTAAACATCCATAATATTAGGTTCCCTTAACTTAATTCTTTGCCTTTTTGACTGTCTTTGATATTTATTTAAGAAAAGGGTAAATCTTCGAAGTATTCTCTCTCACTTTCCGTACAGGTAACTGTGAAAACCCAAATCGAAAAAAAGCGTCTATTATTTTTTTTTTAGGAATAGAGGCGCATCAGCAACTGTGGTGATTAGCGATTGAACTTACGGCTTAACGCGGGCTTTGAACCAAATTACGTTTTTAGAATGTACTCCACTATTACTTTCAAGATAGAATGAAAATTATCGTATTATTTATCACTTGTGGTTGTAATTGTGCTATGATTTTAAGTTCTCACACCCTTAGTGGACAATCCTTTACTTCTTGAATAATAGAAAAATCGACATTATAACATTACCATTCCAAAAAATAACCTCTCACGTAAAATTCTATATATCAAACTCAGGATAATATATTCGATGCCACAGAATATGTGCATAATTCATTTTTATCATGTAGGACATTTAAAGTTTTATTAAACTTTATATTACATACGTGCTAGTGTTCTTTTATAAACTATTTTATTTTCTTTGTGACATTAAAACGGGTGGGGCAAGTATAAGCTACCTTTCTAATTATTTGTAACTTTTAAAAGAAACAAGACAGATTTTTTTTTGTAACATGTTTATTCCGTGCTTAAATTTTGTATTAATTAATTTTTTAAATATAAAGGGTCCTTTAAATTGAACGGTTTTTTAATTCTTGAAGAATTTACATTGATTTCAAAAAACTTTTTATTGATAACAGTAGTTTCTACGGTTTTTATATACCCCAGCTGAAGGTTGTTAATTATTGTTTATTTAGGTAAGAGTTAATCAGGAAAAATCATAAAAAAATCTGTCACGTCCGCTTTTAGAAATATTTATTTACTTAAAAATGAATTTGAATAATAAAAAAAAAATAAAATGGCTAATTTTCGCCTTTTTTTATATTTTTTTTGGTCTGTTTCTTTTGCAATGGACCAACAGTAATCCCCTAACATGTTTTCATCTCAAAATCCATGGTGTCGTTCTTCCAAAATTTTTATATCTTGGTGAAAACGTCCCCCCTGTTCGTCACTCATACTTCCTAAGATTTCAGGGAAAAAAACTCAAATGCGAGTGCAGGAAATTAATCTTCAATTACACGTTCACTCCCATCTGTTGAAAATTTTTCAATAAATCAGCAACAATATCTTTATAATTTTCACTTTTTTTTATTTCCCATAAATTCTTCAACAACCGTTTTGAATTCCGTTTTGGCTTCCAAGCAGCTTTTTCATTAACAGATAAAAAACTTTCCAACTGAGGATATTTTGATAATTGTAAATCTCTTATAGATTATTTAGTTCGGCTTCTTGGTTAATCAAATGTGGAGTGTTTCCTTGAGGTGAGAATTCATCAGAATCACTAGAAATTTAACTTCAACATCACTTTAATTGCCATTTTTTACTATATTTTGACTCGAATTACCTGGACAAATTGGATATGGAAGATTCTTCGAATGTAAAATTGGCTTAATAAGAGACGGAATTTCGGTATAAGGAATTTTGTATCATATCCCACTGTCTTCGTAACACAAAAATAAGAGTCATTTTCATGATTACTAGGTTCTCTCTATTATATTGGTGAACCCAATGGAAGGTATACGGTATCTCCTGATGACCACTCTAGACGCCCTCTTTTTATATTGGTTCGCAACACGAAATCCAAAGATATGCCTTTTTTAACGAACCTACAATGGGTTTTCCTTTTTTTTAAATGTTCATAAAGGTCCATAAATTGTCCACAAACTTAGCAAAAACGATCAGAATTTTATTTACACTTTCTGTTCGATATTTTAATTCAATTTGAAACAAGATCTTTGTTGTGTGAATCGAATAAATAAATATTAAACTGAAGTCACCACTTAGGGTAGTTGAAAAAAATAACAGATGACGTGGTCGAATATTTCTGCTAACATTTTAGGGTTTAAGGAAGGCAACATATTAATAAAAAAGCTAAAATTTGTTAAACTATTGTATGTGATTTAAACATGAGATAGATTATCTGCCAGATCACCTCTTGCCGCGCCACACAGCTCTTTTGTTAAAATGTTGGATGACTCGAATAATTTCGTCTTTTAGTTCAGGAATCGATTGCGGATTGTTCTTATAGACCTGGCTTTTCACGTAACCCAAAAAAAAATAGCCCAACGTTACTAAATCATATGATCTTGGTGCCCAATTAATATCACCGATTCTTGCAATAATTCGCCTAGCAGAGTGAGGTGTAGCGCCATCCTGTTGGAATCACATATCCTCCCACCTTTCAATTCAGCCCACAAAAATCCAGTTATCATCTCGCTATATCACTCATTCACAGTTACAGCTTCACCAGCAGCAATTCGAATGAAATACGGTCCAATTATACCTCCTGACCGTCATGCTCACCAAACAGTGACTCGTTTAGGGCGTAAAGGTTTCTCATGAATTAGTCATGGATTTTTCTCATTCCAAATGCGGCAATTTTGTTTATTATCATAGCCACCCATTTCAAAATTTGCTTCATCTGAAAAGAATATGACGCACAATAAAATGTGGCCAAAACAAAACCTGATACGGGTGGGGTTGGGTTCTTTTTCATCCTTTTGTTCTTATTTCATGTAGTGTGGGAATGCCTGTGCTGAATGTTGTGACGGTTTTTCTTTTTCTAAAATTTCTATTTTCTTTTCTTGGGTTTGACCCACACACAAGCACTGCTTTCTGGGTTATAGGTTAGTATTCTTGTTATATCAGCGTAGGATCTAGACATACAGGCTGTCTGGTTTTATATTGTAAATTATTGTATTGTATACTGTAAAAATTGTATTTTGAAGATCTTAATAATAATAATAATAAGGAAAAAAAATTGCCTCCACCCTTGACTAATATTTTTCAAAAATTGACGAAGCGTATAGTTACAAATTATTTTTATATTTACAATATATATATACAAAATCATCTTTTTGTTGATGTCAAGTTTTCATCGTTTTTCTCCTTCGTCGTCGACAATTAATCCCAGAACAAAACTGCTTGCTCAAACTTGGATAATTAATTGTCTTTCCTTTTGGGAGTTTTCACTGTTCTTATAAATCAGGAACATACGAAATTCGTCGGGTTTTGGTATCGACGTTTGTTTCGATAAAGGCGCGGTAAAAATGCTTTTAACTGTTTCTAACCCTTACTTAATGTCATTCGGAAACACTGAGTTACTACAATTGAATAAAAGGGAGAAGAAAAAAGAGTATATTGAATTTATTTAGCGGACTGCTTTAGCGGATGAATAATTTACAAAGGAAAAACTTGTGCAGTGAACTAACACATTGGTCAATAAGTCCCCGGTCTGATATATAGATGGCGTCAGTTAGGAAAAATCCTTACCAGTGGCTTCAAATGTCATGTGTCAAAATTTCATGACAATCTGTCTACTAGTTTCTGAGTTGTGGTTTAAGGGATGTTGTTATTTTCAAAACAATGGAATCAAAATAATTTTTGTGTGTTGATTAAGCATTGCTTTTTGATGAAGAAAAACACCGTTGAAGCAAAACATTGGCTTGATAATCATTACCCGGGCTTTGCCTCAGGAAAATCAACTATAATTGGTATGCTAAATTCTAACGTATAAGCACCGACGATGCTGAATGTTCTGGACGTCCAAATGATGTGGTTTCACCAGATAACAGAAAAATCACAAAACTTTCTTAGAATAGAAACAAAACAAAAATTTAGAATAGAATAATCTTTGACATTACAGTAGATAAATCTACTGCAAATAACCAGAGAAATAATTGCGAGCCTCTTTCTATAGTGAACACGCTATATTTCATTTTAAATTTAGTTAAAAATTCAGCCTGTCACACAGCCTGTGTGTTTTATAGACGTCGAATAAGTCTACTAAAGCTACAGCAAAAAAAGTTCAGCCTCAGAACCTCTAAATTATATCACTTATATTAAAAAAAACTTGCTTCCCACACTCTTTTGACTGGTCTATCTGTTTGCATTCTTGTAAGTTGTTCGAACCACCTTGGCTGACAATCTTCTATTCTTTTGAGAATGGTTGGACTTGTACAGGGTTTTCCAATAAGAACGCCGGTTTTGAGTTTTAAATAAAACATATATATATATATATATATATATATATATATATATATATATATATATATATATATATATATATATATATATCATATATATCATATATATATATATCATCATCATCATCATCATCATCATCATCAGCCCGTATCGATCCACTGCAGGATGAAGGCCTCTTCAGCATGCTTCCAACCCTCACGGTCCTGGGCTGTCCTCTGCCACTCGGGTCCAATATACTTAACGATGTCATCAATCCATCGTGCTTTCGGTTTTCTTCGCGGACGTTTGCGATCAAGCGGTATCCACTCCAGGATTACCTTCGTCCATCTGTCGTCCCATCGCCTCGCTATATGACCTGCCCATCTCCATTTCAATTGTTTTACTCTTCCAATAATGTCACAGACTTTTGTTTGTTCCCTGATCCATGCACAGGACTTTCTGTCTCGTCTTGTAATGCCAAGCATACATCTTTCCATTCCCCTCTGTGTCACCCGAAGTTTTTGAATTGATTGCGATGTGAGTGTCCAGGTTTCACTTCCGTATGTCATAACGGGTAGAACGCACTGATCGAATACTTTTCTTTTCAGGCAAAGTGGGAGTCTGCTCTTAAACACTATGTTGAGCCTACCAAATGCCTGCCAGCCACATTTAACACGCCGTTCCACCTCCCGGGCGGTATTCCCCTCCATTGAAATCCTCTGCCCAAGATATATAAAGCTGTCCACAATCTCTAAATCCCTTCCTAAAACTGAAATTCTTCTGTCCTGAGCGAAGTTATTGAACATAACCTGACCCTTTTCCAGGTTTATTTTCAAGCCAAATGGTTCGCCAGCCCTTTGCAGTTCTTGTATGCATCTTTGCAACTCCTCTGGGTCTTGTGAAATGAGAATAATATCATTTGCAAATCTAAGATGGTTTAAGTTTGCACCATTGATCTTTACACCATCCTGTTCCCAATCCAGTTTACGGAATACTTCTTCAAGGCCAGCCGAGAAAAGAATAGGCGATATTGCGTCACCCTGCCGTACACCTCGTTCTATATTAATTCCCACTTCAAGATCATCAAGGTGAATTGTGGCTGTAGCTCTATCATATATCGATTCTAATAGGTTTACATAGGCTCTCTCTACACCTTGGCTAAGCAGTGCATCCATTATCGCATGCTTTGAGATGGAATCAAATGCTTTTTCGTAGTCGATAAAAGCCAAGCACAGTGGCATGGTGTATTCGTTATGCCTTTCTATGACCTGCTGTACAACCTGGATGTGATCCATTGTACTGAATCCACTTCTGAATCCTGCTTGTTCTCTTGGTTGTGCGTCATTCAGTTTTTTTAATATTCTTTTAGAAATTATCTTAGTGAAAACTTTGTACATCACTGATAGGAGGCTTATTGGACGGTAGTTCTTTAAATCTTCCTGTGCTCCTTTTTTATGTAAAAGGATCACTTCTGCATTTTTCCATAAGTCAGGTACTTTTTGTTCTTTGAGGCATTTTGAGTATAATTTTGCCAGTGTTTTATGTAACGTCCGACCACCAGCTTTTAGCATTTCGACAGTTACACTATCCTTTCCTGGAGCCTTGCCGTTCTTCATCAATTCTATAGCATTTGTTACTTCCTCCACTAGGATATCTGGCATTATATATTGTTCTTCCGTGGGTATTGCTGTCCCTGACTCGCTCTGATCTTCATATAACTGGGAATAAAACCTTCTGACAATCTCTAACATTTCGGTACGCGCCCTGCACATTGTGCCATCCTCACGCTTTAAAGCATATATTTGCGTTCTTTTGTTTCTCAGCTTCTCTTTAGCTTTGTTAATTCCTTTGTTTTCTTCCAGGGGTTTTTGCACTAGCTGCATGTTGAAACGGCGCGTGTCCTCTCTGATACGTTTCCTTATAGTTTTGCAGAGCTCAGTGTACTCGGCCCTGCCAAAAGGACTACCTGCATTTCTCATTGCTCGTTGTTTCTTCATTAAATCAATGGTCTCACTGGAGATTTTTGTTTGTTTGAGACATTTTTCTTCTGGTGCTATTGAAGCGGCCGTTTGAAGCACATTGTTGGCGATTTCTTCATATTGAACTGATATTTCCACCTCCTCTGGATCTTGTAACGCAGCAAACCGGTTTGACAAAGCAATCTCAAAATCGCTTCCTCTCTCCAGCAGTTTCCCAGAATCGCCTTTGCCCTTCTTTGATCTTACCACTCTTTCGCGCTCTCTTCAGTCGACAGTCAATCCGAACCCTTGCTCGTACCATTCGGTGGTCAGTTCCAACATTAAAATTGTTAAGGACAGTACAATTTGTAAATATTGTTTTATCGTTGGTCATAATGTAGTCAATTTTACTTGTGAACCCAGATGGACTTTTCCATGTCCATTTTCTGCTGATATTTTTCTTATAGAACGAATTCATAATGTACAGTTCTTGTTCTTCAGCAAAATCAACCAATCTGTCATCTCTATTGTCTCGCTCACCAGTTCCATATGGCCAGTTGCATTTTCGTCAGTTCTTGTTGTTCCAATTCTGGCATTAAAATCACCTATCAGTATTTTGTACCTACATTTCTCCTTGTATAAAAGCTGGGTCACATCATCATAAAATTCCTCAATTTCTTCATCCTTATGGCTTATAGTTGGTGCATAAGCTTGGACGATTTAAAGCCTAAACTTTTTATTCAGCTGAATGATGCATTGGGCTAGTCGGTCGGATGTACTTTCAAATTTTACTACACTGTCCTTCAGCTTTTGATTGATGAGGAATCCAATTCCACCACATCGGCCATTTTCCGTACCTCGAGTGTAGAGTATGTGTCCAGTTGGTATATATATATATATATATATATATATATATATATATATATATATATATATATATATATATATATATATATATATATATATATATATATATATATATATATATATATATATATATATTAACTAATGAAATAATTATAATTATGTGTTATCAGCATTTTTCCATCGTGCAATCCATCGTGCTTTCGGCCATCTTCGCGGACGTTTGCGATCAAATCATCGGTATCCATTCCAGGATTGCTTTCGTCCATCTGTTATCCCATCGCCTCGCTAGCTTCAATTGCTTGACTCTTCCAATGATGTCACAGACTTTCGTTTGTTTCCTGATCCAGGGCGCAGGACTTTCAGTCTCGTCTTGTAATGCCATACATACATCTTTCCATTTCCCTCTGTGCTACCCGAAGTTTTTTGAATTGATTGCGATGTGAGTATATATATATATATATATATATATATATATATATATATATATATATATATATATATATATATTTATATATTGTGTATATATATATATTGTGCCCCGCCTAAATCTCTCACCTACGTAGTGAGTACGTTACAATGTGGTCTAATAAAAGTTATTTTTGTTATTTTTAAATAAACTCATTATTGCCTGGACTAGACTATTTTCAATATTTCTGTTTTCCAAGCTGATTTTGATCATTTTCCTCGGTACTTTATCAGACCCCTTTCTAAACATAATGTAACCAGTTTGCACCAGTTATAAAATAATATATGTAAAAGATTTAAAATAGTTGTTTTATAAATATCGAATTAACTAAACGAATCGTAAATGGTTCAACCAAAGTAATTTTCCCTTGATAAATACCGAATTAGTTATCCGGATTGAGGGGCTTATATTCCCGTTTTGTGTGCGGTCGGTTTGGAAATTTTATTTTTGAGCGACAAGCGACTAGTTTTAATTGCAGCCGAATTTGGATAAAATACCGACTGGTAATTAAGTGTATTAGTTTAAATAAAAGCTTGTGTTAAAACAAAGAGAGTTTAATGAAATGAAATGGTTTTACTGCAGTTTTATGTCCATTAATTTGTTAACAATAAATTTGCTCACTTTCGCAGAACATTTCTATGTATAAATAAATGGAAAAAACTAGTTTACTCTGGAAAACATTAACCATATATTAATTCAATGCTGGATAATGGACTGTCACTAATTCAAAGAGTTCGTAATATTTTTTCCTGGTAATTTTCATTGGTGTAGTCTGTAATCAGGGGAAAGTTTATTTGATTTTGATTATAACCTTCTATTCAGAATTAATAAACATCAATTAGTGTATCCACGACGATGAAACGATGTATATGAGATATATTATACGTTTAATAATTAAAAGGGCTTGTCATTATTGTTATCAAACTTTTTATTGATCTTTATAATAAAATATTAGTCTTTTCTGAATCCAAATATATCTTTACAAAATGAATATACTGACCGTACAATATTTTACAAGGCCTCCTCAGCATGCTTTCAACTTTTACGGTTCTGGAGTCTGGTCTCTCGGGTCACTCGGATCCAATATACTTAACGATGTCATCATTCCATCGGGTTTTCGGTCTTCTTCGCGGACGTTTGCGACCAAGCGGTATCCACTCCAGAATTGCCTTGGTCCATCTGCCATCTCATCGCCTCGCCATATGTCCTGCCCATCTCCATTTCAATTGTTTTTTTTCTTCTAATGATGTTACACACCTTTATTGGTTCTTTGATTCATGTGCAGTGCTTTCTGTTTCATCTTATAATGCCAAGTATATATCTTTCCATTCCCGTTTGTGCTACCCGAAGTTTTTGAATTTTTTGCAATGTCAGTGTCCAGGTTTCCCTTCCGTATGTCATAACGGGCAGGACGCACTGATCGAAGACTTTTCTATTCAGGCATATAGCTGCCAGCTACATTTAACACGCCGTTCCACCTCCCTGACGGTATTCCTCTCCATTGAAATCCTGTGCCCAAAATATATAAAGTGGTCCACAATCTTCAAATCCCTTCGTAAAATTAAAAGTCTTCTGTCCTCAGCAAATTTATTGAACATAACCTGACTCTTTCTCAGGTTTATTTTTAAGCCAAATACCTCGCCAGCCCTTTACAGCTCTTGTATAAATCTTTGCAGTTCCTCAGAGTCTTGTGAACGGCGAACAATACCATCTGCAAATCTAAGATGGTTTAAATTTGCAATACTTCTTTAAAGCCAGGCCGAAAAATGAATAAACGGTATATATATATATATAGATATATATATATATATATATATATATATATATATATATATATATATATATATATATATATATATATATATATATATATATATATATATATATATATATATATATATATATATATATATATATATATATATATATATATATACTGTTCTGGAGTCTTGTTTTTCATCGATGTCACTTCCTAGATTGTGTGTTAACCACACAAATACCATTCTGTTCTAAATTAAATATTTAATGAATATTGTCTGTACATTCTACTCTATAAAATTTTAATAATTATTTTACTGGTTATTCTCAGCAGGCTCCTTGATAGTCAGCGATTGTTTTATTGTTGTGAATCCTGCTGTGTCTATAGAATATACACATTCTGATTAGTACGTTCGCTCTAAAAACAGGCTTACTATTATTTGTTCTAACTATTCCCAGTAGACTTCCTTATAGTAGAGTCAAAGATTATTCTCTTTTCAATCCAAATGTTTTAATAAATTTACTATATTCTAATTGGTGTAGATTGAGACTTTTTGTAGGTAAATTCAGTACGAAACGAACGCGTTCACTAGAGAAAGGGGCTCATAATTATTGTTCTTGCCAATCTCAGTAAGTAGACTTCTCTACAGTCAAGTTAAAGATATTCTGTTCTAAATTCTACAGTGTCAACAGTATTAATAAATTGTAGTTAGATTAGATAGGAAAACTAAGTTCGAAGACATTTACCACTAAACTGTGCTATTGCTAACCATGTTAGCATCATCAGGAGCATCAGTTAGAAGTTTAAAATAGAAGAGAAGTTTAAAACAGTGATTTGGTGTTTAGTGATAAATCTCTTCGAGTTTAGTGTTTCATACCGAAGGTTCCAATAGAATAATTGATAGATTAGACAGGGCCAATTTTTAGTATATTCAGTATGAAATAAATCGTTGTCATTCTAGAAAGAGGCTCGTAAATATTTTTCTGCCTATTTCCAATAGATTTTCCTACAGATAGATCAGAAGTAAATTGTAGATACTTTAGAGAAACGAACTTTTTTAGTAAATTGGGTACAAAACGTAACGCGTTCACTATAGAAACATGCTCGTTATAGTTTTTCTGGCGTTTCGAAGTAGATTTCTTTACAGTTCCGTTAAAGATTATTCTGTTGTAAATACTACAGTGTTAACAGAATTAATCAATTACAGTTAGTTCGGCCGGGGCTAATTTTCAAATCTCAAGTTAATTGGTCGGAAATTGTGAAAACATTCGAAAGGTTTTTTTTTATTGTCCAATCTGTCTTTGTTACTGGCTTCGGCCTCCTCTGCCTCCTTTTGTATTACCACTGAAGTTTCTGAATGCCGAGAACTCAATTCTTCGATCAACAGCTCAACACTGTGTGCATTAATCGCGTCCACATCTTCAAGGTTCAAGTCTGCAACACCTTCTCGGCGCAGTGACCCTACAAGTTCTAGTGTATCATCTTGTTTAGCAGCCTGTGCGTCAGATGTTGACGCACAGACACATGTATGTAGACCCTTTTGTATTATTGCATGCCGTGTTCGTGCTTTCTATTGCATTCATGACTTAGAATTTTCCCGGTGGTCTCTTTTATATTCCATTCTTTCGGTCTTGGGTTTTGTTAATTCTCTCATATATTAAATTATTTTCCTAGTTTTGTTGTTTATTCCTGCTGACTTTTCGACCTTTCGGCTTATCTACTGTTTCCTGCATTTCTTCGTCGGTGTATTGATTCAATGATCCCTTATTCTACTGTTTCCGTTTTATCTTCTATTTTAAACATTTAATTTTGCTAATTCTAAATGCTACTGAATAGAGAAGAGTGCGACGATGACGATGAGTGTTGACATTTCAAACAGTATTGCTCAGTGTCCTCACATTTCTTCCTCTTGGTCATTTTCTCCTCTGAATCATTTAGATTTTTATCAATAACTCTTTATGGGCATTTTGTTCTTTTACTTTTTGTTTTATTTCCTTTTTCAGCTTCTGGTTTTTCATGTTGTGTTTCTTCAATCTTCAAATCTATTAGGATGGTTTTAAAATTAATGGTTTATTAATATCACGAGATAAAGTGATATTAATGATAAATGATATAAAACTAAACTAAAAAATACTTTTAAAACCATCCTTGTAGACGTGAGGATCATTTCTTTCCCTTTTTATTTCGGTCTAATATCGATTGTCCGTAAATGTATTTGCAGAAGCCGTCAACCAACCTCTATTCGAACTATATAAATCTGGTTAGAGAAATACGTGTTAACCGTCTTTATACATCGTGTACATTAGGAAACTCCGAACTAAAAAAAAGTAGCCAGCTCTACCTGACGGAAAAATAAACTGGAAAAAATTTGGTGTAAATGTTATTTGATGGATTTATTTCCACATACTTCCTGGGTTTCTCTTGTTGTTTTTATCTATAGAAAACTGAGTTAAATATATTTGGACGTTTTGTTTGCTTGCTCGTTCTAATCTTGTTATTGAATGTAACTATGTATAAATATAATATATATATATATATATATATATATATATATATATATATATATATATATATATATATATATATATATATATATATATATATATATATATTGCTGCAGAAACGCTCATTTTGAATAGAAAGAGGGACATCGAGGACATTGTAAAGAAGGAAAGAAAAATCCTAGGCCCCAAACAAATAAATAGCACAACATACCGACTTCGAGAAAACCAAGAAATCAAACAATACACAGATATACATAGCGATATGAGAAAAAGAAGACTTAAGTTTTACGGACACATCAAACGGATGAATCCGAATAGGCTAACTAGACAAATAGTCGAATTTTATGAAAATAGGAGTAGAGCTAAAGTAGAAATAATTAAATGGATTGCGGCAATTAAAGAGGACCTAAGATCAGCAAATATTACACAAAGTGAAATTCAGGATAGAGGTTGTTTCAGACACAAGGTTAAGGTTTGGAAGGTTGGCCAGAGAGAAAAATGTAGGAAGACTGGAACAACTTGGTCTGACGAAAGGAAAAAAGCTCATAGCGAAAGAATGAAATTAGTATGGGCTCAAAGGAAGGCTAACAACAACAAACGCCTCTAATTGTACTTCGCGTGGTCCACCAGGGCCCACACGTGAATATAATAATAATATAATATATATATATATATATATATATATATATATATATATATATATATATATATATATATATATATATATATATATATATATATATATATATATATATATAGTAGATTTTAAGACTGGCCGACGTAAGGAAAAATTTTCTCTTCTACTTATTTGTACATTGTCATAGTCCATAGAATTTAACGTTTGCGTACATTTTATACATAGAATTTAACGTTTAGCAATATTATATTTTAGATAATTTACTGTCTTTTAGTCCCTGTGTAATGTACATTCTGTCAAAAAAGTACCGGGAATTTTTCAATAAAACACAAAATGTTTATTATTTATCCAAATTTATTGTATTACCTTCATAATAGGCCCCTTCCGAAATAATACACTGATGCCAACGAATAATCGAATTGTCTTCAGTTCTCGCCGCCAATTCTCTTTTGTGTCTTCTATCGGCTGAAAATGGGTGCCTCGAGGTGGTAATTTGAGTTTTGGAAAGAGAAAGAAGTCGGGCGGAGCCATATCAGGTGAATACGGTGGTTGTTTATATGATGGTATTTGTTGAGTTCTTGGCCAGCAATTCGTTCACAATGATAGCCTTGTGAGATGGTGCGTTATCATGATGCAAAATCCAAGAGTATTTTTCCCACAAATCTGGCCTTTTTCGACGAATTTGCTCACTGAAACAAAACATATTTTTATAGACTGAGAAACAAAACATATAGTATGTTTGTAGTGACTGTTAAACTCTTGCTATAACTGCAATAAATAGAGTGAACTGAGCAAAAAATTATTATGATTAAAAATGTTAAAGCCTACGAAATTAAACCGTTTGTTGCTTCTTGAACTAGTATACATTGCAGTATGCATTGCATATTGCAGTATGTATTGTAGTATCAACTAAGTGGTGATTTTTAGGGAACAAAAGGTTCAACACTTTATAAAATCGTTTGTAGTTGAAGATTCTTGGACAACAATTTTCTGAAACTTTATCAACTTCAGTGATTACCAGACATAATCAGTACCATGATTTGTAGGTTAATATTTTCTGTAACTACATAAAAATACAGACAATTTCCATTTAAGAAACGATTGACTCGATACGTCACTTATAATAAACTCAGTGAAACAAGTACTATCGTTTCATTAGCACATGTTCTATAAAATTTTAAAATGGATACGAGGATCTACATTCGATATGATCGTCTGTAGTATAAATTGTTAAGTTTGTGAATCGTGTAGTTTATAAATTATTTAATCGAACTCTTGTTGAAAGAGGTGTTGTTACACTATTGAAGATTATGGCACTTCCCTAAAGAATCAACTGAATATCGCGGTTATTTTTCTATGCTAGCCACGATTTTGGATGGAAACAGTTGCCCCATAAAACATGTATAGCTTATGCTTTAGTGTTCCTTGCTTTAGGAAGCCTTATAAAACCTATTTACTGACATACATGTGTGCATGTATGTATGTATGCATGTATATATATATATATATATATATATATATATATATATATATATATATATATATATATATATATATATATGTATATATATGTATACTGGTTCAAGAAGCTACAAACGGTTTAATTTCTTACGTTTTAACATTTTTAATCATAATCATTATTTGATCAGTTGATTCTTTTGTTTGCAGTTACAACAAGAGTTTAATAGTCACTACAAATATACGCGTACAATTACAAACATTTATATCATTTGTAGTTTCTGGGTTAGGGTTGTTTTCATTATTTTCGATTTTATCCGATATTTATTTATATGCATCTAGTAAAAAAAATCTTGTGACTACAATAAACTACAAACAATTTAGCACTAATTTAATTCCTATGTTTCGTATTACAATCAATATTTACTACCTTGAACAATATCTATTGTTTTTCCTGCATAATTACTGACAAAAAAATGAACTATACTACATTTAACATCGTTTGTAGGCAAAAATAAGCAAAACAAATCGAGTATTCTTTAATGCGGGGGTCCAGCCTGATGGAGCTCTATAGATGCTCAGTGACTTGAGTTAAGATTATGAATATTGAGATAAATTTGCCTTTACTTTCTTGAATGAATCTAGTATTATTCTTTAGCGCCTCGATTATTCGGGAATCTTATCTTTGATTTTCTTCGCGTCATATATGATTTTGTTTGTTTATGTATTAACCGAAGTTAATCTACTTCTAAAGCACGGTATGTAATTTTGATATTCATTGCCGTGTTTTGTTTTTATAAAGTTTTTTTTTTAATTTTTGTATACCCATTAACCAACCCTACATTGTGCGGTCGAGTGTAATTGTTACACGTTAAATTTTTATCAGTGTTGGGCGATGTTTAAACTGATTAGATCTAATTGGTTTTCGGTTACTTCAGTAGTAACAGCTGGCTCCTCTTGTATCATAACAGCTTGAGCAAATATCAGGCACCCACGAAAAAATAATTATTCTCCGATAAAATCGGCGATCATTAAAAATAAAAAAAAACATTTAATTGTAAGGATAAACAAATTCTGATTAGTAAATATTATTTTTCAATCAGTACCATATGATAAAAATTGAAATAAAATAAGTTTTACTTTACGAACTAATTCGGATATTAATATTTTCGGTAAAATTTCCATTCTGCGAATTTATTTGACAAAACTTGAATATACAAAGAATTTTATATTTTTTTTAAATTTGCTGTTACTAAAGGGTGTTATAATTAGAACGCAATATTTGAATTGCGCGGGATTTTGGCTGTCATGATTCGACAGGTCAAGAATTATGACAGGTTGACAGGTGATAAACATGGAGCGCTACACGATGCATCAACGCGTTCTTATTGTTAAACATTACTATCAAAGTGGTGAAAGTTTGTTTGCTACGAACGATTCGTACAGTGCGTCCGATTTTCTATAGAGATAATATTCCATAAGTATCAAATGTGAAAAACATAATCCAAAAATTTGAAATTACTGGTTCAGTTATTGATGTGAAACACACGGCATGAGCTCGTAGTGGTCGTTCAGAACAAAAAATCATGGCAGTTCGCGAGAATGTGACGGAGAGTCCAGGGTCATCGTGCACACAAATTAGACATTTCAACATCCACTCTTCACCGTATTCTCAGTCAAGATTTACATCTCCATGCTTATAAAGTCCAATTGACTCAACAACTTCTGCCAACAGCCTATGCACAATGAAGAGAGCTCACCAATTGGATCATTGGACAACAAGAAGTGAATGCCGATTTTGTGGATAAAATCATCTTCAGTGAGGAGGCTCATTTTCACCTTGATGGTTTCGTTAATAGGCACAATTGTCGCATTTGGGGCTCAGAAAATCCACGAATGATCCATGAAAAACAAATAGCATCCCCAACGTGTCAGGTGCGCATTGTGGTCTGGAGGAATCATTGGACCCTTTTTCTTTGAAAACGAGGCAGGTAATGCCGAACGTTATCGTGACATGATAACCCAATTCTTTGTCCTTCAATTGGAATATATTGCTCTAGAAGGTATCTGGTTTCAGCAGGACGACGCCACTTACCATACCGCCTGTGAAACATTGACGGTCCTGCACCAGTCTTTTCCTGGTCGTGCCATCTCCCGTTTTGGTGACCACAATTAAACACTAAACTTTTCTGTAGTAGTGTAAAAAATGCATTTTAAGGATATGCGACGCCCTAGAATTTCATAGCCTTTCAAGAGTTCATCTATTAGGTTTGTATAGTTTTCATATTTCTTCTTGTTGCTCAGAAATGCTTGCACTACACTTACAAAACGCCTCCAAGCTAGCAATTCCTTTTCATTTAAATTTATTGAAAACAGAAATCACTTAGAAGTTTCCTTATTTGAGTTTTAATAAATATGCCTTCTTTTAGTTTTGTCTGTGGGTTTGACAAAGTTTTTCATTAGTTCAAGCTTAATGTGGAGAGGGGGAAGAATCACCTTTTTTGGGTTAACAAAGGGGGCATATTTTATGTTTGAAGTACCAGGTACAAAAGAAGTTTTGTGAGGCCAATCTTTCCTACTGTATTGTTCTTTTGTTGCCGTACTGTTCCATAGACACAAAAAACTGCAATACTTTCTAAAACCCCCTTGAAGTCCTAGCAATATACCTATCACTTTTAAATCCCCACTGATACTGTTCATATTTAACCCGATCTAGTATGGTTGCTAAGTTGTCATGGGTTTCGTTCATTGTCACTGTATGGGCTAAAGGAATAGGTAGGTTGTTGTTCCCATTATGAATCAAGACTGCTTTTATGTTGTATTACGACGAATCTGTGAAAATACGCCACTCGGAAGGTACATGTTCCATATTAAGCTCATTCATTAAACCATCAATCTCACAATATACACATAGTGATCCTTCCATTTTATAAAAACTTGAAAATGTTACATTCCGTTTCCGATAAAGTGAAATACTTGCATTTTTATCTAACAGGTTCCACTGTTGAAGTCTGGAATCAAGACGTTCTGATTTTTGTTTTGACTACTCCAGATCACGTATCAAATCATTTAATTCATTCTGAGTTACTGACGCAGTCTTACTGATACTGGGCTTTAGCCTCCCTGCATCATTAAAACACGACGCCTTTCCTGATTGCCAATTCTAGACGTTTTTCTTCAATTACTACCTTCAGTTGCTGGCTTTATCCACAACGCAAATAATATTCTACAATCTAAACAGCTTAATTTTCTTCAGATGAAGGCCGTCCGTTTTTCGCCAATCACCATGATTTTTTGTTGTACCTTGTACACAATCCACTTCTTATTATTAGTAACCATTTGCTTCATAAATGGAGTGTTAATTTTTTTTTCAGTAAGATTTCGCTCACTAAAATCATGAGTGACTCTCATATCTTATCGGCAGACGCATCCATTTATTTTCAGATGGTCAGAAACGATAGATTTGATATTTAACTTGATTATTAACTAATATTTAACTTATCTGCTGTCTCACGGACCTTGGTGTGTGGGTCTTCGACTATTATGGCTTTTATTTCCCCCACATCAGTGCTTGAAGGATGGCCAGAGTGATGCCGGTCATCCAGATTAAAATCTCCGCTCCTGAACTGATCAATCCACTTTTATACCATGGCCTCTCCAATAAAACCTTCTTCGTAAACGACATAACTGCATAACTTCGTAACCAACTCAGATTTTTGTTTACAAGCGTAAAGGAAAATCCCTACGAATTTTCCGGACAACCCATTAAAATACTAAGGCACTTGAATTTTACCCTTAGAACCAGCCTTTACATGAAAATAATCTTTCTTTCGCGGTGACCAGTATAAACCTCCTGTTTTCGAAAGGGTAGTCAGAAAAAAAAACATCATTATTTTTTCGTTCTAAAGGTCCGGACACCCTCTGGGTATATTAGGACGGCTTTTTTTTTCAGCAGGTTCCATCAAAACTTTAATTTAACTTTTTTTTGCGGCGTCTAATTGAAGATGCTCGATATGTTTTACATAACAACATAATTTTTTCGGTATTACGTAGGATTTTTTTTTTAATATCAGGGTGGTAACGTTGGTCTTTGACCCACAAATATAAACAAAATGAAGTTACTTAATAATGCACTGTGCTATATACAAAGTAATCATGTATACACCTGGTTTAATGATTAATTTGCAGTGATGCTAACTATATAAAGTAACTTTGAAAACGGGTTTATGATAACAAGAAATTCATAATGAATTAAACAATTTTTTATTTTTCCTTTAAATTTATTTAAATTAATTATTTCTTAAACTAACGGTTGTATTTCTAAAAGAGGAATATTCTACTGTATGCCAAGATTACAGAGAAATTCTCTCAGATTTACCCTTAGAAGTCTGTCTGTAAGAGTAGTAAAAACACGACTTTCCCATATATATATGTTCAGCCCTACAGGCCTTTAAGGCCTTTGGCTTGGTTTACAATCTGCCAAACCACTCTATTCCTTGCCCTTTCTTCCCACTGTGTCACACCCATTCTGGCCAAATCCTCCTTCATCTTCTGTAGCCACTTTCTCCTCGGTCTTCACCTCTTCATTTTTCCCTCGCCTCTCCCCCTGCTCAACCTGTTTTGTTAGTCTGCCTTCTGGTAACCTTTCTGTATGTTCTAGCCAGGCTATTCGCCGTGCTCTTATGATCCGCGTTATTGAGGGTTCTCCATATGGCGTTATTATTTCCTCATTGGTCTTTCTTCTCCACTAATTCTTCTCATTGATGCCACCGTATATTCTTCTTAGCACTGTAGGCTCCCACACCTCCAACATTATTTCGCTGCTATTGATTAAGGTCCAGGTCTCCGCGGCATATATTCAGCTAGTCTCATTATTGTTTTATAAACTCTTACTTTGTTTTTTTTTATATATTTTTGTTGCTCAGGAGTCCTTTATTTATTTTTGCTATTCTGGCCTTAACCTCCGCCTCCATTCCATGTATATTTTTGATCATTGATCCAAGATAACAAAAACGTTCAACCCTTTCGAAGTGTAGTGTTTCTTATTCTACTTTAATTTTCAGGCCTTCCTTGTATATTTGGTCTGTTTTAGTTCTCATTTTCATGTATTTTGTTTTGTTTGTATTTACTCGGAGCCCGAACCTTCCCGATTCCCCCTTTAATCTTTGACTAAAATTTTTCATTTCTCCCAATTATCGTGTTAAAATTGTTTCATCGTCGGTGAAGGCTAGACGTTGGTGTTTTTAGTCATATATTCGTCCTGTTTAATGCATCTGACTTCTCAGCATAGTTTCCAACACTAGACTAAACAAGCAGGCAGACAACGGGTCTCCTTGTCTGAGACCCGATTTTACTTTGAAGGATTTTGAATGTTGGAAAATTTACTTTAATTAAGTTGATTGTATATTCTATAGTCAATATGTATATATCCACTCGGGTCCTATATACTTAATGATGTCATCAGTCCATCGTGTTTTCGGTCTTCTTCGGGGACGTTTGTGATCAAGCGGTATCCACTCCAGGATTGCCTTATCTCGCTCCATTTGAATTGCCTTACTTCTTCCAATGATGTCATATACTTCTGCTTGTTCACTGATTCATGCGCAGTGCTTTCTGTCTCGTCTTGTAAAGCCATCTTTCCGTTCCCCTCTGTGCTATCCGAAATGTTTCAATTTATTGCTATGTGAGTATCCAGGTTTCACTTCTGTATGTCATAACGGACAGGGCGCACTAATCGAATACTTTTCTTTTCAGGCAAAGTGGGAGTCTGCTCTTAAACACTATGTTGAGCCTGCCAAATGCCTGTTAGCCACCCTCTGTTTCACCTCCCGGGCGGTATCCTCTTTTATTGAAATCCTCTGCAAAAGATATATAAAGTGGTTCACAATCTCCAAATCGCTTCCTAAAACCGAAATTCTTCTGTTCTCAGCGAATTTATTGAGCATAACCTGACTCTTTTTCAGGTTTATTTTTAAACCAAAAGGTTCGCCACGGTATTTGCAGCTCCTCTGGTTCTTGTGAAAAGAGAACGATATCATCTGCGAATCTAAGATGATTTAAGTTTGCACCGTTGATCTTTACACCATCCTGTTCCCAATCCAATTTACGGAATACTTCTTTAAGGCAAGCCGAGAAAAGAATAGTCAATATTGCGTCACCCTGCCGTACACCTCGTTCTACATTAATTCCCACTGCAAGATCATCAAAGTGAGTTGTCGTTGTAGCTATGCGTTGTCTACCTTCTGGCTAAGCAGTGCATACGTTATGGTATGCTTTGAGATGGAGTCCTTTTATGGCCTGCTGTACAACCTGAATGTTATCAATTGTACTGAATCCACTTCTGAATTCGGCTTGTTCTTTTTGGTTGTGCGTCATTCAGTTTCCTTAATATTCTTTTAGATATTATCTTAGTGAAAACTTTGTACAATATTGATAGGACGCTTATTGGACGGTAGTTCTTTAAATCTTCCTATGCTCCTTTTTTATGTAAAAGGATCACCATTTTTCCATAAGTCAGGTACTTTTTGTTCTTTGAGCATTTTGAGTATAATTTTGCCAGGGTTCTATGTAACGGCCGACCACCAGCTTTTAGTATTTCGACAGTTACAGCTTTGCCCTTCTTCATCGATTCTATAGCATTTGTCACTTCCTCTACTAGAACATTTGTTCTTCCGTGGGTATTGTTGTCTTTGATTGGTTTTGATCTTCATATAACTGGGAATAACATTTTCTTACAACCTCTAACATTTGCGCACGCGCCTTGCACACTGGGCCATCCTGACACATTAAGTCATACATTTGAGTTCTTTTCTTTCTCAGCTTCTATTTAATCTTGTTAATTCCTCTGTTTTCTTCCAGGGTTTTTTGCACTAGTTGCTTGTTGAACCGGTGCGAGTCCTCTCTGATACGTTTTGTAATAGTTTCGCAGAGCTCAGCGTACTTGACTTTGTCAAATCGACTCCCTGTAGTCCTCATTGTCTGTCGTTACTTCATTAAATCAATGGTCTCACTAGAGGTTTTTGTCTGTTTGAAACATTTTTCTTCTGGTGCTATTGAAGCAGCCGTTTGTAGCATATTGTTGGTGATTTCTTCATATTGAACTGATATTTCGATCTCCTCCGGATCTTGTAACACAGCAGAGCGGTTCAACAAACCAATCTCAAAATCGCTGCCCTTTTCCAACAATTTCCCAGAATACACTTTGCCCTTCTTTGATATCATCATTCTTCCGCGCTCTCTTCGACAGTTAATCCTAACTTTTGCTCGTACTGTTGGGTGGCCACTTCCAAAATTAAAATTGTAAAGGAAAGTATAATTGCAAAATATCGTTTTATCGTTGGTCATGATGTAATAAATTTCACTTGTGAATGCAAATGGACTTTTCCATGCCCATTTTCTGCTGATATTTTTCTTATAGAACGAATTCATAATATATATTTTTTGACCTTTAATTGACCCTCAATTTCCTCATCCCTATGGCTTATAGTTGGTGCATAAGCTTTGACAATTTGAAGCCTAAACTTTTTATTCAGCCAAATGACGCTTTGAACTAGTCGGCCAGATATACTTTTAAATTTTACTACACTGCCCTTCAGCTTTCGATTGATTCCTGCAATTTGTAAGCTGTAACTGTGAGCTAACTGTATTTTCTGTTATTATATATATATACATATATATATATATATATATATATATATATATATATATATATATATATATATATATATATATATATATATATATATATATATACTCTTTCTTCATATAGACTTCATATAGACTATATAGACTATACTCTTTCTTCATCGCCTCTATGGCATTTGTCATTTCTTCCAACAGGATATCTGGCATTTACTCTTTAGTGAACATCGCTGTCTTTAACTGGTTCTGATTTTCATATAACTTTGAATAAAATCTTCTGATAACCTCTAACATTTCCGTACGCTCTCTACACACTGTGCCCTTCTCGCGCATTAAGGCAAACATTTGTGTCCTTTTATTTATCAGCTTATGTTTGGCTTTGCTCATTCCTTTGTTTTCTTCTATTGTTTTTTTGCACTAGCTGTATGTTGTACCGACGCATTTCCTCTCGAATACGTTTTCTTATAGTTTTACAATGCTCAACGTACTCGACCCTGTCAAAGGGACTGTCCGCATTCTTCATTGTCCTCCGTTTCTTTATTAAATCGATGGTTTCATTTTTGACTGTTTGAAACTTTTTTCTACTGGTGCTATTGCAACAGCCGTTTCAACCACATTTTCGATGATTTTTCCATACTGATCTGTTATTTCCATCTCTTCTGGGTCTTGCAACACAGCAAGCGGTTCGACAGAGCAATCTCAAAATCGTTGCCCCTCTGCAGATGCTTCTCAGAATTCACTTTGCCCTTCTCCTATCTTACCATTTGTGAACGTTCCATTTGATGGTTTATTTTAATCTTTGCTCGTACTATTCTATGGTCACTTCCAACATTAAAACGGTTAAGGACAGTAGAATTACCAAATATTGTTTCATCATTTGACATGATGTAGTCAATTTCACTTGTGAGACGAGATGGACTTTTCCATGTCCATTTTCTGCTGATTTTTTTTCTTATAGAACGAGTTCATAATGTACAGTTCTTGTTCTTCAGCAAAATCAACCAATCTGTCACCTCTATTGTCCCGCTCGCCATTTTCATATGGGCCAATTGCAGTATCACTAGTTCTTGCTTTTCCAATTCTAGCATTAAACACACACATCAGGATTTTGTACCTGCATTTCTCGCTGTCTAGAAGCTGGGCCACATCATCATAAAATACCTCCATTTCCTCATCGCCATGGCTTATAGTTGGTGCATAAGTTTGGACGATTTGAATTTTAAACTTTTTATTCAACTGAATGACGCATTGGTCTAGTCGGTCAGATATACTTTTAAATTCACTATCCTTCAACTTCAACTTTTGGTTAATGAGGAATCCAATTCCACCACATAACACCTATAACATCCCTATGTATGTTGTCAAGCTCGATCTACAGTTCTTGCAGTCGTTCATCCGGTTTCATTGTCCGAATATTTAGTGTTACAATTTCCAATGTCTATGGTAGCCTGATCTAACCCGGTGATTCTTAGCACCCTCTGCCTTGGGGCAGGTCTTTCTGCTGCCGTAGGTAGTTGCCCCTTGGCCTCCGGGGAATGAGGGCCGTGTTTGAAATTGTAAAGCCAGGGGGGGGGGCACGAAAGAGGTATATATATATATATATATATATATATATATATATATATATATATATATATATATATATATATATATTTTTTTTTTTTTTTTTTCTTGGTCCACTTTGAAGCCATTATCAAGAGAATCTAGTTGATTTACTCCGAGGCCTCATTCTGCCTACTGCCCATAGTTCACACTAGAAAAGGTCACGACTTTTAAGTTTAATTTTTCTTTTAGCCACTCTGTTTTATTGCTACACATTGTATTGTTATATGTTTAATCATAAACAAACATCCAGAATAGTCGACATGATTAAAAGTGACTAATACGATACAAAAATAGGTTTCACTTAAAAGCTTCATATTTTGTTTAAAAGGCGGTCGTCGGGACGCTAAAGTTTAATTTAAAACTTTTACGAAACAATCAAACCCTTAGGAAAAGTTCCTTTTTTACTCTTCAACTTTTGATGGTGGATGCTTCGTTCTGATTTGCTTGGGGTACACAAAATAATTCATTACGCCTACATCACCTCGTTATTTTTGGTTTTCTTTCTTGTCTCGATTTACTCGAGTAACTTTTGAAGAAACGTTAATTCGTGGAAAGATTTAATTATTATTTAATCATAATATTTAAACTCCGAAGTCAATTAAATAATCTAACTCGTTAATGGGTTTGAATAATGATCTTAATGTCGGTTTTATTGATTCAGGTGTGAAATTGTTGTTTTTAGGTGTTATTCAATATTTGGTGCTTTTCATCAGGGGGTCAAAAACTATCGGGATGTCTAGAAAGATCGCAGGGATTTTTTTTTAAGAGATAGGGAAACGCATAATGTTTATGATTTTATTCGTACTAAGTTTATGATATTTGGTTATGTAATTATTACGATTATAACTTATAATTTTAGGTCAACGTAGTGGTCTAGTAATCTCTTTGTAAATTTGTAAATACGTATAAAATATAATTCGTAAAGACGTTCGTCCGTACATAATTATGAATTGGATTACTCCATATGAAATGTCAATGGTTTCTCTTGTTTTTTCGTTGCCCATTTTGCTAATCGTTCGGGGTGCGGTCTATGTGATCTTTCCATCCTCTTCTCATCCTTACCCATCTTTCCACATCTTGGACTCCGCAGTTTTCTCTAATTTCTTCACTTCCCACTCTGTCTCGCAGAGGGACACCCTTTAATGCCTTTCGCATTTTCATTCCTGATGCTCTTAATATACTCTTAGTGTTCGTTGTTTTCCCACATATTTTTTAGGCGTATGTATGATCAGTCATAGTTTGAATTATATCCGCAAAGAGAGTTTATCGAAAAAAGAAAAAAAAAAATCAATCGATATTTATCGAACAAAAAGTTCGTAATGATATAACTAATGAATTAAGTGATTGTGCTTTTTGATATAAAGAATTTCATATTTATCATGTATTTTCGACTTCTTTCTTCTAACTCTTGTAAAATTTTTAGTAGAATTCCAATGTTTTGCCACATTGTAAATATAACTTATGGTTTTTGAAAAAAACCCTTTTTGATTTTATCAGAAATATTTGGAAAGCACTAAATCTTAATAAGAGTTTTTTTTTCGCTCATTTGAGAATAAAGAAGATTTTTCCGAGTATCTAGTCGTGAACTTTTGTAATTGTTACCATTTTCGATCATTTTCATCGAACTTTCGTTCTACTTGAGATACTTCGATAGAAATATCTGCGCTTATGTAGAATTTTACGAAGAATAAAATGGTCTATCTGGTATTTTCCGAATTTTTATTACATTTTGAATATAAAGCTGAATGTTGATTTTTTTAAAATCACCAATCTTGACTTTTTATAAAATATCCAAGAAACAGTAAATCCTAATTGAATTTCTACAGTTTTTTTTGTCCATTTCACAATTAAATACGCATAATATCTTCATATAAGATCTAAGTTACGAAAATTCGTGCAATTTTTACGAGTTTTTACGAGTCGTGAAAACTTTTTTATACAACAATTTTTATCCATGTTCGATCTTTTTCTTCCAACTCTGTTCTACTTGAAATACCTCGATAAAAATATCAGCGTTTATATAGAATTTTACGTAGAATAAAATGGTCGATCTGGTGTTTTGCGAATTTTTACTATATTAAAGATACAAAGCTGTATGTTCATTTTTTAAAATCTCGAATCTTGACTTTTGTATTTCCAGAAATATCTGAATAACAGTAAATCTGAAGCAAAATTTCGACAATTTTTATTCATTTCACACTTCAAATACGTATAATATCAGGAAATAAAGGAGATCTGAGTTACGACAATTTCTTGCAATGTGCCTAATATTTTTTTGAATCCGATATTCCTTCTACGATTAAGTGTCGGGAAGTTTTTTGGATTGCCTACATTAAGGCCCATCCAAATATTGACCACGATCGACGTCGCTCAAATTCGACGCGCGTCCTTGGGCTGTTTTTCGAGTATATACTCGAGAAAAATTGAAATGTTTGACCATTTCTGACCTTTTAAAATAAACATATGTCCATTATCAGAGAATATTGAAAACTTATAACAGCAAATAGGAATGTTGCTATTTTTTATTGCAAAAAAATGTAATTGTGTTTGGATTTTGTTTGAACGCTTTCCAGGAAATTGATCGTGAATTAAATAATGAAATAAAAGTCATCTTTTATATGCATACCATTTATTTTTCATCACCAACACCTTAATAATATAATTGTACGATTAGATCTCTTGTACCTACAAAATTAACGACTAAGTTAGACAAAAAATAAAAATGTATATTCTAAAAATCTATACCTTAACCGAGGCTGATAACTGCACCTCCGGAACCACCGACAGAAGCACTGAAACCGAACGAGAAGCTAGCCGCCAGAGCTCCTTTAGCGCCGGCAACGGCTTCCAAAGCTTGTGAAGCCTCAGCCCTCACGCCGGCGGATACACCAAGACTAAAGCCAGTCACGGCTTGAATTAGACCTGGGGGAATAAGAAACATGTATAAGGTTTTGTTTTTATAGAAACAAACATATCTCTACCTTTAATCAAGGCAATTACATTAGCTTGAGCGTTAAGCAACTTGGCAAAGTCTAATGCTCCATTGCTGGCGACTTGGACGGCTTTGCTGACCGCAATGGCTATAACGCCAATTCCAGATCCACTAATAGCGCTGTAGAAGTTGCCAAGCAGGAAGGCGACGAAGTTGAAGCCGGCGAAGATGGAAATTAGCAGATTGAACCTAAGTGCTCCTGATACTACTATAATGATGCCCAATTGCTTCAGAATCTCAACCTGAAATTAGGTAGTAAGAATTGATTAATACTCACCTATCCTTCCGAAATGTTATCTTATTATGAAACCTGTGAATATGTATGCTTTTTACATTGAATCGCCAAAAACCAATGCTTATTACAGATTATTTTTTGTCTTGCAAATTTTTATAAATTACACAATATTTAAATACAAAATCATTAAACCTGAACATTTTGTTTTTATCTAAACGCTGTTGTTATAACGCACGGATTTGATTTTTTGAAAAATATAATTGTTTTAAATATTTCTCTTGCTATTAACATGTAATCCATACTTACACCAGCAGCTGTATTGCTGTAAACAATGAGGATGAACAACAAGGTGGCGGATGATTGACCTTCAGATATGACTGACTTCAGTTGGAATAATACAGACACAATCAGAACCAAGCTATAACTTGCTCCTCTACCAGCTCCTTGGATTAGAAGTTCAATGATGGCCGAAATATTAACTCCCTCTGTAAAGATATACACGTTACGATGTAAGTGTTCGCCATAAAATCTAAGAAAATGTTATATATGAAATGCAAAACTTTTCGCGAAACAAATCCTTGCACACGTCAATTCAAAAGTCCTGAAAAAAGCACCGTGATGTTCGAAAATCCCTTAAATTCCTATGACTATGACTATCTTCTTCTTACGTTAGGACTGGGTCCTGTTACTTTCCTCTATTGCCAGCTCTTCGTTTCCTGGGTCGTACGGGGCCAAGTTTCCCCACATCTCTTAGATGGTCTTCAATTACTTTGCTTTTCTAATTTTGTCCATTTTGCTAATCGTTTAGGACGAGGTCTACGTGATATTTTCATCCTTTTATTGTCCTTACCCATCTTTCCACTTCCTGGACTCCGTAGTTTTCTCTAATTTCTTTACTTCCCACCCTGTCTCGCAGTGGGACACCCTTTATTGCCTTTAGCATTTTCATCCCTGATGTTCTTAATATAGTCTTAGTTTTCGTTGTTTTCTCACATATTTCTAAGGCGTACGTAACTATTTAAATAACGAGACTGATGCTGAAGCGCCAGCGATCAACAGTTGTTTAGCGTGAAGTCTTTTCTTTCGAATGCAGTACATCTTGCTTCTGTAAACAAATCCGTATAACTGTAGTCTTCATTTGCATTAGAGTTGTCTTTTTATTTCGCCGGAAAAATGTTAAATGCAACAATAGAGAAACGAATTTTTGTGAAATTCCACTTGAATCTTGGAAAAATCGCTACTGAAACTTATATTTTATTAAATAGGTATACGGCAATGAATGTTTATCGCATGCACGTGTTTTTGAGTGGTTTAACCGTTTTCAAGATGGGCGAGAAGACGTTAAAGTTGATCCACGCCCGGGTCGCTTTTCCCCGTGAAAAACGGATGACAATATTTAAAAAACTCGATAATCTGGTCCCATCTGAAACTGTAGAAATTGACCAAGAATGCATACAGCAAATTTTACGTAACAATTTTAACATACAAATGTGCCCAAATGGTGTATGTCTAAAATTCCCACATTTGACAACATACAACACGTTTGACAACAACAAGAAGCACGCAAAAATGTTTGTACTGACACTTTGAATGCCATTGAAAATGACCCAAGCTTACTGGAAAAAAATAACATGTAAATGGTGGTATTATACTTATGATCCTGAAACAAAGCACCAATCCATTGGAAGGGCCCAAATTCACGAAGAGCCAAAAAAGCTCGAATAAACAAATCAAAATTCAAAGCAATGATGATCGCTTTTTTCGATATTCATGGGACTGTGCATTTTCACTGAGTTCTTGAACGTCAAACTATTAATCAGCATTACTACCGTCATATTCTTGATGAACTCCTTGGAAGAATAAGGAAAAAAACGACTCGAATCGGGGAAGGACAAGTCATAGGTTCTCCCCTTCACATTCTTGCTGAACTCCGTGAAAGAATAAGGAAAAAAACGACTCGAATCGGGAAAGGACAAGTCATAGGTTCTCCATCAAGACAATGAGCCAGCTCATTCCACCATCAGCCTTATTCGCCGGATCTTGCACCGTGCGACTTCTATCTGTTTCATAAGGTGAAATCTGCATAAAAAGCGTTGTACGGATAGCGGAGTGTATATTGAAGGTGACAGAGGTAAATATGTATGAAATCAAAATAAAATGTTTTACAGCGTCAGTCTCGTTATTGTACTGTTTGCTTTATTTGCTTGTGTTTGGACGTCCTTTGTTAGATTTCTGTCACTTGAAATATCTGCCCTAAGGTAATAAAATTTTACTACCTGTTTGTCTCTTTTGTTATTGACGATGAGTTTACATCTAATTGGTTCCTTTGAGATATATAGTAATCTTTAGATATAAAATATAACATAGATTTAATAAACGTCTTAAATGCTTTAGATATAATAAAGTTTTCGGAAAATCCGATAGAAACTGACGAATTTAGTAATCATCAAAATTATATTAATAAAACATTGCTTTTAGTTCAATTTAGCTTCAATGATTTTTGTCATGAGTAATTTTCATATTAAAGCTACAAATGTATTACTTACTGTATATAAAGGATCTTGCTCTCAACGCTGCTACGATAGAAATCAGGCCTGAAAGTTGCGCTCTGAGATTGGCGTTGGCCTCAACTATTTTCGAAAATCCTTCTAATGAATCGTAGAAACCTCCTACGTCGGTGTTAACTGATACGGCGTATTGGATCAAGTAATCAATGACCTTGTGGATACTGGCATTTGCAGATTGGTCGATGACTCCGATGATGCTGCTGGCAATCTGGAAGAAACAAACCGAAGTTATCGTGTTTTGCTCTACCTTCCTTTACCTTGAATATTCCGGTGATATTGCCTGATCCAGAACCACCAGATTGTGCCAGGAACGCAAACAGGTATTCTGCTTTATTGAGAGCAACTCCGAATTGGCTACTGATGTCAATCTTGACCGAAATTTGTTGGATGATGTTAACGAGGAACTGAACTCCAGAAGAGACGGCGAAGAGGACGCTGAAGTTAAATCTGATGCCGGCTCTGATTATAACATCAATACCACCTGGAAAATGTATGATTATGAAATGTTAGACATCAGAGAAAAATATTATTCTTACCGGAGAGATTTATAACATTGGAGAAGCTCACTAGTATTTGTAAGAATGCTGCTATGTTTCCGGATATTGCTATTGCGCCACTGCCAAAGATCTAAAACATTGCAATATGCTAATGAAGGGTCTTTAAAATTTTTTTAGTTCTTCGATAAAACACGGAATTTGACAAATACTCGACCCGTTTTGAATGATCCAATGGCTTTAGTTCCCGCGTTATTTGAACTTTATTTGCCTTCAGAGCTAAATCCTTTCGTAAAATACGCCATGCTGTGGATTCACTGAGTCCAAATTGTTCCAAACGTCGATTAATACACATTTCTGAGTCTTTAGCTGCAGTTTCACGTGCCAAATAAATATGCACTTGTGAACGACCAGTATAACTATATATTGCTCTTCTTTTATCTTCCACCGTGTCATTTTCTCGCAATATTTGATCTCGCAATTCCATTGATAACACCATTAACGTTGATGTATTGTATACGACTCCATTTTTATAAACATCGTACATTACACTTCTGAAATGAGAGCAGAGCTAGGCAAATTCACAACGCCATCTGTGCTTTATTCAAGAATTAAATAAACCGTTCAATTTGAAAGACCATTTAGATGAAATATCTTGAGTGTGAGTTTTAAAATGAAACTTCCATCAAACACCAATCAGTTCCTGTTGAGTTGAGATTTGGAGGCATCATTGATCTTGTTATTTTGATGGTGCTAAAGACAATTTGTTAACTATTGGGCTATAACAATAGTATCTACGTTTTTGAGGTTAACTTAGTTATCGAATGTTTAGAAATGTTACAGTTGAGCCAGTAACTTTATATTTCTCTTCGATGAGTCTTTTAGGCTACTGAGGGAGATCCTTCAGTAGCCTAAAATCTATTCTATATGCCTTTATAATATTTATGATTATACCAGGTGATGAGGTTACAAAAATAACTTACCGCCAGACCGCCTCTAAGTGATGTTCTGAATATTTGGATGTAAGAAACAGAGATGTTGATGAGGAAGTTGAAGCTTTCGGACACGTCAATTGAAATTCCAAACACCAACCTAACTAATATCGCAACCAAGGCTTCTTGTACGACAGATGGTGCTTTCTTGACGTCAAATTGTATGGCTATAAAAAATAACAAAAATAAATCAACGACATTGTATCACTATTCAATGATGCCCGTATCGATTAATTTCGGCATCGAATCATGCCCGTATCGATGAGTTCGTAGGGATTTTTTTGAGATAATTATCAATGCAAATTTTTTGTAAATAGTCTAATGTAATCACCAGTGTTATTTATAACTTTTTCCTAACGTAGTGGTAGGTTCTTATCCCTTTTATGCCAAAAATTAGCTCTTTATTAACCTAAAATGTTAACAGGTTGCTTTTCACCTCTTCTTTCGTTTTAAAAGATTTCCCACATAAAAGATTTTGAAGGAAATGGAATATATATATGTAGTATGAAGGTGTGATGTCCGGTGAGCAAGGTGGATGGGGTAAAATATCTCAATTAAAGCTCAACAATTTTTACCTGGTCCTACTTGAAACTTGTGTTCGTGCTTTGTCATTATGATACACGATGCCTTTTCTCTTTGCTAATTCTGCCCGTTTTTCATCAATTACTGTCTTACCAATCTAATTCGTGGTTTGTTACCGATCTAATTTACACGGTTTGTTTGTAAGCAGAAGAAACTCAAAGTGTATGGGGTGTCTTTCGATCCCTCCAAATGCAAAGTATAATTTTCTTCGCAGGTAGGCCCGGTCGTACTTGAGATCGTACTTAAACCTGGCAATCCCCATAATTTTTTTCATTTCCTGTTGTACATCCGCTTCAGACATTAAACATCAGATTTTTTTTATCAAAAGATCACACGAAAAGATGTTTTAATAGATTTCGATAACTAAGGTGATGAGGGACTCGTGGTGCATGGATATTCGTCTGTTATGCCCTTTATATCATAGACATCAGTGCGTGAATGACGATCAGAGTGGTGTCGGTCTTCCAGATCAAAATATCCGCTCTGAGTTCTTGAGTTCTTGTCTTTTTTGAAATGAAAAAGCACAATGTGGTCACATACATTTTCAACTTGAATCAACTTGAGTAACTGAAGGCAAATCAAAGCGACTCTGCGTGTAATCATTGTAAATATCACAGGAATTATTAATATGTAAATAAACAATACTGCTCTTGCACAGGTTTTTGTTTACAAGTGTTAAAAGAATAACTAAAGGAAATCCCTACGAACTTTTTGGACAACACGTTACTTACCTCCACTGATGTTAAAGAAGACGGTCAGTGATAAACTGGCGAAATATGCTCCAAAGTCAACCCTGGATCTCAGCCATACTAATGATGAGACTTGGACTGTTATATATACACCGATGTTTGTCGACAAATTGATCACAATTGCGATGCCAGTATTGCCTGGAATAAAAAATATTGATGTTTGATGAATCATCTGTTAAGGGGATTTTGTTTTTTTTGACCTACCATTAAATACTGCTACCAGATTTGCATTAATATCAATTACAATGGCAACATTGAATTGAATATCGAATATAGCAACCAGATTTGCACTGACGTTGACAATAAATCTTAACGTACCTCCTGAAGGTGTACATACCTGAACAAGGAAGACATAATTAATATAGTTCTTTTCGTAGCTATATATAAATATATATATATATATATATATATATATATATATATATATATATATATATATATATATATATATATATATATATATATATATATTACAGAAATCTTTCACCCTTTCTCCACGTGATGCCACCGATCGCCTTCGCCGAACTGTCAACCATGCGACGTCACGTGTCTCTCGGGACCGGTTTCTAGCCTTTCAGCCGTCATCAGCCGAGCTCTAGACGAACGCAAGGAAAGCAGTTCGGAGAGACGATCGGGGCCAGACCAGATTAACTGTCCATTTTGCTTTCCTTGCGTTCGTCTAGAGCTCGGCTGATGACGGCTGAAAGGCTAGAAACTCCTCCCGAGAGACACGTGACGTCACATGGTTGACAGTTCGGCGAAGGCGATCGGTGGCACCACGTGGAGAAAGGGTGAAAGATTTCTGTAATATTTCCCTCCACGGTTCCGTTACGCTACCTTGTGGGCATATATATATATATATATATATATATATATATATATATATATATATATATATAATATCACGAAGACTTAATTAAATCTAAACACCACAATCCACTGAAGCATTCTTTAAATTAATGCCAATATATTAAACAATTCGAGATCCACCTATACATATTAATTAATCTTAACTATGATGAATTTGACATATTTTTGAAAAAAAAATACAAGAACAATGTTCTCTGTTGCATTATAGCGAGGGTCTTTTTAAACATTCATCAGTTAATGAAAGTCTTTTCTTGTCTTATTTCCACATTATTGTATTTATATTTGACAGGTTTCTCTACCACTGCAGCTTCGTCAGAACGATGCTGACAAATATATACACTTTTATTAAACTAGGTATATGAAACGTTTACACAAAATATATATTTATGGGAAATCCACCCAGAGACTATTTATTGCCTATTTGGTCATTGAGTAAAGTTTTTGTAACTTTTAATCGGTTTATTTTCTAAACGTTCAAGGTGTTTCCTTTTTTTGTCCATATTTTCATCCAATATCCAATATAGCATCCAATATTTCGAAATCGCTATTAAAACAATGTTTTTTTTTTCTAACAAATGCAATGCATACTTAGATTTGTGTTTTTTGAAAAGAAAACTTCTTTCAAATTTTTGGTTAATTTGCCTAAACTGGTTTTATGAAGAACTTTTCAATTTTCTCGGATGGTTTATCGAAATATGTTGGTGTTTTGAATGAATTGCCTTTTTTGTTCGTTTGTGGATATATTTTGGAAACAGTATTTTTGTAATAACGATGTTTGAATCCTGAGAAAGTTGAAAAGTTCTTATAGAAAAACAATCTCAAAGTTTCTACATACATCTTTTAATATGTATATATATATATATATATATATATATATATATATATATATATATATATATATATATATATATATATATATATATATATATATATTTTAAAGGTTTTTAGTTAGTAATGAAAATATTAATTGTTAACATTATTCTGACGAAGTTACCTACGGTTATCGAAAGCATCAAATGTAAATATATTAAAGCGGAAATTAGACAAGAATAGAATGATGAATTTCCATCAAGTAAAAGTTAACACAAGCCGAAAATTCATAAGTTATTTTATCAAGATAATAAAAGGTCTTACCCAAGAGCATTCCTGCTCATTTACCGCTCTGTCATGAGCAACTTTATGGTGTCGGTTATGTTGATGGTGGTCTAGACCCTTGGCCCTAAGTTCTAAAATAATACATTTAATATATATATAAATCCACTCAGATCGCTCAATCACAAAATTCCATAATTAAACCTGATAATGGTCGCAAATTAAAACGAATGGTCATAAACATTTTGGAGGTTGTCCGGACAAGAATAACAGAAGAACTTTTAAGAAAAGTTTATTCGAAGGTTTTTCCAGGAGAATGAATGATCAGGTGGAACTTGTCAGAAAAGCCTCGAAGCTATTTGAAAATAAAGTTGAATATTGCCAGTGGTTTTTGAATAATATAAACATTAATGATGCTTTAAATTAAACATCTTTCTAATATGAAGGTTTCTTATATTTATTGTCAGAAGACCCCTGTGGGTCTGTGGAAACTCTTCATTCCGCCTGAGTGAAAAGCTTCACCCGGAGCTGCGAATAATTTCGTAGCTAATTTTGAAACTTTTTCTGCGGACACAATTAATGATGAGAGGCATGCTTTGAAAGTCTACAAGACGACGAACTTTTAAGCTGGATCCACACCAATACAATTTTGCGTGTTTGTTGAATTTACTGGAACGATTTGTTTTAGTTCGTATGCATGCTGTGAGAGAGCGTCTACATTGCCGCGAAGGCACACCACATACAACACATACAGCCCGCATAACGCAAATTGGTGTAGATGTGGACCCGGGACCCGTGCCTGACGGGACCCGTGGACAGCGGGCCTGATAAAATTATTTTTTAAAGGTCGCGTTGTGAATATTCCTCCTTGGATTCATGATTTAAACAATCTAGATTATTTTATTTTTCCGTATCTTGAAAACAAGGTGTTCAAAACTATACTCCAAAACCTTGGAAAAACAAAGAGATGTATGTAATAATATGATATTATAAAAAGGCCTGTTTTAAGTTGTAGTGAAGTTGAAGGAGAGCACTAAGGAAGATCATTAAGGCAGTTAACAAATACTTTAACAATAACTTTGTTTTAATCTATTATGATTATTAAATAATTTATTATTTTTCTATTATGATTTTTATTCTAAGAAAAGTTGTATTCTTACCTGTTACAAAGGTGCTGGCCAATAGGGCACAGAACAAAATCGAATATGCCTTCTGGTTCATGTTCGATTTTGTTGTGGATGTCTCGGTGGGTGGTTTCCGAACCATTTATAGTAAAAAAATAGCGTGAAAATATCCGTATTTTAGCGATTAGTAAATTTTCGTATAATTCTTCACATATTTTTAGATGGTAATTTTTGTCGATTGTCGTAATATTCCAGGGAAGGCGAGGTAAGAAATAAATGTCTGTCGACATATTTTCACTAGAATTTTTTTATACACAGTGGTTTATACTGTGATCATAAAGTAACACGACATGTTTATGTATTCATCCAAATTTGTTTTGTTTTCTTCAGAGTAATGTCCTTTCACCGCACTACCTTAGTCCAACCTTAGTCATTAAGTCTCCGAAACACTTTTTATATTCGAGTTCTGGTATATTCTTCAAAGCGGTCAGCGAAATTTCTTGAGTGGCTTCTAAGGACCCTAGACGACGTCCATGAATCGATTGAACAGGAAAAAATCACACGGTGCCATATCTGGTGAATATGGTGCTTTTGAAAAGAAAGCATCTTTTCAGTAACTTAAACCGACGAAGGGATCCAAATGATATTCTAGTAATATCTATAACGTCTCTAACACTTAATCCACGATTACTCAATATAAGATTTTTGAATTTAATCGTTTTTTCTTCACTGGTTGACATGGAAGATCTTCCTGACGAGGATGTTATCTCAAACTGTTTCTCTACCATTACTTTTTTAACATATCTTCGTCGGCGTAACACTTTCAAGTGCTAATGCAGATTATTTGCTCGGTAAATGTATCTATTTTAAAATATTCATAACAAATTTCTCACTCAACAAGCGAAATAATATGAGACTTCTGTCAGAAGTCAAGGACAGTCATACAAAATGAAAGGATAAAAGGTATACAACTTTGCTCCCGCCGTTTTTTTTTCAAAATTCAAGGTTTTGTTGTAAAAAAACTGGTTATACCTTTATGATTCAAAGTATTGTCCATCGCTGGTCACTACTTTCTCACATCTTTCGCAGCATTCGAATCCCATGTTGAAAAAACTGGTCATCTTTGGAAGCAATCCACGAATCGATACAATTTTTGACTTCTTGATAAGACCGGAAGTGCTGGTCATTCAGGCCGTGTGCCATCGTTCGAAACAGGTGATAGTCAGACGGAGCAACGTCTGGAGAATATGGCGGGTGGGGTAGGACTTCCCATTCCAACATTTCAAAGTATTTTTTGACTATTTTCGCAGCACGGGGTCTTTCGCTGTATTGTGGCCGTTTGTCTTTCAATGCTCGGCTCAAACGCATTAATTGCGTTCCATAACGAGCTCCTGTGATTGTTTCAGACGGTTTTAGCAGCTCATAATACACTACGCCGAGCTGGTCCCGCCAAATGCAGAGCACGACCTTGGAGCCATGAATATTCGGTTTGGCCGTCGACGTGTATGATATGTCCCCATGATTTTCGACGCTCCGGGTTGTAATAAACCCATTTTTCGTCCTCAGTCATAATGCGATGAGAAATCCCTTCCGTTTTGTCATTCAAGCAACTGTTCACATGCAAACAAACGGCGTTCAACATCTCTCGGTTTCAACTCGTATGGCAACCAAGCAAGGGTTTGTGGGTCATTCCCAGGTCTTTGAGACATTTTGAAATTGCTTGTTGAGTAGCTTCCAATTATCTTGCCAACTCTTCTTGACACGAGTCTTTATTAAACAATGCCTGTAATTCTTCATCTTCAAAAACTCTCGCTCTTCCACCGCTAGCCGGTCTTCGACGTGAAAAATCACCGCTCTTGAAGAGTTGAAACCACTCACGACACATTCATTCGCTCATGGCGGCCTCACCATATATGTCAGAGGGCATTCGGTGAGCTGATTTATGTTTACAAAATGCCCAAAGGTATTGCGTGCCATCTATGATGTATTTATTTTGATGACTACGTACCGCTACGCCATCTATAGGAAAACGGCGGGAACAAAGTTTTTTGTATCGATAGGTAAAGCTCGCGAGATTTTAAGTCAGCAAAGTCATTGCAAAAAAGATTCATTTGGTTAATACAGTGGTGTTCTCTATATTTTTCTTTGCTGCTGAATCATGGACTTATGTATAAGTTGAGATGTATTGCTATGAAATATACTTTCTGAGCACCAGCATTTGCCAGAATTCTCCAATTTTTGGGGCACATAGCTTAGACCATTATTTATCAACCTTTTTAGTGTCGCGGCATATTAAATAGTCAAAAAGTTAAGTAAAAAATGTTGCGACCCCCTCACTGCAATATATAACACGGCGACGATTCGTCTTTTTTTCGGTATCGTGATTTCAAATTATGGTGTGAGAATCAAGTAATAGTGAAAAACTACCCTGTTGAATAAAAGAAGAAGCTGGGGAAGCGGCCAAATATGAAATCTTTAAAGCTAGGAATAGGTGAACTTGAAGAGATTTACCACTAAACACCAAAACACTTTTTTGAACTGCTCGACGCACGTTTCGCTAACCAAGTTAGCATCATCAGGAGATGATTTTAAATTAAATCATCTCCTGATGATTGCAACATGTTTCCTTTCGTCAGACCAAGTTGTTCCAGTCTTCTTACATTTTTCTCTCTGGCCAACCTTCCAAACGTTAACCTTGTGTCTGAATCAGCCTCTATTCTAAACTTCACTTTGTGTAATATTTGCTGATCTTAGGCCCTCTTTAATTGCAGCAATCCACTTAATTATTTCTACTTTAGCTCTACTCCTATTTTCATAAAATTCGCCTATTTGTCTAGTTAGCCTATTCGGATTCATCCGTTTTATGTGTCCGTAAAACTTAAGTCTTCTTTTTCTCATATCGCTATGTATATCTGTGTATGGTTTGATTTCTTGGTTTTCTCGAAGTCGTCGGTATGTTGTGCTATTTATTTGTTTGGGGTCTAAGATTTTTCTTTCCTTCTTTTCAATGTCCTCGATGGCTCTCTTTCTATTCAAAATGAACGTTTCTGCCCCATATAGACATCCTGGCTTAATATCTGTGTTGCAATGTTTTAGTTTTGTGTTTTTAGATATACATTTTTTGTTGTACCCACCCATTTTTCATGATTATTTCATCCAAATATTTGAATTGAGAGACTCGTCTGATATTACCATATTTTGTTTTTAGAAATGGTGTTCTTAGTCTGTTGCAGGTCATGTATTGTGTCTTTTCAAAGGATATTTGGAGTCCTACCTTTTCTGCTGTTTCTTTTAGGATTTCAATCTGTTTCTGTGCCGTTAATACATCTTGCGCTAAAATTGCTAGATCATCAGCAAACGCCAGACAATAAATTTTGATGTTGGTTCTCTCCAGTTTAATGGACTGGACAAAATCCAGGGCCGACTTTTTTTCACGCCACTCCTGTATTACTTTTTCTAGAACACAGTTAAATAAGAATGGCGAGAGTCCATTCCCTTGTCTCACTCCAGTTTTAATTTCGAAGGGCTCTGAGATGTCACCCAAGAATTTAACTTTTGAACTTGTGTTAGTTAATGTTGCTTTAATAATTGCCAGCGTTTTCGGATCTAGTCCTGGTTCTTTCACGATTTGGAATAAAGATTCGCGGTCAATAGAATCATATGCTTTTTTGAAATCCACAAATGTACAGACGAGATTTTTATTGTACAGTTTTTGGTGTCTTAGGACCAACTTTAGATTCAGGATCTGTTCAGGGCAGGATCTGCCCGGTCGAAACCCTACTTGATATTCACCAATTTTAGGTTCTAACTGTCGCTGTGCTTTGTCTAGTAGACATTGAGATAGAATCTTGTAACAAACCGGGAGAAGAGATATCCCTCTATAGTTATTTATATCCGTTCTCTCTCGTTTTTTGTGTAGTGGATGGATTAGAGCATCTTTTCAATCTTCTGAAATCTATTCGGTTCGCCAAACTTCTTGTAGAATTTTGATTATTTCCTTGATTGTACCTGAAGCAGCGGATTTCAAAAGTTCAGCAGTGATTCCATCTTCACCAGAATCTTTGTTATTTTTAAGTCGCTTGATTAGCCTAATTATTTCATCTTCATTCGGTGGTCATGAATCTAGGTTTGTTTGTTTAGGGTTTAGCGTTGGTAATTTGTTTAAGAGCTCAGGACAGTTTAGTAGTTGTTCAAAATATTTCGCAAGTTCTTTGCAATTGTCTTGGTTATTTAGAGCTAATTGTCCGTTTTTCTTTTGGAAGCAAATACTTTGGGGTTGATTGCCTATTCCTTTAGTTTTAAATGTTTTGTAAAATTTTGGGTGTTTTTTGGGAAATCTTTTTCAATATCGTTAAGTTGATTGTTTTCATATTTTCTTTTAGTTTGTCTAATGAGCTTCGATGTTTCTTTTCTTACTTTACTCCAAAAAGATGTTATAATTGATTGCTGTTTTTTGACTGTTCCAATCTTTGAATGCTTTACTTCGGCTTAATACTGCTTGCTCGCAAACTTTATCCCATCACGGATGTTTTCTACGTCTTTGTAAAGGGGCCAACTTTAAGGCTGTTTTAATATTTTTTTTGTTTCAATTCTTGCCAGTTCTGTGCTGGTTGTTTATCAAGCTCTCCTGCTACGGTTTTGTTTTCGTAGGGTCAAACTTTGGTTTTAGTAGTCTCTTTTGAATAAGTTTTCGAGGTTTTAAACTAAGTTTGATTCTAGTTAGTTAGTGCTCCGTGTCTATGTTAGCTCCTTTTCTGACTTGAACATTCAAAATCTTTTTATAATTGCGGTACGAACTTGGTCAATTTGAAATTCATCCATTTACGTGTTTGGGCACCCCCAGGTTTTTGTTTTGTTATTTTCTTCTTAAAATGGGTTGACATTATTTTTAGATTAAACTGTGAACATAGTTCAATCAATCTTCTACCATTATGGTTAGTCCATTTATGGGAAAACTGGTGACTGTTTTCCTGTACTTTCTTTCTTTCCCTAGTTGGGCGTTGAAATCACCCAATACGATTTTTACATGGTTAAAGAGAATTTTAGAGAAAGTCTTTTCCAGAATTTCCCATAACTTTTTTACTTTTTCAGGATTAGATTTATTTTCTTCGTGAACTGGAACGTGTGCATTAATTAATGTATAGTTTTTGTTAGCACACTTGAGGGATAGTGTCATAAGTCGATTATTTACTGGCAGGACATTAGTTATAGAACCAATGTTGTCCGTTTTAGTTTTAAAAAGTCGGTAGTTGCCGAATTCCAAGTTATCATCTGTGATTTGATTTCTTGCAAAGCTGAAATTTGTATTTTTTGCTGATTCAATGTTCGCCCCAATTCGCGTAGTTTTCCTGGGCGCATTATTTCGCAATACATATATATATATATATATATATATATATATATATATATATATATATATATATATATATATATATATATATATATATATATATATCATCATCATCATCATCATCATCATCATCATCATTAGCCCGTATCGATCCACTGCAGGATGAAGGCCTCTTCAGCATGCTTCCAACCTTCACGGTCCTGGGCTCTCCTCTGCCACTCGGGTCCAATACACTTAACGATGTCATCAGTCCATCGTGCTTTCGGTCTTCTTCGCGGACGTTTGCGATCAAGCGGTATCCACTCCAGGATTGCCCTGGTCCATCTGTCGTCCCATCGCCTCGCTATATGGCCTGCCCATCTCCATTTCAACTGTTTTACTCTTCCAATGATGTCACAGACTTTTGTTTGTTCCCTGATCCATGCGCAGGACTTTGTCTCGTCTTGTAATGCCAAGCATACATCTTTCCATTCCCCTCTGTGCCACCCGAAGTTTTTGAATTGATTGCGATGTGAGTGTCCAGGTTTCACTTCCGTATGTCATAAAGGGTAGAACGCACCGATCGAATACTTTTCTTTTCAGGCAAAGTGGGAGTCTGCTCTTAAACACTATGTTGAGCCTACCAAATGCCTGCCAGCCACATTTAACACGCCGTTCCACCTCCCGGGCGGTATTCCCCTCCATGGAAATCCTCTGCCCAAGATATACAAAGCTGTCCACAATCTCTAAATCCCTTCCTAAAACTGAAATTCTTCTGTCCTGAGCGAAGTTATTGAACATAACCTGACTCTTTTTCAGGTTTATTTTCAAGCCAAATGGCTCGCCAGCCCTTTGCAGTTCTTGTATGCGTCTTTGCAGCTCCTCTGGGTCTTGTGAAATGAGAATAATATCATCTGCAAATCTGAGATGGTCTGAGATGGCCAGCCGAGAACAGAATAGGCGATATTGCGTCACCCTGCCGTATATATATATATATATATATATATATATATAGGTATATAAATTATTATCAATAGATGTTTTTAATATTCAATATTCACAAAAGTGACATAACTTAATATGACCCCAATTACAACCAAAACTTAAATATAAACCGAATGATTATGAACAGTCCTTGGGTAACGTTTTGATGACGGAGGTTTAATTATTACAAAGCGCACGAACTTATCAATAAGTAAAGAAGTTTAAGCTCAACATATTTTTTTTTTGTTTTGCTGGGTAATGGTCGCCATTCAACAAATGCCACATTTTTCTGACACAATTCCTTCTTGTTTGTGTCTTGCCTGATAAGATATTAAAATATTTCGCTGAAAAATTTATTACAAGGTGATAATTTCGCAAAATTGTCGTCATATAATGCCAAGTATTGGAATTCTTTTCGAAAAAATAGCTGTTAAAAAATGTGTAAAATAATTTGAATTGATAAATTCTTACACGTCGGATTTTAGTTGGTTCTGGATCTCCGCTCAGGTAACGTGCAACTAAATAAAAATTTAATCTCAAGCATTTTTTTTATATTAATGGTTGCTTTTTTAGCACTAGGCGATCACAACTAAATGCCTACGACCTATGGTGAGTCTCTAATGTTATTTATTGGATGTTGAATCTTATTTTCTTTGATTTTTACTTCTCAGTGAATTTTCAGCAAAAGTATGTATATTATGATGCATTAATAAAAATAATCTCAATATATTTCTATAAGAAACTATTCTCTCTCTACGTAAAACCTTCCAACTCGAAGAAATTTATACCTAAAGAACTATGAAAATTATATATATATATATATATATATATATATATATATATATATATATATATATATATATATATATATATATATATATATATATATATATATATATATATATATGTGGCATAAGTTTGAAACATTTATTGAATAATGAAGTTCATTGTCTCTCTCTCTCTGCTCTTAAACACTATTATTCCTCCTGAAGAAGTCAAAATATTGAGGGTTATCAAAGAATAAAATTATATATATATATATATATATATATATATATATATATATATATATATATATATATATATATACCGTTAAATGTGGCTGGCAGGCATTTGGCAGGCTCAACATAGTGTTTAAGAGCAAACTACCACTTTGCCTGAAAAGAAAAGTCTTTTATCAGTGTGTCCTGCCCGGTATGACACACGGAAGTGAGACCTGGATACTCACATGACAGATATATATATATATATATATATATATATATATATATATATATATATATATATATATATATATATATATATATATATATATATATATACCGTTAAATGTGGCTGGCAGGCATTTGGCAGGCTCAACATAGTGTTTAAGAGCAAACTACCACTTTGCCTGAAAAGAAAAGTCTTTTATCAGTGTGTCCTGCCCGGTATGACACACGGAAGTGAGACCTGGATACTCACATGACAGTCAGTTCAAAGACTTCGAGTAGCACGGAGGGGAATGGAAAGATGTATGCTTGGCATTACTAGACGGAATAGAAAGACCTGCATATGGATCAGAGAGCAAACTAAAGTGAGTGACATCATTGGAAGAATAAAGCAATTGAAATGGAAGTGGGCAGGCCATGTAGCGAGGCGATGGGACGATACCGCTTAATCGCAAACGTCCAGGGAGAAGACCGAAAATACGATGGTCTGAATGAAAATACGACGGGTTGATGATGATGATTAGTGGCTTGACTGGGAGAAAGCCCCACCCCATCTCTCACATTGGAGTACACATGTTTCGTGTGTTGGTCATTAGACTCATCAAGGTATCGACAAAAGCTCTCGCGCCAAGAATAGGGAGTCCCTCTCCACAATCAAACAACCCACACTTTCGCCGACTTCTCGTCGGATGGCTTATAATTACAATTTTTTCATTTCTTTGGATTGCATCCAATGAGACAACAGTTGTCAGGATACACCCCTGACCATTGGGTTCCACAACCTCATGTGGAACGCTCAACAATCTCATGTGGAACGCTCAACAATCTGCGTCTCCGCCAAAATGAACATTCGTTAGTTGCTTGACTGGGAGGAAGCCCAACCCATCCCTCATATTGGAGGACACATCTGTCGTCTGTTGGTGGTTAGACTCATCAGGGTACCGATTTATCTCTCGACAAGAATAGAGAGCCCCTCTCCACAATCAAACAACCCATACTTTCGCCGACTTCTCGTCGGATGGCTTATAATTGCAATTTTTTGATTTCTTTGGATTGCATCCAATGAGACAACAGTTGTCAGGATACACCCCTGACCATTGGGTTCCACAACCTCATGTGGAACGCTCAACAATCTCATGTGGAACGCTCAACAATCTGCGTCTCCGCCAAAATGAACATTTGTTAGTTGCTTGACTGGGAGGAAGCCCAACCCATCCCTCATATTGGAGGACACATCTGTCGTCTGTTGGTGGTTAGACTCATCAGGGTACCGATTTATCTCTCGACAAGAATAGAGAGCTTCTCTCCACAATCAAACAACCCACACTTTCGCCGACTTCTCGTCGGATGGCTTATAATTGCAATTTTTTTATTTCTTTGGATTGCATCCAATGAGACAACAGTTGTCAGGATACACCCCTGACCGTTGGGTTCCACAACCTCATGTGGAACGCTCAACAATCTCATGTGGAACGCTCAACAATCTGCGTCTCCGCCAAAATGAACATTCGTTAGTTGCTTGACTGGGAGGAAGCCCAACCCATCCCTCATATTGGAGGACACATCTGTCGTCTGTTGGTGGTTAGACTCATCAGGGTACCGATTTATCTCTCGACAAGAATAGAGAGCCCCTCTCCACAATCAAACAACCCACACTTTCGCCGACTTCTCGTCGGATGGCTTATAATTGCAATTTTTTGATTTCTTTGGATTGCATCCAATGAGACAACAGTTGTCAGGATACACCCCTGACCATTGGGTTCCACAACCTCATGTGGAACGCTCAACAATCTCATGTGGAACGCTCAACAATCTGCGTCTCCGCCAAAATGAACATTCGTTAGTTGCTTGACTGGGAGGAAGCCCAACCCATCCCTCGTATTGGACGACACATCTGTCGTCTGTTGGTGTTAATTCCCCCATAACCTCTGTGATTTATTATTGAATTTATTCTAGTGATTTTGAATTAACTTTTTTAATATTTGTTTCTTACAATATTTTTTAGTTATATTTAGTTGTTGATGTGTAAGTTGCTTTACCAATAAATATTTTTTCGCAAAATAATTAATGTTAACTGATGCGTGATCGAAAGCTTTAATATTTACAGTGATGTATCTTTAATTCTAATTTCTGAAGAAGTTAGCTTCGGCTGAAAAGTATTTTTAACTATGTCCAGGGTAGACTCATCAGGGTACTGATTTATCTCTCGACAAGAATAGAGAGCCCCTCTCCACAATCAAACAACCCACACTTTCGCCGACTTCTTCTCGGATGGCTTCTAATATATATATAGAGAACATTTTTGCAATGTTCTCCATTTAAATTATTTAGTGCAAACTGCTGACGTTGCCTTAGGTTTTTTTTATTCAAATGGAGAACTTTCCTTGCAATTTGCAAATGGTTGCAAACGTCTCCTAAGACTTCACGTACTGATTGGTTGCTGTAATTCCCGTTTGGCAACTGTCGACGTAAAAAAAAAGGATTTTTACATACTTCGCGAATTAAACGAGCATCTTCTCGACTAGAAGTTACTCATTTCCGGCCTCGGAGCTCTGATGTTTGCTCTGAAATTTTTCTGTTTAACGTAAGATTTTTTCTAAGTTTGACAAATAAATTTTACGATTTTTCGTGTTCTCGCAATTGCAAAATTAACCGGCGTTCTTCAATGCAATGCATCAGTACAATGTTCAGTACGACCCATTGTTTTTAAAATATTTCTATACACAGACAACTTCGACTAATAACGCCAATCAAATAATAAAAACCAATCTCTGATAAAATGTGAACCAAAGCTATCAATATACTTCGTGGTGTCTACTGTAAAGTATCGAATATGAAAATCGTTACTTTTCAGGAGGTTCAATTAACTGATTTAAATCTATCTATCTATCTATCTAGTATGTTGTCTATTGACTCTTAGGTTATTGTGCGCATCGCCCCCGAAGCAACTTTGCTCGTATCGCTCCAGCCAGCGACGGCACGTGTTTTTTTTTACATTTGATACTTTACAAGTGACACGACGACTTATTTTTTGACCTTAACTATTATGACCATAACTATTTTTTGACATAACTGAATCAATTTTCGGCGTAAACCGACTTCTTAATAGAAAGAAAATAGTCAAACACAAAGCGGTATCGGCATTTATCATTAAAGTCAAAGGCGGTCCGCCTAGGCTAAATTACACGACAGTTGATGATTAATAGATAGTACGTTCAAAACATAGTTTTTATGTAGGGAATCAGGAAATTTGGTACTTTATATAGGTACCGGCAGTAATTTTTGATGCGGGTGTTGAGACCTGGTTGGGTAAACCGAATATAGGTATATAGGAAACCCAACATACTAAGCCATTGGCCAACTCGGCCTTGGAGAGCTAACATTTTTTAGAAGTACGTTATATTTTATATAAGAAGTACGTTATAGAAAACTATTGAAGGTTCTATAATAAAAACCGCGGTACGGGCCTGTTTATTTTGTTACATTTTAATCATGGGCATGGGTGATATGAGAGATTTACTGTATTTTAACTGATCTATCTCTGCCCATCGCAACGAAGAGTCCATGCCATCATAATTGGCTTTGTTTTAGCTTGTCTGATGCGGCTTCAAGTTTTTGATAATTTTGATTTTGGAACCTTTAATATTAAATAAAAACTAGATAAGTATTCCACTTAGAACAAATCCTATTGAAATTACACGACGCGCATTTCGTTAACAATGTTAACATCATCAGGAGATGATTAAAACCACGGATTTGTTTAGTGGTAAATTTCTTCGGGTGTAGTGTTTCACTCCGAATGTTTCAATAGAAGAATTGAAATCTATTTTATTTATTTAGATCTATTAAATGTGTTGGCCAACCGCAGATCTATCTGGATTATTATATCTCAGTGGTAGCACATGTGTTTTCTTATTACAATTGGTCTTCGTGTTTGGGTAATATGTGTATGATTAACATAATTACATTTTATTTCCTAAATCCCCGATTTCTCGTTCTTTAGAATAGTGTTAAATTCCCCCATAACCTCTGTGATTTATTATTGAATTTGTTCTAGTGATTTTGAATTAACTTTTTTAATATTTGTTTCTTACAATATTTTTTAGTTATATTTAGTTGTTGATGTGTAAGTTGCTTTACCAATAAATATTTTTTCGCAAAATAATTAACGTTAACTGATGCGTGATCGAAAGCTTTAATATTTACAGTGATGTATCTTTAATTCTAATTTCTGAAGAAGTTAGCTTCGGCTGAAAAGTATTTTTAACTATGTCCAGGGTAGATTGAAAATATACACAATATGTGTATTTTAAATAAAACAAGATCTCATATGATTGAGCATACCATTTATTTCTTGTCACCAACACCACTAATTATAACATAATAAAAGATTTAAATGCGCTTGATTCAGAACATCAGGACCTGTAATTGACAAACAAAAAAATTATATTTTTAAGAAAATCTTATGCAGTATTGCGTCTATACAACTTATTGGCGTTTTTCCTATATTTTGTCTTATATTATTTATTTTATACTTAAATAAAAAATGTACAACACTATATATATATATATATATATATATATATATATATATATATATATATATATATATATATATATATATATATATATATATATATATATATATCATCATCATCATCATCATCAACCCGCATCAATCCACTGCAGGATGAAGGCCTCTTCAGCATGCTTCCAACTCTCGCGGTCCTGAGCTTTCCTCTGCCATTTGGGTCCAATATACTTAATAATGTCATCAGACCATCGTGTTTTTGGTCTTCTCCCTGGACGTTTGCGATCAAGCGGTATCGTCCCATCGCCTCGCTACATGGCCTGCCCACTTCCATTTCAATTGCTTTATTCTTCCAATGATGTCACTCACTTTAGTTTGCTCTCTGATCCATATGCAGGTCTTTCTATCCCGTCTAGTAATGCCAAGCATACATCTTTCCATTCCCCTCCGTGCTACTCGAAGTCTTTGAACTGACTGTCATGTGAGTGTCCAGGTCTCACTTCCGTGTGTCATACCGGGCAGGACACACTGATAAAAGACTTTTCTTTTCAGGCAAAGTGGTAGTTTGCTCTTAAACACTATGTTGAGCCTGCCAAATGCCTGCCAGCCACATTTAACGCGTCGTTCCACCTCCCGGATGGTATCTCCTTCCATTAAAACCCTCTGCTCAAGATATATATATATATATATATATATATATATATATATATATATATATATATATATATATATATATATATATATATATATATAGTGATCCACAACTTCCAAATTAGAAATCCTAAAATAGAAATTCTTTTATCGTCATCAAATTTATTGAACATGACCTGACTCTTCTTCTGGTTTATTTTCAAGCCAAATGGTTCCCCAGCCCTTTGCAGCTCTTGTACGTGTCTTTGCAGCTCCTCTGGGTCTTGTGAAAGAAGAACGATATCATCTGCGAATCTAAGATGATTTAAGAATGCACCATTAATCCTTATTCCATCATGTTCCCAATCCAGATTACGGAACACTTCTTTCAGACAGGCTGAGAAAAGAAGAGGCGGTATTGCGGTACCCTTTATTCCAACCTCAAGATCGTCGAGGGTGACTGTCGCTGTAGCTTTATCATATATCGATCCTAGTAGGTTTACATAGGCTTTCTCTACACATTGATTAAGCAATTTATCCATTATGGCCCGCTTTCAGATTGAATCAAATGCCTTTTCATAATCGATAAAAGCCAAGCACAGTGGCATAGTGTATTCTTTGTGTCTTTCTATGACCTGCTGTAGGACCTGGATGTGATCCATCGTACTGAATCCACTTCTCAATCCTGCTTGCTCCGTTGGTTGTGCGTCATTAAGTTTTGTTAGTATTCTTTTGGATATTATCTTAGTGAAAACTTTGTAAACCACTGGCAGGAGGCTTATTGGACGATAGTTCTTTAAATCTTCCCGTGCTTCTTTCTTATGTAAAAAATCACTTCTGCATTTTTCCATAAGCTGGGTACTTCTTGTTGTTTGAGACATTTTGAATATAATTTTGCTAGTGTTTTGTATAAAGTCTGACCATCAGCTTTTAACATCTCCACAGTAATACTATCCTTTCCTGGAGCCTTGCCATTGCTCATATAACTTTGAATAAAATCTTCGGACAACCTCTAACATTTCCGTCCATTCGCTGTATATTGTACCATCCTCACGCATTAAGGACAACATTTGTGTCCTTTTCTTTCTTAACTGCTACTTAGCTTTGTTAATTCTCCTGTTTTCTTCCAGAGTCTGTTGTACAAGCTGCATGTTGAACCGGCGCGTTTCCTCTCGAATACTTTTTCTTACAGTTTTGCAAAGCTCAACGTACTCGACCCTGTGAAAAGGACTGTCTGCATTCTTCATTGTCCGGCGTTTTTCCATTAAATTCATGGTCTCATTGGAAATTTTTGACTCTTTGAAATATTTATCTTCTGGTGCTATTGAAGCCGCCGTTTTAAGCATATTGTTATTGGCGATTTCTTCATGTTTGTCTGTAATTTCCATCTCCTCCGGATCTTGTAACATAGCAAAGCGATCCGACAAAGCTATTTCAAAATATCTGCCCCTCTCCAGCAGCTTTTTAGAATTCACTTTTCCCCTTTTTAATCTTATCATTCTTTCGCACTGTTTTCGGCAGTTTATCCTAATCTTTGCTCGTACCATTCGGTGGTCACTTTCCACATTAAAGTGGTTAAGGACAGTACAATTGCAAAATATTGCTTTATCGTTTGACATGATGTAATCAATTTCAGTTGTGAGTCCAGATTGACTCCTCCATGTCCATTTTCTGTTGATCTTTTTCTTGCAAAACGAATTCATAATAATAGTTCTTGTCCTTCAGCAAAGTCAACCAACCTGTCAATTCTATTGTCCCGCTCACCATTTCCATATGGGCCAGTTGCATTTTCATCAGTTCTTGCTTCTCCGATTCTGGCATTAATGTCGCCCATCCCGATATTATCCCTACATTTTTCTTCGTCTAAAAGTTGGGCCACATCATCATAAAATTCCTCAATTTCTTCATCTGTATGGCTTATAATTGGTGCATAAACTTGGACGATTTGAAAATTAAACTTTTTATTCAGCTGAATGACGCATTGGGCTAATCTGTCGAATATACTTTCAAATTTGACTACAGTGTCTTTCAGCTTTCGATTGGTGAGTAATCCAATTCCACCACATCATCCATTCTCCGTACCTCGGGTGTAGAGTACGTGATCAATTGATTCTAATTTGATTAACTCTTCGCTTTTTCTTCGTATTTCACAGAGCCCAATGTATGTTGTCAAGTTCGATTAACAGTTCTTGAGTCGGGTCTTCGTTTTCAGTGTCCGTATATTAACCGTAGTAATATCAAAATTCCAATGGCAGCCTGATCTAATCCAGTGATTCTTAGCACCTTCTGCCTTGGGGCAGATCTTCCCGCTGCCGTAGGTAGTTGCCCGTTGGCCTCCGGGGAAGGTGGGTCGTGTTTGAAGTTGTACTGTCATGTCACTGCCACGCTGGTCCAATACGGGTTGGCAGATTTTGTATCGTATTAGTCTGACCCCTCTGCCTCGATCTGTCCGCCAGGGGTGACCCTCCTAGAAACTTACGCTCCAGACGGTATAGTTCAAAGCTTCATTGTCCTACTCAAACCCCTTTACCACGTCAAGGTCTGATCCACAAAGGGGACGACCTATATATATATATATATATATATATATATATATATATATATATATATATATATATATATATATATATATATATATATATATATATGTATATATATATATATATATATATATATATATATATATATATATATATATATATATATATATATATATATATATATACATATATATATATATATATATATATATATATATATATATATATATATATATATATATATATATATATATATATATATATATATATATATATATATATATATATATATATATATATATATATATATATATATATATATATATATATACATATGTATATATCAAGTGCAAGTGGATTTTTTATTTTTCGATTATTACGAAATGTCGTTATAGGGCACACAAAAATTATTAAATTAATTTAATTAAGCCGGTAGCGTTGGTGCGGCGGTATGAACGTCTTCTTTGCCGAATCCGCGCTGGAGCGGTGGCTGGTTCGATTCCAGTTTGTTGGTGTTTGTGATTGTTTCTAGGCAAGAGTGTAAAATCCGACTACGAATTACCCCTCAGTCATGCCAGTTAAAGGCTGGGTAAGGCCGGATGCCTTCTGAGAAGTGTTCTACGTTGGTCACTCGCCAGTCGGTAGGTTTCCTGATAGACTTATGGGTAGGCACATAACCAAAGGTTTATAGCCCGAGGGGGGTGCTGGCCTGGGTTTGTCGGAAGCTGATGACCGTGGTTCGGAACCCACGTTAAGCTGATGCGCCTCTAACCCAAACACTTTACTTCATTTAATTAAATATATTTTCCATTGTGTTTTTTGTTCTCGTATATTTTGCAAATAAATTTATCACACTATTTTAATTCATTTAGATTTTTGGTTCAAGTGATATTTACCTTTCTAGAAAGCTATTGCAACTCCGCCTGAAAGAGATATAGAAAAGTGCGTTAGTTTTTTGTAAAAATTTAAATTTTTTTAAATGCACGATTAACAATACATATTATTTTAAAGGAGCCTGTCGATAGATAGTTTTATTGTATTCATATGTCTTTTTCTTATTGTTGTCTTTCCTTACGGAGATTGGTTACCAATACGCGGATTATAGTTCTGAACAGTTGGATGGACGAACAGTCAAACCATTGTCGGAACTTTCTAAGCCATGAGATCCTTCTCCTATCGATGCTACGCCTACCTTTTATTTTTCTCTGGATAATCAATTGGTGTAGGTGGGTCGATATGGTCTCATAACATGTCCTAATAACATGCCTCCATAACATGCCTTTCATGGTCTCTTCTTCCTAACACATTCTCGTTTGTGACTCGGTCCGTCCCAGATATTATCAGGACTGTGCAGTATAACTACATCTCAAACTCCTCGAGATTATTCGTTCCTTTTTAAGTGTAGATGCCAATATCAAACAGCAGAACGTTATCAGTCATATTTTTGTGTGGTCAGGACTCAGGACTGTTACGGACTGTTAAAACTATCCTATTTTGATCATTGCAAGTCATCTATATTCTGCTGCAAATTTGTGCTGAGTGGTCACTGGCGATGTTTTGTACTATTAGTGGTGGTAACATTTTTTGGGCTTTTGCTCTTAACATAAACTTCCTTTTCCTCAAATTAATTTTTAATCTTTACTGTTGGCTGATCGGGTTTTAGGTATTTTTTTCCGACATTACAATTTTCTTTTTACTAATCCCGGATCCTGTAGACATTTTCATCACTTCTTATAGTTGAAGGCTTTCCGCTGTGAGATTCATCTTCAATGGAGTTTTTACTTACACATTCTTATATGCCCTGATGCCCGAGTAGTTTGGTGTTTAGTTTTGTTGTTACATTTTTCATCTTCTCGTAATCTTTCTTAATACATTTTTTAGTCTGTTTATCTCCATTGTCCTTGTTGCTGTTTTTCGGTTTGTTTTTTTTAATTGCGATCTGAAGGTAGTTGTTTTTATAATATACGGAAAAGGTTTTCTGGATAACTTATCCGATTACATACTCATCTGATCTAACAATTAGATTTTCTAAATGTATATAAATTAGTAAATGTATGTAATTTAAATTAACTGATAGCAATATCAATTGATATAATATCAGATATAAGTCATACAGAACGAAAAGGTTTTCATTTTCACTTCGTTATTTAAAACTTACCTGAAGCTGATGCAGCAAAATTGAGTTGCCCGCAACCACTGAAAAGGATGGCACCACCAGCCGAAATAAACACTTGTACTTGTGCGACAATTGTCTTAACTATTGTGACTTCCGTCGAAGATGAACCAAGATTGAGGGTAAGGAAGAAGTATGCTGAAAGATAAAAATTATATGTTATTTCATAGAGATCACTCAAAAATAATACGTTTTCATTCCTGTGATTAGAATTTTTTAAATTGTTGTTTTATTTTGAACAGCATTGCACGTGTCAACATTTACACAAGCTAGGGAAAAATCAAAAGCAGAGTTGTTGGGTCCGCTACGATATTCTCATAGCTGTGAATAAGAATAGACGCTTTGATATTTTTGTTCTCCAGACTTAAGAAAAAGAACTTCCTGCATAAGATAGTGATTTGGGACGAAAAATAGATGCTTGCGAGAATGCTCGTCAATAGGGTCATCCTGTTGAAACAAACGGCCAAAAAATCAGTTTGTCGGTCGGCAGAAAAAAAAGAGCTTTGTGCTTTTGAGTTCGGATGATAATGGTAAACCCAGGTTTCACCACACAAAAATTGTCTAGATTTTTTGGATTTTGATTAGCACTTTACAATTGCCAAGTGCCACTACAGAAAAGCCTGTAATGCACGAATGTTAAAGTTGGTTGAAAACCAAGTATGGACATTATGTTTTGAAAATAATATATTCCTCTGGTGGAAAACATTCTGAAGATCGGATTTTCGATCTCTTTCACGATCTGAGTTTTTTCGACGTTTTCCTAGTTGTAGATGAAACATGCAGTCACCAGAGACGAAGCAGCAGTTCATAAAGTGGGTGGGAGAAGGTGAAAGTGCACTTCAGAAAGACAAAACGGCTCCATCTACACGAAGAGTCATAGCTATGGTTTTTTGGGATTCTCATGGTGTGGTGGTCGTAGACTACTGGTACTAGTCGGGCTAAACAAACTATTCGGTACTATTCGGGCCACATTTGACCACAAAAATGGTCCTTTCATTACGATAATGCGCTTGTACACACGTTTCGGGTTGTAGATGCAAAACTCCACGATCTACGCTTTGAAGTACTGTCACATACGCCGTATTCGCCAGATTTGGTTTCCAGGGTGTATTTTCTCTTCCCAAACTTGAGGAAATGACTCGTATAAAGATTCATAGACCGCTATACCATTTAGAATTAGCGACATAACTTACCTTTTAAGAAAAGTTGGAATTGTTTCAATATTTCAGTAACTGGTGCACCAACTGCCTTTAAGATTCCTAGAACTGAGCCGAGGATCAGTAACAATAGTCCTGACAATGCGCCTCCTATTATAGCTAGCGCCAGTGCCGCTAGTATCGCAGTAGCCTGAATAATGCCTATAACTCCTAATACAACTGTTATACCAATGTAGCCCAATAGAGATACCTAAAAAATCAATAAAAAATATATTTGTATATACGCTGAAACTGCTAATACTTACGCCGATTGCTGTTGTACTTAAAATGATTAAAATCAATAGGAGGATGGCTACAGCTAACACCGAAACTGTGAGTTGTAACAAAACTGTAATAATCAGGTCCAGCTTCAGTTTGGCACCAATTAAGATAGCAAGTATCGCACCAATCTTTAATGACTCTGAAAGGAAAGGAACATTATTAATTACACTGATCAACACTGTTTTTGTCACACGAATTTTGTAATGATATTTGATTGTACTTATATTGTCTCATATAAAAAATGTAATTTTTTACCAATCACCCTCAGTTTTTCTGTGACAGGTACATATTCAATTTCACCTCATATACGTGTTTATGTTTGAATATCGTAATTTTTAAAGTTAGATAGCTATCATACATATATATAGCCACATTACAGGCCTTTAGGCTCACAGCTTTGTAATTATTATCCATGTTGTCCTATCTCTGATCATTGTGGTCTTCCCCATGCAATCTACTTCACTCCTCTACCTTCTCCCATTCTCTCTATTTGGCCCAGCCATTGCAGTCTTCTCGATTTTACTATCGTTTATATTCTTGGATTCTTGAAAATATAATAAATTTCCTCATTTGTTCTTCTCATATACCAGCCATCAACTTATTTCCTCCAGTTATCCTTCCGATTATTCCTTCTGATTGTTCTCACCTTAACAGTCGCATATCCATACAATGCAGTTGGTCTGAATACTGTTTTATATAATGTTAATTTGGTATTTCTGGATATGAATTTCGATCTTATTAGTTGGTCCAAGGCTCCTTCACATCTGTTAGCTTTCTATCTCCTCCTCTTCTTCCCACTTGTTTACCATCCTTGCACCTAAAAAGACAAATTCTTCCACGTTTTCAAAAATCATTCTTCCCAGTTCTATGTGGTCCAGCCACTGCAGTCTTCTCGATTTTACTATCGTGCTTATATTTAGATTCTTGTGAAAATATCATACATTTTCTCATTTGTTCTTTTCATATACTAGTCATCAACTTTTTTCCTCCAGTTATCCTTTTGATTATTCTACGTTCCCATCTTAACAGTTTCTCTTCTTGTTTCTTGTTTAGTACTCATGTTTTATATCCATACAATGCAGTTGGTCTCAATGCTGTCTTATACAATCTTAATTTGGTATTTCTAGATATGAATTTCGATCTTATTAGTTGGTTCTGTTAACTTTCTATCTCCTCTTCTTCCCACTTGTTTACCATCCTTGCGCCTAAGTAGATAAATTCTTCCACGGTTTCAAAAATCATTCTTCCCGGTTCTGTATGGTCCATCCACTGCAGTCTTCTCGATTTTAATATCGTGTTTATTTTTGGATTCTTGAAAATATCATAAATTTCCTCATTTGTTCTTCTCATATACCAGCCATCAACTTTTTTCCTCCAGTTATCCTTCTGATTATTCTACGTTCCCATCTTAACAGTTTCTCGTCTTGTTTCTTGTTTAGTACCCATGTCTCATATCCATACAATGCAGTGGGTATCAATACTGTCTTATACAATCTTAATTTGGTATTTCTGGATATGAATTTCGATCTTATTAGTTGGTTCAAGGCTCCTGCACATCCGTTAGCTTTCTATCTCCTCCTCTTCTTCCCACTTGTTTACCATCCTTGCGCCTAAGTAGACAAATTCTTCCACTGTTTCAAAAATCATTTTTCCCAGTTCTATGTGGTCCAGCCACTGCAATCTTCTCGATTTTAGTATCGTGTATATTCTTGGATTCTTTAAAATATCATTAATTTCCTCATTTGTTCTTCTCATATACCAGCCATCAACTTTTTTCCTCCAGTTATTCTTATGATTATTCCTTCTGATTGTTCCCATCTTAACAGTTTGTCTTCTGGTTTCTTGTTTAGTACCCATATCTCATATTCATACAATGCAGTTGGTCTGAATACTGGTTTATATAATCTTAATTTGGTATTTCTGGATATGAATTTCGATCTTATTAATTGGTTCAAGGCTCCTGCACATCTGTTAGCTTTCTATCTCCTCATCTTCTTCCCACTTGTTTACCATCCTTGCGCCTAAGTAGACAAATTCTTCCACGGTTTCAAAAATCATTCTTCCCAGTTCTATGTGGTCCAGCCACTGCAGTCTTCTCGATTTTACTATCGTGTTTATTTTTGGATTCTTGAAAATATCATAATTTTCCTCATTTGTTCTTCTCATATACCAGCCATCAACTTTTTTCCTCCAGTTATCCTTCTGATTATTCTACGTTCCCATCTTAACAGTTTCTCGTCTTGTTTCTTGTTTAGTACCCATGTCTCATATCCATACAATGCAATTGGTCTCAATACTGTCTTATACAATCTTAATTTGGTATTTCTGGATATGAATTTCGATCTTATTAATTGGTTCAAGGCTCCTGCACATCTGTTAGCTTTCTATCTCCTCATCTTCTTCCCACTTGTTTACCATCCTTGCGCCTAAGTAGACAAATTCTTCCACGGATTCAAAAAGCATTCTTCCCAGTTCTATGTGGTCCAGCCACTGCAGTCTTCTCGATTTTACTATCGTGTTTATTTTTGGATTCTTGAAAATATCATAATTTTCCTCATTTGTTCTTCTCATATACCAGCCATCAACTTTTTTCCTCCAGTTATCCTTCTGATTATTCTACGTTCCCATCTTAACAGTTTCTCGTCTTGTTTCTTGTTTAGTACCCATGTCTCATATCCATACAATGCAGTGGGTATCAATACTGTCTTATACAATCTTAATTTGGTATTTCTGGATATGAATTTCGATCTTATTAGTTGGTTCAAGGCTCCTGCACATCTGTTAACTTTCTATCTCCTCCTCTTTTTCCCCCTTGTTTACCATCCTTGCGTCTAAGTACACAAATTCTTCCAAAAATCATTCTTCCCAGTTCTGTATTCACTCACCCCTCGGTAACGACAGGGCATAAAATTACAAAGATTTTATTAATGAACCTGTGATCTCATACCAAGCTTGCAATATGTCCTTGACCATACATATCCTGGACTCACATTTGGATTTTTTCTCTGAAAACCTGGGTGCTATGAGTGACGAGTACGGCGTGAGATTCCACCAGGATATTTCCCTTATAGAGAGGCGATATCAAGGGAAATGGAGTCCTGGGATGTTAGCCGATTATTGTTGGGGATTGAAAAGGCACCTACCCGAAGCTAAGGACTCGCGAAAATTATAAATATTGTGTATAAGTGGATAATTGTATAAATGTAAGTGTATTTTCGTACATTTTTACGTCCTGACGTTTTAATTTTTTTTAAATAATATATTCTTGTTAGGTAGCCATAGTAATATGTACATTAGACAGACGTTTTCGCGTGGAAAATTTTTTTTTAATTTTGTAGACCAGTGTTATATTATATATTATATAAAAATAATCAATTATAAAATACCCGTTGCAAACTAATATATATTTTGTAATGCATTTCCCCGAAACATGAATAAAAACGTGACAAAGTCCGCATGGCTATATTTTTCGCCGGTTAAGCTCCGTAAAATTTTTACAGAAACATTTGAGTTGTTGAAAAAAGTTCATGGTGATGATTGCTTATCCTGTACATGTGTGTTGGAGCGGTATAAGCGATTCCAGGACGGTCGTAATGCTTCGGAAGTCGACTCAAAGATAGGTCGACCAAAAAACAAAAATCGCGATGAGTTGGTGGAAAATGTGTGTGAAATGATCGTCTGCGATGCGAATTCGACTGTGAGCTGGATAGCGGAGGAATTAATACATGTCTGTAAATAATATAAATAAAAGTCTGTCCTAAATTTGTTCTTCACACCTTATATGAGGACCAAGAAATTGTTAGTTTTTGGCGAAACAAACAGAACGGTGTATCCCAATATTCTCCATACTCGCCTGATTTATCTCCTGTTCCCAAAAGCCAAACTGCCCATGAAAGGAACGTGTTATGACAGTGTTAATATGACACGATTTCCATCATCGCCCAAAAACAATCACTCCTTTAGCCCTCAATCACTCCTTTGATTCAAAAATCGCACCTAAACAGTGACTTTCTGTGGATGAAGAGGTAACTATTAAATCATCTGCGTATTTTCTTCGGCTCAAATCCTGCATTTATATTTGTTTACAACCCCTTTAAAGTCAAAAGTGCGCTTCGCCGGAAGAGGATATTTTTTCCCAAGGTGGGGGTCGTCTTTCGACTTTCTAGTTTCCAGTTTCTACGCGTTGTTGAATTGTGTATCTTTCCATGGCTGCATATTGATGCATTGTACTGAATGCAGCAATCTATGAGTGGCATATACATTTTAAACAATGTTGTAAACACTGACCCTCTGTACAGCACGGCGGGAAAATTAACTTGAAAAATTTCCGTAGTTTGGTGACCATTTATTGACCCCTGTTTTTTCTCATAAAACAAAATCAAGTATTGTTCATCATTGCCTACTACTTTCTCCCATCTTTCACGTAGCATTCGACTCCCGCGTTGAAAAAACTGGTCATCTTTTGAATCGATCCAATTTTTGACTTCTTCATAAGACTGGAAGTACTGGTCAGCCAGGTCGTGTGCCATCGATCGAAACAGTTGATAGTCAGAGGAAGCAACGTCTGGAGAATATGGTGGGTGGAGTAGGACTTTCCATTTCCACGTTTCTAAGTATGTTTTGTTGTCATGCTGCAAAATCACTTTATCGTGTCTTGCGTGGCAATGATCTCGCCAACTCGTCTTGACTTTGACACGAGTTTTCATTAAGGAATGCCTCTAATTCTTTATCTTCAAAAACGTTCGCTCTTTCACCGCTATGCCGGTCTTCGAACGGGAAAATCACCGGTCTTGACCTCTTGAAACCACTCACGATACGTTCTTTCACTCACAGCGGCCTCACCATAAGTGTCTGAGAGGATTCGGTGAGCCTCAACAACGCAGATTTCTTCATACTATTATAGTCCTAGGGGGGTGCTGGCCTGGGTTTGTCGGAAGCTGATGACCGTGGTTCGGAACCCACGTTAAGCTGTAGGTCCAGTCGCTAAATAGCCTAGTTGCTGATGCGCCTCTAATCCAAACACTTTACTTTTACTTTTACTTTCTTCATATTAAATACATAAATTAACCCCTTTCGCAAATGCCGATAATTTGATTTATAAACTGACGTTTTTAATGGCGAATAACTTTAACACAAATCGACTACTGGTGCTGTGAGGTTATGTTCACAAGATGCTCAAAGGTATTGGAGTCTGTCTATGATATATTTATTTCGACTACTTGCCGCTAACGCCATCTATAGGAAAACGGCGGGAGCAAAGTTGTATACCTTTTAATTTTTTCTTTGCCACTTATTTTATCCTTACTTAGATTTTATTGTTATTACATGGTGTATCTTATATACTTACTATAACTCCAACTGTAATCAATCAATCCTTGTATAAATCCAGTGAACACGGCAATTTTAAGGATGGCTGCAGCTCTTAGTAGCACATTGAGATATACAGAGATGACGATGGCGCCAGTTTTAATGCTGGCCAAACTGATTAAAATAAATATGATTCTAACGAGAGCCTCAACTGAGAATTCTACGTCAACTCCTAGGAGTAAGATCAACAACACCTGAAAAGAACCGTCCATGTCAATTGTGATGTTTCGTTAAAACAACCTGACGAATGTTACCTGTAGTACAAGAACGATCTGTATTTCTTTGGGACCAGCTAGCTTTATCAGTATCAATAAAACAAGCTGAGCATTTTCTAAAACTGATAAACATTTATCAACTCCAATCACTACGATGATATTTGCTGCAATATAGGCAAAGGCGTCAGCACCAGATTCGATGGTCAAGTATACGGCTAAGCTGAAATTAACAGCGACTTTCAAGACGGCTTGTAGTGATGCTAAAACAAACACAACACTAATATTAAACCGTAGATTATTGTTTGATGTGGTTTTACCATTTCCTAATAGGATAACTAACGCCTTCAGTCTTCCAACAAGTATACTCAAACTGAATATTTTAACGGCCAGCACCTAAAAATATAATACAATATGATACGAGGGTCGTCGGTCAATAACTCCTTAGAAAAATATAGTAAAACAAATTATTTTAAGTATTTTTTTTTAAATTTTTCAACATAATCCACTTTTAGCTTTATACACTTTTCCAAATGTTTCTCCAACGTTTTTAAGCCGTCTAAAAAGTAAGATTTCGGAAGGTCCAAAAAATAGACTTCCTCAAAATAGGCAGTCTTCAAAATCTCTTTGGGGGATGACCTCCTCGTTCGATGTAAACCGTTGTCCGCTGAGTCGGAATAAAAAAAAGTTACTGGAGGCCAAATCCGGTGAATGCGGTGGATGTGGTAATAATTCGAACTTTAATTCCATTATTTTAGTCATTGAAACTGTACAGGTGTGCATCCGTGCTTTGTCTTGATGAAAGAGGATCTTTTCCTTTTCCAAATGAGGGCGATTTTTCTTTATTTCTTTGCTCAATCGGGACAATAAAGACGCATAATACTCTCCAGTTATTGTTTTTCCTTTTTTCCAAGTAATCGGTGTAGATTATTCCGCCGGCATCCCAAAATTCGAAATTTGTTTCACACCCAATTTTTCGTGCAAAATTTAAAACACTGTACCTTGCGATAAGCCTGTGGTCTCAACTATTTCGGGCACTTTGAGTCGTCGATCACTTAAAACCATATCGTGGATTTTATCAGTCATTTCGGCAGTAGTCACTTCCACTGGACATCCTGAACGATGTTCATCTTTTGTGGATGTACGCGGTCACCTTTAAACTCATTTACCCAATTATAAACAGTTACAAACCCAGGAGCAGACGTGCCATGAACTTCATCCAACTCAGTTTTGATCTCTTTCGGTGTTAAGTGTTTAATCACCACTTGAAACTCACTTTTTTTCCATTGTTCTAAATAAACAAAAGTTTCTTGCTTCAATCGACAATAAAAATGAAACCGTGTGATGAATATAACTGAAACTTTGCCAGCTATTTAGTGAATAATGAAGCTTACTAAAAACAAACCATTTCCGATGCTGCAAGCACTATCTCTTAGTTTTTTAAAGTACTTATCGAACGACCCTCGTATCTAGATACAAGGTGCGTCTCACGGAAAACAGGACTTTTTAAAAATAGCAATTTCTAGTAGCGCCATCTCTTGAACGTAAGCATTGGAAAGATGCATCCTTCACTCCCGTTCCGACCAAATCTCATGACATACGGATCATTAGAAGCCAACTTATCTCGCTTAAAGTGTCCGTGTGTTTCTGTGTATCGAAAAATAAACATGTAACAAAAAACGAATATTAAGTTTTGTTTTAAATTTGGTAAAACATTCACCGAAACGTTTCAATTATTGTAACGAGTGTGTGGTGGGGATTGTTTATCCCGTGGCAGAGTCCACGAGTCGTTTAAACGATACAAAGAAGGTCGTGAGGACATCCGAAAAATTCTGTAGTTACTCAAAGTAACATTGAAATTGTGCGTGAATGTATAAAAAATTAGCCAAAATCTTTATTGCGATACATGGAAATGGATTTAAACATGTCCAAAGATTAAATTCATCGCATTTTGACCGACCATTTGGGGGATTTTGGAAGGTTTGTGCACGCTTTATTCCACACAAATTGACTGACGATTACAAATTGCTCCGAATTCAACATTGCAAGGACTTGATTAAAGAGTTGAAAAAGAACGAAAACTTCAAATACAGCATTGGTACCGGTGATGAGACTTGGTGTTTGCAATATGATACAGAAATCAAGCGTCAAAGTGCGGAAAGGAAGCACTCGAGCGAGTCAAATCCGAAGAAAAGCCGTCTCGAGAAGTAAAACATTAAAACAATGTTGATTTGTTTCTACGATTCGGAGGGAACTGTCCACAACGAATTTGTTCCACCCGGTCAAACGATCAAGGAGTACTTTCCACCTATTATACATATTTATTTCTAACAAGGCAAGGATGTTTCGCAGATGCAAAAGAAAATATGGGGTGTCATATGTAGATCACCCTAACCTGGAGTGGTTAGCAAGGGTTGCGCCTTGTTATTGAAGCGCAACGAAATCGATCTATTTTTGAAGCTGAAGGGACAGTTGCTAGTTATGTATCCGGAAAAATAAACAAAACCAAATATTTATCATTGAAAACCGTTTTATTGTTTTACAAAATGTTCTTCGCGATGATCGATACACTTTTGCATACGCCTGAACCAATTTTCATAGCACTTTTTCCATTCCGATTATCGAAAATATCGTCGACCATCTAGTTTATTCTTCACTTACGAGAACAAAAATATATCATTGGGTGCCAAATTAGGACTATACGGCGGATGACCCATCAATTCAATGTTTTGACCGGTTAAATATTGAGTTGTTCGGTCCGATGTGTGCGAGGTCTCTTTGTTATGATGAAGAATGATCCTGCGTAGCTGGTTATTTTTTTTCTTATTTCTTCAAAGACTTCTGGCAAGCAAATGGTTGTGTACCATTCTACTATTCTCTAGTGCCATTGTAGCTACATGTCTTTTGTTGGGTTTGGATCATTTTGAAAGACTTGAAAGACTACAGTCGACTGCTATTTACTTTCGGCCTCATACGTGTAAATCCCTGATTCGTCACCTGTGTAGATATACATAGTTTTTGACATACCATGGTTGTATTTTTTGAGCTTTTCTTTCCAGCAATCTACACGAGCCTTTTTTTAAACAATTGTCAAATTATGCGGAGTCCGACGGAGGCATCTTTTTCTCGCTTAAATGTTCGTGTAAAATCTTATGTTTGTTTGTCATACTAACATGATGTATGTTGTCTTGCTTTATCAGTTCGCACACAGTATAATCGATGCACTGTTGTTGAGGTAATCCGCGTCGAAAGTCTGTCACTTTAAATCCAAAAAAAGGGTTATACTATGCATTTGGTGAGACTAGAAGGGAATTTTTTATTACGACCTGTTATCTGACAACTAGACTATTAATTTGGAGAAATGTTGTTCACAACTGAGTGGATTAAAACGAGCAATCGACTAGAACTGACCTGCATTAATCAACAGAAAAGGCATAGTGCCACCCGGCTCAAACTTTTACAACTTGTCCGAGGTATTTTGGTCTATCCACCATACTCTCCCAACCTTGCACCCCCAGACTACCGTTTATTTCGATCAAAACAAAACATTTTACTTTACTGGAACACTAGAAAAATCAAAACCTCAACTGCTCTTTGTGCGGGATTATGCAGTTATCGGAGATATAATTTTTAGTAAATAAAATGTTTCTATTTTTCTCAAAAATTGGGACCAATGACGATCATTTGATTTACATGCAAGGTGAAACTTACCGTGTACAGTACTACGTTTGCTTTCAAAATCACAATCAGTTCAGCTGAGAGGCTTATGAAGAGGGTCAATCCAAAGGAAATATCCAAATTTATCTGTGCCGAAACATCTGCTACTATTAATAATACAATACTGTTTATAATAGTCAAATCTGCCTTGGATACTTCCGACACTTTTATACCTAGAATTATTCAGTTTTTGACGTACCATTCTTCTTTTATTTTTAATTAATTCGTTGTAAATATGTTTTTGTACTACTTACTGACACCAGCGCTGAGGTATACCGATAAACCTGAAAGAGTACTGAAGTATTCTCCGAAATCACCTCCTTTCCATATTAGAGCACCAGCAGTTATTTTGATCACCACGTTTTGGGACAGATTTATCAGAAAAACTACACCCAAATTAGCTGAAACAAGAAATAAACAATTAACAAATAAAAAAAAAAAATGAGTTTATTCAATCGATATGTTTCAAAATTAAGCTTGTCAGGTAAGCTGTTGTAAGCTAACTGAGTAAGGTAGATGTAGTGATCTCCGTTATTTCCGCCGAAGGCCTGATTAGTAGGAGATTTTCAAAGAACCTCCAGAGCTTGGGTATATCGAAATCGATTGCCATAGTGGAGTCAACGTGCCGTGCTCTTGCACACGTGTCACATTGTTCGTAAAATACTATTTTAGGTATTGGAATATCGACCAGCATGAGCTGAGATTCTACATTAAGGATAAGCAGAATAATAATAATGACGAACTGAAGGAGGAAGGGGAATAATAAATATATGTATTCTTCACGAAAAACAAATATCCAGCTTGAGAGCACATTTCCTTCAAAGAATGATCGAATGCCCGCTATATGCCATCGTGTGTTTCGCTGACGATAATTTTACATCTCTAAATCTTAAAAAACATGATCGACAAAGTGAGAGCATTCAAACAAGTGCAAGGATTATTCAAGAGTTGAAAAATATGTCTCTGCACGGTAAACATCTCCGTGATACTGATCGTCATGAAGTCGACAAGAGTGCGTCGAACTCCTTGTTGGCATGGGGAGGTCTGTTACCCGAGATCGCGGGTTATACGTATAATAAAAACTCCCAAAAATATTTCGTTAAGGATGCAAAAGTATCAAATGATAAAAATTAAGGAAATGCCAGGAAAAGTCGGAAACCATTCAACATATAGTAGGAGCTTGTAGTAGACTCTCCCTGACGGAGTATCTTCACCGTCATAACCAAGTGACCAGTATAATCCACCAAGAGCTTGCAAGTTGTAATCGAGTTATTATAACAGAGTGAGTTCAACAATAATAGACTGCTGTAGAAGATACTCAACAGAGAAGACTATCAATGGAATAGACCAAATTGTATGGATTGGACATTGCATTTATTTCGCAGCTTTTTTGGTCCAGCTAGAACATTTCTCGAGGGTATCACTCTAATTTTAATTCTGTCATTTTAATTTTTTTCTATAACATGTTTATTTTGTATTAATTAATTTTGAAAATTTTGTCATTCAAATGTGAGCCATTACCAGGAACTTTGACTTCATTTTTTAACATGTTTTCCATAACTTTTGCAACATATCTGGTACAACATATCGAGAAGAAAAAACGATTTGGTGTTTAGTGATAAATCTCTTCGAGTTTAGTGTTTCACACTGAAGGTTCCAAAAGAAGAATTGAACATATCTGGTGTTAGTGCAGCGATTTCAGTATGGAAGTTGTCTTTAGTTGTTTTAGTTACGTAAAGTTTTTCATTTAAATATAATATAATCTGAATAGATTAAATCGTCTCCTGATGATGCTAACATGGTTAGCGAAACGTTCGTCGAGAAGTTTCAAAAAGTGATTTGGTGTTTAGTGGTAAATCTCATCGAGTTTAGTGTTTCACACCGAAGTTTCTAATAGAAGAATTGATCATATCTGGTGTTAGTGTAGCGATTTCAGCACGGAAGTTGTCTTTGAGGTAGTTGTTTTAGTTACGTAAACTTTTTCCTTTAAATATAATATAATCTGAATAGATTAAATCGTCTCCTGATGATGCTAACATGATTAGCGAAACGTCCTCGAGAAGTTTCAAAAAGTGATTTGGTGTTTAGTGATAAATCTCATCGAGTTTAGTGTTTCACACCGAAGTTTCCTATAGAAGATTCCATCTTGAGGATGCTAACATGGTTAGCGAAACGTGCGTCGAGAAGTTTCAAAAGGTGATTTGGTGTATAGTGGTAAATCTCTTCGAGTTTAGTGTTTCACACTGAAGGTTCCAAAAGAAGAATTGAACATATCTGGTGTTAGTGCAGCGATTTCAGCGCGAAACTTGTCTTTGAGTTAGTTGTCTTAGTTACGTAAACTTTTTCCTTTAAATATAATATAATCTGAATAGATTAAATCGTCTCTTGAGGATGCTAACATGGTTAGCGGAACGTGAGTCGAGAAGTTTCAAAAAGTGATTTGGTGTTTAGTGGTAAATCTCATAGAGTTTAGTGTTTCACACCGAAGTTTCCAATAGAAGAACTGAACATATCTGGTGTTAGTGCAGCGATTTCAGCGCGGAACTTGTCTTTGAGTTAGTTGTCTTAGTTACGAAAACCTTTTCCTTTAAATATAATATAATCTGAATAGATTAAATCGTCTCTTGAGGATGCTAACATGGTTAGCGAAACGTGCGTCGAAAAGTTACAAAAAGTGATTTGGTGTTTAGTGGTAAATCTCATCGAGTTTAGTGTTTCACACCGAAGTTTCCAATAGAAGAACTGAACATATCGGGTGTTAGTGTAGCGATTTCAGCACGGAAGTTGTCTTTGAGTTAGTTGTCTTAGTTACGAAAACCTTTTCCTTTAAATATAATATAATCTGAATAGATTAAATCGTCTCTTGAGGATGCTAACATGGTTAGCGAAACGTGAGTCGAGAAGTTTCAAAAGGTGATTTGGTGTTTAGTGGTAAATCTCATCGAGTTTAGTGTTTCACACCGAAGTTTCCAATAGAAGAACTGAACATATCTGGTGTTAGTGCAGCGATTTCAGTGCGGAAATTGTCATTGAGTTAGTTATTTTAGTTACGTAAACTTTTTCATTTAAATATAATATAATCTGAATATATTAAATCGTCTCCTGATGATGCTAACATGGTTAGCGAAACGTGCGTCGAGAAGTTTCAAAAAGTGATTTGGTGTTTAGTGGTAAATCTCAGCGAGTTTAGTGTTTCACACCGAAGGTTCCAATAGAAGAACTGAACATATCTGGTGTTAGTGCAGCGATTTCAGCACGGAAGTTGTCTTTGAGTTAGTTGTCTTAGTTACGAAAACTTTTTCCTTTAAATATAATATAATCTGAATAGATTAAATCGTCTCTTGAGGATGCTAACATGGTTAGCGAAACGTGCGTCGAGAAGTTTCAAAAAGTGATTGGGTGTTTAGTGGTAAATCTAATCGAGTTTAGTGTTTCACACCGAAGTTTCCAATAGAAGAACTGAGCATATCTGGTGTTAGTGCAGCGATTTCAGCACGGAAGTAGTCTTTGAGTTAGTTGTCTTAGTTATGTAAAATTTTTCCTTTAAATATAATTTAATCTGAATAGATTAAATCGTCTCTTGAGGATGCTAACATGGTTAGCGAAACGTGCGTCGAAAAGTTTCAAAAAGTGATTTGGTGTTTAGTGGTAAATCTCATCGAGTTTAGTGTTTCACACCGAAGTTTCCAATAGAAGAACTGAACATATCGGGTGTTAGTGCAGCGATTTCCGCACGGAAGTTGTCTTTGAGTTAGTTGTCTTAGTTACGAAAACCTTTTCCTTTAAATATAATATAATCTGAATAGATTAAATCGTCTCTTGAGGATGCTAACATGGTTAGCGAAACGTGAGTCGAGAAGTTTCAAAAGGTGATTTGGTGTTTAGTGGTAAATCTCATCGAGTTTAGTGTTTCACACCGAAGTTTCCAATAGAAGAACTGAGCATATCTGGTGTTAGTGCAGCGATTTCAGCACGGAAGTAGTCTTTGAGTTAGTTGTCTTAGTTATGTAAAATTTTTCCTTTAAATATAATTTAATCTGAATAGATTAAATCGTCTCTTGAGGATGCTAACATGGTTAGCGAAACGTGCGTCGAAAAGTTTCAAAAAGTGATTTGGTGTTTAGTGGTAAATCTCATCGAGTTTAGTGTTTCACACCGAAGTTTCCAATAGAAGAACTGAACATATCGGGTGTTAGTGCAGCGATTTCCGCACGGAAGTTGTCTTTGAGTTAGTTGTCTTAGTTACGAAAACCTTTTCCTTTAAATATAATATAATCTGAATAGATTAAATCGTCTCTTGAGGATGCTAACATGGTTAGCGAAACGTGCGTCGAAAAGTTTCAAAAAGTGATTTGGTGTTTAGTGGTAAATCTCATCGAGTTTAGTGTTTCACACCGAAGTTTCCAATAGAAGAACTGAACATATCGGGTGTTAGTGTAGCGATTTCAGCACGGAAGTTGTCTTTGAGTTAGTTGTCTTAGTTACGAAAACCTTTTCCTTTAAATATAATATAATCTGAATAGATTAAATCGTCTCTTGAGGATGCTAACATGGTTAGCGAAACGTGAGTCGAGAAGTTTCAAAAGGTGATTTGGTGTTTAGTGGTAAATCTCATCGAGTTTAGTGTTTCACACCGAAGTTTCCAATAGAAGAACTGAACATATCTGGTGTTAGTGCAGCGATTTCAGTGCGGAAATTGTCATTGAGTTAGTTATTTTAGTTACGTAAACTTTTTCATTTAAATATAATATAATCTGAATATATTAAATCGTCTCCTGATGATGCTAACATGGTTAGCGAAACGTGCGTCGAGAAGTTTCAAAAAGTGATTGGGTGTTTAGTGGTAAATCTCATCGAGTTTAGTGTTTCACACCGAAGTTTCCAATAGAAGAACTGAGCATATCTGGTGTTAATGCAGCGATTTCAGCACGGAAGTAGTCTTTGAGTTAGTTGTCTTAGTTATGTAAAATTTTTCCTTTAAATATAATTTAATCTGAATAGATTAAATCGTCTCTTGAGGATGCTAACATGGTTAGCGAAACGTGCGTCGAAAAGTTTCAAAAAGTGATTTGGTGTTTAGTGGTAAATCTCATCGAGTTTAGTGTTTCACACCGAAGTTTCCAATAGAAGAACTGAACATATCGGATGTTAGTGCAGCGATTTCCGCACGGAAGTTGTCTTTGAGTTAGTTGTCTTAGTTACGAAAACCTTTTCCTTTAAATATAATATAATCTGAATAGATTAAATCGTCTCTTGAGGATGCTAACATGGTTAGCGAAACGTGAGTCGAGAAGTTTCAAAAGGTGATTTGGTGTTTAGTGGTAAATCTCATCGAGTTTAGTGTTTCACACCGAAGTTTTCAATAGAAGAACTGAACATATCTGGTGTTAGTGCAGCGATTTCAGCACGGAAGTTGTCTTTGAGTTAGTTGTTTTAGTTAAGTAAACTTTTTCATTTAAATATAATATAATCTGAATAGATTAAATCATCTCTTGATGACGCTAACATGGTTAGCGAAACGTGCGTCGAGAAGTTTCAAAAAGTGATTTGGTGTTTAGTGGTAAATCTCAGCGAGTTTAGTGTTTCACACCGAAGGTTCCAATAGAAGAACTGAACATATCTGGTGTTAGTGCAGCGATTTCAGTGCGGAAATTGTCATTGAGTTAGTTATTTTAGTTACGTAAACTTTTTCATTTAAATATAATATAATCTGAATATATTAAATCGTCTCCTGATGATGCTAACATGGTTAGCGAAACGTGCGTCGAGAAGTTTCAAAAAGTGATTTGGTGTTTAGTGGTAAATCTCAGCGAGTTTAGTGTTTCACACCGAAGGTTCCAATAGAAGAACTGAACATATCTGGTGTTAGTGCAGCGATTTCACCACGGAACTTGCCTTTGAGTTAATTGTCTTAGTTATGTAAACTTTTTTCTTTAAATATCCCTATAAAAATAGTTCGCTGACGTCAAATTAGGCGATCTAGGCGGCCACAATAAATCTTAATTTTGAGAACTTAAATAACTAGGGAAAATGTTCTTCAAAATTTTGAATATTTCACATGAAGTTTGTGCTGTGGGAACATTTTGCTAAAACCACATATTCTCCAGTTTTTGCCCTTCCAATTGAGGCACCTAAAAGATTTGAATCATGTGTCTATAGCGTGCACCTTTGATTGTAACTGCATTTCCACTATCTTCAAAAAATATATTCTAATGATGTTTTTAATATGCCTACTGCATCATAGTGTAGCTTTAATTGGATGTAATGGTGTTTGATGAATATGGCGAGGATTCTCCCTTGCGCAGAAATGGCTATTCTGTTTATTAATTTCAACACTGAAATACAAATGAGCTTCATGACTAATTACTTATGTTGTATAAAAATTGTCAATTTGATGGGAATGGTATATGATGGCATTACATTATTCTAATCGTTTGTCGTAGTTTGTAGGTAACAGGTCTTCTGATTCTGTTGATGGAATCATTTTTGCTTTCTTTGACGCACTTTCGCCTGCTTCGTATCTAACGTGTAATAGGGAATCTGCGTTTTATCTATTTTTAGAATTGGGTTTAAATAAGATAAAGATACCTTCATTTGAAGGTATCTTTGGTGTTCGTATATTTTTTTCTATTTTTAGGGTAATAATTCTTCTTGCCTTTTCTTTACCACGTATATAGACGTTTTATTTGCTTACGTATTTTTTTATTTCAGATCAACCGTAACACATCCACAATAATGAACAGGAAGCTTTTCGCACTATAAAGAATATGTTTAAAACATATTTAAAAAGCATATATATGGTTGAGTTTGGTTTACTTGCGATTAATTATTATGTTAAACTGTACTTACCATCGAGCAGTGCTGCTAGGTTAGCACTCACATCAATTAGCAAGGCTACTTTTGCACTGGCGTTGACCGATCCCACTAGTGAAATACTGGCATTGACGAACACAGCAATATTGGCATCAAGGCTTATTGAGCATTCCTGAAAGAAAAATCTATATTATATAGCATATGTTAAAGAAAGAAGAGTTTTTTATGGTACACCGGGATGAGATCGTATTTCTTTCACTTTTTTCCCTATTTTTTTGATTTCTTCTCTTACATTTGTATGCCATCTTATGATTCTGATCCCGCATTTAGCTGTATCATCATCTATAGGTTCTATATTTTTTCTCTTTCAATTCTTGTCTTTCTTTGGTTTTGAATTTTTGACTTGTGTTTTTAATTCAGTGTTTAAGCTTCACCCCCCTGTGTTATATATAATTGGGCTGATTCTCTTTTTAACGATTTCAATCTTGGCCGTCTTTTTAAGATTAAATTTTGAAGTTTTCTTAAGGTTAAATTTTTTATCATTAACCCCAGTTATTCAGTTAGTTTGTCCAATAAGAGTGTCAGAACCTTAAAATAAGGCGCAATGGTAATCTGGTAATTAATATTTTCTCTTGAGAATTTGTTCTTGTCATTATACTTTTAAAATAATATAGTTCCAATGTCTTCCTCGGCTTCATCTGGAAGAATGCTTTCTGGACATTCCATTTTCGATTACTCTTTCACACATAATGCGGGCTATATTTTCAATGGTGGTCTGAATGTTTCTTTAAGGCCAAGAATTGTTCGGGGTTTATTTCTGTAATCCAAAGATTTAACGTAATCCCTCTGTTGCTGCTCTAGAACTCAATTCGTGTATCGGTATCTTTCCATCGAGAATTCACACAATATACTGGAAACGGGAGTTTATCAATGACATTTGCATTTTAAAGTGTTGCTGCTATTACGGTGCAAAGCTTTGACACTGTTATTGGAAAATTCTTTATTACTCTGCGTTTAATTTCATCCCGAAATGACCATACTTTTCGTTTTGTCGATGTTAATATTCATATTTCTTTTTAGTTTCTTGTCTACATTATATACGTCTACTATATTGTAGATTTTACCTTGTTTCAGCTGCATTAGACATTACCATCGGCAGACTCATTAAGTCAGTCAGTCTAATTTGTTTTATTTCCCAGTATTCTGTCTTTAGTTTCTTCATGTTTTTCCTAAGTTATTTGTAGTATCATTGATCGCGAGTGAAAATTGCAATGAACTCAGCTCATGTACTTGTTTTCTTCAATTTTTGATGTAAATCTTATAGATTCTTCATTATTTGTTCTAACATCATCCTTGTTACTACATCGAATGTTCTTTCGGGGTATATGAAACATATCGATATTTTTTTTTCTATTTAATAATTTTTCACTGTCTTATTTGATCACAATTATTATATATTTTATACTTTTGTGCCTTTTAAACTAACTTTCTATATCATTTAATGTTATTTCGTTTTATTTTTTTATGATTTCTTTATTACTTTTGCGATTATTTGGGACACTTTAGAGATGCATTCCTTTATAATTTTCTGTCTCCTTTCATACATACATATATTTATGATAATATTTTCTTTAATATTTTTCAGGTTATATTCTTTTTTCATTCTCGTTTGTTTTAATGTTTCATGAAAAACCGTCTGATTCTTTCGATAGTTTTTCGATTGTTTTCAAAATATTTTCCAAGAGTGTTTCTTAGCCTTCTTTATATTTTAAAAATTTATTTTCTTGTTTCTTTCATAATCTTCTTGTTTATTTATTTTTCCATTTTTTTCTCTTTTATTTATAGTTCTATTTCATTCTGCTTATATTGATCCTTTTCGAACAGTAGGAAATTTTTGGCAGTTTTAACGTATTTTCTTTTTTAAACCTTCATAATCTTCTTGATTGTTTCGTTACAAGTTTCTCTCATTGCATATCTTGGCCACAAATATACCCTCATCTCTCATAGCTGGTCTGATTTGCCTTTGTCTTGACACGATTTGCTATGTCCAACAGTTTTCGAACGCTGATTTCTAAAAAATGAACACTAAAACTGCTTTTATAAAATTACCATCGTATCCAGGAACTCTATGGACAGACTTTGCAAAACTAAGAAATATATTAAGGATTTGTTTTGAAAATATCAAAAATAACTTTCCAGTTTCATTATTTCTTCATGCTGCAGTTTTAATATGCTCTAAATTGGTTACATTTATTATCTCCTGATGATGGTAACATGTTTAAAGAAAAACTTTTTTTACCTGTTTATGAAGGGGAGTATTGTCTTCAAAACCTTATTCTACATCATTAAACTCTACGAAGATATTTACCACTGTACATGATGATGACTCTACCGCAGATCTATCGTGCCTTTTCAATGCTGATCGACGTTGTGGCAAAACTTCTTTGGCTGATAATTCTGAAATTCGGAAAGAGCACGTTCAAAATGTTACTGTTCAGCTATTATGGAGAATGAATGAAAAAAAATTGAAATCAAATTGAAATTGATGAGAATGAAGTTTCCAGAATAGGGACATCAAACCCACACTTTTTTTGGTTTAGCAAAGTTAAACAAATAATTTGGCAGAGTCACGTTCAGAGCCAATTTTGAATAGCCTGTCGAAGATGCAGTATCCTGAATGATCCTGAAATATCAGGAGAAAACTGACACCAGAGTTGTTACCTCCCCTTATTGAAACATTTCAATATATTGTAGTATATTAATTAATAAAGCAAAATACTTACCATGATACAAGGTGCTGGCCAACAGGGCACAGAACAAAATCGAATATGTTTTCTGGTTCATGTTCGATTTTGTTTTCGATGTGCTCAGTACCCGATATCCGCCCGAATATATACCAGATTTAGGGCACGTAAAATATGCGGAATATTTCGAAAAAAATAAAATTGCGAAAATAAGCGTAGAAGTTATGTTAAAAACTATTATTTTATCTTAATAGTTCGATAAGCGTACGCTCGTGGATTGCTTATTGTCGTGTAAAAATCGTACGACTTTTTTAATTATTAGAAAAACCGTTTCTTGTGATAAATCCTTAAGCCAGAGGGGCACATTTCAATGTCATTAATACTATTAATTTACCAGAGAATTATTGGTAAATATGGGGATAAATGGTAACTTTGAGAAGTGCACGTGCAAAGTTGTGATAATTGTGGGAGTATCGCTCGATGCCACGAAATGAATGTCCATTTTATTCAACTAAAAGACAAATTCAACCATAAGAAAATGGTTTTCGAGATAAGAGGTAAAGATACGTTTGGGATTATCCCAAATGGTGCAACTTAAATCAGGCATAATATGACGACTTATTGGTCACTTCTTCTTGTACAAAATGAGGTAAATCTGGAGCTGAGTAAATAACTGAGTATTTCTTTGTCTTTGAATTGTTAATATAACAAAGTATTTCACATTCTTTTTTAATATTTATTGATACTGTCAAAGTATTTCTCGCGCTAAATAACGATACGTCCCAAAACATGTTTATTTTACATTGATTTGTTCACAGGATACTTTAAGTATTGTTCTAATCGACACAAGTCATGTTAAGCCTATTATTATGTCATTGGTTTCCTCTGTATACCCAAAATACCCCTATATACCCAATTTACCGTTGAACAACATTTCGGTCTAAACTATGCGGTTACTTGTGCGTAGGATTTTTGATATTTAATGCTGCGGCTACTACGGAGCCTCAATAGTCATTTCTTCATACACAAAATACATCATAATTAACTTAACCTTAATTAAATGTCAGATCTCATGCCTCCCATGTCAGATTATCCCAGATGGCACCTGCCGGATTACGCGTGCTATGAGGCCTTAGTGGTGATTTCTATATGCACAAATTAATGTATAATTAACGCTGAACAATGGTTTGTTCATAAAATATGTTTATTTGGTTCAAATTGGCGCGTAGGATTTTTTGAAATATGATATCCCAAGCGGCATAAGCCGTGTTACGCTTATAAATATGTTGTTTAGCTCGGATCGATTCGAATTTTTTTTTTGAAATGTGGTACCTCCCACATTAGATTATCCCAAGCGGCACAAGCCGCGTTACGCTTACTATGGTGCCTTACTGGTCATTTCTTTATGCACAAATTAAAGTATAATTAACGTCCTGTTTGTAAAATCTGTCTATTTGATCCAAATTGGCGCGTAGGATCTTTTGAACTTCTTAAAGGCGGCACAAGCAGTGTTATGCTTGGTTGGTGTAAATAAATGGTAATTTCTTTATATACAAAATAAAGCATAATTGCAGACAGGACACAACACGTTGAGTTTAATGGTCATAGTTCTCGTATCTTCATTGCAACTATTGGTGCACCCCAAGGCAGCATCCTTGCCCCTTTGATTTTTTCCGTCTCCAACGATATTACTTCTACCCTAACGTGCAACACTCTTTTATTTGCGGACAATCTTAAACTCTTTATGCCAGTTCTATCGTCACATGACTGCTCTCTATTACAGGGTGACCTGCATCTCTTTGATTGGTGTGTTTTGTTTGTAATAGGCTTCGACTAATTATTGCCAAATTCAAAAAAATTACCTTTTCTCTGAAGCATAATGTATTATATATATATATATATATATATATATATATATATATATATATATATATATATATATATATATATATATATATATGTCATCATCATCATCAGCCTGTATCGAACCACTGCAGGATAAAGGCCTCTTCAGCATGCTTCCAACTTTCACGGCCCTGGGCTTTCCTCTGCCACTCGGGTCCAATATACTTAACAATATCATCAATCCAACGTGCTTTTGGTCTTCTTCGCGGACGTTTGCGATCAATCAGTATCCACTCCAGGATTGCTTTGGTCCATTTGTTGTCCCATCGCCTCGCTATAGGGCCTGCCTATCTCCATTTCAATTGCTTTACTCTTCCAATGATGTCGCAGACTTTTGTTTGTTCCCTGATCCATGCGCAGGACTTTCTGTCTCGTCTTGTAATACCAAGCATACATCTTTCCATTCCCCTCTGTGCCACCCGAAGTTTTTGAATTGATTGTGATGTGCGTGTCCAGGTTTCACTTCCGTATGTCATAAAGGGTAGAACGCACCGATCGAAGACTTTTCTTTTCAGTCAAAGGGGGAGTCTGCTCTTAAACACTATGTTGAGCCTACCAAATGCCTGCCAGCCACATTTAACACGCCGTTCAACCTTCCGGACGGTACTCCCCTCCATTGAAATTCTCTGCCCAAGATATATAAAGCTGTCCACAATCTCTAAATCCCTTCCTAAAACTGAAATTCTTCTGTCCTGAGCGAAGTTATCGAACAAAACCTGACCCTTTTTCAGGTTTATTTTCAAGCCAAATGGTTCGCCAGCTCTTTGCAGGTCTTGTATGCACCTTTGCAGCTCCTCTGGGTCTTGTGAAATGAGAATAACATCATCTGCAAATCTAAGATGATTAAGTTTACACCATTGATCTTTACACCATCCTGTTCCCAATCCAGTTTAAAGAATACTTCTTCAAGGCCAGCCGAGAAAGGAATAGGCGATATTGCGTCACCCTGCCGTACACCTCGTTCTACATTAAATTCCACTTCAAGATCATCAAGGTGATTTGTGGCTGTAGCTCCATCATATATCGATTCTAATAGGTTTACATAGGCTCTCTCTACACCTTGGCTAAGCGGTGCATCCATTATCGCGTGCTTTGAGATGGAATCAAATGCTTTTTCGTATTCGATAAAAGCCAAGCACAGTGGCATGGTATATTCGTTGTGCCTTTCTATGATCTACTGTACAACCTGGATGTGATCTATTGTACTGAATCCACTTCTGAATCCTGCTTGTTCTTTTGGTTGTGCGTCATTCAGTTTTTTTTAATATTCATTTAGAAATTATCTTAGTGAAAACTTTGTACATTACTGATAGGAGGCTTATTGGACGGTAGTTCTTTAAATCTTCCTGTGCTCCTTTTTTATGTAAAAGGATCACTTCTGTATTTTTCCATAAGTCAGGTACTTTTTGTTCTTTGAGGCATTTTGAGTATAATTTTGCCAGTGTTTTATGTAACGTCCGACCACCAGCTTTTAGCATTTCGACAGTCACATTGTCCTTTCCTGGAGCCTTGCCGTTTTTTGATCGATTCTATAGCATTTGTTACTTCCTCCACTAGGATATCTGGCATTTGTTCTTCCGTGGGTATTGTTGTCTTTGATTGGTTCTGATCTTCATATAACTGGGAATAAAATTTCCTGACAATCCCTAACATTTGGGTACGCGCCCTGCACACTGTGCCATCCTCACGCTTTAAAGCATATATTTGCGTTCTTTTTTTTCTCAGCTTCTGTTTAGCTTTGTTAATTCCTTTGTTTCCTTCCAGAGTTTTTTGCACTAGCTGCATATTGAACCGGCGCGTGTCTTCTCTGATACGTTTTCTTATAGTTTTGCAGAGCTCAGTGTACTCGACCCTTCCAAAAGGACTACCTGCATTTCCCATTGCTCGCCGTCTCTTCATTAAATCAATGGTCTCATTGAAGATTATATATATATATATATATATATATATATATATATATATATATATATATATATATATATATATATATATATATATATATAAATAATTTTTTTTTAATTTAATTTATATATAAAATATTATTTTGCTTAGATTTTCGCAGGATTTATTGAAATATTATACCTCCCATATTAGATTATCCTAGGCAACACAAGCCGTGTTACGCGTAGTATGGTGTCATTTCTGTATGCACAAAATAAAACAATGTTCGGTTCGCAAAATATATTTATTTGGCTCAGATTGGTACGTAGGATTTTTTGAAGCATAATGTAATAATTTTTTCTGGCATGAATTGTGATACCAAGGTATTTTATAATTTTTCTATTTTTTTTAATTTATAATTTTTTATAATAATTTTATAAGTAGGAATTGCGCGCCATCTATGTGACGTATATAGTACAAGACGTTATTATTGGAGCAGTTTCCTGATATTGACGTTTAAATTGGTAACAGGTTTTTATCTTTGTTGTGATTAACTCTAACTATAGTTTTTTTTTGGTTTTTGGAGCATTAATTAAAGCTTCTTTGATTTTTTTTAACCTAAAATTAATATACTCTACCATTTATGATTAAAAGCAAAAATAAGTTGCAGCTATGTCTGTTGCACCTACTCTTCAAAATGTTATTTCATTTGCATATTTAATACTCTGATTTTTGAAAGGCCTTGGCCTTTGTGAGTTCGAATAAAGGTCATGGGGAAGTTCTTTGTCATTGATTGGTATTTTGTAAATTTATGTAGGAATATATGTCCAACAAGAGGGGAAGAGATGAGACGAAACCTGAAGGTACCAATTGATGATAACCATGACTGATGGTCTTTCTTTTGCACTGGAATATGGTTTAATGCCGCAAGTACGATTATCAACCTATTTTTTGACAATGAAGACGACGATCCAGTATTTCATATTTTCGATATTTTGAATATAAAGATTTATCTAAATGATATGTTTATATATTTTTGATTAAAATATAGTGAGTGCGTTGTTAGTTTTTTTATTCATTGTTTAATGGTTATTCTGGTAAAATCATAGACATTCTCTTTTATTTTATTTTTCTTAACCTTAGTATTTAATATAGGGATTGTCTGATGTAATAAAATAAAGGGTTGTCCAATAACATTGTCAAAACTTTAAAATTTTGACCATTTTGACCCCCCTCATGGGGGTCACCTTCAATTTATGTGTTTTGTATCTTTTCATGGTGAATTTATACAATGTATTGAACAGAGTGTTGTCGCTATTACGTTTCAAAGTTCTGACATTCTTATTGAAAAACTTTTAGTATTTCTAGATACTTAAATGTGTGACTTTCCACTTGCTGCATTACTTATAGAGGGTTAAAACATCAGTTCTAAATGATACCTAAAAACGAGGGCATTTTTGTTAAGATATTATTATATTAAAGGTCACAAGTCATGCCACGCCTGCAACAATATCGTATAATACATTTTATGCTGAAAAATATTTTCTTCTTATGTTTATTTTGCTTTGATTGACACGTAGGATTTTTTAAAATACAATACATCCCTTATCATATTATCCCAAAAGGGGTGACTTAATCCATCCTTTTCCAATGCCAAAAATGTCGAATTTTGACTCATCACAGAAAACAGCGTCGTTCCAAAAAGTTTCAGGTTTCAAAACATACTCCTTAGCAAAATTCAGTTTTAATATTTTTCTTGCTTAACCAAGGCTTTTTCCGGGCCACACGTCCATGATGTCTATGTTTTCTTATACAACGGCTTATTGTTTCGATCCTGGCTACTTTTTGAGAATGGGTTTTCGCCAATGTTTTGAGCTTATGTGTACTAATTTTACGGTTTTTATGTGCTTTTATATTAAAGCAGTAGTCTCTTTTATTTGAGGGAGGAAACAAGTTTAGGACTACGTTTTTTTAGTGATTTGAATCAGTTTTTTTGCAAGAAAGGAATGCATATAATTTATTGAAACTTTGAGAACATTTTATATCTATATTCAAATAAATATTGAATTTTTTTTTATGTATTTCCTCGAAAAATATAGAAGATATCAGACGTAGCTGTTTGTGTACGTTCTGGAGGCCACAGTTTTCATCTGAAATTAATAGGGTTTCAAATTTACTTTAAGGACATCTTTTTCTTTCTTTCTTTTCTATGAATATATGTGTTTAAACAAAAGAGCATAACTTTTTGCTATTTTTTATAACTTTTTTACAATAAAAACACTTTAAACAATGATATTACTCTAAATTTAGTTTCATGTAGAGCATACTTACACAAAGAAATTATCAATTTTTAAAATGATTGTTTGAAAACTTTTTGAGCAAGAGTGTACACAAATTCAAAAAATGTCGTTTCGAGAAAAACGCATTTGAAAAAAAAAATACCGAGTATAAATTCAATGACAATCCTTCTGCTTCATATCCTTTGTTTGAGCTTGCGACTCTCCTTTTCAAGCTCTCCGAGCTTCCTTAATCCACAAGGCGCTGCGTCGATTTTGTCGGCTTACGCGTCGATCATCCATTTCTTGTACTTAACTGAAGCTGCGGTTCCCAGCCACAATATTCAGTTTGTTCATCACCAATAAAATGCTGAATTTTCTTCATTGTCAACAGTCTAGTTGAAACTTTCGTTTGCATCCTGTACGAGTATTTTTGGGATCCACTGTACATAATTTGAAGAAAACTGTAGACTGAATTAGGTTAAATTCTTGAATGGCTTAACTGGGCTTAACTTAAATTTGATATTATAGGTGTCTGTATAACATTTTTGCAAAAGACGTGAGCCATATTAAGACAACCTGATGGTCGCTCGTACATATGGGGTGACGCTTATTTAAGGAATTTGCACAAACCTAAATGGTTTGGGGAATTTTTGGCTTAAGGATTACATCCAAATGGATGCATCCTACCAGGTATGGTGACGAATGTTAGGGGAAAGATGTTAAAAAGGAACTGAGAATGGCTCACATTTGATTGACATACATTTAAAAAGTTAATTAATTCAAAATTTAAGAATATCAAAATAGTGTGCCTTTTCGTTTCTTTTAAAAGTTATAAATAATTGAAATGGTAGCGTGGTATAATTATTCGGTAGACTTTTAAATGAATAACTTTATTACCCTTATTAAGAAATGCCTTAAACTTTATGTATTTTCTACTTGTACTAAAATTTTTACGTACAATTTATTTTAATTGGGTTTTTAATGGGGTATGCCAATGTCAGTGCAAAATAGTTTTAATAGTTTTACAGCCAATTTGGTCGACATTTTTCTATTCAATACGCTTTATCTATGCAAAAGTGTCGAACTAGGTTTGTTTTTCTGGGATTTCTAAAATAAGTAAAACCCGCGTAATTGGAATAATTATTTATTGTATTTTATGATAAGTTTGGCATCAGATATTAGTCATTTTAATCTTTTTTTATTTTTGGTATTGTCATATCGATTGCTTATTAATGTGTTGATTTACGAGGGTTGTTTGAAAAGTTCTCGACCTGATTTAACATAAACAGATTATTCAGACCTTGCAGTTCGATGCATTTAGACCAACGCAAAAGAAAGCGGTTGTCTCAGCGTTGACCTCGAAGTTAATCTTCGTTTACCCAGCCAAGAAATTGGTTTGGAAGGAGAAAACGATCTCCGGCACTCAGATCCAGTGAATACTGCCTATGTGGAAGTTGGGAAGTGTTATGGTAAAAGTTAATTCTTTTTGACACGATGTAGACGTTTAGTCTGAAGTGAAATGCAACTATTTTCTGCCTTTTGCCAGAAAGTTTATTATTGCCAAACCACGAAAACCCAGGAAACCGTAGCTATGACTTTTGAAACTGAGCTGGTGAAACCGTTTTTGCTTTATATAGCACACTTTCAACTACTCCCAACTATTGCTTGGACTGATGCTTCGTCTTTGACGGGTAATGGCGAAACCATGTTTCAGTTACTGTTTGCGAAAAAACTCAGCAGGATCGCGTTCAGAAAGCACTTTTAAGAAGTGTTCATTCGAATGCGTCTTTAGAAGAATGTTAGTAACCGAGGCATCCATCGTATTAAATGCTTTTTCACACCCAAAACAAAACATGTATTATCTATTATTATCTATTATTATATATCTTTTATTCACTATTAACGTACATTCTGAAATAGAGCTGAGAATTCGCGTTTCATCTACTAATATAAAATGTTGAAGTGTAAGAGTTTATAATGCTATTTAGTATTTCGCCCTTGTAGCAAATATCCGTTATTATTGGCAGGTTAAGAAAAAAAAGAAGAATGTTAAATATTTAGTAGTTGTACACGCTTTAAGAATAAAGTTGTTTTTTTTTTGTAAATCAGCCGTTTTTTTTTTAATTTATGAAGCCATTCTTACAGAAGGAATTTAACAGATGATATGTTTGTTTATAATGCCAATAAGTTTAACAAGATATCGTGGATTTTTGTGACGATTGTTTTTATTTGTAGCGGTTTTTGGACATCCCGAGCTTTCATCATCTTCACTGGATGTACGATCAGGTTTAAATTCAAAAGCCAGCTTTTTTTACCATCAAATACGAAGGGGAAGAAATCTCTAAAGTGAAATTTAATTTTTCTTGTATGTCCGTTGGCATTAAATTTCTCAAAACAAAGTGGTTTATCGCAACTGGAACGTGAATTTTCTCCATTTTGTTGACACTTGTTTGTTTTTCTCGATCGGCACTACCTAGTAACTAAAGGAAACTTAGATTCACGTCGTATAATGATCCATACTTGACAAATACATTTATTTGGACAAACCGGGAACTTTTCAAACGATCTTGGTATATATATATATCATCATCATCATCATCAGCCCGTATCGATCCACTGCAGGATGAAGGCCTCTTCAGCATGCTTCCAACCTTCACGGTCCTGGGCTTTCCTCTGCCACTCGGGTCCAATATACTTAACGATGTCATCAGTCCATCGTGCTTTCGGTCTTCTTCGCGGACGTTTGCGATCAAGCGGTATCCACTCCAGGATTGCCTTGGTCCATCTGTCGTCCCATCGCCTCGCTATATGGCCTGCCCATCTCCATTTCAACTGTTTTACTCTTCCAATGATGTCACAGACTTTTGTTTGTTCCCTGATCCATGCGCAGGACTTTCTGTCTCGTCTTGTAATGCCAAGCATACATCTTTCCATTCCCCTCTGTGCCACCCGAAGTTTTTGAATTGATTGCGATGTGAGTGTCCAGGTTTCACTTCCGTATGTCATAACGGGTAGAACGCACTGATCGAATACTTTTCTTTTCAGGCAAAGTGGGAGTCTGCTCTTAAACACTATGTTGAGCCTAGCAAATGCCTGCCAGCCACATTTAACACGCCGTTCCACCTCCCGGGCGGTATTCCCCTCCATGGAAATCCTCTGCCCAAGATATACAAAGCTGTCCACAATCTCTAAATTCCTTCCTAAAACTGAAATTCTTCTGTCCTGAGCGAAGTTATTGAACATAACCTGACTCTTTTTCAGGTTTATTTTCAAGCCAAATGGTTCGCCAGCCCTTTGCAGTTCTTGTATGCGTCTTTGCAGCTCCTCTGGGTCTTGTGAAATGAGAATAATATCATCTGCAAATCTAAGATGGTTTAAGTTTGCACCATTGATCCTTACCCCATCCTGTTCCCAATCCAGTTTACGGAATACTTCTTCAAGGCCAGCCGAGAAAAGAATAGGCGATATTGTGTCACCCTGCCGTACACCTCGTTCTATATTAATTCCCACTTCAAGATCATCAAGGTGAATTGTGGCTGTAGCTCCATCATATATCGATTCTAATAGGTTTACATAGGCTCTCTCTACACCTTGGCTAAGCAGTGCATCCATTATCGCATGCTTTGAGATTGAATCAAATGCTTTTTCGTAGTCGATAAAAGCCAAGCACAGTGGCATAGTGTATTCGTTGTGCCTTTCTATGACCTGCTGTACAACCTGGATGTGATCCATTGTACTGAATCCACTTCTGAATCCTGCTTGTTCTCTTGGTTGTGCGTCATTCAGTTTTTTTAATATTCTTTTAGAAATTATCTTAGTGAAAACTTTGTGCATCACTGATAGGAGGCTTATTGGACGGTAGTTCTTTAAATCTTCCTGTGCTCCTTTTTTATGTAAAAGGATCACTTCTGCATTTTTCCATAAGTCAGGTACTTTTTGTTCTTTGAGGCATTTTGAGTATAATTTTGCCAGTGTTTTATGTAACGTCCGACCACCAGCTATTAGCATTTCGACAGTTACACTATCCTTTCCTGGAGCCTTGCCGTTCTTCATCAATTCTATAACATTTGTTACTTCCTCCACTAGAATATCTGGTATTATATATTGTTCTTCCGTCGGTATTGCTGTCCCTAACTGGCTCTGATCTTCATATAACTGGGAATAAAACCTTCTGACAATCTCTAACATTTGGGTACGCGTCCTGCACACTGTGCCATCCTCACGCTTTAAAGCATATATTTGCGTTCTTTTGTTTCTCAGCTTCTGTTTAGCTTTGTTAATTCCTTTGTTTTCTTCCAGGGTTTTTTGCACTAGCTGCATATTGAATCGGCGCGTGTCCTCTCTGATACGTTTTCTTATAGTTTTGCAGAGCTCAGTGTACTCGACCCTGCCAAAAGGACTACCTGCATTTCTCATTGCTTGCTGTTTCTTCATTAAATCAATGGTCTCACTGGAGATTTTTGTTTGTTTGAGACATTTTTTCTCTGGTGCTATTGAAGCAGCCGTTTGAAGTACATTGTTGGCGATTTCTTCATATTGAACTGATATTTCCACCTCCTCTGGATCTTGTAACGCAGCAAACCGGTTTGACAAAGCAATCTCAAAATCGCTTCCTCTCTCCAGCAGTTTTCCAGAATCCACCTTGCCCTTCTTTGATCTTACCATTTTTTCGCGCTCTTTTCGACAGTCAATCCGAACCCTTGCTCGTACAATTCGGTGGTCACTTCCAACATTAAAATTTTTAAGGACAGTACAATTAGTAAATATTGTTTTATCGTTGGTCATTATGTAGTCAATTTCGCTTGTGAGCCCAGATGGACTTTTCCATGTCCATTTTCTGCTGATATTTTTCTTATAGAATGAATTCATAATATATAGTTCTTGTCCTTCAGCAAAATCAACTAATCTGTCACCTCTATTGTCTCGCTCACCAGTTCCATATGGGCCAGTTGCATTTTCGTCTGTTCTTGTTGTTCCAATTCTGGCATTAAAATCACCCATCAGGATTTTGTACCTACATTTCTCCTTGTATAAAAGCTGGGCCACATCATCATAAAATACCTTAATTTCCTCATCTTTATGGCTTATAGTTGGTGCATAAGCTTGGACGATTTGAAGCCTAAACTTTTTATTCAGCTGAATGACGCATTGGGCTAATCGGTCGGATGTACTTTCAAATTTTACCACACTGTCCTTCAGCTTTCGATTGATGAGGAATCCTATTCCGCCACATCGGCCATTTTCCGTACCTCGAGTGTAGAGTACGTGTCCAGTTGGTTCCAGTTTGATTAACTCTTCACCCTTCCTTCGCGTTTCACAGAGCCCAATAATATCCCAATGTATGTTGTCAAGTTCGATTAACAGTTCTTGCAATCGGGCCTCTGTTTTCATAGTCCGTATATTTAACGTTGCAATGTCAAAAGTCCAATGGCAGCCTGATCTAACCCGGTGATTCTTAGCACCCTCTGCCTTGGGGCAGGTCTTCCCGCTGCCGTAGGTAGTTGCCCCTTGGCCTCCGGGGAATGAGGGCCGTGTTTGAGGTTGTACTGTCATATTTCAACATACTGAAATACCATGTTGAAGGTATGGACCGTAATCTGCCACGCTGGTCCAATGCGGGTTGGCAGATTTTGGGGCAGATTTTGGGGCATTTGGGTGGGTTGGCAGATATACATATACATATATATACATTGCAATAATTGTGAAGTACACAAGTTGTTGAACTGATTGTGATGTGAGTGTGCGGGTTTCGCTTATGTTTGTTAGAACGGGCAAGACGCACTGATCATACCACACTTCTCTCTTCAAACAAAGTGGAAGTTCTTAAATACTATATTGAGCCTGCCAAATGTTTGCCGGCCACAGTAAACACGCTGTTCGACTTTCCGATGGCACCTTCTAGTGAAATTCTATGGCTAAGATATGTGTAGTGATCCCCAAAAACCAAATCCCTCCCCAAAATAGATATTTTACTTCCCCTGCAATTTTTTTGAACATGACCTCGCTTTTTTAGGTTTATTTTCAAACCAAATGTTAATCGAGAAGAGAATATTATCTGCGAATCTAAGATGGCTTAAACAGGCACCACTGATTTTTGTTCCATTTGATTCACAATCGAGTTTACGGAACACCTTTTGAAGGCCCACTGAGAAAAGAACCGGCAAGCGTCACCATGCCGTTCTACATTAAATTTAACTTCAAGGTCATTAATCCAAATTGTCGCTGTAACTTCATTATAGATGGATTCCATTAGTTTTACATAGGCTCTGCCTGAACTTTGGTTAAGTAATGCATCCAATATGGCTTGCTTTGGGATTGAAACAAATGTCTTTTCATAGCCAAGAAAAGCCAAGCATAATGCTGTATTTATTGTGCCTTACACCCAATGGTGTATTCATTGAGCCTTTCTATGGTTTGTTGGATAATCTAGTTGTGATACATTATACTGAATCAATTTCTAGATCCTGCTGGCTCTTTTGGTTCTGCATCATTTAATAGTTTTGCTATTCTTTTAGCTATTATTTTGGTGAAAACTTTATACATAAGTTGTTCCAGTCTTCCTACATTTTTCTCTCTCGCCAACCTTCCAAACGTTAACCTTGTGTCTGAAACAGCCTCTATCCCCGAATTTCGCTTTGTGTAATATTTGCTGATCTTAGGTCCTCTTTAATTGCAGCAATCCATATAATTATTTCTACTTTAGCTCTACTCCTATTTTCATAAAATTCGACTATTTGTCTAGTTAGCCTACTCGGATTCATCCGTTTTATGTGTCCGTAAAACTTAAGTCTTCTTTTTCTCATATCGTTATGTATATCTGTGTATTGTTTGATTTCTTTGTTTTCTCGAAGTCGGTATGTTGTGGTATTTATTTGTTTGGGGCCGAAGATTGTTCTTATGAATTTTCTTTTCAATCTCTTCGATATATCTCTTCCTATTCAAATTGAGCGTTTCTGCACCATATAGACATTCTGACTTAGTAACTGTGTTGTAATGACTCAGTTTTATGTTTTTAGATATGCATTTTTTTGTGTAAGTCTCAATACAGTTTCCATTTTTTGACATCTACCCTTATTGGCCGCTTTTCCAACCCGTTGTCCAGGATTATTTCACCCAAATATGTGAATTGAGAGACTCGTCTGATGTTACCATATTTTGTTTCTAGAAATAGTGTTCTTAGTCTGTTGCAGATCATGTATTGGGTCTTTTCAAAGGAAATTTGGAGTCCTACCTTTTCTGCTGTTTCTTTTAGGATTTCAATCTGTTTTTGTTTCGTTAATATATCTTTAGCCTAAATTGCTAGATCATCAACAAACGCCAGACAATCAATTTTGATGTTGGTTCTCTCCAGTTTAATGGGCTGGTCAATATTCAGGGCCGACTTTGTTTCACGCCACTATTGTATTACTTTTTCTAGAACACAGTTAAATAAGAGTGGCGAGAGTACATCCCCTTGTCTCACTCCTCACTCTTTTAGTTTCGAAGGGCTCTGAGATGCCACCCATGAATTTAACTTTTGGCCTTGTGTTAGTTAGTGTGACATTAATAATAGTCAGCATTTTCAGATCTAGTCCTTGTTCTTTCAAGATTTGGAATAAAGATTCGCGGTCAATTGAATCATATGCTTTTTTGAAATCCACAAATGTACAGACGAGATTTTTATTGTACGGTTTTTGATGTCTTAGGATCAACTTCAGATTCAGGATCTGTTCAGGGCAGGATTTGCCCGGTCGAAAATCTGCTTGATATTCACCTATTTTAGGTTCTAACTGTCCCTGTGCTCTGTCTAGTAGACATTGAGATAGAATCTTGTAAGAAACTGGGAGAAGAGATATCCCTCTGTAGTTGTTTACATCCGTTCTACCTCCTTTCTTATGTAGTGAATCCGTAGTGAGAATCCGTTCGGTTCGCCAAACTTCTTGTAGAATTTTGGTTATTTCCTTTATTGTACCTGTGCCAGCGGATTTCAAAAGTTCAGCAGTGATTCCATCTTCACCAGAAGCTTTGTTATTTTTAAGTCGCTTGATTGCCTAATTATTTTATCTTCATTCGGTGGTAATAAATCTGTGTTTTTTTGTCCAGGGTTTAGTGTTGGTTATCTGTTTAAGAGCTCAGGACAGTTTAGTAGTTGTTCAAAATATTTCGCAAGTTCTTCGCAATTGTCTTGGTTATTTAGAGCTAATTGTCCGTTTTCCTTTTGGAAGCAAAGACTTTGGGGTTGATAGCTTGTTAATGTAGTTTTAAATGTTTTGTAAAAATTTCGGGTGTTATTTTTTTGGAAATCTTTTTCTATTTCATTAAGTTGATTGTTTTTATATTTTCTTTTAGTTTGTCCAATTAGCTTCGATGTTTCTTTTCTTACTTCCAAAAAGATGTTATAGTTTATTGCTGTTTTTTGACTGCTCCACTCTTTAAATGCTTTACTTCGCCTTAATACTGCTTGCTGGCAAACTTCATCCCACCACGGATGTTTTCTACGTTTTTGTAAAGGGACCACCTTTAAGGCTGCTTTAATAATTTTTTGTTTCAATTCTTGCCACTTCTGTGCTGGATATTTATCGAGCTCTTCTGTTAGGGCTGGTTTTATTTTCGTTGGGTCGAACTTTGGTATTAGCAGTCTCTTTTGAATAAGTTTTCCGTGTCTATGTTAGCTCCTTTCCTGACTTGGAATATTCAAAATCTCTTTATAATTGGATTACGAAATGGCAACATGGTCAATTTGAAATTCATGCATGTACGTGTTTGGGTACCTCCAAGTCTTTTGTTTTGTTATTTTCTTCTTAAAATGGGTTGACATTATTTTTAGATTAAACTGCGAACATAATTCAACCAATCTTCTGCCATTATGGTTAGTCCATTTATGAGCAGGGAAACTGCCGACTGTTTTTCTGTACTTTCTTTCTCTATTGAAATCACCCAATAGAATTTTTACGTTGTTAGAGAAAATTTTAGAAATAGTCTTTTCGAGAATTCCCAGGACTTATTTACTTTTTCAGGATTAGATTTATTTTCTTCGTTAACTGGGAGGTGTAGATTGATTAATGTATAGTTTTTGTTAGCACACTTGAGGGATAGTGTCATAAGTCGATTATTTACTGGTTGGACATTATTTATAGAACCAATAATGGTTTTTGAGATAGCGAAAGCAACGCTGAGGTGTGGTGTATTTTTGAATATTCTTTTGTCCGTTTTACTTTTAAAAAGTCTGTAGTTGTCGAAGTCCAAGGTGTTATCATCTGTCAGCCTAGTTTCTTGCAGAGTTAAAATTTGGATTTTTTGCTGATTCAATGTTCGCTTCAATTTGTGTAGTTTTCCAGAGCTCAGGAGAGAGTTGATATTTACCGTATTTTATTTTCGGTTTCAGACGTTGGCCAGAGGTTTCCGACTCCCTCTGAAAGATTTTGCGTTTAAGCCCGAACGCCCCAGAATCCGAAAGTCTGGTTGTACCAGCCAAGCTGGCAGAGGATTGTTTACCTCCTGGGGTAATTTTGTAATTAGTAGAACGCTTAACGGTTAACACTGTAGGGGTTAGTTCCAGAATTAAAATTTCAGCCGCACCACCGGTGAACATACGCTGACCACTCAACCGCTTGATACAAGTCAGACGCTAAGTGGATTTTAGTTTTTTTTGCCCTGGTTCGGGGCTGCTTATTTTGAGATATTCGCAGCTGTCCATTAATATCTAATGGATCTTTGACTATCCACCACCCTTGACCCGTCCAGTACCTTAGGCGAGGTATACTGCAATATATATATATATATATATATATATATATATATATATATATATATATATATATATATATATATATATATATATATATATATATATAAATATTTCGATGATTGTTGGAGAGGGTTTAAAACAAATAGACATAATTTTTTAATGCATATTTATTCGTCTTGATACTTTGCCAACATGTTTATTTCGTAATATTTTCTTGCGCAACCTTCTCCGATTTAGGTTAGAACCCTGAAAAACATCTTAAAATAATATCGATAGTACTTTCTCTTTATTACTTCCTATAGTTTTAACTTACGGGAATTAAAGTAGGCGTAAGGACTGTTGGTCAGTCCAGAGAGCGATTCCAAACTGACAACATATCTGGAAATGTTTTGGACCGAAGCTAGTACAGATCTGGATGCGGGGAATAGAACGAATCCAACTTGACGGAAAACTCCTAAAAAAATATCACGACATTATGTTATTTCCTATAGTGAAATAAAACAAAGAATATACCTCCGAGTAAGTCAGAGAAGTATGAAGATTGGTCCAGGACGCTCCTTAAGTTGATCGAAATATCATAGCTGGCAGATACTTTAACGAAGGCTTCACTAACATAGTTCACCACGTTTTTGAGAACTGGAAGTCCAGTTAGAAGGCCCCAAGGTTTGCTCTTGACCAGAGGAGCAAGATGATCCACACTGATGAATTGAGGAAGAATATTTCCTGGGCCTGGTTTTATTCCCAAGTTCCATCCGAAGGAATTCACAAGGTCCAACTAGAAATCAATAATTAATTCTTGGAAAATCATCCGAGCTTATGCTTTTTTACCCCCAGTGGATTGTTAAGATCCAGAAGTAGGGACACAAGAAGAGCTGGAATTGAAACATTAATGTCTATCACAGTTCTCACTTTGATCAATATGGATATAATCAGTTGGATTGAGTAGTCGGGTCCTCTCTTTACACCCGCAATTAAAAGCTCCAATATTTCAACAATGTTGATCTTGTCTGAAATTTGAAACCATTTTCTAGAATCATATTCGGTCACACGATGATCAATACATACTAATTACTAAAGTTTTATCCCTGAAACCGTTAATGCAGGAGGAAAGTCCGCTGAAGGCTTTGGCGTAGTTCTTTTGGTTGTTGAAGAATAACAGATTTTGGAGTTGGGTGAGCAGTTGATCTAATCTTCCATTAAGTCCATGGTGGGTTGAAGCTGAAAACTCTATAATAACGGTGAGGAGCTCGTAGAAGGAATCCGCGCCAGAATCCAGTGTTATCAATCCGAGAATAATCTGAAATAGGATAAATTTAACTGAGGTAGCCAATACTCGATGGAAATTCATTTTAAATAAATAAGCAAGGGATTAATATTTAATATTTCCACTAGATTGAAAATTGTATGCGTTACAATTGTTTCGAGACACAATGCCTTTTTCAAATACGAACTATATTAAACTAACAGTAAGAAAAGAAAAGTAGTAAATACGATATGTATAGGGAAATATATTTTTTGTTTCTATGAATATATTTATATTTTATACAACATCGAGTCCATTCTTAATGTGTGAATCCATGAAACTTCTATTAAAAAGGTTTTTCTGATGATACTTTTGGAAAATTTGAAAAAAAAACAGTTTGTAGGGACGAAGATTTTGATCTGAAGAACCCACATCGCTCTGGTTGTACTTCAAACACTGATATCGAGCAAATATAGTCCATAATAGCCCAAGATCGCACGCACCATAGTCCATAAGATAGCAAATAAGTTAAATAATGACAAATTGACCGTTTTTGATCATCTGAAAAAACTGAGTATGTCTTCCCATCGCTCTGGAATCTTTTGCTGGAAAAAATCTGAGGCTTCATTTCTGCAGCGAATGGTAATTGATGAAAAGTGGATTGTGTACAACAGCGTGCAACAACAAAAATCATGGGGGTTGTCAGGGTCAGCAGATGTAAGTACTGCGAAAGACGGCCATACACTTTGAACTTCTTTCACGAAACCAAACCATCAACACTGACGTGATTTTTAACAGTGTTGAGAATGCCCTTTTTACGTTTCATTTAACGTAGTTATTAAGACACCTTTTCACAGAAATGGCCTAGCACGTTTCATTTTCAAGTACCTGCTTCTCCTTTATATCATGGGGAGATGGACACTGAAACCCATCTATGTTGGACGACTACTGCTGGCTTTTAAAAAGAGATGATGCTACAGAACACAAGAGGAAAAAGTTTTGTCGCTGTACGATATGTCATTAATCATGACAATCTGATAGTTGCGTATATATGGCTGTTTCATGAATATGTACAGCTGCTAGTTTTTATTTATTATTTTTTTTAGCAAGAATTTAACAACAATTTTTATATAAGTGATCAAATAGGTTTACCTTTAGTGCTCCGGTCACTCCCCAGTTGACATTACCACCAAGTTTTACCAGAAGATTGAAAAGACTCGCAGGAGTGTTTAGAATGGACGTGAATACACCCAAGTCATAGTGGGGACCGACTTGGTATAAAAGTTGAGTTAAACCTTCGATACCATTTTCAGCTCCGAAAATGTCGTGGAAATTAAGTGGGGAATCACCCCTGATAATGGAGTTGAAGCCGTCTGAAATTAATGTTATCTCATTAACATTGTCATTATTTTTAGTCCATAAATTCAGGTGTTTTTTCTGAATATTTTTAAAATCATCATATATCCCGTTTATAGCGCTATCCGCCTTTGGGTTCCTAATCGCCAGTTATTTCTATCCTCCCAGTCATCCTCCGAGAGATTCCTTGCCGACATAGCTTTTGTTATTCCATGCAACCATGTTATGGGCGGTCTTCCTCTTTTCCTCCTTTCCGTAGGCATCCACTCCAGAATCCTTTTAGGTAGTCTTTCCCTTGGCATTCGCCTCACATGTCCATACCAGCCTAGTTGTTTCCTTTCGATGTCATCAATTATTGTGTGTTCTACCCTCATTAAATTTCTGACGTCCTCATTTCTAACATGTTCAAGTCTAGATTTACCTGCCGATCTTCTCCAGAAATCCATTTCCACTGCAAGTAGGCTGTTTTTTTGCTTGTTTGTCAGCTGCCATACTTCCGAGCCATAAATCAGTGTGGGTTGTAATATAGAGTTATAGATTTTCTTTTTTGTCTGTGCTCTAATAATTTTTTGCCATAATATTGAGTTCAATGCTCCGATAACCTTCTTTCCCTTTGTTATTCTGTCTTTTATTGTTTCGTTGTTTCGGCCAGTCTTGTTGAGTCTTGAGCCCAGATATACGTATTCCTCGCAGCACTTGATATATTCGTTGTCCAGAATCAGATCTCCTGGTAGTTGTTCTTGTCCAATGTTCAAATATTGTGTCTTCTCTGTGTTAATTTGCAATCCCCATCTCCTGTATTCTTCGAATAGTTTCCGCGCCATATATTCCAGGTCTTCCTTATCCTGGGCGATCACCACCTGATCATCAGCGTAGTGTAATGTATATAGAGTTGTATCCTCTATTGTTATTCCCATGCCATTACACTTCCGTTTCCATAACCTCAGCGCTTCATCGATGTATATATTAAATAGGGTAGGTGACAGAGAACATCCCTGGCGTAAGCCTTTAGTTACGTTGAAGCCTTTTGAAAGTTTATTACCCATTTTTATTCTAGATGTTGTGTTTCTATAGAATTCCTTAATGGCATCTGTAATAGTCACATTAATATTAGATTTCTCTAGGACTTCCCATAGTTTCACAATAGGGACCGTATAGTATGCTTTTGTTAGATCTACTAGAAGTAGGTGTACATCTTGTGACCGCATTGTCTTCTTTTCAATAATTTGTGTTAGGCAGAAAATATTGTCTATTGTTGATCTACCTGCCCTAAAGCCGTTTTGTTCTTCAGATTCGTAGGGATTATATTCTTCACATATGAGATCCTTTAATATTTTTCCATAAAGTCGACTTAATGTACTCGTCACCGTTATACCTCGATAGTTGTTGCAGTTCTTTTTGTTGCCCTTTTTATGTATAGATGTAAACCAGCCTTTTTTCCAGCATTGTGGAACTGGTTCCCCATTTAAACATCGGTTGAAAATTTCTGTCAGGATCTTAAAAAGTTGTTCCGTTCCATTTTTTATTAGTTCTGCAGGGATACCTTCCGGGCCTGCGGCCCGACCATTTTTTAATAAGTATATGGCTTTCTTTGTCCTGTCCAGATCAAGAGCTATGGGTTCTCCAACAATTCGGATTTTCTTGGGAGACTTGTTCATATATTCTGTTCTTTGCTCTGTCAGAAGTGATTTATAGTGCTCCTCCCATTGTTGGGCTGTAATTGGGTTTATATTTATTTCATTTCTCGTTTGTGACCTTAGATTCTTTATAAATCTCCATGATTCACTAGACTTACGCCCACCTATATATCCATCTAATTCTTGGCATTTGTTTTCCCAAATTTGATTCTTTGCTTGAACCACAGCCTGTTTGAATATCGATGTAGCTTCTTTGTATTTCTGTCTGTCTTCTTGCCTCTTTGAACTCATCCATTTTTCATGGAGCTTTTGTTTTTTGTTCTTCATTTGTTGTAGTTGATCGTTCCACCAGTACTTCCTAGCTTTGGGATATGTTTGTTTAATTCCTAGGGATTCTTTGGCTGCTTGGTGTATTCCTTCTGTTACATTTTTAAGTAGAGATTCAGTTGAACTATTCTCGGGAACCTTTATTAATCTTAAAATAATGTATTATAAATAAGCAATCCGGATTTCGTGTTCAGTATACTGTCCAGACCTTACGCCATTTACTTTTATCGTTACGTTTTACTATTATTAATGACGTAAAAATATACTATCATTAGTTTTGTTTCTAAAACTGGTCTGAAACAACTTGCAAATATCATAAAAATAAAAAGAAAACGCACCGATTTATGGATCATTCTAAATTAGTGAATGTACTACTAACCTGGTAGACTGCCAGTTAGAACATTTAATCCTTGAAGTGCGTTGACTAATCCTGGGTAGTCGAATCCTAGTGTCACAGGTTTGGGACCGAAAATCTATAAAACAACGTAATGGATGCAAGTTTGGCCGATATAATGTGGTACTTACAGCGGGCAATCCGTTGAAACTTTGAACGCTGGTCAAGAACTGACTGCTCAAAGCAATGGTGTAGTCAATGCTTTTTTGGTAGTTGAGGCTGAAGTCCAGACCACTTCTGCTCCATAAACTGGATACGGTACTGCTGAAGCTCTTCTTAATCGTCTCGCTGGCGGAGGTAGATGTGTAGGATACAGCTGAAATGGTTTATAAATCACTACGCAAGAATGAGAGTCTCTTCTGCATATTCTTCTTTAAAGGACAGTCGTGACCGGTAGACACTCACTCATAAATTGAACAAAATAGTCAATTTGTTTTTATTTGACCTGTACTCTCTATGCGCTCTTTTTTCTTACCATTATTTCCACGATGATTTCTTTTTGAATGTTCTGTTTTTTTGTCGGACATAAAGTATTCGATTACACAACTTACCGCCGTTGATCCCGGAAAAGGCATCGAAATTGTTGAAGTTGTGGAAGTACGATTCGAAAGAGGTCGTTTGTGATTGCCACACTGAACTGGACTGTTCGTACGTGAAGTATGAACCTCTATTAGCTTGCAAATCGAAGAGAGTTCCGTAGCCACCCGCACCTGAAATGCGTCAGATGAAAATTATTTATTGGTTCTTTCGTTTGTTGAAACAGTCTTACCATTCAACAGGGCAATTTGGTTCGCGTTGACATTGAAGATGGCAGCAGCATTGTCAACTTTGTTGTACAAAGCCAAATAGTTGGTTCCAGGGTTTGAGTATAACAGTAATCTGCCGTCTATGACTGGTTGGTAGACACCTCCATAACCCACTGTTCCAACAGCGTAAGATTGGGCTCCAAAAGCACCAGCAGCGTAATTTGCTGCACCATAGAGTCCGCTGTTTGCGTTGTAAGACGACGAAGATGAGGAAGACGAAGACGATGAATATGAGGAAGATTCGGAACGGGAGGAAGTTTCAGAAAAAGATGAAGAAACTTGCTGGGACTGAAATATTATATACACTAGAGATATCTATATAAGTTAAAATATTGGAAAAGGGAAAAAGTTTAATTGTCTTTGATCAGAATACCTAACAATTATTGGTAAATATTTACTTTTTTTGGGCTTCAAAATATTAGTTATACTGCTTTATATTTACAATTTCTCAATCCTCTAGAGGTTTTCTCACAATTTATCAGTTTAGTTCAGTTCTTTATTCGAAGACTATTATTTTTTTCTTTACACACCGACGGGCTGTGTTGTAGGAACATAGGATGCCGATTAAAACGAAGTTTTTTATCAGTTGCCAGGTTGATTCGGTTCGGAGAAACATAGGAACTCTTTTTTTCAACTGCGAGGATACTTGGTCTGTCAAGAAATGAAAAATGATTCATTCTGAGAATTGCTAAGGAAACCAAATGACAAACAAGATTTAGGAGTGATCCGAAATTATTTAAAAAGTCTTAAAATATTGTAAGGAAAAAATTGAAAAAGATACAAGAATTAAATACTCTCCATTATCCCGAAAGGCTTTCATTTAAAAAGACATGGACTGAGCAGGAAACTTTTATTTTCTTGATCTCAGGAGGGAAGAAAACATTACGTCGACACGGCAAATTGGAAGAAATGTCATGATTTAGGCCAGTATAGATTATAAAAAAGTTACTATGTACTAAGTAATGTCTGGGGAATGTTTTGACGACGAGTTTGTCGTTGATATGGAATATTTGAAAGACGCTGTTTGATTTAGTAAAAGGTGGTAGAGAGACCGACAAAAAATTAAATTATATCCTAATTTTCCTAATAATTATATATATTCGGGAAACATAAACCTCCTTCTTGTTAACTCACCCTTTTCCTATAAAACTCATTAAAAAATTAAAAAAATTAATTTTTTTTCTTGGGAAACACTTTAAGAAATATCAGGAGAGACTTAAGATGAGTAAAAATTAATTTTACTGATATGAATATTTTGATAATGAATAGTTCAATAATAATTTTATAATTGCAATAACTTAATATTTTTTCTGCTTTTAGAATTACTAATTAAAACTAAATTAAATAATTACTATTAATTATGAGTAAATAAGGCAAATGATTATATGTTTAAACATTTTTAAGTTTTTACCAGTCCTGCATTATATCCTACGGCTGCTGCTTGTTGTTGTTGTACTGCTACTGAACCCACTGCTGCTACCTGTTCTACTGATCCCACTGCTCCCACTCCTCCAATGACCGGTCCCGGTCTAATCGGTCCTGGTCCACCATAATAGGGCGGCCTCGCGACGATGCTAGCGCGAGTTTCTGAAACAATAAATGCCTTAACGGATAAGCTCTGGAAAAATAATCTGAATAGTTCTGCTTTTGTGGATGATATTGTATTCAAAGTGGCGCAGAATGGCTTGTCAAAAATGGAGGAGGTCAAAATAAATAAAAAAAGGCTGCCCTAATTACAATTTCAAATATAATACTTTGTTCTCTTCAAAACAATCTTCTATCACACCAGTACATTTATGTTAAATTTTATTACAATATTAGAAAACTTTAATTAGTAAAACAACTAAACAAAATTAGAAAAATGGTTCATTATAGACAGAGTTTTAAAAAAATCAGCATTTCTTTTGGTTATTATATGAGGGTAAAGGGAAAGTCTGATTGCTTTTTGATCGAAAATCCATTCATTATCTAACGTAGAGTCGCCTTTTAGCTGAACACACGTCCATCAATGCCTTTCAAGAAGTATAACTTGCAGAATCGTCCAAAATAGTCCCCTGTTTCGGTAAGGATCATTTCATTTGATGTTAATATTTTTCCACCCCGCATTTTGTAATGTTTCAAATGAGAAAAAGGTCGCAGGGTACTAAGTGCGTACAATAGGGTGGATGCGGTATCAATTCGTAGCGCAAATTGGCTAATTTCGCTGTTGAAACGAATGGGTAGGTGCTTTATGGCGAAACACCATATTTTTTAATCTAAGCCTAATAATAGGGCTTTTTAATCCCTTTTCCAAATAGTCGACGAAGATAATGCTTTGCGAATCCCAGAAAACAGCGATAGATGGAAGTGGCTTCGCCGTCTTCAGGACATATTCGCCCAGAAAACTAATTGTCATATCGGTTTGAAATTCACGATTCAAGATGGTTTATGTGAAGCCCAAATGCAAATCAGTTAGGCGATGCTCTATAAGATGAATACGGTGAAAGTAGATTATTTTTCGTAAACTTTATTGAACAAGCACCTGTTGGCCACAAATAAGAATTTACTAATCAAGCTTTGCCAAAACCTGTTTCAAAAGAATTAAATTGAAGACGTTACGGTGAAGAAGAGACAAGTGTTCAGTCAGTAGAATTAAGTTTTGTAACATCCATTACACAATCCAGTCCTTGCTCGTCATTCATCGGCGTACTCCTGGCATGAACGTAGTAGAATATAACTAGAATGACATCGAAATAGAGTTTGTGATAGAAGTAGCTGAGATATGGCTTCAAATCAAAACATCAGATTGAAAAGGAACTGATGAATGAAAAAGAACTTTGTTCAGACATTTTTTAACACTAGAGGAATAAAATAGTTTGAAACTTTCTAGTTGCTACGTTAGGGCCAATAATGAACGCAGTAGAATATAACCAGAATGACATCGAAATAGAGTTTGTCATAGAAGTAGCTGAGATATGGCTTCGAATCAAAACATTAGATTGAAAAGGAACTGATGAATGAAAAAGAACTTTGTTAGGGCATTTTTTAACACTAGAGGAATAAAATAGTTTGAAACTTTCTAGTTGCTACGTTAGGGCCAATAATGCGTGAATTTTAGTGGTATAAAAGTCGTACTGCATAAAAAACGTTTGAACACATACTCGAGGTTGGTTAGAAAAGTTCTCGGACTAATAAAAAAAAAATACAAGATCACTAAAGTTTAGTAAATTATTCTGAGAAATACTTACCATGGTAAAAGGTGCTGGCCAAAAGGGCGCAGAGCAAAACCGAGTAAGCCTTCTGGTTCATTGTTGCTGGTTCACCTCTTGATACCTTCATCTTTGCGAACTGGATGCTTTTATACCAAAAATTGGTAATAAAAATGTCAATTATACGTGTCCAACTCCTTGTTGGATACCGTTTTTTTTTTAACAATTAAAATAAAATGCTTGATAATATTAGTTAAATTAATTTTAATCACTTTTTTTTTGATAATATTTATGTAATACGTGAATAGTATGTTGATAATTATTTCTATAATAATTTTTCAAAACCAGAGAGGTTTTTTCATGTATCTATACGTAGTTGAGATTTTTTCAGAACGCTTTTCTTTGAGGATTATCATAGAAATGCTTCTCCTTCTTTTATATTGGCATCATTTTGCCTGTTTTTCTCCAGTATGTTGCTAATAAATTGTCATTCCATAGTTTTTGTGATCTTCCACTGATTGACGTTCCACTAATGACCCACTTGGTCTGCATCCTACCAGCATGTTCATTCCGGTTTGATGTTCTCTTCATCCATCCATTGATACTCATTATTTTATACATACGTGTCGTATAGTTTTTCTATGTTGATATTGATGTATCTGGTTTCTTTACAGTTGAATATGTCATTGGTATAATATTTTTTAATACACCGTTCTTCGTTTCAGTTTGAAGATGTGTGTTTCTCCATATCGTAAGGCTTCTAGCAATATGATTTCCTTTAATAATCTCCCCTCAGGGGACCTGGTCTTTCCAGGTTACGGGCTTGACGACCCCGGGGTACCCTAGTTAACATTTAAGTCCAGTTGCAATGCGGCCAGTGACAATGAGTGAATGCCATTTAAGGTTTTTTTTTTGGGTATCTCAGAGCACAGAACTTTCGGAATACTTCCTGCCCTTCCGGTTTAGTGAGAGTTAGAGGGATATGGAGCACTGCCTTTATTTCTTCGCTACTCGTGCGGCTAATATGTTTTATTCTCACTCAAACATCATTATTTTACCTGCTCCATTGGTGACGACGCCTTCTTTAAATCAGTATTCCCTTTTGTTAGCCACGAACACCTTTCAAATTTCATAAGTACTCTCAAAAAAGTCAAGAAATTTGACAGTGGATTATTGTTTGTAATTATAGAAACTGAGAAGGCTTTTCGCCCTTAAACTCTTAGGAGATTTCATTGTTTCAATTAGGCCACATAAAATTTTAAAACATTGTTTCTTTAGAGCAGTTCTCCTCTTGTGCAGTGAAGAATATATCCTTCGTTCTTCCCCTAGTCACATTCTCTCATTCAAGCTTCATTCCCTTCCAGAATTTATTAGAACCGGTTTTCGCTCAGTTACAGTTTGTCCATATATCACCCTACCATTAAGAAGTCTCAGGTGCCATTGCTTTGGGCATGTTTCCTCAGCATAATGCCCTTCTTGCGGGAAAACCTCCCATGGTGACTGTCCTGCTCATAGTATCACTGTGATGGAGTGCACTCTCCTCGATTTAGAGGCTACTTAACCTACAAAAAGGAAATTGAAATTCAGCATATAAGAACAACCGAGAATCCAATGCTATTTTTCGACTCCAATCAGTACAGTGTTCGTATCTAAGAAGTCTAATATTTCTGTTAAAATTACACCTTGTAGTAAACCTCTCTTATCAACAACTCTCCATTTTAAAGAATTGACTCTCTATTCCCATTTTTCCTTCAGAGATTAAAAGAAACTTTTTTCTCAAACCATTTTGCCTCTCTCCTGACAATCTCAAATTAAACTAAACAAAAATTATGATTGGTCACTGCCTCTTTACACATCAATGTCTTATGGATGGAGGGCCTGCTCGCACCTGCTGACTATGCTGATCCTCTCTAACAGTCTCCCGTATATTCTCCTCCTATTTTGCCCTATCTCCTTCCCGTCCAATGCTCTCACTGCCTCGTTCCATTAAGAGTTATTCACCCCCAATATGGTGGGTAGTCTTGAATTTCTAAGAGAAACTGGATTCTTCCATAGAATCTGATCTCCATTCAAGTGATAATCTGATATCCATTCCGTCTGATATTCTAGTCATTCATCATTGTTTGTTCTTTGTCTAGATTCATTTACAATGCTCTGTGTATGTGCACACGATGTAATTATATCGCCTTTATGACAAAAATAATGATACGAGTTTACTTGGAGAACACAGTCAATGCTGCCATCTACTCGCGGATAGTAAAACTGGCATTTACATTGTCTTTTTTACTTTTAGAGCTCTGCAAGTCTTATTATTGATTTATAGTGTATTAGGGCGTCCTCTTTTAACAGATTTATAAACAAACATATAAATCACTTTCCTAGGAAACATATATCTATGTCGTAATGAGTTTCGATTTATTGATTTTTCATATTCAATCTTGATAATTATTGGGTGAATAAGAATTCTGTATTTGTTTTATAAAATTCTATTTTATTTATTTAACATTCTATATTTTGTTCCGATTTAGGAAACTTCTTTACCGACTGAAGAGGCGGCACAATTTAAAATACCTGGTTTGTTAATATTTCATATAAAAACATCCCACTTCATTAGATTCACCTTGTCTTAATCAATGTTTTGATGCGACTACAAAAACTTCTTTAATTCAAAATATTTTAAATCAAACTTAAAATAAAATAGAATGTAATTTACATAACTTAATCGTTCTTGTAATAAGTTTAGTAAACAAATTAACAAGTATTATAATTATATAAAAACAAAGCAAAGAAATTTGTACAATGAGAAACAATATTATAATTGTAAATGTTTTAATGTACCAGCAATATTCTGGAAAGTTCAGAAATATGTAGATTAATACCTTACCTCTAGTTAAATACTTAGTTTTTAGTAGGAGATAAAAACTCTTTGACACCCTTTTTTATACACCCATTTACCATATCACTTTTTTTGCCATATCAAATACAGAAAACTAAAAACATTAAAGCATTTTTAAGCAATACAACTTGGAGAAATAAACACATTCCAAGGAAGACGAAGGAAAACAACTATAAAGCCACTACAAACCCAAAAATGATATACACATCAGAAACAACACTGTTAAGACACAACAGTGGCAGGAAACGGTATATATGAGGCCAATTAGAAGTGACGAAGTCATAAATAATCTCAGAAGAATAAAAGTGATAGATAAGAAATTAAAAAATTGTTTTATTCCTTTTAAAACATGAACTATCACAAAGTAACGGACAAATCAATCAATAATCTCATAAGTTTTTTTCATCATAAACGATTTATTCATTTATCTTTTATAACAAGTCCGATCTCTAGTCATGGTTTGGTTGACTATACTCGAAGAGATTTACCACTAAAGACTAAATCACATTTTTAAACTTCTCGATGCGCGTTTCGCTAACGGTGTTAGCATTATCAGGAGATGGGAATTTATAATTTAAAGAAATGTATAACTTAATCTCCTCAGATTTGTTGGCAAAAATAGAGTTTGACAAAAATTAGACATTTTAATTTAAAATGAGAAAGGGAGAAAACCGGTTCCAAAAAGACCAACCGGTTCCGCAAAACCAAATATCCTCGGGCAAAAAAGTGTTGTGTATATGGTGAGGTCAACTGGGCGCGGTGTATTATTATGAGTTGCTCCGATCTGGTCAAATGGTCACTGCTGACCATTATCGTTAGGAACTGGTTCGTGTTAGTAACGCTCTGGAGAAGAATTGACCTTATAATGGCATGGGAAGAGATTAAGTAATTTTGCTTTAGGGTAGCAATAATGACCGGGTTGGTTTGGGATATTTTATCAGACACACCGTATTCTCCAGACCCAGCCCCTTCAGAATTTCATCTCTACCAGTCCCTGCAACATTATATAGGTCGATGGTTACATCACATCTCTTGTGGAAATCAAAAAACGGCTTAATGATTTTTTTTTTATCATATTTAAAGTTTTTTTTTTGATTTGGAATTCGGCAGTTGCCTGAAAGGTGTTAAAAATGTTTAGGAAGCTGAGAATTACGCCAATCTAATAATTCAATCATTTATGTCTGGAGAATAGCTGCGATTTCTACAGATAGATGGCATTACTTTTATGTTTGTATCTCTGTACGTATTTTAAATGTTAAAATTTGATAAGTAAAGAGATGTAGATACACAAAAAACGACGTAGTGGATGATGATGCTTCCATCACTATTCTCATCCGATTACTTTCCACCAAATTTGTCAGGCAAAAGTTTCAGTGCTCATAAATAATGCACAGATAATATTCTTAGGAGTTATCCTTGTTTTTTTAAAAGTTTTGATCGTCTCAATTCAAGGGAACTGAAGCAAGAAAATATAACCATCGACACTTTCCATATTTGCATCTAAATATCTCCAGACGTGTCAAAGAGATGCAAATGCAAACGTTAAAAGGGAAAAAATGCTAAGAGGAAATATGTTTTCGTACTTTAAAGTAAAAAAAAGACGCTTTCATAAATTTAAATGAAAATATCAAAACCCGCCCGAAGATGAAACAGACAGTCTTTCCATGAAGGTTCTTTTAACGATGTTTGATTAAAATTGCCAATAATTTGAAACAAAACGACCAGAACTAAATTTATTACACTAAGTTTACGGGAAACGTTTACGAAATTGAAATTTAATGAAACCTCAGCTCATGTCTAGTTGAATTAGAACATTTTGATATGAAGTTTATTTAAATTTATTACGCCATTACAATATTTGTTCTTTAATGAAGGCGTTTTCTTTGTTCATTGACTGATATATTTCCTTGTTTGAGATTTATAATTTATTCTAGACTTTGAAGTAATATTGCAGTTTTAATAATTTTGGTTCTTGTTAAATGAAAATTTGAAAGACGAGTGCTGTTGTCAGTATCTTTCGGGTAGTTTCATTATTTCAAGCCCGCTGGACTTATGTTCATTTGAATTGAAAATTTTACTAAAGAGTTTTACCGAGGATGAAACACATTACAAGTCAGTGGATGCCATATCTGCTGAATATGGTGAATACTTTAGTATATCGGATAACACTAAAACTTGTTTAATACGAGGGTGTATCAAATATAAATCGGAATTTTACAGTTACATTCCTCAGCCAACCACGAGCGGGCTGTCAGTGTAAGTCGTTGCAGTAATGTATTAGGAGTGGGTGAAACACTCGGTGAGCTTTTTCACTCAGTTCTTTTGTCAGTACAGCCATGGGTGAGTAACAGGTTCCACCGTCCATTGCGCAATAGCTTATAATAAACTTGTTAAACAAGGAAGGCGTTAAATCATCTGAAATATTAACTCGGTTGAAGGTTCAGTATGGGAACGATACCCTGTCTAAGCCCAAGTGTATGTTTGGGCCAGGAAGTTTAAGAGTGGACGTGAAAGTGTGGGAAATGTAAGTCATAATCGGCATCCCAGGTCAAGTGTCACTGCTGACAACATTGGTGCAGTTCACGTCCTTATCGAAGGTGACCGGCGACTCACTATTCATGAAATCGCTTTAAAGATGGGTATTAGCTTTGGAAGTGCTCAAATAATCATCTTGACTTCAATAAAATCTGGGGGGGTTTCCGAAGTTGTTGACCGAAGATCAAAAAAATATCCGATTGCAAATCAGTAAGAGATTTCTGAAGGGAAGGAGAGACTTTTTTGAAGCGTCTCGTGACATGTCATAAATCATGGGTGCGTTATTACACTCCAGAATCAAAAATTGCTAGTAAAGAATGACGAAGAAAAGACGAAAACTGTCCTGTAAAGGCTAAAACCCGTCTCTCAGCCGGTGATGTTCTCACTACCGTTTTTTTTTCGACTGGAAAATCTGGAAAATACTCCGGGTAGGATAAATTATCCCAGCTCAACTCGGCGATCAATTTCAAAGCCTTTTACCTTTATGTGGCCGTGCATTGTCTTGAAACAAAATGTCATCCCATCTTTCCTTGCCAATATAAAGCCTTTTTTCCTTCAGAGCGTCACTCATGTCGTTCGCGTACTATCCGGGTTCTCGCCAACTAAATTTTCGTTCGTTGTGCAGAGGTATAAATGCTGAGATCGACCAATATTCCGGTCACGGTCGGGTGTCCCACACTTTCTGGCAGATGTTATGAAACATGTTTTCCCCTACTTCTCGCATTGCTTTCATCAGTTCTTCGGTGACTCCATCCAAACCTGCGGGCTTTATCGTTTTTTAGTCTGCAAATAACATTTTTGATTTCTGTTTTTACTATGTTGGGTTCACGTCTTGCTAAATTAGATTTGCTGGGAGTGTACCTATCTTAGAAAAGTTTACTGAATAGTCTTTGTATTTGGTCAAAAGTCCTATCGATATCTTATTTGTTCGTTATGTTTCTTCTGTATTACCCATGAATGTATCGTATATTTTCTTTGGCTAGAGCGCCATTCGTGCTAGTGCATGATTTATGCTTGCAATTTGAGCAGCAGTGATTGTTTGCCCAGATCGGAGCAACTTTTAAAGCCACCATATACAACTCATACATAGCTCAAGATTTTGCCTGTTTGGATCATCTTTTCGTCACATGTCACAATTTTATGCGGAAAGTTCTTTTTCTTGAATCTATAGAGCAATTACACATCTCAACTCACAGCTCTTATTCTCGGTTGAGAGCTCATAGTGAACCCATCGACCATCCTTTTGAATTTTCCCTAGTTTAGAAATGGGCTGCTGCTCGAGTTGTCTGTGTACAAGGGTTTTCTTACAGCAGCAGCTCGCATTCTTCATCCTTCACTTCTTTTGGCTGTCCCGGCGATTCTGCATCATTTAGAATCAACATTTTCAGTTTGGAATTATTGGGAACATTTTTTAAAAGTACTGTACGAAATAGCATTATCTCCCAAAACTACACAAATCCTGTCTCGAGCTTCCGCATCATTCTATTTTAGTTGGAGGGCAAAAGAAAGCATTGTTTTTTGGTCAAGTTATTTAAGACGCCGTCTCACGTAGCTAAGGTTAGAAACATGAAGAAGTCTGGGCCCATACAGTCAACGCTGAAGCACTCATTTGAGATTTTTAAAAACGGAAACCATGACCAGTCAGAATTTAACGTAGATCTATGTAAAACGTTCTTGGCTGTTAATATTCCTTTAAACAAGTTAACCAACCCGCAAGTTAAGGCCTTTCTGCAAAAATATACAAAATTTAATGCTCCAGATGAATCAACATTAAGAAAAAACGTCGTTGGAAACTGATTCGTGTGGTCGTTACATAGTTAATTTAATGATCGGAAAACTCACAGAAGAAGAACCTGGAAAAGCTTACCTTATAGCCGTAAAAGAAGTGGAAAAAACAAACAATCTTACAGTTACACGCCTTACATCTTACAGTTACACGCAACCTTAACACATTTATTTTTGCCGAACTCAGTTCCTACAGATAAAATTCTTGTCCTGTTGTCCGATGCTGCGCCGTATATGATAAAGGCAGGAAAGAATTTAAAAATATTTTATGAAAATTTGATTCATGTAACTTGTCTAGCTCACGGATTAAATAGGGTTACGGAAACTATTAGAGTTTCTTTTCCGTTGGTCAATGACCTAATAGCAAATGTCAAAAAGATATTCATAAAGGCCCCATTGAGAGTGCAGTTTTACAAAGAGAATTTGCCCAGAGTACCATTACCACCTGAGCCTGTCGTGACCAGATGGGGCACCTGGATTCGTGCGACATTATTTTATGCAGATAATTTCCAAAAATTGAAGGATTTAATCTCACAAATATCTGGTGATGATTCACAGTGCATCCAAAAATTGAAAGAAATATTTCAAAGTATGTATTTATTTTACTATGTATTTATAGCAGACAGTATTTTGCAACTAGAGGAATCGTGTTTACCAGAGTCGATGGATATAATAGAGACATGTGTACAAAATTGCAAAAATATACTAGGTGAGGTAGGGAAAACAGTAGTGGTAAAATTACAAAATTTGATAGAAAAAAATACAGGTTTCAAGATTTTAAGGCAGGTCGTAGACGTAATGTCAGGGAAAACTGTAAATAATTTAGCTATTGAGCCCGCCTTAGTTCCGAAATAAAAATTTTGCCCTATAACATCAGTAGATGTAGAAAGATTGTTTTCTTTGTATAAACATTTCCTTAGTGATAGACGCCACAATTTTCTAGTTCAGAACCTTGAAGCACACATTATAACTAGTGCGTTTTATAATTTTTCGAGTTAATATTAATATTTAGTATAAGTTTCATATAAAACATTGTATTAGGTGTTAACTGAATTAATAAAGTATATCATATTATAACTTGAATTTATCTTTATTCAATACTCAATCACCTAATTTAATGAAAATGTAATTTAGGAAATCAAAATTTAGTTGCATATTCAGTGCATATTTACGGATTTTTTGCATATATCCTGCATAAATTAAAAAAAATATGTGCATATATATGCGCATATTCTTAAGGTTTTTGGTTGCATATAATCCGGTCTTTAGTTATAACTATTTAAAAAAAACGACGGTTTTTTGAAAAGTTCATATTTTTTTTTTAGGTTGAGTAAAAAAAATAATAAAAATCAACTATTTTCCTTATTTTTTTTTTAATTGAAAAAATCCATTTTTTCGCAATATAACTTTGTTTTTTTTTATAATAAAATAATATAAAAAAATAGACATAAAAGTTGGCCCACGATTGGACTTGCGGCATTAAACGTAGAATGAATTGAACTTTTTTGCGGAAAAAAAAACATTAAAAATGCAGGTATTTAATGAGGTACTATAATATATAAAAATGTCAGCCAACTCAAAAGAGGTCGGGTTCAAAACTGGTCGATTTGGCATTCGGCACATACTAGTCAAAAAGAAACGAAACAAGACGCATTAATATAAATTAAATGAAAATATTAAAGATCGGCCGAAAGGTGAAACAGAGGGCCTCTCTAAAAAGGTTTCTTTGAGATGTTTGATTAAAACTGAGAGCAATTTAGAATAAAACGACAAGGGCTAATTTTATTGCACGATATTGTATCCAAGCTTAGGCGAAATTCTTGTAAAATCTAATTATATATGATCTCCAGACTTTGTCTAGTTGAATTAGATGATTTGATGTAGGATTTATTGAAATTTATTGCATCGTTAGAAAATTTCTTGATTAATGGAGGAGGGGAAGTCTTCTTTGTTACGTGTTTGATATATACCGGGGCGGAGGGGGCTATGGAAATTCATAGTGAAATGGTAAATGTATTAATGGAGTCTGCTCATTCAAAATCAATGGTTTGTAAGTGGGCAGGTGAGTTTCTACATAGTCGTACAACAAAGTTGAAGAGATTTACCACTAAACACCAAAAATAAAATTGTTTGAACCGCTCGACGCTTAAAAATTAATTTTAGATCTTAAAAATTAATTTTAGATTAAATCATCTCCTGATGATGCTAACATGGTTAGCAAACGTGCGCCAAGCAGTTCAAAAAAGTGTTTTGGTGTTTAGTGGTAAATCTCTTCAAGTTTAGTGTTTCACACCAAAGGTTCCAATAGAAGAATTGATGGTCGTACAAGCCTGGATGATGATTCTTGTTCTCGACGTCCAGTAAGTGCGACTACTGAATAAATAATTAATTCTATACATGATATGGTTATAGATGACAGACAATTGACTTTGAGTGAAATTGCTAAGGCCACTGAACGGATTTTTCATATTTTGAAAAAGGAATGGGGCTTGATAAAGCTATGTGCAAGATGGGTGTCGCATTTGTTATATTCTGATCAAAAACGACTTCAAGTAAAACTTTCTAACCAACATTTGGATCTTTTTCGAAAGAATAAAATAGATTTTAAACGTAGTTTTGTAACTTTAGATGAGACTTGGGGTTACCACGATGATCCTGAACTGCGACAACAAACCGCAGAGTGGACTGAGCCCGGTTGTTCAACTTCGAAGCAGCCAAAGTGGACAAAATCGACCAAAAATGTTATGCCATCAATTTTTTGGGATGCAAAAGGTATTTGGTCAATTGTTTACCTTCAAACCTGTAAAAAAATAACAGGACAGTGTTACTCAAACCTTTTGGATGAATTGGATGCAAAAATTCATGAGAAAAGATTCGGTTTAGCGAATAAAAAACCATTTTTCATCAAGACAATGCACCGGTTCACAGAGGTGTTCTTGCAATGGCCAAATTGAAGGAGTTACACTGCGAATTCTTGGAACATCCACCATATTCACCAGATCTGGCCCCCCTCTGACTTTAATCTGCCCCCCAAACTTCAAAAAATTCCTACGTGGCAAGCGTTTGTCATCAAATGAAGAAGTTATAGCAGCTGTAGATGAGTATCTTGAAGGACTTCCAGAAAATCACCTTAGAGATGGAATAAATGAATTGGAGAACCGCTGGAAAAAATGTACTGAACTAAAGTTTTATCATTTCCGCTCGGCGCACTTTTATTCAGAGAATTTTTAGCGAGGAAATTAGGAAATTATTGAAAGATATCATGGTGAAATAGATTTTTAAATAAATAAATAATAAACAATATCTATTCTTAAATGTTTATTTTTTAAAATAGTTAAACACTAGTATAAAACAATCAACAATTGTACAAGTTTAAGTTAAATTTTCCACTCAGATTGTTGTAGCACCATTCGGATATGCATTTACCTTTTATCCCGTTGATTTCACAGTCCGCAAATCGCTCGTACATCTTCACAACTTCATTCTCGCCCACAAAATGGCTAACGGTCAGCTTATAAGCCACTTTGCATTCGTAAACGGTATTTTCTGGAAAGTAACAAGCGGTTGGTTTCTTTTTATTACAGAAGCAGTTTGCCAGGCCAGCCCTAATACTTGAGGGTCGACGAGATCACTTGTTATTTTTTAAGTCATGTGTAATTATCATAAAAGCAAAAAAGATCGTAATTATATTTAATGTTTTAATAAATGGAAATTCGTCTAGGTGTACTTCTGAAGCAACTTTTCGGTATCACGCAGATGTAAATTCTTTGAAGATATAGGAAGCATTTTAAGGTAGTACTGTCGGTTATAGAATTACTATTCAGAATGAAATGAAACTTGGCATATTGGTGCATTATAATAAGATAATGAACCAATTAAATTTTAAAGGGCTGTAGAGGACCAGAAAAAAGATATTAATTAAAAAAAATGTTTTTACCATTGATCCTTATGAAATTTTATTTTATTTCACAAAAAGTAGCGTTCAGATTACAATGCAAGTGGTATCAACGGAAAAAAAAACTGGAACTTTGGTTACTCACCAATCGAGCTTCAGAGCGATTAATTAGCGAGGTAGGAACGAGGAAGGGGAAAACAAACAAAATTCTCCAGCAGCACTATTTCCTTCTACGCTCTCCCACTTTAAAAACCCACGAGCCGCCACTGGTTTCTCGTATATTTATATTTTATATTTGGTGTATTTTATTATAATGTTATTATTTTAACATCTGGTGTGACTCATGATGATCAGTATGGAAGTGATTTGCAAGTATTTATTAAGACAGGTTGCAGAAAAATATATATATATATATATATATATATATATATATATATATATATATATATATATATATATATATATATATATATATATATATATATATATATCTGGAAAAACTTTTAGAGGACCTCACGATAATACTTGAGAAACATCGAATACCAGAGGTATTAGTAAAGATAATAAGGGAACTTAATATAATCTAAGAACAAGAAACCTATCTAGAGACAAACTTACACAAGGAATTCCATGCTCAGAAAGAGTAAAATGACAGGATCCACTCATCTCTGCTGTATTCAACTTTTGGTGCTACTTCGCATACACTCGATTTACTTGCCTGATTTAGGACCGTCAGAGTTTTTCTCTGAAACAAAATCACCTTCCACGGACAGTTTTTTTGAACACATTCCAGTAAAGTGTAATGTAAAGCTTGAAATTGGCGGAAGTCAGAGAAAATTATTTTTTCCGTTATAAAAAGACGCATGAACTTTTTTACTTATCTGATTATTTAATTATAACGTATCTTATGTATCTTACCGGTGGTAAAAGAGAAAGTGAGTTCGTCGCTGGGTCTTCCCCCCTCACCGTGTTGCCATAACAGTAGATCGCAGCTTTCCAATATTTCTATTTTTCCATTCGATAGCACCACGTAGCCCATTTCCAACTGAGATGCCGTGCATGGTTGGCAGACTACGCCGACGGTTATGCGGGTTTGATTTTCCAAATAAAACATATGGAATATGTAGCGATGCATCAGACTCCAGTCCCGTTTAAGACCTGACAAGTGCTCAGCAATATTAAATAAAATCTTTCATAGAATTTATTAATTAAAATATTACTAATAAAATAAATATTACTATATATATTTATAGTGGGTGTTTGCAAAATTGAGTTATTTATTTTAAAAGGTTGTAGAACTCGTAACAATAAGTAATTTTACCAAAAATCATTTATAAAAAAGTTGCAAAATAAAGAAGTTATTAACACTTGCAAAAAATTTGAAAACCAGGCCTGACTTTTTGATATTCTCGACCACTGCGTTGTTGAACTCGTAAAGAGAAGTTAATTTGGCAAAAATCATTTATATAAAAGTTGCAGAATAACAAAAAACAGCAGGTCACGTTGGTGCGGACGGTAAGAGCCGAAACCGCATTGGGGCGGTAGTTGGTTCGATTTCAACGCTCGGATGGTTGTTTTTCTTTCTTTCTTCTGTCTGTTTACTTCCTAAATGTTTGTAATTGTTTCTAGGCAAGAGTGTAAAATCCGACTACGAATTACCCCTCAGTCACGCCAATTAAAAGCTGGGTAAGGCCGGATGCCTTCTGAGAAGTGTTCTACTTTGGTCACTCGCCAGTCGGTAGGTTTTCTGATAGACTTATGGGTAGGCACATAACCAAGGGTTCATAGCCCGAGGGGGGTGCTGGCCTGGGTTTGTCGGAAGCTGATGACCGTGGTTTGGAACCCACGTTAAGCTGTAGGTCCAGTCGCTAAATAGCCTAGTTGCTGATATGCCTCTAACCCTAACACTTTACCTTTTAACAAAAATAAATTATTATTTATCACGATGGAGAAGTAAATACTGTGGAAGAGCTACAACAGCGCATCGAAAACGCCTGTGATGTATTTGTGGACACCGGGATTTTATTTTTGTCGCGTGTAGTGACGCTGGGTAAGCCGATCAAGAATTTGTGTTAACCGAACAAATGGTAAACTTGAAGAGATCTACCACTAAACAGCAAGTCACTTTTTTTGAACTGCTCGACGTACGTTTTGCTAACCATTTTAGCATCCTCAGGAGATTAAATCATCTCAGTCATCAAGTTTAGTGTTTCACACCAAAGGTTCCAATAGAAGAATTGATCGAACAAATGGTGACAATTTTCAACAATTTTTCTAATATGTTACATTTTTACTTTTGTTATTCAGTTATTTATATAACTTTTATATAAATGATTTTCGCCAAATTGACTTCTCTTTGCGAGTTCTACAACGCAGTGGTCGAGAATATCAAAAGGTCAGGTCTGTTTTCAAATTATGTATATACCATGTGATCAAAATTGAATGGGACTGGTCAAAAAAACACATTTTTTGGAATTCTAATACAAATATTTATTATCGTTTTCAAAATAGGCTCTATTTGATTTGATACATACATGTCAACGCTTGATCCAATCATCCATGCACTTGGAATTCGCCTCGGTCGGAACGACCTTCAGTTCCTTCAGCGAATTCTTTTTAATGTCCTCAATCGAGTTAAAACGCATTCCACGGAACGGATATTTGAGTTTTGAGAAGAGAAAAATGTCCCACAGAGCCATATCGGGCGAATACGCTGCTTGAGCGATAATTTTTCTCATTTGTTTGGTCAAAAAATCACTCACAATTAAAGCCTATGAGATGGCGCGTTTCATGCCCAGAATATCAGTCAAAATATGTTAGGTTGATTCATAAGAAATGCCAAGATCTTCTGCTATCTCTATAATACCAACATGACGATTTTCAAGTACGATTATTAAAATGTTATCGTCGTTAACAGATGTCGATTGCCGGCTGGCATGGGGAAAGTTTTCAACGATCTCGCGGTCTTCACTAAATGCTTTATGTCATTCAAATACTCTGGTTTTTGAGATAGCACCGTTAGGGAAACCCATTCCACCCGTTAGGGAAATTCCATTGGAAACACAAAATTTCCCACAAATTCTTTGTTCGATTTTTTTATCCATAGTAAAGATCGCCAGAGTGACTTTTCGTGACACAAACAAACATCTGCCAAACACAGACTAATTGACATACTGCGCTCAAACTTCACATGTATGTCACATACGGTCGTGCCAACCTAAGAAAAAAAATACCGATTCATAAACAGCGCGCGGTTTAAATGGCTCAGTCCCAGTCAGTTTTGATCACATGGTATATATCTTACGATATCTATTACTTACCAAAACTGTGATCTCTGAAAGCGTCTAATTTCAATGGCAACTCATTACCATTCACTATTAAAACCCCAACGAAATCTCCCATTTGCTCATAGTGACTTTGTTCAGCTCTATAACAAAACCCCAAATTAGAGAACCGTGTTATTTTCAAAGAATTATGTGATAAGATTTATCACATCTTCCCATGTGAGTATTTCCTTAAGATACAGTATTAAATAGGCATTAAAAAAAGGATAGATAGACGTTTTAAATGGAAGGCTGATATTCGTTTATACTTCCTCCATCTTTTATGGCACTGTACCTTTGTTTCTAGTTTTGAGTTGAATTGAGCCAATCTCTTTATACATGATCGTATCGTTGTTTGTTTTCCTGTTTTTTTCTACTCTTTCGTCAAATAACTTCAGAGGCCGATAAAGCTTTAACAAAAAACGTTAGAGTCTTATATTTTTGGTTGTAATGCTTGGTAATTCAACATTTTTTCTGGGTAATCTAATGGTTTTATTTTGGAAGGTTTAGTAATTCTGATGATGATAGGTTCTTCATAGCAATTATTTAACACATCATCTGTTCTTTTTAGCCATATTACTTTCTTTCTTTTTGGTGTCCTCCTTTAAAGGTGCCCCTTAAAATTTTTGACTTCTAGACTTTCTGGACACTTCTTTCGATCTTCTTTCGATATTTCCTGTAGTGTCAAGGTGATAATTGAGTTTATGATTGCAGTGGTGTCGTGGTTTGCAAGACAAGATAACATTTTTTACACATTGGAATTTGTTTTTGATAATGAATAATAAGAATAGAGTTACTGTGTGAAATTAATGAAAGTTAAGTTACTTAATGAAATTCGTTACGAAAATAAAAACAATCACTTCATATAGGTGGTACTAAGAGAACCGAACTAATAAACTGAAGCCTACGATAATAAAAAAAACCTGAAATTATGTACAAATCAACTATTGTTTATTCAGTAAACTAATCTAGATTGTATCTTGTCCTGATGATGCCTAACAATAAAAGATTGAGGATTTTATAGAAAATCGTTTCAGTTTAATTTATAACGATTTATTATTATGTTTGTTTAAAAGAAAAGAAACATTGAGGAAGCTATTATTTACTTCGGCAGAGTTGCTACGACTTTCTTTCTTTCTCTTCGTCTCTTTCTTAAATCGTCTTATTTTTTTTTCCGGGGCGAGCCTGAAATATATGGTAAAGTTTTGACACGCGTTCGACATAATCCTGCCTAGAAGGACCGGAAAACAAACAAACTCAAAGTCGACAAACGGTCAAACTTACTCTTTCATTATTTGGAACTTCTCTCTGGACCAGGGCTCTCTGGCGATGGCTCGGGCTAAAGACCTAGCTGGAATCTCTACATCGAAATTAGTCCAAGGTAAGTCACTGGTAAATTTTCCTTGGATGGTGACATCCATAAGATTATCTGGATTGTTAAGGGGTCTGTAATAAATTAAATAAAACTCTAATGAACTAAGATGTTTGTGTTAAAAATTCGCACGTTTTACGCGTCTTTATGAAATGTTTTTTTTTTGGTTTACGAGATCGACATGCTACAAATAATTGTCACAGTTACAGATAGGACTGTTTCGAATTCTTAATTCATTACCGGGGCTACCAGTTTTTTACAACGAATTTGAAGCATGTGAACAAGGCGCAATATCCGTAATAATAAATAATGTGAGTAATTGCTATTGATATATTTAATAAAGTACTACGCAAATATCCGCCTCATTGATTTTCCAATTTTAAAGCTACGTCAAATAAATACTTCGTACTAAATGTGGCGAAATTATTTTTTAAGAAAATTATTTTCTAATATAAACACGTTTTGTTTGGGGAGAAAGGTAAAAATGGTTTATTCAAAGTATTCGCCATTGCTAGCTGCACATTTTTTTCATCTCTCTGGCAATTTGCCGATACCCTTCCAGAAAATCAGTTTTGAGGTGGTCTAGTCATCAAGCAATTTTTCGACATTTCCGTAATTGTTGAAGAGTTTCGTGGAAAGTGCGTGAGAATCGATGAAAACAAGTTGTAGTCGAAAGGGGCCAAGTCTAATGAGTATGACAGGTGGGGCAAGAGCTGCCAGCTAAGTGCAGAAATGGTGTCTCTGGCGGCTTTCACTGTGTGTGATGGGGCGTCGTCGTGCTGCAAGATCATTTTTCCGTGTCTTGCAGCCTATTCTGGTTGAATTTCGATAAATCGAATCAAATTGAAGCTCAAGGTACACACGATACTCTTCTGATTCCACCACTAAATGCCCAGCATTGTGTTCTTTCCAAAGCGATTCGATTTTGCGGTCGATGTTGATGGTTGTCGTGGATCAACCCATGATTTTCTGCGTTTTAGGTTCTCGAAATATATCAATTTTTCGCCTCTAGTCACGATCCGATGCAAAAAAGTCTTTATTTCTTGCCGAGAAAGGTCGTTTTTCCATCGCTCTGTCGTTTAGTTAATACAGTACCCATTTTCCTGCCTTCTGGATCTTTCCCTTGGCAGGCAGACGATCGCAAATGCTTCAGCGACCAACATTTAATCTCTCTGCCATTTGTTGTTGAGTTTGCTTATCGTCATCTTCCAACAATGCTTGCAATTCGGAATCTTCAAATTTGTTCGGTTGACTTGGGCGTTGTTTGTCTTTCAAGTCGAAATCATCACTTTTCAATCGTCTAAACCAACGCCCACAAGCGTTTTGCGTTGGAACATTGTCACCGTACGTTTCCACAAGTATTCGACAGCTTTCATTTGCGTTTTTCTTTTGATTGTATGAGAAAAGTAGGGCGTGACGCATATGCTCTTTATTTGGCTCGACTTGTTTACCACACGAAAAGAATCACTTAGGCGAAAAGAATCACTTAGAACAAAATCACTTAGGCGATTAAACTGTGAACCGACCGTTGTTTCCAGTGCCATCTCTTAAATAAATTAATAATTATTAACTGTCACACCTGATACGCAATATTGCTACTACATTGTATTTTAAGTACCAACTATCGAACAATTAAATAACAATAAATAAAAAAAAAAACTCAAAAAGATTTTCTACAAAATAACATTTTTTTTTGTTTTTGATTTTTTTCTTGTTTTTTTTTTGGGTTTTTAGTCACGATCCAAAACTCAAAAATATCAAAAATATTATCTCTTCTTATGTAAATAAAATAATCACTGGTAAAAAAATATATTAACACGCCACAACAGTTTAGACAATACAAATGATGTTTTCAATTTATCTGGAAAGTTGAATTAGCTCTTGATGATACCAATATGGTTAACGAAATGTCCTTTGAGAAATTAAAAACAAGTGCTTTGGAATTTTCGGTAAATCTCTTTGAGTTTAGTGTTTCACACATAATATTCCTAATCTTTTTATATTTCGATATACTAATTTAACTTATATTAATTTAACTATATTAATTATAACTATATTAATTTAATATAACTTATAACTATATAAATTTAACTTAAACTTGTACAATTGTTGATTGTTTCATAGTAGTGTTTAACTATTTTAAGAAATAAACGTTTAAGAAAAGATATTATTCGTCAGTTATTTAATTATTTAAAAATCTATTTCACCATGACATCTTTCAATAATTTTCTAGTTCCTCGCTAAACATTCTCTGAATTACTTACAGTAGTACTAGGCTACTTGAAAAGTTAGCGGAGCGGAAATGATAAAACAAGTTTTGTAGTTTTTTCAGCGGTTCTCCAATTCATTTATTCCATCTCTGAAGTGATATTCTGGAAGTCAAGTTCTACGACTCCTATAACTTCTTCATTTGATGAAAAACGCTTGCCACGTAGACTTTTTTTGAGGTTTGGGAACAGATGAAATTCAAAGGGGCCAAATCTGGTAAATATAGTGGATGCTCCAATAATTCGTAGTGTAACTACTCCTTCTGTGTAGTGTAACACCTCTGTGAGCTGGTGCATTGTCTTGATGAAAAATGACTTTTTTCTTCTCTAAACCAGGTTTTTTCTAACGAATTTTTCCATCCAATTGATTCAAAAGGTTTGAGTAATACTGTCCTATTATTGTTTTACCGATTTGAAGCCAATCAATTAACAAAAGGACTTTTGCATACCATATTAGTGATGCCATAACTTTTTTGGTCGATTTTGATCACTTTGGCTATTTCGGAGCTGAACAACCGGTCTCAGTCCACCCTACCGTTTGTTGTCGGTGTTCAAGATCACAGTGGTAAACCCAAGTCTCATCCATAGTTACAAAACGACGTTTAAAATCTATTTTATTTTTTCGAAAAAGATCCAAAGGTTGTTAGGTTTACTCGAAGTAGTTTTTCTTTCTTTCTTTTTCTTTCTTTTTTTTCTTCTTCTTTCTTTTTTCAAACTATGAAACACCCTTTCAGTCGAAATGTCCATGGCCTTTAGCAATTTCAGTTAAAGTCACTTGTCTGGCATACATAATCATATCTGTATAGAATGAATTATTTGTTCAGTAATAGTACTTATTGGACGTCCCGAACGAATAGCATCATCCAGGCTTGTTCATCCACGTCGAAACTCACCTGCCCACTTACAAACCATTATTTTTGAAGGAGAAGGAGTAAACTTATCTCTAATACATTCACCATTTTACTATGTATTTCCGTTGCATTAAACCTTTTTTTACAAATAATTTAATCACTGCACGATTTTCAATATTTGCCATTTAAAAAAATAACACTGATACGTTTACTTTAAGCTGCTGTTTTTGTACGAATGAATTGACAGATCGACTTAAAACTTCACATATATTCATATGAAGGATGAAATTTCAAAATGTAGTAGATTATATAGTTCTTTTACTGCTCTATAGGTGTCGCTTTGCGAACTTTTCAATTAGCCTAGTAATATTTTTTTCAGGTTTTTTTCTGTCATTTTCTGAACAGTTTAATTTTTTTTTTCTTCAGCACATTTTTTAAAAAAAGTAGTTTTCGTATCATTGGTGTTATTAGACATCTAAAAATACTCATTTGTAATTAATGTTTTGGTGGAGATTGGGGCTTGACAAGTCAATAAGCGCTCTTTGATGGAATTAGTTGAAATTTCCGAGATTCTTCGAAAAACTAGGGGAAAAACCACAAGCTCATGACAGGTCTTTTAATGCTCTTTTATTTTTCAAGATAGCTACGAGGATAGTTCGAAAAGATCTGAAGGTAATGTGATGACTAGGGGATGGATTTTTGTCGGAGCTCGGCCAAGATCACTATTTACTCATAGTCGAACACTAATGACTCGTTCTATAGAAAAAATAATTCTAACTTTGGCTTTATCGTTATCGTTGATTACTTCGCATTGTTTCTTTTTTACCATACAACTTAAAAAATGAAACGATCCAATATACTTACAAAAAATTGGCTATAATATTTTCTCAAATTGAAGTGATGGCACACACCATTGCATAAAACGACTTATTCACTTATCTTTTATAAACTTATATGAAAAGTTCCTGTTTATTCTCCAGATTTATCGCCATCGGAATACTACTTTTTTTTTATCTATGTGACACTTTCTGGTCGACATACATTGTCTTGATGACAGGAAAGTTAATTCCTTATTAAAGCGCAGTTTTTAAGTAAACGTAATAACGCAGTTTTTAAGTAAACACTGACAAATTCAAAAAGAACAAAACCAAATGAATAAGACCCATTACTTTCGCATTCTAGAGGTGTTATTCAAAGAATTCGATATATATATATATATATATATATATATATATATATATATATATATATATATATATATATATATATATATATATATATATAATTTTATTCTTTGATAACCCTCAATATTTTGACTTCTTCAGGAGGAATAATAGAATCCTTAAAATTTAGTTAAAATGTTAAAATATATTTATTAAAACAAATGGAAAATATAGAACAACACACACGTAGGAAATAAACGTTTCTAAGGAAAATATATACAATTAAATCAATAATAAAATGTTAATGTAATGTAAACAAAAAATGTTAAAATCCATTTTTCTTCACATATAATGATACTTTTTGTTTGTTTGTTGAACGCACAATTAAATTTAAGCACAATAGGGTGTGATTCGAAAAATTCATGTGGATTTTCTTCCACCCACACATGAGTATTGTGAGAATTAAAAATTCCATTGCGTCTGAACAGAACTACGACTGTAAAGAGAATGTTCTGAATTAAATTTTCAGTTAAACGCAATTGCTTCCTTAACCATTGGTAAAACTGGATTCTTTGTGGCAGGTCATCAGGCTTTAAGGCTTGATACCACGTGGTACTTCTTAGGAATGCTTTCTTGAATAGCAATTCGTCTTGACCTTATTCCTGTGACAGATGTATTCCACGTATAATTGTACACTATCCAGCTTCGCACTGCCATAAATAATTTTCAGGTATGTTATGAAACGTTTCTTTTATTCGTTACCAGCATTCGAAATCTCCTAATGGAATACCCTTTATATATATAAATCGAGTGTATTTAGTGAAATATTTCAACCTTTTCTCGTAACCGAATAAATGAATGTTCGAAATTTCTTATCATCATGTTCGCGTTTGGACATTTTTCCGGTTTTGACGCCACGGTTTTATAACAACCAAAATCGAAACTCCTCCAAATGAGGCAATTCTCTCTGGGAGCGCCGGTGTTTTTAGTTATACCCGGTCCCGATCTCAATTGTCCGTGAAGGTAAAACAAAAATACTCGATATTAAAGCAAAACCGTTGCGCCAAAACCTTTTTTTTTGGTTATGCAAATATAGGTAATGAAATTTATATCAGGCTCAGTTGTTTTTAATAAAATTGGGGCTTTTCGTAATAATATTATTTTATTTCTCGTCAGTTTATTGAACCACTTACGGCGATGGCAATTTTCGTTGCTATATATTATATTTTGTTTGAAAATAATTATTTTATAAAGTTTTCCAATATGAGTGTCAGAACTTTGAAATAATAATAACGGCAACGTTGCTTGAAATGTAAATTTCCCTCATGGACTGCTGTTGCACTTCTGGCTTAATGGGTTTGTGGACGCAACATAGCTGCAGAATTTAGATCGATGAAAATCTCCAAATATTTCAGCTTCTTCATCCTCAAAAAGTTACTGTTTTGGTACTCTTTTGTGATGATGAAGTGATAACAATGATAAAAATTATGGAAAAACGAAAAACTTACGATACGATTACGCATATCGGATAGAAGAAATAAGGAGAAGAATTAGACTGATAAGGAAATGGAGAGAGCTAGTCAGAGAAGCTCTGGAGAAAAGACTGGAGTGGAGAATGACCTAAAGCCCCCCGACAAGATCTATAGTAACACAATTATCATCTTTAAATATTCTGTCGAAGCCATCAAGGCCAAAATAAAATACCAATTTAAAAATTGTAATGACATTTCATGTGGATTTAACTTGCCTCATTTTTCCGTTAAAGGAAAGCTCCCATTTCCTCATTGGTTCAACAGGTGTAAAGGTAATGCCTTCAGCGCTCCACTTTCCTTCCTTTAAAGCCTCCAGATCAGCCACCAGTTTCGTGTTTGGTAATTTTTCCGACTTCAGTAAACCCAATTTTGGATGCTTCAATAACATGTTCTGTTAAAAACATAGGCCAACACAGAACACATATGAAATACTCACCAAAAGGTAAAACAAACCGTTGATTACGCCATTTGGACGTCTTTCTGCTCCAGCACACAAGAAAATTCCATTTTGAGAGGCCCCGTGGAAGAAAACAGCATCAAAAGCCTTACGCAGTAAGAAAAATTAGAAGGTTTCATTAATTACCATGTTTTTAATGGCAAGGCTTCTTTATTTCAATGAGTTTTTTAAATTTCTGAATAATCAAATAGGATTAAATCGTGAGAATATGGTCGTACGATACTCGATATTGTTGGCAGTTCAAATTTCGAGTTTCAGATTTTGTTTGAAATACTAATAAAACTATATTTTGTAATCATAGTTTTTATGCTGCAATATACTTATTCTAGTGATTTTTTCAGTCTTCGAAACAGTTTTTATGCTTGACTTTTGATATTCCCTTCTGAGGAAAGAAAGGAAGAAAAAAAACTCTCTTGAATGGCTTCTATGAACTCAAAATAGGGTGCACGAAATAGTTTGTTTTTTCAATTGAGGGAACGGAACAAATTCACACGGCGCCATATCTGGTGAATACGGAGCTTATGGAATGGCATTTTTTTTTATTTTTGACGGAAAATTCACGAAACATTATTGCGATGCACAAACTATGATTTATATTGCCACAAACCTGGGATTTTTTTTCGAAAGGGTTCACTCAATATTCCCTACCAATAGTCTTTATTAAATGTTTGGTTTTTTGGATGGAATTGTTTGACCAGCTGGACAATACCATGGTAATCGAAGGAACCATATAACATGATTTTGATTTTTGATTCGTTTTGACGTAAAGTTTTCGGTTTTTACTTATCTTTAGCACGATACATCTAAAGAAAATGTTTTTCAAAAAATTCTGAGTTTTGAGAACAAGACGAGAAGACACACAAGATATCCCAGTCATATCTACCATGTCTCTAGCACTTAATAGGCAATTATTCATTACAAGATCTTTGATTTTGGTAATGCTTTCTTCATTGGTCTTGCTGCGCGAGGTTCATATTCAACTGCTGCTCTACCTAAACATTCTAAACATTCTAAACATTCACGTGTAATGTTTAGTTCAATTAAACATTTTTTTTATACCAGGATTGCTATTTATGTATCCGAAATAATAAATATTTGTTTATATTTATCATTGAAAATGGTTTTATTGCTTTTCAAAATATTCTCCGCCATGATCGATATACTTTTGCCTATGTTTGAAACAATTTTCACAGCACTTTATCCAATCCGATTCAGGTATCTCCAAAACTTGCATTTTAAACACATCAACCGCTTCTTCTGGCGTCTAAAATCGTTGACCACGTAGTTTATTCTTCACGGACGAGAATAAAAAGAAATCATTGGGTGCCAAATCAGGACAGTACGACGGGTGACCCATGAATTCGATGTTTTGACCGGTCAAATATTGAGTTATTCGGACTGACGTGTGATAATCCTGCGTCGCTGGTTGTTTTTTCTTATTTCTTCAAAGATTTCTGGCAAACAAATGGTTGTGTAGCATTTAGAATTGACCATTTTACGATTCTCTAGTGGCACTGTAGCCACATTCCCATTTATCCCAAAAAAAACAGGCCACCATTTGTTTCGAACTGCTTCTTGCGCGTACTACTTTTGTTGACAGAATTTCCAACCTTCAATTTGATCTTCACTGATGGCTCTAAATCCTCCTCAGGTGTCGGTGATGCCACACATTCTCTTTATTTCTCCAACAAATACAGTTTCCCCTTTATAACCTCCATACTATCAGCCGAGCTTTTTGCAATACATGAGGCTTATAAAAGCATCTCCTCTGATCAAGACTCTTCATGGTGATTTGCACTGATTCTCTCAATTCCCTTAAATTAATCTATAATCCAAATTCAACTCATCCCTTAATCCTCAGAATTTGGGATGTCTTTTTCTACTTAGGTTCCTTATCCTACAAAATTTCATTAGTATGGATTCCTTTACATATGGGTATTGAGGGAAATGAAAGAGCGGATCAATTGGCAAAAAATGTAATATCCCCTGGATCTCCCTTTTCCTTATGCGCTTCTCTCAGAGATTATTATTTTATAATCTCTGATCAAGTTTCTAAATTCGTTCAGCTTGAGAGAGACCTTATAGATGGAAACAACACATTAAGGCAGATTAAAAAATACTTTTTCTATTAATACAATTTTTCTCTCTCCAGATAATCGCAAATTAAATTTAACAGACTTACGACCGGCCGCAGCCTCTTCTCCCATCAATACCTTATGGATGGGAGCTCGGCTCCATCCTGCCCTATTTGTGGATCCTCCCTTACAGTCTTCCATATTCTCTCTTCTTGCTCTGTCGTACCCCCATCAGTTCAAGGTTAGGATCCATTGAGGAATTATTCTCCCACCATCTGGTGGGAAATCTTATTGAATTCCTAAAAGAATCTGGATACTTCCACAAAATTTAATCCCCTTGAGGCCTTGACTCATGATCCCTCTAACAAATATTATTCTAGTCATTTCTGCAGTTCTTCGTCCTGTATACAATTATATGTTGTATGCAATTTCCTTATATAATTTTCTGTCGCGACATAATTTTCTCTCGTCCACCGTATACTCCAGATCTGGCCTCCAGCGACTATTCCTGAAGCCAACGAACTATTTCATGAACGAAGAATGATTTTTTTGAATGCCACTTAATTTTCCGGCTTATTCTACAAAATGTTTGCGACAAACATGTAACTTGACACAGTTGTGCGTTTCCATTTAGTTATAGATAGAGAGTTCTATTCGGTTGCAATAATTTCCATAGATCTATTTTGATAAAAGTATCTTGGGGAATCTGAATTCAAAGTAGAACAATTGAACCAGGGCTTTTTCTTAAGCCATTATACTGCCTCAAAGAGAGTAAAACAGAAAGCCCCGGATTAGAATGAAAAGGGAAGATATTGGATGACAGATTCTCCGAGATAATAAAAGGGATTATATTATGAAAGCTAAAAAGATGTATGCGGTAAAGCTGGAAAGGAACTCTCTACCGTTTACCAGTATACGAGGACTGCTTACTAATTATTGTACCAGTTTCTGTCTGTCTTGTAAACCTCCTATACCCCCACGTTGGTCTGTGAGACTGACAAATACTTTTTTGTGTTTTTTCTTCTATTTGGTAGTTTGTAGTTTTTGTTAGCTGCCTGATTCATTGCTACCTTCTCTTCAGTATGCAAAGTGCTCTGGCGCGAGTAACACATGTCGCCATTTGGTCTGTGGAACTGAACTGACGCGGGTATATGTGCAACTTTTTGTGTGAGTAATAGCTTTTATTATTCTTATAAGATTGTTTTGTTTTTTTTTATTGTTTTTGTATTATATAGCATAGTTTATACCTTTTTTATAATTTTTGAAGGAATCAGGTGAAATATGGAGGTTATTTTTCTTGGGGTGGGGGTCTGTTATTTGTCTTATTGCAAAGTGTACTAACGAACACATAAAACGGATTTCATCTCAGTTCATAAGAGAAAGAAACTATTGAAATGTCCAGACTGTATTCTTCCTTTTTGCTGTCGTTAGAAGAAATAGTCGACTGAATGCTAAAGATTTATTCAAAACTGATGGCTCGTCACCCAAGATATTTCATATTTCATATGACTATAAGCTGGAATCGTTTTTATTTACTGTTGCGATCAATTTTTTTTCTATTGGAAAGTTCGGTGTGAAACATTAAACTCAAAGACATTTACCACCAAACATCGAATCAGTTTTTTTAAAGTTCTTGACGCACATTTCGCTAACCATGGCCATCATCATGAGGAGATTATTTAATCTGATTAAATTTATATTAATGAATTTTAAAACAACATGGTTAGCGACACGTGCGTCGAGAACTTTAAAAAAGTGATTTGGTGTTTAGTGGTAAATCTCTTTGAGTTTAGGCGGTCGCGTTGCTGCGGCGGTAAGAGCGTCTGCTTTGCCGAATCCGCGCTGGAGCGGTAGCTGGTTCGATTCCAGCGCTCGGATGGTTATTTTTCTTTCTTCTGTCCGTTTATTTTTCCTAAATGTTTGTGATTGTTTCTAGGCAAGAGTGTAAAATCCGACTACGAATTACCCCTCGGTCACGCCAGTTAAAGGCTGGGTAAGGCCGGATGCCTTCTGAGAAGTGTTCTACGTTGGTCACTCGCCAGTCGGTAGGTTTCCTGATAGACTTATGGGTAGGCACATAACCAAGGGTTTATAGCCCGAGGGGGGTGCTGGCCTGGGTTTGTCGGAAGCTGATGACCGTGGTTCGGAACCCATGTTAAGCTGTAGGTCCAGTCGCTAAATAGCCTAGTTGCTGATGCGCCTCTAACCCAAACACTTTACTTTACTTTTTCTTTGAGTTTACCGTTGCGATGTCTAAAGACACACGTGTTTCTCGTGTTTCCGTGCATAAATTGGCTCCAATTAGAGAATTGCTAGAAGAAATTTTAACAGCGTGCAAGAAGTACTACAGTTTGTATGAGTTTGTTACACTCGACGAAAAACTTCAGAGGCCTTCGAGGTCGTTGTAGCTTTAGGCAATATATTCCGTCGAAACTCAATAAGTACGGAATAAACATCTACGCCCTGACCGATGCCATAATGTTCTATACATAAAATATGGAAGTATACATTAGGAAACAGTCTGCACGCGTCTATAAGGTTGGTACCTCATCAATGGCATTGGTTTTACGACTTAGTGAAGGAACTGGCCCTAACACTACGTGATAATTTCTTCACCAGTATTCCCGCGGTGTATGAACTTGAATCAAAATATAAGTTGGCCGTGATCGGCACGACTCGCAGAAATAAAAGAGAACTGCCCAAGCAATTCACGGAAATACGAGGCCGTGAGGAAAAATCCAGCACTTCGGGCATTGAGGCACCTTTGTGTCTTATGCGTCTAAAAAAGGCAGGAATGTTTTACATGCATGATGATGCCAAAATCAACGACGAAACTGCTAAATCAGAATTGATAATGGACTATAATGGACTTTAATGCTACAAAAGTTGATAATGTGAATAAAATATGCGAGACTTATCATGTTGCATGAGGCACAAACAAGTGGCCCATGGTGATTTTCTACAGTCTGATGAATGTAGCAGGTATAAATTCGTACATTATCTACCTAAAAACGATCCTAGTCAACCGTAGAACCTTTCTGGAAGCTTTGTCCTATGACCTCATAAATTCATATATCTTTGTCTTTGGCCATATATCTGCCAAAAACGATAAAGTTAATATAGGGTTTCAATAGCACGAAAAGTAAAAAGGAGGAAGGGGAAAGCAAAAAAAAATCTTCAGCAGTACTACTTTCTTCTACGCCTTCCCACTTTAAAAACCCACGAGCCGTCACTGGTCTTCAGCAACATCTAATACTGCATACTGCATCTCCAAACAAAACCGTCAGAGACGTTACAACTGTGCTAAATGTAAAATTTACTTTTGCATGGAACATGCTACTACGGTGTGCTCTGGCTTCTGTGATGAGACGTAAGTCTAAAACTACTCGTTAGTTTATTGTTCTTTATCTTGTAAGGTTTAATATTTAATAGTTTATTTTTGTTTGTTAGAGGAAAAACATATTTTTGGTTAATATCTTTGCAGCTCTTAATCTTACTATTTTTCAGAGGCTGTAAATAAATTATATATTGTTGATAACTTGAGCTTATTTTATTTACTACTTTCTCTAGTTTTGCAAAACATAATTGCACTATAGGTTTTCTTGAGAAAAATAACATAAAATTGGGTTCTGAACTTTCGTTCTCCCAGAGCGCGCGCGTATACAAAGGTTACACGTCTCTTCTGAGTGACTTTTACATGTCACACAGTGGTGCCGTGATTACGTTTAAGTTCTGACACCCTTATTGGAAATCTTTTTATTTATCAAATATGAGTCGTTAGAAGTGGTGTTACGAAATGGCAGGCGCGCGTTTAATTGTTTGTTTGTGGCGATCAAGTAAAACAACCAAGTTTTGAATGCAAGTAAAAGTGTCAAAGAAAGCGAAAACGATTCCACCTGCAGAAAAAAACATGGCTACGAGTTCCTGACATTCTTATGGTACGGTGCTTATATACTACCTAAATTACTTGGCAAGAGGCAGCGCTATCATTTTATCTTTTTACATTTTTCTCTTATTCTAAGCGACCACAAAGAAAATGGCCTAAAGAAAATGTTTTTTTCAACACGATCATTCACCTGCACGTACGTCTCGGCTGTTGCTGCAAAACTCCATGACGTACACTTCGAATTGCTTCCACATATACCACATTCATAAAATTTCGCTCCCAACAATTATCTCTTCTTCCCAAACTGGAAAAAATGTCTCGCCGAATGAAGATTCACTTTAAATGATGAACGTCTTTGATTCAAATGTATTGAATTGAAAAAATACAAAATTATTCTCAAAAATCGTGTGTTTTCTTGTTAGGTCGAAAATTTTGGAACGACCTTCGAATAAGTACATGGATACTAGCAAAAATCTAGATCTTAAGAGCACTTGGCCAAAGATCAGAAATATCAGTCCTTCAGAAATAAAGTAAATTATACCATAAACCACGATTTAATTATGTTATGTTTAATATTTCACTAACTAAATATTCAAAATATTTGTGACTTACCAGTTGATGATTAGAAAATTCTTGTGTACATTCTAGTGCTTGAATATTGTATAATCCTTTCTTCCCCACTAAATAATACTTCAATCTCCTCACGACCAACAGTGATAAAAATGCCGGATACTTTAGAAAGTACCACTTTCCCGGGCGACTGTATGTCCCAAATATAGGTTTGGGATCTTTCTTGTTTTGTATGTACACAAAACTCAAAAAGAGCACAAGAATAGCAGCAAAAATGTCCATGTACATCTTTATTTACTTTTTTTTATTAACTACATTCACAGTTAGGCAAACACTTGGTTATATTTTATTTTATTTTACTGTCGTTTATCGCAACGTTATCTTTTCAAAAATGTATTATCTTTCGGTGTGTTCGTTCTGAGTGTAAATAAAAATACATTACCTTGTAACTTGTATATATGAAAGATAAAAGTTTGTAACAGTCAATCAGTTCTATATTATTTAAATAATTTAATATTGAAGATTTTAGATTACGTGCCTAGTGAAATATGATTTTGTCAGTGTTAGTTATTTTTTATGTCTGAATGAAATAAATTTAATGCGGATTATATTGTTATTTATAAATTTAACTGAGGTAGCAGATTCTTTATGTAAATTCATCTATATAAATAAAAATGAATGTTGCTATGCGCAAAACTCGAGAACGGCTCGACCAATTCGGCTAATTTTTTTTTTCGTTTGTTTCTTAAGTCACACGGAAAGTTTTAATAATAAAAAAAAAATGTGTGGACAATAGTAAAAACAACACTTTTCTTTTCACATAAAAATAGACTGTCAAACAGTTGACGTAAATTGTCAACGTGAATCTAAACAAAACAAATATGTCATTCCGTCAAATCTATAAAATACATTTGCAAAACAGAACATCCAGCGCTAAAATTACCATTGAATATTCAAAGCAATAAAACTCAAAGGTTTTGCAGCAATGTAAGTTGATAGTGTGGGATAAATGTACGATGGCACATAAACAGTCTTTGGAGGCATTAGACATTGACGGAGCGATGATTTTATTGGCAGGAGATTTCCGTCAAACATTACCAGTGATTCCACGGTCAACGTCAGCGGATAAACTGAATGCATGTTTAAAATCCTCCATTTTATGGAAATACGTCCAGATACTAAATTTAAGTAAGAATATGCGTGTTGAATTACAAAATGATCGATCTGGAGAAATATTTTCTAAACAACTCATTGACCTTGGTAATGGCAAAATCCCTGTTGATGATTCGACTGCCTGCATTACATTTCCTGTCGATTTTTGTCACTTTACTGAAACAACAACCGAGCTCGTACAAATGGTGTTCTCAAACGTCGCTCAAACTCAAAAAAGATCATTTTTGGTTGAGCGAACGTGCTATATTACCTGCCAAAAAGACGGATGTAAATGAAATAAACTTTAAAATTCAAAATGAAATTGCCGGTGAATTAAAGACATACAAATCAGTTGATTGCGCAACTAATCAAGATGATGTCGTCAACTAACCACCAGAATTTTTAAACTCATTGGATTTGCCACCCCATAATCTTCAATTGAAAGTAGGATCGGTAGTCATAATGTTACGAAATATTAACCCATCGCGTCTTTGTAACGGCACACGGGCTATCAGTGAAAAATTTACTTAACAATGTAATCGAAGCAACAATTCTAGAAGGAAAATATAGGGGAGAAGAAGTGTTGATACCCCGCATCCCAATGATACCAACTGACGTACCATTTGAATTTAAACGACTGCAATTTCCAGTGCGATTTGCTTTCGCAATGACCATAAATAAATCACAGGGTCAGTCTTTAAGTATTTGCGGCGTTAATCTTGAAAACGGCCAAAACCCTTGAAATGCTTCTCTCATTGACAGTTGTAAGTTGCCAGCTCTCGCGTTGGGAAACCGTCAGCTTTATTTGTTTACGCGCCAAGTAACCAAACAAACAATATTGTATACCATAAAGCATTAGAATGAATATTAATGAACTATCACAAAGTAACGGAAAAATCTATCAATTACTTCTTTTTATAGTTTTTTTTGGATCGGTTTCTCGTATAATGGACCAACAGTAATCTCCTAACATGTTTTCATCCCAAAATCCTTGGTGAAACGTTCCCGCTGTTCGTCACTCACACTTCCTAAGTTTTCAAGGAAAAAAGTTAAATTATAGTTTTGATTCATTGCTTCGAAAAGTTCCGGGATATCAGTACAATGATAAGTAAACTTTGCTCTTGTTTCTGGACAACGTAACTTTCGTGTCTGGTGTTAATAAATTCTATTGTTATAGGCGAGAACCAAGAAGGTCTGTTTTAAATTTTGATAGTTTTAAATCTCTTATAAGATCATTTAATTCGGCTTGGTTAATCAAATGTGGAGTGTTTCCTTGAAGAGAGAAATCATCAGAATCACTAGAAATCAGTTTAACTTTAACATCACTTTCATTGTCATCTTATAGTATATTTTCGAATGTAAAATTAGCTTAATAACAGACAGAATTTTGGCATATACAATACTCGCCTTATTTGTCTATTATATCTCACTGTCTTCGCAACATAAAAGTAACAGTCATTTTCATGATTATGGTTCTCTCCATGACATTGTTGAACAAAATGGAAGGTATATGTTATCTCCTGATGACCACTGGAGTAAAACGATTCTACAGCTTTCACAAGACACATGAGGCACACATGAGGTATATAAAAAAAGTTAAAATTTGTAAACTAGTGTAATTGATTAATTTAGTTTAGTTTTAGAATTAGATTGATTCATCTCCTGATGTTGCTAACATGGTTAGCGAAACGCGCGTCAAGAAAAGTGATTTCGAGTTTGGGGGTAAATCTTTTCGAGTTTAATGTTTCATACCGAAAGGTTCCAATAGAAATGAGATCAAATAACTTATGTCTAAATTCTCACTATAATTGAAGATACCGTGAGAATTGTTTCTGTACACAATGCCTTCTTCAGATACGAAAATACAACATTGATCTTTTTGTTACTAATAAAATAATTTTTGTTCTTTTTGTTTACTCAGGTCGATTTTTTTTAATTATGTGGACGTGATTATACAGATGCACTTTGGACCGCTGGTTAATCAAGAGAAAACCAAATGTATGAAGGTGTCTAGGAGGATCACGAATGGAAAGTGGCTCGAAATTGGAGAGTATGATATTTTTAAGGTAGTTCACTAGTAAATTCATGTTTCTTTGTGTTTTTTATTTCATAAAAAAAAGAAATTTGTTGACCGATTCTGAAGCGAGATATTATTAATTAATGTGTACATAACACAGGTCAACAAATTTAAACTTTCTTGGGCGTACATGGGCGTATATGAAGTATTTGTAGTTCTAAGTCTGAAAATGATAAGCTGATTATTGTAACACGTACAGTTTTTAAAGTGAAAACTTCTTTAGCCGCGTTGAGTGATTTACAGTAGGGACAATACTTATGGATTGGCGTCGTCGACATGCTAGTAACGTGTTGGGCCAGATTGTTCCAAGGTTTCTAAAAAAATGTTCCAAGGGAAAAAATTGATGTCGATATCTTAGGCTCCTCAAAGTTAGTCGAAATTAAAAAAAAAATCTGAACTTATTTTGATCGGAAATATAATTCGCAAAGGAGATTAGAAGTCGCAAGGAGTCAAATCAGGCGAGTATGGTGAATGATTGATGGTTAAAATGCCATTTTTGCTCAAAAGAGCAATGATGAGCATCGATGGATGGGAGGTGGTTACTTTGAGTAACCACGGATTTTTTCGGACCAAAATGTTCGCCGTCCTTGATGTCCTCCCGACATTTTTTGTCTCGTTTAAACGACTCGTGGACTCTGCCACGGGATAAACAATCCTCACCATATACTTGTTAGGTTAACTGAAACGTTTCAATGAACGTTTTACCAAGTTTAAAACTAAACTTATTATTCGCTTTTTGTTGGAGGTTTATTTTTCGACCGATGGTATAAACCCACTGACACTTTAAGCACCACAACTTGGCTTCTAATGATTCGATATCACGAAATTTTGCCAGAACGACAGTGAAGGATAAACCTTTCCAACGTTTACCCTCTCAAAAGATCGCGCCACAAATAATAGCCCTTTTTTATACGGTCCTTTTTTCCGTGAGACGTACCTTGTAAGTCGATTGTACTGTAATGTACTGTATTGGAAGAGTACGTTGGTGAAAATACTGCATATTGTAAAATATTTGCGTGTTACAGAAAATCGATGGAAGATTTTGAAATTTTATTTGCATATTTGTTTTCAGCGTATAAAATTATACTGCTTTCTGATAGCACTGTGTAATGTTTTATATTCTATAATTTAATACACGGTATATTATTTTGATCCGTTTTCGACCCAAGTAGAAAAACGCGAGCGCTTAACTTAATAAACGCAGTCGGAGCTTCCTTTTTCCTGATTTAAAAATCAATTTGCTCCAATTAGAAGGCCAAACAGGACTAATTCAATTAAAATAGGTAACAAGGGTCTGTAAAATTAACAACAATAAACAAACTCGTTCCGCGTACAACTTGCGAAAAAAGGCTTCGTTAGAAAGGAAAAGAAAAAAAAAGGTTGCTTACTGACCCGCTTGTGCTCGAAGGACCGAAAAAGTTTCCAACAAGGAGAAAGTATCATGTTTGTAAATTAACAAGGCGTTCGTAGTTTGTCCGGCTTTGTTCTTGTTATACGATGGATTTGGATGAGATTTTTTCAGCGATTGGGGAATTTGGAAAGTACCAGAAATTAGTGCTGGTGTTCGTTTTGTTACCAGCGGTATTTCCATGCGGATTTAACGCTTACAGTCAACTGTTTATGGCAAATGTTCCCGATCACTGGTGTCAGTTACCGAATCTAACAGGCGTAGACGAAGATGTTTTGAAAAATATCAGGTAATAGTTGATTATTTTTCATATAAAGTAATGTGTTCTTTTTTTTTTAATTAATTTTCGACGATCTACTACTATGATCAAAAAGTACGGTGACTTTTAAAATAAAACAATTTTTTCTGTTGTCCAAATTTATGTTGTCTCCTTCACGCATTACTCTTATTTCAACCTTTTATCCAGTCTTCGAAACAGTGTTTATTCTAAACTTCAGGTATTTGCTTCGAAGCGGATTCAAAACGGCGCCAACGAACTGGTTTCTTCAGTCGAAGAAACAGGAAAAAGTCATACTGTGCCATTTTTGGTGAATATGGTGCTTGTGGAATGGTATTTCTATGATTTTTAGCGAAATATTGACGAATAATTATTGTCGTATGCCATTGTGCGTTAAGCTACGGTTTCCTAAAAAAAACGGTGTCGATATTTAGCGGCCGTGATAAGTTGTGATGCGACGGACGTAAGAAAACGGTCGTAAGAATGGCGACAAGAGATGTCAAATTAAAAAAATAATAGTTTAAAGAACTAAAAAAACACGCTTTAATGATAAACCGAATTAAAAAGAAAAAATTAACATTTTTAGTATAAGAATAAAGTGATGGACGAGAAAATTAATGGGTCAGTTAGTTATGAGTAGTATGAAGATATAGTATAAAGCACCCCACGCTTTTTTACAATCACACATTAATTTTCTCGTTCGTCACTTTGTTCTTATTCCAAAAAATATTTTTACTTCTTAGTTCGGTTTACAATTAAAGCGTGTTTTTTAGTTTTTTTAAACTATAATTGATTTTTGTTTTCTTAGTTCGATCTGCTATAAAAGCGTGTTTTTTTTTATTTTTTTAAACTATTATTTATTTTTCGTCGCTACCTACGAACTCAGAGTGGCCACAAAGTGGGAAAATTGGGAATATCGGAAATTATCAAGGAATTTAAAGCCACCGGGAAATATCAGGGAATTTAATGCCACCGGGAAATATCATGGAAATATCAGGGAATTATAAAAATATCAAAAAGTATCAGGGAATTTAATTGGGATTTTATATAAGGGATTTTATATAAATATTTCATTAAATATTTTAACTTATACAGGGTTATTGATTGATTTGTCCGTTACTTTGTGATAGTTTATTTTTTAAAAACAAATAAAACAAATTTTGACTTTCTTATCTATCACTTATATATATATATATATATATATATATATATATATATATATATATATATATATATATATATATATATATATATATATATATATATAGATATATATATATATATATAGATATATATATATATATATATATATATATATATATATATATATATATATATATATATATATATATATAGATATATATATATATATATATATATATATATATATACATATATATATATATATATATATATATATATATATATATATATATATATATATATATATCATCATCATCATCATCATCATCATCATCCCGTATCGATCCACTGCAGGATGAAGGCCTTTTCAGCATGCTTCCAACCGTCACGGTCCTGGGCCTTCCTCTGCCACTCGGGTCCAATATACTTAACGATGTCATCGGTCCATCGTGCTTTCGGTCTTCTTCGCGGACGTTTGCGATCAAGCGGTATCCACTCCAGGATTGCCTTGGTCCATCTGTCGTCCCATCGCATCGCTATATGGCCTGCCCATCTCCATTTCAACTGTTTTACTCTTCCAATGATGTCACAGACCTTTGTTTGTTCCCTGATCCATGCGCAGGACTTTCTGTCTCGTCTTGTAATGCCAAGCATACATCTTTCCATTCCCCTCTGTGCCACCCGAAGTTTTTGAATTGATTGCGATGTGAGTGTCCAGGTTTCACTTCCGTATGTCATAACGGGTAGAACGCACTGATCGAATACTTTTCTTTTCAGGCAAAGTGGGAGTCTGCTCTTAAACACTATGTTGAGCCTACCAAATGCCTGCCAGCCACATTTAACACGCCGTTCCACCTCCCGGGCGGTATTCCCCTCCATGGAAATCCTCTGCCCAAGATATATAAAGCTGTCCACAATCTCTAAATCCCTTCCTAAAACTGAAATTCTTCTGTCCTGAGCGAAGTTATTGAACATAACCTGACTCTTTTTCAGGTTTATTTTCAAGCCAAATGGTTCGCCAGTCCTTTGCAGTTCTTGTATGCGTCTTTGCAGCTCCTCTGGGTCTTGTGAAATGAGAATAATATCATCTGCAAATCTAAGATGGTTTAAGTTTGCACCATTGATCTTTACCCCATCCTGTTCCCAATCCAGTTTACGGAATACTTCTTCAAGGCCAGCCGAGAAAAGAATAGGCGATATTGCGTCACCCTGCCGTACATCTCGTTCTATGTTAATTCCCACTTCAAGATCATCAAGGTGAATTGTGGCTGTAGCTCCATCATATATCGATTCTAATAGGTTTACATAGGCTCTCTCTACACCTTGGCTAAGCAGTGCATCCATTATCGCATGCTTTGAGATGGAATCAAATGCTTTTTCGTAGTCGATAAAAGCCAAGCACAGTGGCATGGTGTATTCGTTGTGCCTTTCTATGACCTGCTGTACAACCTGGATGTGATCCATTGTACTGAATCCACTTCTGAATCCTGCTTGTTCTCTTGGTTGTGCGTCATTCAGTTTTTTTAATATTCTTTTAGAAATTATCTTAGTGAAAACTTTGTACATGACTGATAGGAGGCTTATTGGACGGTAGTTCTTTAAATCTTCCTGTGCTCCTTTTTTATGTAAAAGGATCACTTCTGCATTTTTCCATAAGTCGGGTACTTTTTGTTCTTTGAGGCATTTTGAGTATAATTTTGCCAGTATTTTATGTAACGTCAGACCACCAGCTTTTAGCATTTCGACAGTTACACTATCCTTTCCTGGAGCCTTGCCGTTCTTCATCAATTCTATAGCATTTGTTACTTCCTCCACTAGGATATCTGGTATTATATATTGTTCTTCCGTGGGTATTGCTGTCCCTGACTGGCTCTGATCTTCATATAACTGGGAATAAAACCTTCTGACAATCTCTAACATTTGGGTACGCGTCCTGCACACTGTGCCATCCTCACGCTTTAAAGCATATATTTGCGTTCTTTTGTTTCTCAGCTTCTGTTTAGCTTTGTTAATTCCTTTGTTTTCTTCCAGGGTTTTTTGCACTAGCTGCATATTGAATCGGCGCGTGTCCTCTCTGATACGTTTTCTTATAGTTTTGCAGAGCTCAGTGTACTCGACCCTGCCAAAAGGACTACCTGCATTTCTCATTGCTCGCCGTTTCTTCATTAAATCAATGGTCTCACTGGAGATTTTTGTTTGTTTGAGACATTTTTCCTCTGGTGCTATTGAAGCAGCCGTTTGAAGTACATTGTTGGCGATTTCTTCATATTGAACTGATATTTCCACCTCCTCTGAATCTTGTAACGCAGCAAACCGGTTTGACAAAGCGATCTCAAAATCGCTTCCTCTCTCCAGCAGTTTTCCAGAATCCACCTTGCCCTTCTTTGATCTTACCATTTTTTCGCGCTCTTTTCGACAGTCAATCCGAACCCTTGCTCGTACAATTCGGTGGTCACTTCCAACATTAAAATTGTTAAGGACAGTACAATTGGTAAATATTGTTTTATCGTTGGTCATGATGTAGTCAATTTCGCTTGTGATCCCAGATGGACTTTTCCATGTCCATTTTCTGCTGATATTTTTCTTATAGAATGAATTCATAATATATAGTTCTTGTCCTTCAGCAAAATCAACTAATCTGTCACCTCTATTGTCTCGCTCACCAGTTCCATATGGGCCAGTTGCATTTTCGTCTGTTCTTGTTGTTCCAATTCTGGCATTAAAATCACCCATCAGGATGTTGTACCTACATTTCTCCTTGTATAAAAGCTGGGCCACATCATCATAAAATTCCTCAATTTCCTCATCTTTATGGCTTATAGTTGGTGCATAAGCTTGGACGATTTGAAGCCTGAACTTTTTATTCAGCTGAATGACGCATTGGGCTAATCGGTCGGATGTACTTTCAAATTTTACCACACTGTCCTTCAGCTTTCGATTGATGAGGAATCCTATTCCGCTACATCGGCCATTTTCCGTACCTCGAGTGTAGAGTACGTGTCCAGTTGGTTCCAGTTTGATTAACTCTTCACCCTTCCTTCGTGTTTCACAGAGCCCAATAATATCCCAATGTATGTTGTCAAGTTCGATTAACAGTTCTTGCAATCGGGCCTCTGTTTTCATAGTCCGTATATTTAACGTTGCAATGTCAAAAGTCCAATGGCAGCCTGATCTAACCCGGTGATTCTTAGCACCCTCTGCCTTGGGGCAGGTCTTCCCGCTGCCGTAGGTAGTTGCCCCTTGGCCTCCGGGGAATGAGGGCCGTGTTTGAGGTTGTACTGTCATATTTCAACATACTGAAATACCATGTTGAAGGTATGGACCGTAATCTGCCACGCTGGTCCAATGCGGGTTGGCAGATTTTGGATCATGTAAGTCTGAGGCCTCCGCCTTGACCTGTCCGCCAGGGGTGACCCTCCCAGGAGCATAGACTCCAGACGGCATAGCTCAAAGCTTCATTGCCCTACTCAAACCCCTTTACCACGTCAAGGTCTGATCCACAAAGGGGGATATATATATATATATATATATATATATATATATATATATATATATAAATTGTTTTATTTCTTTTTATACAGGGTTATCCATTTCGCGGTTCGGAAGATAAAGTAAAGTTTTGGGGTTAGTGGCGCATCAGCAACTGAAAAGGCTATTTAGCCACTGGACCTACAGCTTAACGTGGGTTCCGAACCACGGTCATCAGCTACCGAAAACCCCGGTCAGAACCCCCCTCGGGCTATCAACCTTTGGTTTTGTGCTTAACCGAAAGTATCTCGAGAAGCCTACCGACTGGCGAGTGACCAACGTAGAAAACCTCTCAGACGGCATCCGGCCTTACCCAGCCTCCAACTGGCGTGACTGAGGGGTGATTCCTTGTCAGATTTTACACTCTTATCAAAAAACATTCACAAGAATTTTTTTTTTAAAAAAAACTTTTTTGCCTAGAACGGGAATCGAACCCGCTCCACATTAACTGCTGTATCGTAAGGCGGTCGCCTTAGACATCACAGCTAATATGGCTCCTGGTTCGAAAGATACAGCCCTGTATTCTGACAACTGTCAAACTTAAGTGTCATCCAAAGTGTGATTTGTTTAGTTTAAGGTTTGCCATTTTACAATATAGATTGTTAAACCACCGAACAACGCGTTAGAATCGTTAAAAGTGTTTACAAAAATGGTGATTGGCCGTAGCCACGATTCTCGCCTTACGAGCAGAATGTGGTCGCCATATGTTGTCTTTCGCCATAATTTTGTCTTTCTGAGCGCACAATTTCCAACACAGTCAAGAAATTTGAAAATACTGGGTCTGATACGAATACGGTAAAACATGTGCATCATCGTAACGCTCTCTCGATGGAGAATATCACTGCTGTTAGTGAAAGCGTGGCTGAAGATTCAAATTTATCGATTCCTCTGCATTTACAGCCTGTGGGCTTGTCTTTCGGGACATTATGTATTTTGCAATTGACTTCTTTGTATATTGTATCTTCATCCTTACAAAGTTCAACTCACGCAAGACTTGAAGCCCGCCGAGCATACGCCGAATGGGTGAACATTCGCCTGATTTTTCGAAAAAAAATCTTCATCGATGGCGCTCATTTTTTGCTCGGCGGATATGTAAATAAGCAAAATTGCCATATATGGGGCTCTGAAAACACACAAGTGATTATGAAAAGTCCATTGCATTTTCAAGAGGTGACTGTTGGGTGCGCGTTACGATCTGGTGGTGTCACAAGAAGGAGTAACTGTTAACGTCAATTCTGAGCGCTATAACCTGCCTGCCTGCTTTCTTCTTGTTGTACTGCCCCCCCCCCCCCCCCTGTTTTGATTTTTTTCGATTTGGGGGGGGTGCTCCACTCAACATCTCTTGAAAATGCTCCTTCCACCTACTGAGTTGTTCTGGGAGTGTGGTCAGAAATTGCCCGGAGATTGCTTTGAATTCTCCTCTTTCAGACAAAGCTTAATGCAAATTCTTTGCTCGATAAATTCTATCTTATCTATATAAACGCTATCATTTCCAACTTAACAATCGAAATGAAGTGAAACTTATGTCAAGGACATTGATACCAACTTTAAAAAGAAACTCATGGTTATATCGAGACGTAGAGTGCGCGTATTTTTTAAACCGATGTAATCTTACTTTTTGATCATAGTAATGTAGTAACAGAGGGGTGAAATCAGCCGGACGTTCGACAGTTCAAGAGCTAATTTTATTCATCTGTTTCCACTAGGCTCCTCTGAAAAGTGTCCTTGTGGTTGTTTTACAATATTCTCTCTTAAGTGCAGTTAATTGATTCAGACGCCATGAATTCTGTAACAAAAATCACTTTCCCAGGCCTCTTCTAGTGAGTTACAATTTCTCATAGATGAACAGGACGACACAGTGGAATAATGTTGTTGAGTATTTCATCGACAAAAATAACATGATTTCCTGACAGACTGTTTTCTCACTTACACTTGTACAAAACAACTGTTGATAAATCGACATAAAAATGTTTGAACGAAAGAAAAAACAATCCCTCGAGCATTAGGAGACTTATTACAACATCAACCCTCCTGGGGCCATGATGCAGAGTTTTTCACCCTGCTCGAAACACGGTGTTGCTTATATCGAAGAGAACAAAATTGTTTCTTGTTTTCCATTTTTTTTTCCGCTGGTATTTCCTGTCTTTCCAGTATTTTCTTTGAGACATAAACTCCCCGAGCAACTGAGGATATTTTTGGCTAAAATACATAATATAATTCAAGTGAAACCCTCAAGATTACTGCGATATATCAGGATGTGTGAGTTTCCTGTTTGATGTACAGAATGTCTTGATTAGTGTTAGTTAAATTCATATTTTTCTGACATATATATATAAATATATATATATATATATATATATATATATATATATATATATATATATATATATATATATAGCGTCTCATTTCCATGAGACAGACAACAGGACTTTTTAAAACTTGCTATATCTAGTTGTGCCGTCTTTTGGCGGTGGTAGGTGTTGGAAAGGCGCATCCTTCACTGACGTTCTGACAAAATTTCATGACATTCGGATAATTAGAAGTTCATGTTGAATATTTTCATATCGATTTCGTATAGCAAGAAGTCTAATATGACGTTCGTGACGTACCTGGATACTTATAGGACGGCCAGAATCCCGTACTCTGGCATAACTCTGATTCGCAACCTACCTCATCCATATCATTAAAATGACAGAAGCAGCAATTTCCAATAGTCTCCCTATTTCACGAAAACTGAAACCTCCATCTTTCATGCCAATAGCTTAAACCTTTTCAAATTCAAATAGTTGCCTGACGTGGTACATGCGATTTTATCACTTTTAATAGAACCGAAGAAGCATCCTGGGCTTAACATACAACATAATAAAGCGAAGATCAACCTGCAAAAACGGTTGCAATTTTTTGATCTACAGTATATTTAAAATAATATTCTGCTTACCATCCCAAAGTCATTTTGGACATGTGTGTATATAACATGTGTGTACGAGAAAATAAATGCGAACAATTGTCCCTATATTAATTGGCTTATAAGCTCAAGCATTTATTCAGTAAAGAGGAGGGCATTTTGAATTGAATTGAAATTTGTACATTGTCATTAATTAAAAATTCGGGTGATAGTTTTTCATTTTCTCGAAAAAAAACTATACATTAAAAGAAGATTTTTAGATAGCGATATGTACTTATTAAATAGATACACTAAAGAAGAGTTTTCCTTCTTGACACTTATTTACCAGATCTCCTTCACTTCGAGTTTCACTTATTAATCAATAGTGCAAAATGCAACGAAAAAAATTAAAAATCTTTTTTAATGTACCTCGTATCTTTTTTTCCACTTATAGTATTCCAATTGTGGCAGATGGCATCAAATCAAAATTTAGTCAGTGCACGATGTATGATATCGGAGACGAGCAAATAAATTGGTTAAATGGCCAAATTGTGGACCGTTTAAATGATTCTACCCCTGAAATATTGTGTAAAAACGGATGGGCCTACGATGTGACCGATGTGCGACAATCAGTGGTCAGTGAGGTGAGTAATGTTACTCATGGTATGTTACAAGGGGGTTCATCAATGTTACGAGGGTTGTTCGTAAAGTTATCCGCCGGATAAAGAAAACACAATATTTTTGTCATCTTGCAATTCAACTCATTTCGGCCTACGACGTTTCATTTTTTTGATACCTTCGGGAAAATGCAACCTCTTCAACTGTCCAAAATAAGGGGTTGTCTTAATTCTGACCTCATTATTTGAAGTGCCATTTTGATACATTGGGTCATTTTTTCCTATTCTCGAAGAAGTAGTCGTGGTACAGGCGCAGTACAAACTGTTAGTGTACAGACGCATTAATTTCGTACTTTTGTTTTGCTAACTCCTCGGTGATTACACAGGTCAACAAATTTAAACTTTTTTGATATAACATTGATGAAGATAGGTCTGTGTGAAGAATTTTGTAGTGCTAAATCCGAAAATGATAAGCTACTTACTGTAGCACGTATAGTTTTTTTGTTACAGGGGGTCGATGGTAGGGAAAAATAGGTAGGGACATATTGTTACAATCTAATATTGATTTAATACAAACATGTTGTTTTGGACTATAATGCACAGTTAATAACTTTCATTCCGGTCCTGTATGGTGTACCAGTAGCGCCCCCCTAAAAAGAATCAAGGAACATCGACAGTGTTACACAGATTTTAACGGGAACAGTTCAGTTTTTTATTTATAATAATATACAGTCCACTTTTTCAGCAATAAAAGACTAACTGCTTTGAAATACTCATCGTCTCTCTGCTTCACCAACCCCAGAACATGCCAGTATGGTTCACATGTAAAACGCGTTAAATTTATGCAAATACATTACTGAGGATTATGTGTTCTGTAGCATCATCTCTTTTTAAAAACGAGCAGTAGTCATCCAACATACATCAGTTTCAGCGTCCCTGGTATCTTGCTTCCATCCCCCTGATGTCCTGGTAAAACCACTCTCCTTATTCGTCGCTTACTGCACCCACATTTTCCGGAAATTTTTAAGTAGATGGGACACCCTAGTATTTCATAGGCTTTCAAGAGTTCATACATGAGGTTTTTATGGTTTTCATCTTTCCTGTTGCCCAGGATCTTTCACTACACTTACAAAACGCTTCCTTTAATTTTTCTTGAAAGCAAGTTCGATAAATATGTCTTCTTTTGGCTTTGTATCACTTAATTGAGTAAATATTTCTTTTAGGTACTTGAAACCATTACCGTCTTTGTCCATGGCTTTGAGGAAGTTTTTTATTAGCCCCAGCTAAGTCTTAGCTTAGCAAAGTCAGGTATAAATAGTCAAATACCCCATGATATAAAAGGGAAGCCGGTACTTGCAAATGGGACGTGCTAGGTCATTTCTGCGAAAAGGTGTTTTAATAACTACCTAAATGAAACGCAAAAAGAACATGCTCATCAATGTTACAAAAATCATGTCGACCTGTGTTATTGTGTCTTTTACCAGGTAGTCTGTGCATACCATACCACGAGAATCCCAGAAATCTACAACCGTGATTTGTATTACACAATGCGTGAATTCTGCAAAGGTTTTCGCAAGCTTTGGTCCACTTCCACTTACTGTTTTACCACTGATTGGAATGCTACTTCATCTGTGGCGTTTAATGGTGAATCTATGTTTCATCTACTGTGAGAAAATGTTGAAGAAACTCACTTTAAATATAAACACTGTCATTTGAATGCAACCTTGATCATCTGTTAATAAGCGGTGCATCTCTCAAGAGGAAAGCTTTTTCGTACACAAACGTGTAAAATGTAGTGGACATGGTCTATTGAGATGTTAACAATGCGAGTCGTGATCGTCAGAAATAAGCAACTAAACGTAAGCATCTGAAGTATAGCAACATCGAATCATACTTGACAAATATCGTTGTCATTTGGTCGTATTTGCTCGATTTCTGTGTCAGGCTGAGAATTTTTGGAACGACCCTGACGAGAACATGATATATCTGAAGCCCTAAAGATTTGTACGATCAAGACGTCACTATTACACTCTAAAATCAAAATAATATATGTGCTAATGGAGATAGAAATATGGTTTACGTTTGCAGTGGGATCTGGTGTGTTCAAAAAATTTTGCCCCCACTTTGGCCCTGGTTTTATTTGGAGTCAGCGGTCTTATTGGTAACTATATCTTTGGATACGTCCAAGACGGCTTTGGACGCAAACCAGCCTACTTCGCTTATCTGCTGATACAATGCGTGTTCGGTCCAGGAACCGCTTTTGCTGACAGTTTCTTTTCCTGGTTGATATTCAGAATGGGAGTGGGTTTCACTGTTCCGGCGATCCTAGGAACACCGTACGTTTTAGGTGCGTGCTCTTTCTTACAGAAATTGTTTAGAAAATCTGTTCGGCGTTCGTTTTGCAGCAATAGAATTAGTTGGTCCTAAGAATAGAACTACTGTGACGATATTAATAAACATCGCTTATTCAGTATCTCTAGTACTACTGGGAATTGTCGTGTGGATGATTCGAGATTGGAGGTAAGATGTGACAAAAAAACATTCTATTTGACAGTGTTTGTACATCGATTTTTTTAAAGATGCTTGGCCGTAGCCACCACAGCACCATTTGCAGTTTTGTTTCTGACTTGGTTCTTGCTTCCTGAGAGTCCCAGGTGGTTATTGGCCCGAGGTAGAAATGAAGAAGCAAAAAAGATATTGCGTAAAATAGCCAGGTAAAGACTTTTAGTAACTGATTTTTTTTTAACTGCATAACTATACGAATTTAAAATTAAGATTTGGTGTGGTCTTATTGGTGATTGTATGCGGGGCCACCTAATTTAAATGGCGAATTGTATCTTAATGTTCTTCAAGCTCAGTTACCCGAATATTTAGATAATATTCGTCTAGAACTAAGACGATACATGTTGTTCATGAAAGATGGAGCTCCGGCACACTTTTCTAGACCTGTCAAAGACCTACCTGAATACCCGTTTTCCCAAGGTCGTGGGAGTCAGATGTATTGGCCTCCTCGGAGTCCCGACTTCAATCCACTTGATTTTTGTATGTGGGGGATATGTGAAATCATTAGTAGCGAATACCCGAGAAAAATGATGGCATAAAATTGAGAATGATGTGGAATTCTTTTCGAAATTAACAGTTATTATTTAAAATCAGACGGTTGTTCAGTAAACGGGTACAGAAATGTATTGAAGTGAATGGAAATCACTTCGAATATTTATTGTCGAAAACAGACATCTTTCTTTATTAATTCTGGAATTATTTTCAAATGTTCAACATTTCTAAAGACATTTTCTTTGTACTCTCTTTTAAAACGTTTAAAATCATTATTAGTGCGTAATAGTTTTATATTAATATATTAATTTAAAATTATAATTTGTAAATTAATTTTTGGGATATGTCAATGATATTTATATTGAAATTAATGGTCATTGTTAAATATAAATATCACTGACATATCTCCAAAGTTAGTGAGCAATGGTTTCTCATGCAGGTTTCAATCGTGTTCTTGTTTTGACGTTGTTATTGCAATCCTTTGGCTTTTAAACTCGCTCCCAGTTTTTGCTTTTATTAGTAGACATTGAACTAGTTCCAAGCCTGAATAAAGTGCGAGGAAAAGCAAACACAAATGTTATGTATTATCAAGCGCAATTTAAAACGGTGCAATGAACAATTTAAACGCAGATATCTAAAAAACGGTAACCCGGAGCGACATTGGTGGATAAGATAATATTTTTGTTAAGAACGCGACTACACTAAGACGCAAAAAAATTGTGACCTTTCAAACGTAGAAAAGTGACGCATTCTCTACAATCTACATAAAAATTTTCGAGAAATTTTAATTTCTTATCTTAACCAACCCCCCTGCTACCAAATTTCGTTCAAGACAGATACTATTTAAGATGTTGTCGATAAGTGAAAATCAAATTATAACTTTAATACTGTATCTTGGTTAGTGTTAACTTTTGGACTAAGGTAAGTTGGTTTAAATCACTATATTTGTACTCAAGCTATCTGTAGTTTTACTGTGTACCATTAATTAGCGGACACCCTTATATATATATGTATGTATATATATATATATATATATATATATATATATATATATATATATATATATATATATATATATATATATATATATATATATATATATATATATATATATATATATATATATATATATATATATATATATATATATATATAATATATATATATATATATATATATATATATATATATATATATATATATATATATATATATATATATATATAATATATATATATATATACACACCATGCCACTGTGCCTGGCTTTTATCGACTACGAAAAAGCATTTGACTCCATCTCAAAGCATGCGATAATGGATGCCCTGCTTAGCCATATGTAAACCTATTAGGATTGATATATGATGGAGCTACAGCCACAATCCACCTTGATGATCTTGAAGTGGGAATTAATGTAGAACGAGGTGTACGGCAGGGTGACGCAATATCGCCCATTCTTTTCTCGGCTGGCCTTGAAGAAGTATTCCGTAAACTGGATTGGGAACAGGATGGTGTAAAGATCAATGGTGCAAACGTAAACCATCTTAGATTTGTAGATGATATTGTTCTCCTTTCACAAGACCCAGAAGAGCTGCAAAGACGCCTACAAGAACTGCAAACGGCTAGGGAACCATTTGGCTTGAAAATAAACCTGAAAAAGAGCCAGGTTATGTTCAATAACTTCGCTCAGAACAGAAGGATTTCGGTTTTAGGAAGGGATTTGGAGATTGTGGACAGCTTTGTATATCTTAGGCAGATGATTTCAATGCAGGGGAATATCGCCCGGGAGGTGGAACGGCCTGTTAAATGTGGCTGGCAGGCTCAACATAGTGTTTAAGAGCAGATTCCCACTTTGTCTGAAAAGAAAAGTCTTCGTGAAGTGAGTGAAAGTGAAGGGAAGAAAGTGAAGTGAGTGAAAGTGAAGTGAAGAAAAGTGAAACCTGGACACGGAAAGATGTATGTTTGGCATTACAAGACGAGACAGAAAGTCCTGCACATGGATTAGGGAACAAACAAAAGTATGTGACATCATTGGAAGAGTAAAGCAATTGAATTGGATATGGCCAGGCCATATAGTGAGGCGATAGGACGACAGATAGACCAAGGCAATCCTGGAGTGGATACCGCTTGATCGCAAACGTCCGCGAAGAAGACCGAAAGCACGATGGATTGATGACATCGTTAAGTGTATTGGACCCGAGTGACAGATTAAAGCACAAGACCGTGAAAGTTGGAAACATGCTGAAGAGGCTTTCATCTTGTAGTGGATCGACACGGGCTGATGATGATAATGATATATGAGATTTAGGATCTATGAATTTTACGTTAAAATTTCGATTTATAACTCAACGTTTTATAATTTCATTGTATAAATATATACAAGTAAATGTATCGTGAATTTAAGTTATAAATAAATAAACAAAGTTAATATCTAAATATTTCCACTATATTTAAAATTGTATGTATGACAATTGTTTCGATTGTGCCTTTGTGTAAAATTGTATGTGTGACAATTGTCACACATACAATTTTAAATATAGTGGAAATTTTTAGATGTTAATCTTTGTTTATTTATTTAAAATTAATTTCCATCAAGGATCGGCTACCTCACTTCAATTTAAATTATAAACATAAATATCCGTCTTTCGAGGAATACTAACCATGTCCATTATGAAAGTTAGCACTAATTTGACTAATAATTTTTGATTCTTGAAGTGTGCGTTTTATTTCAGAGACAGTTATTAGAAAATCACTAACATCTATTTAGATAATAATGATTGATTTACACAATAGCTCTTTATAATGCAGTGAAGAATTCTTCATTGTTGTCTATTCCATATGTGCCTTTTAACATGCAAAAGGTAAACAAAATCTTTGCTTCGATAACGGCGCGTTTTCTTTAGAATTTTCCCGGATAGCGCGCTTTTACGACTTCGGTTATATTCAGATGAAAATTTCTGCTCTTGTAGGAATTTAATATGACGAGATGCGTTATTTGATTTACATTTTAATAATAATTTTGTAGGAAAATATTGTTTTTTTTTTCGTCATGTCGTACTTGAACAGAAATAAAATCCGACAAAACCAAAAAAGTTCGCAGAGTTGTATATGTCGGGTGGTCCAAATTGAACGATGGGTGTAAATTGAAAATAAAAACACTGCTTTATTGATTTTATGATTAAATATGAAAAATTATGTCGGACAAATGGTCACTTCGGCTGCAGTTGCAAATCCTAGTTCTACAATTTCGCTCATCGCATCTTTTATCAATTTCATCGATAGCACGTTGGATTTCATTCTTGACGTCGTTAACTGAATTTCTGGTGTACACCTTGGATTTAAGATAACTCCACAAAAAGGACACTAAAATTGAAAGAAGAACCAGGCTAGGATTTTCGAAATTATAAAATATACTTTCGAATAAAAAGATATCCTTACATCTACGAAGACCTTTTTGTAGTAAGTGGTGAACAAACCTACTGAAAGAAGGATGCTGGATCTATCGCTAGGCGATAGAAAATATAACGAGTACATCAGGAATAAAACTAAAATAACCAATTAATAGATCGGACAATACAGCTTAAATGGGACTACGTAGATACATCGCTCGCAGATGGAATATGTGGAACGGAAGAGGGATGAGACGGAGACCGTGGACAGGCAGAAAATCGAAAAGAAAACCAGTTCCATGGTGGTATGATAACATTAAAAATGTGGCGAGACCATCCTGGATACCAAAAGCTCAACACAAAAATTGGAGCAAACTAAGGAAGGTTTGCACTCAATTCTGGCCACAAAACGACTAGAAAAACAAGGCATCATTGTAAGCAATTCGAATTAGAACTATTTGTATTTATTATATTCTCCAGACTTATAATATTTTTGCCACCCTTTGGATTAAGTACCTAATATAAACCTGAATATTTTTTTAAGATAGAATTATTCATAATTCCCTTTCTCCTCCTTCCTCTTTTATATCAACTCAAAATCATAAAAGCATTCACATTTTCTACAAAAACAAATAAGTATAATGATTAAATAAAGAGAAGAATTTTAAAATGGTTATCTGATGATGGTTTTAGGATTAACGGAACCGTTTTTCCATCTGACTTGGTGTTAAAAACAGAAAGAAAACCACTGGATCGAGTACAGCAAAGGGACGACAAATTTGGCATCAAGCACTTGTTTTACTATCAAAACCTGCGTTGGAAGACCGTAATAATTACTTTTCTTTGGTTCACTAATACCAGTGTATATGTAGGTCTGTCATATTATGCCCCAACTTTAGGTGAGTTCTAAAAACTTCGTCATCAGAATTTCCAAAAAAAATCTCTTTATTTAGGTGGCGATGAATATTTAAACTTTTTCCTTGCTGGCGCCGTGGAGTTTCCCACTTATCTTTTCCTCTGGCCAGCTATGGAGAGGTTAGGAAGAAGATGGACATTATGCATCAGTATGGTTATTGGGGGTTCCTCGTGTCTTGCGACGTTCTTGGTTCAAAATGGTAAATACAAATTTGAAATGTTTCCTTCTGTTTGCTTCCATCTTTCATAATGTCATCATCACGTATTCATCACTCATCATTACACATCAATGTTCGTGCTTTCGGTCTTCTTCGCGGACGTTTGCGACGTATTCAAGGCCTTTCTAAGGCCTGCTGTACAACCTGGATGTGATCCATTGTACTGAATCCTGCTTGCTCTCTTGGTTGTGCGTCATTCAGTTGTCTTAATATTATTTAGACATTATCTTGGTGAAAACTTTGTACATTACTGATGGAAGACTTACTAGACTGTAGTTCTTTAAATTTTCCTGTGGTCCTTTTTTATGTAAAATAGTCACTTCAGCATTTTTCCATTAGGCAGGTACTTTGTGTTTCTGGGGCATTTTGTGTATACTTTTGCCAGTGTTTTATGTAAAATCCGACCACCAGCTTTTAGCATTTCAACAATTACACTGTCCTTTCCTGGACCCTTGCCGTCTTTCAATGATTCTATAGCCTTTGTCACTTCCCCACTAGGATATTTGGCATTTGTTCTTCCGTGGGTATTGTTGTCTTCGACTTATTCTGATCTCTTGATCATAAATTTGCGTCTTTTTTTTCCTCAGCTTCTGTTTAACCTTGTTAATTCCCCTGGTTTCTTCCAGAGTTTTTGCACTAGCTGCATATTGAATCGGCACGTTTCTTCTTTATTACTGCATTCTTCATTTTCCGTCGTTTTTTCATTAAATCAATGGTCTCACTGGAAGTTTTTGTCTGTTTGAAATATTTTTCTTCTGGTGCTATTGAAGCAGTCGTTTCAAGCACATTGTTAATGATTCCATCTCCTCCGCTTCTTGTAACACAGCGATTATTTCGGATTAAAGAAATTTAATTTGAAAGCATATATTTCAAGAGTAGACCCTGTTTTTGTCCCCAAACCGGCCGATTTTCCCTAATTATTAACGTAGAACTACAGGCGAACTAAAATAATGATAATCTATTCAGCCCCAAAAATAACTGAGTTATGAGCGTTATTTAAGATACGCGAGAAACACCTAAATACCAACGGCAGAAACGCAACTCGACCGAAGCCGAGGCTCTAATTTAATCGAATATTAATTAGAAATAGTCGTTACTTATACCGCAGCCACTACGAACCTACCACGCTCGGTAATTGGAATCTGCGGGCTCTGGAACGAAATCTATATACAAGCAGTGGTAAGTCTGTCACCTATTAAATCGAGATTTATATCCCGACATTAGTATTAAGGGTGCACATTTATTGCTGGTCTTTCCATTTCGTGCATTTTAAGTCTGTTGCAAAACTGTGTACTCTTCTGATCGCCCTGGTAAACAAACTTTTTTTTAAGTCCTAGAGATATCTACAATCTGCCCAGAGGGCAACAAGTGTTTGTTTTGACTAGAGAAAAGTGACATGCAGAGTCATGCAGAGACATGTACAGGCACTCCAGTGAGTGATCTCCTTTAAAAATTATTATCTCGATCTTAAATCTAGAGTGAATTTGTCTATTCCGTCTTAACCCTTTTCTTTAATTGTAAATTTGTAGTGCGATATATCCATCTGGAAAGGAACTTTCAACAAATCCGTAACCTCTTTTTCCTGTTCGTTGATTAGTTCTGAAGGAAAGGGTTTGAATACGCTTTCTAGGTGTTTCGAGAAAGCTCTGGCTTTTTCTTTGTCATTTTTAGTCCAGCTATTGTCCTCATTTTTAATTGGAGAATTGAGGTGTTGAGAAAAAGCCAAAACAAGGTTATTTTTTGTGACTTGAACAATAAACTTCGGCACCTAAAAACAGATCACCTCATAAATGTTTTCTAGAATCCATTGAAGCCATTGAATCCACTAGCCTTGAATTCTGCTGTTTATCGGCCAGATATGTTTGTTATTGACCAGTAAATATTATCCATTTCTAGTCGGTTATTTACGTGATTGTTGTCCTTGTCACGCATCCCTGCAAATTTCCTGAAAATCATCGAATATTCTCTGGATTTTACGTAGAAAATACAATTTTTACTTTAGCTTGTTAAAATTAGTTATTTTAACGCACCGGTTCACATTGCGTTATCGTATCGAACGTGATTTAAAAATGTTGCGCCAGTTTGATAATTACGATTGTTGCTGTACGTGAAATTTTACGAAATATTTGGTGTTCAAATTCACTTCTACCATTTCTTTGCTTGAAAAATTCATTTATTTCAATAAATAAAGTATTCAAAGTCTTTTCCAACATTTTCTGTATACGAGGTGTGACTATTAAATAACGATACTGACGCTATAAAAGATTTTATTTTGATTTCATGCATATTTACTTATTATCATCTTCAATATACACCCCTTCCCTATCCCTACAACGCTCCATGCGCATCCTCCATTGTTCGAAACACTGCTGGAAGCTTTCTTCTGTCAGCTTGCCGCTTTCTCTTTCACAGCTTCAACGGACTCGAATCTTGTTCCTTGTAATGCAGATTTCACCTTAGGAAACAGATAGAAGTCGCACGGCGCAAAGGCAAATAAGGCGTTCAAAGTGTCAATACAAACATTTTTACGAGCTTGTTGTTGTTCAAACGTAAGAATTAGGCACCATTTTGGCACACACTTTTTGCATGTTAAAATTGTTTTGTAAAATTTGCCGTACGTATTTTTTGTCAATTCCTACAGTTTCAGCATTCGCACGAATACTTAACCGACGGTCAGATCGAACCAGATTACCGATTTTTTCGATATTGTCATCCATTTTTGACGTGGAAAGGCAACCCGGGTGAGAATCATCTTCAACGTCTTTTCGGCTACCTTGAAACCGTTTAAACCACTCAAAAACACGTGGATGTAATAGACATTCATTTCCATACACTTCTTGCAATAAATTATAAGTTTCAGTAGCAGTTTTTCCAAGTTTCAAGGGAAATTTCACAACAATTCGTTGCTCTGTTGTTACTCTTAACATTTTTCCGGCGAAACAAAAAAACAACTCCAAAGCTAGGTTCACATCAATAAAAATTTGCGTCGTTCATTGTTTGTATGTGTTGTATGGCACATCACATACAACACATACAGCCCGCTCAAGACTTCACGCTAAAGAACTAAGAAAAGGCAATTAATCTGGGACGGTTTCTAATCTGGGAGGGTTTCTATTCATCGACATATTTCGGAATTGATCATCTGAAAAATGTGATAATTTGATCAGTCCAAGTCTGGAGAATATTGTTTTTAAAAGAAATTCCCATTCGAGTCTCAGAGCTTGCGGCTTGTGCTCGCGAGTTTTTGTTTTCTGGTTTATCTACATCAGGTTTTTATTTGTACTGGTATTAGATATTATACTTGAATTGTACAGGAGATCACGCATTGTACAGAACATACTATGAACAATAACTGACTTTTTGAGTTAGTATGACTGTTCTTAACATTAGACAGCAGTTTTATTTGTTCTCGCTTATTAACTTAGAACTTATCACGTCTGTTGTAATTGTTACACATTTTGGCTGCGATTTATCGGTATGAATAAATGTATCCAGCAAAAAATGTGCCTTAAATTGTGTCTAAACTACGAAATTGTTTGTGCTGATGTTACGCCGATGAAGATATGTGAAAAAATCTGGTACAAAGACCTTAGAGTGAAGAAGAAGTTGAAGATAAACCTCGTTCAGGAAGACCGTCCTCGTAAACCAACGGAAAAAAAATCTAAAATCAAAGTTCTTGAATTACACCGATCGCCGAGTATGTGTTAGAGACAAAACGTCCAGATTTGTGCAACACTATTCATTATTTTAATTATTTATCAATTTTTCGCTAAAAATCAAAGAAATACTGTTCGACAAACACCACATTTGCCAGATATGGCACCGTGTAACTTTTTCCTGTTTCATAGCTCGAAGAAACTATCTTGCAGGCCTATAACGATCGGAATTAACACTCCGAGCGCGACCACGGTTATTCTCTAAAAAGTAGGGGCCGATAATTTCTTCGCTTGATATGGCAGCCCAAACTATAACCTTAGACAAGCGTAATGGTCTCTGGTGCAGTTCCAGCGGATTGTCAGGAGACCGCTATCTGTGTTTTGATATCTGACTTTGAAGGAAACAAAATCAATTCGAGTGAATAAATAAATTTTAATTGATTGTTTAAAATTTTTTTTACTTTATTTTATTTTATTTTTTAGTCATAATAATATTTATACATTGTACGTGTAATCAGGCATTGTACAGAATATGTTACATTAACTAGCCATTGCACATAACAATGTTTCTTAATTATACATAGCATATCAACTTCGTATCTCCAGAAATGATGCGCTACCAAAACGCTATTGTTCCATAAAGTTACAGAAAAAAAAACTTTGTATTTTTTTCATGGTAACGTCAAGCAACTTGGATGCTTTCAAAAACATTCTCCAAACTTCCAAGCTGCTTATTATTCATTACTCGACACAATATTTCTAGTCGATTTTGAATTATTTCTTGTTGACTTGATTCAAATTTCATCTCGGCAACAGTTTGTAGTATGACTAGAGGCGAGTTAATACTGAATCGGTAACAAACCCCTAACCCCCTTTATCCTCTCGAGAGACGCGTGAGAATCGCCTATTTCTCTGTATGTTTCTCTGTAGAATACGGAACGGAAATCAAAATAATACCCTGCAATACATGCAAAATGATTAAAAATATGCAACAGAAATCTGGACTCGAGAAAAATACACCATATTATTGTTCATCTTAACCCCCGATATATCTTGAACAAGGTCAAAGCCTAATCCAATTCACCCCTCTAATTTCATTTTATCTGTTCGTTTTTGACCTCGACAACATATAGAATTATTTATTTCAGATTACACTTTAACCCTGGCCTTATACTGCGTGGGAAAAATGGGCATATCGTCGGCTTTCGTCGTATTACCTCTCATGGCTTCCGAACTCTATCCTACAGTCGTGCGGGGTCTGGGAATGTCCCTGAGTTCGGTCGTGGGCATGCTGGGTCCGATATTTATTCCTTTAGTAAATTATTTGGTGAGTTATGAATTGATTCTAGTGGTTGTAATGTAATGTAATGATTTGTAAACACATGAACGTGAACACAACAATGAAAAATCATAACAGAAAGTATAAACGCGCGCACGACTTTACTTCTTGAGTTGGCTGTTTAGACTGATCACTCTTCAAAAATTAATTTTTATATACAGGGTATTTTTAAAGTTGAGTCATTTATTTTAATAGGTTACAAAATAAAAGAGTTATTAACAGTTATAAAATTTGGAAACAGACCTGACATTTTGACATTCTCGATCAGTGCGTTGTAGAACTTCCACAGTATTTACTTATACTTTTTATTACTAAAAAATGGGTCCATTGCGCCCTATCAATCTCTTAGGAAATTCATTATTTAGTTGTTCGTGAACTTCTCGTCTAAAATGTGGCGGAGCTCCATCGTGTAGAAACTACATATTCTGTCTAACTGTTTATGTAACTACATATTCAAACGAACATATTGTAATAATTGTGGCAGATTATTTTGAAGAAAGTCTAAATAATTTTCACCGGGCAGTCGACCTGGAGGAAAGGAAGTCGCCAACCCAAACATTTACTGAAAATCTGTGCTGAAAATGGGTTCTTTTCACAGCATGCGGATTTTCTACAGCCGAAACACGATTGTTGTGGAAATTATTTAGTTTATTTTTTGTAAATGTGACCTTGTCGGTGGCTAAAATAAGTTTTCTAGGATAATCTTCGGATTGTAAAGCTTGTACCTTTGTTGATAACACTGGGGAACAGCAATTTTGTTGACTTGGATCTGTGACTTGTTTTTGACTAATTTTTTATCTCTGAAGTCAAAAATATTCACAGTTTTTCTCTATCACGTCAAGTTCTTAAGCTACAGCATACCCCTCATTTTACCTTAAAAGTGTACATACGAAAGGAAATAAGGTGAGATCTGACCAAATAGATTAGAATATTTTATTCATATAGAGGTTAACATATTATTAAAAGTTAAATTGTGTTTATACAAAAAATAAATAAAAGATATTATGGTAAAAATGTCTTCTTATAGCTTTTCCTGGAGTATTCAGTTTGTGGACATTCTCGCTTGATGCTCCAACAGTAGTCAGCCATCATACTGACATCCCATCTACCTTGATACCGCGCTTCCATAACCTTTAGATCTGGGTGGAATCGCTCGCCCTGTTCATCACTAACAGCCCCAAGATTTTCTGGGAAGTTAGCAAGATGACTATGTAAGAAATGCAGTTTGATGCTCATGTTACAACCAAGCCTTTTAAGAGAGCTCTCCAAGAGTTGTTGAACAATTTCGATGTAATTCAGGGCTCGTGTATTTCCAAGAAAGTCTTTAACAATATTTTTAAAAGCCAACCAAGCATTCCTTTCAAGCTCGGTCATTGTTTCAGTGAAATTTTCATCTTTAACGAGTTGGCGAATCTGTGGACCATCGAACACACAAGCCTTTATCTTTTCATATGACAGGCTAGGGAATGCCAAAATAATATACTTAAAGCAGTCTCTTTCAATTAATAAAGCCTTAACAAATTGCTTCATGAGACCTAGTTTTATATGCAAAGGCGGAAATACAGTGTTTTTTCTGTCGACAAGTGGCTGATTTAAAATGTTTGGATCATCAGGTCTTAGGTCAGATCTTGGCGGCCAGTTCGATTGCACCCAATGCTTCTCACGAGCTCTGCTGTCCCACATGCACAAAAAACCGGGATACTTGGTATACCCGCGTTGCTGGCCAAGAAGGAAAGTTGCTGGCCATTTTAAGGTCAACACAGATGATCCATTGGTGCATGTTATATTGCAACAAGTCAATGACTTTCTTTATGTCGCCATATTCTTCACGCAAAGAAACTGAATGACCTATTGGGGCTGAACCGTATAAATTTCCATTATGTAGGAGAACACACTTCAAGCTACGCTTTGAGCTATCTATAAACAACCGCCATTCAGTTGCGTTATAGTTAGAAATGGCCAATTCTTTCATTAAACCTTCTACGCTCTGGCAATATACAAATCCGTCATTATTTCTGAAGTACTGCCTAAATTCACTTTCTCTGAATCGATAGTAAGTGACTTTAGCTCCTTTGTCAAGCAATTTTTTTTCGTGCAGTCTTTTTTGGATAGTCCCAAATCTCGTGCTAAATCGTTTAATTCATGTTGATTGAATCCTTTACGAACAGAATCATTGGAAACTTTGAATTCTTCACCGGTGGATTCACTTCGATCTTCGCTTGATTCACATTCTTGTATTTCCAAAGAAGGTAATCCTTGAAAAACTGGCACTGGCATTTCAGCTGAATGAGGCACAGGGCGTATAGCTGACGGTAAACTAGGGTACTCAATTTTATGTTTGTTTTTCTTGTTGTATGCTGATGTTTTCACTATGCAAAAGTAGCAATCACTTAAGTGATCTTTGGGGTCTCGCGAAACTTTTGGTATACCAAACGAAAGTTTATTACGTGTTCTCTTCGTCCACATACGTAAACTCTCTACACACTGCTTGCACACTTTATGAGGGGCCCATGATTTATCTTGGTCACCTATTTTCACTTTAAAATAAGCAAAATAGGCTTGCCTGACAAGTGTACTAATATTAGTTCGTTGAATGGGGATGGTAAAACTGCCACATATGTAACAAAATGAATCAGGGCTGTTTAAGCACTTACGCCGAGAACTACCAGAGGCAGACATAACGAAAATCTGTAGTTGTGTATGTATACTTTGTCTTCACTATATCAGAGCGACACAGACCCGCGTACTTTAGCATCTCATGCGTAACTGACCGAACTAGTTTTGGATGACGCAACGTCACTCCCGCCCCCACTCCTAAGTCGAAGAAGGTTGGCCGGTAGGAGAGCAGTAGTGACTTCTGTGATTCGCCAAGCTTAGTCGGATGCGCAACAACTGTAGAGAAAAAATTTGATGTGATAGAAAAAAAACTAAATAAAGTTTTGGAATTAGCATGTCAATTTACGTATAAAACAGCTTAAATATCGAACTCAACAGAAATTATTTTTCAAATTATTCCCCAGTGTAATCATAGGGATAAAAGTGTTCTTGTCATATAGTCTTCCACTTTACTATGACCAATTCCAACTTGCCCTGCAACCAGCTTGAAAAAAGTAGTTTCGAGAAAAACGCGATAAAGTTTCGCGCAGTCTTATTTATATGATGGTACGTTATACTTACTTTTTTTTTAATCTGTGATTCCTGCTTCATACATTGGGCCGTTCTCTACCTACCGTCTACATATTACGAAAATGAATTTAAAAAAAAACATCTGACAGCGTATAACCCCTTAAGAAAAACGTGAATTTAGGTGAAAATATTTTAATCGTCCAGCACGTCATAAAACCACAATTTATTGTTTATTCAAGCAATTTCAAGAACAGTTGGGGATCGGTCACGCATCAAAAGTCCAACAACAGTGCGAAGTTTTGAAAATATTGCGCATGTGGAGGCGTCTCCAGCAACGTCGACTCGACGACCTGGTGCACAATTAAGAATTTTTCCACGTAGTTCACGCCGAATTTTGAGAAGAGACTTCCTCAAGTTTCTCTATAGGATTCAAATTGGAATATATTAATATGCTAATATAAGATTCAATCGAGGCCTGTTGTCTACAGACAATAAGTGATTAGAATACTGTAATGTCAGAAACCCCTTCTATCAAATTGTCAATTTTCTCATTCATTTTCTCTCAACAACAAAGCTCATTTTCATCTAAGCAGTCAAGTGAATAAACAAAATAACTGTTTCTGAGCAAGAGATAATCCCCGTCACATTCATGAAACGTCATTACATCCACTTAAATTTACAGTATGGTCAGCGGTATTCATGGCCAAACCGTCATTGGACCACATGTTTTTGAAAACGATAGTGGAACCTGACTCAAAACTTGTTGGTACCTCAATTGGAACAGCAACGACTGGAGAATATGTGACTCCACCAAGATATGCCATAACATACACCTCATATAAAATAATCAACATTTTATTTCTAAAAATTGGGATTTATTGTGGCCTCCTGATTTGGCCCCTCCGAATTATTTTTTTATGTTGATTTTAGAACGACAATTTTTACATAAATAAGCCCTAACCATACAGCAACTCAAGTATAACATCCACGTTGAAATCACTGCCTTAATAAGCCAAAAGTTATGGATAATGTAGGCACAAAGTTGCATCGATGCTAAGACCTCATATTTGATTACCATAATTTTCAAAAATTAATTAACAAAAATTATAGACGAAATAAACATATAGAAAAAATAATATTGTCGTGTCTCTTTTAAAAGTTATAAATAATTTAAATGGTAACACGACCCTTGTTCCACCCTGTATAAGTTTTTCCACCATTAAGACCGTGAGAGTTTCTCTTTGCAGATCTTCCTCTATTCTTTGCTGTCTTGGTCTATCTCCTTTACGTTTTTTCTTTGTACATGTTTTATATTTCTTTTCTTGTATTATCGTTTCACATTCTTCTTGGTTTTTCTGCTTTATTTTTCCCATATTTCTTTACTTCTAAGTAAGAAATTCGAAGATGAACTGGGGATTGGAACGGATCGCACCAAAAACTAAATTCCTAGCCGGTAGAGCAGGAATTTAGTTTTTTTGCCGGATCCAATCACTTCTATTTGGCAAGCATTCATAAATTGAATATCAAAATTATTAAATGGTATTTTCCAGGGTTCTGACATCATAATTCTTCCACTCGTCATCATGGGTGGCATGTTGATTATGGGTGGAATATCATCCCTTTTACTACCCGAAACTTTAAATCAACATCTACCTCAAACGTTAGAGGACGCCGAAAATAGTCACTTGGACTTTTTCGCCTGTTGCCCACCGCCTCAAAAGGGATTCGAACCCAGGACAAACGTCCGCTTTGATGATTCAATGATGTAAGATAAAGTAAACAAAATATTTCGGGAGGGAAAATAAAAATATATCATTGTACTATAAATTATATTTATTTTTAATTTATATACATATACATTTAGTAAGGTATATATAATTGGCACTCCATAGTATTCGTTTTTTTAAATCTAGACACACTGCTTTATTTTTTTCTTAAAACAATATCATTTTTTTCCTAATAGAAATCGTTAGAGCTTATCTTCATTAATTTAAACACCTGAAACAAAAAATAAGAAATAGGACAAAGTGTTCACTGTTGATAAGATTTACTGACAGAAGATATTTAGGAATGATTGCTTTAAAGAACCCCTTCCTGCGAGTAAGTTTACCCACTCAGGATTGAATGATACATGTAACAAAATAAAAATTTTATAAGACAATAAAAGTTGTTTTTTTTAACAAGTTTGGTAAAACTTAAATATAAACTTTTTTTACTTTTAGGTAACTTTGTTGGTTTTAATAAAGTTGAGCAACTTTTTTACGTATAATTATAAAAAACTTTTTTTATATCTCTATAATAATAAAAAAATACTTTTTGTTTTTAGTAAACCCATGTTACTTAGAGATGAGTCACCTCCGAAGGTTATATATATATATATATATATATATATATATATATATATATATATATATATATATATATATATTTTTTTTTTTTTTTTTTTTTTTTCTGACCATTTTTATTATTATTATTTTTTTATTATTTTGTTTACATTTCGGTTTAGTTATCCGATTTCGCAAATCATCCAAATTCTTCAATGGAGTAGCGTAAACTAATGACTTCAGATATCCCCAGAAGAAATACTCCAGAGGGTTTAAGTCCGGGGATCGCGCAGGCCATGCGTGTGGCCCACTTCGACCAATCCAGCGATATCCGTATGTTGCTGTTAAAAAATCACAAGCAACCAAACTGAAATGTGGTGGTGCACCATCGTGCATAAACCATATTTCATGCCTTGTTGCCAATGCTACATCTTCCAGAAACTCAGACAGCGTTGCTTCCAAAAAGTTGTGATACACCTCACCAGTAAGTCTTTGTGATAGAAATACCGGTCCAATTAGATGGTCACCTACAATTCCAACCCAAACATTCAACGAGAACTGATGTTAAAAACGATCTTCGCATACCTCATGCGGATTTTCATCTGCCCACACATGGTTATTATGAAAATTCCTTATTGCGTTTCTTGCGAAAGTGCCTTTATCGGTGAAAAGAATTTGTGTCAGGAATAGAGGGAAGCGAAGTAAAGTGTTTCCATTGACATAATGCAATACGTGGAGGAAAATCAACAGGTAGTGCCTGAACGCCTTGAATGTGGTATGGATACAACAAATTGTCCTTAAGAATTTTCCAAACTGTCCAGTGACTCATATTTAAAGTATTTGCAATTTTTCGCGTAGAACTACCAGGCTCTTCCGCTATCATGTCCAGGACATTCTGTTCCAATTGTACTGTTCTTACAGTCAGTGATCTTTCTGACTGTTCAGTTCGTTTCAATGTGCCTGTTTCACGAAGACATCGATGAATGTTTTCGAAGATTTTTCGTTCAGGGACATTACGGGCTGGAAATCGTTCACTGTACAATCGCCATCTTGTAATGCATTGCCATCAGCAAGTCCATACATGAAGTGCATGTCAGTCATCTCGGCGTTTGTATTCATTATGATAGAGGACTTCTCTCACTATTTAAGACATGAAATTCACTTACTAGATAAAACAGCCGTTTCAAGTGATGGAGATCGAAAACAAAAATTTGTACTTGATAAACTCATTGACGTACACCCTACTTTTAGTTACATTAATGATTTCAACAAATATCGAATATGGTTGTCGCAAATTTTGTTCGCCCTGTATCTTCAAACAAAGAGGTTTTTCAAAAATCATCATAGGAAAAATATTCTTAGAATAGGACAAGGAATAACCCCTTGCATTTTTGCCGTATGTTTACCTAACACCCTGTATATATGTATGCAAGAGTTGAGAATAACGGAATGAAAAGGGAGAGCCAGAGATAAAAAGGAGTGAGCAAGGATAAGGGAAGAGATAAGAAAGGAAGGAAGTGGAAGTAATTCACATCAGATGAAGAAATCATCAGCGAAATGGAGGAGTATTTTGCAGAATTTGATAAGTCGTATTTCTTGGAAGGAATAAAAAAGTGTATCGAGCTATAAGGAGACTACGTTGAAAAATAAATTGACTTTCGGTTAAAAAATCAGTATTTACTATAGGTCTAATCAAACCAAATTAAAACTCATTATTTCAAAGAAAACAACTCAACTTTCCTTTAATAGAAAACCTTAAATTTCCTTGAAAGATAATAGCCCGGACAAAATCTTCATAAATAGTGATAGTTAATATTAGCCAGTCGTAGCTCAAAACTTTTCATATTTCCACGAGGCTTTGGGAACAAAAGTCAACTCGCCTAAATCGAGTTTTAACTTAAAAGTTCCGAAACTTAAACTGTTTAAGTTAAAAATGGGAAAATTTGAAACTGAGTTTTCAGTTAAAATTTGATCGTAGCTAAAGTGACCGTGATGCGCGACCTCAAGTTATAAACACATAAGAAAGTTTATTTTGCCTTTGTTATATATCTCGTTTGGTATTTTATTTAAAACAAGTTTGAGGAAAATATAAGGTCGTTTTCTTTGAACAAGCTGTTAACAAAAGCACTCGAATTTCAATGTTACACAAACTTTTCCTACAATCAAAAGAAGATACTTTTAACAATGAATAATAATATGGAATATACATTCTATCCAAGGAAAAAGGAGGCTGAAGCGAAATGAAATATAACATTTCGTTATTTTTGTATTCAAAATAGGCTCATTGTGACTTGATATAGTGCTGAAAGTGACTCAATAGAGTTTCTGTTTCGGAAACAGCCAGAAGTCACATGCAATCAAGTCAGGTGGATACGGCGGATGATTGAGTACTAGCACACTTTAATTAAATGTAATTACATGCGTTTTTTGCATTTTCTATTTTTTGATATATTCCGTTAAAATGAGATGTAGAGTAGCGTAGTGCAAAAGTCCTATCTATGAATTTTATCCAAGAACAGCAAAATCTGGCAACGTGTACACTAATCTTTATTAGTTTTCCATGTATTTAAGTCTCTAAGAAATTTAAACGGTATTGTGATAAGATTTGTGAAAAATATGAGGTAAGTTAAACTGATTGAAAGACCAGATAAAGAACAACATTTTCTTCTCATACTCGACAACCATACTTCCCACGAGAGTTTAGAAGTTGTGAATTATTACAGAGACAACTTTATTCATCAATTGACGATACCAGACCAGATAACGAACATCATGTTCTTCTCATACTCGACAACTATGCTTCCCACGAGAGTTTAGAGGCTGTAAATTATTGCAGAGACAACTTTATTCATCAATTGACGATACCAGACCAGATAAAGAACATCATGTTCTTCTCATACTCGACAACCATTCTTCCCACGAGAGTTTAGAAGCTGTAAATTATTGCAGAGACAACTTTATTCATCAATTGACGATATCAGACCAGATAAAGAACATCATGTTCTTCTCATACTCGACAACTATTCTTCCCACGAGAGTTTAGAAGCTGTAAATTATTGCAGAGACAACTTTATTCATCAATTGACGATACCAGACCAGATAAAGGACATCATGTTCTACTCATACTCGACAACTATTCTTCTCACGAGAGTTTAGAAGCTGTAAATTATTACAGAGACAACTTTATTCATCAATTGACGATACTAGACCAGATAAAGAACATAATGTTCTTCTCTACTCGACAACTATTCTTCCCACGAGAGTTTAGAAGCTGTAAATTATTGCAGAGACAACTTTATTCATCAATTGACGATACCAGACCAGATAAAGAACATAATGTTCTTCTCTACTCGACAACCATTCTTCCCACAAGAGTTTAGAAGCTGTAAATTATTGCAGAGACAACTTTATTCATCAATTGACGATACCATACCAGATAAAGAACATAATGTTCTTCTCTACTCGACAACTATTCTTCCCACGAGAGTTTAGAAGCTGTAAATTATTGCAAAGACAACTTTATTCATCAATTGACGATACCAGACCAGATAAAGAACATCATGTTCTTCTCTACTCGACAACCATTCTTCCCACGAGAGTTTAGAAGCTGTAAATTATTGCAGAGACAACTTTATTCATCAATTGACGATACCAGACCAGATAAAGAACATAATGTTCTTCTCTACTCGACAACCATTCTTCCCACGAGAGTTTAGAAGCTGTAAATTATTGCAGAGACAACTTTATTCATCAATTGACGATACCAGACCAGATAAAGAACATCATGTTCTTCTCTACTCGACAACCATTCTTCCCACGAGAGTTTAGAAGCTGTAAATTATTGCAGAGACAACTTTATTCATCAATTGACGATACCAGACCAGATAAAGAACATAATGTTCTTCTCTACTCGACAACCATTCTTCCCACGAGAGTTTAGAAGCTGTAAATTATTCCAGAGACAACTTTATTCATCAATTGACGATACCAGACCAGATAAAGAACATAATGTTCTTCTCTACTCGACAACCATTCTTCCCACGAGAGTTTAGAAGCTGTAAATTATTGCAGAGACAACTTTATTCATTAATTAACGATACCAGACCAGATAAAGAACATCATGTTCTTCTCTACTCGACAACCATTCTTCCCACGAGAGTTTAGAAGCTGTAAATTATTGCAGAGACAACTTTATTCATCAATTGACGATACCAGGCCTGATAAAGAACATAATGTTCTTCTCTAGTCGACAACCATTCTTCCCACGAGAGTTTAGAAGCTGTAAATTATTGCAGAGACAACTTTATTCATCAATTGACGATACCAGACCAGATAAAGAACATCATGTTCTTCTCATACTCGACAACTATTCTTCCCACGAGAGTTTAGAAGCTGTAAATTATTGCAGAGACAACTTTATTCATCAATTGACGATACCAGACCAGATAAAGAACATAATGTTCTTCTCTACTCGACAACCATTCTTCCCACGAGAGTTTAGAAGCTGTAAATTATTGCAGAGACAACTTTATTCATCAATTGACGATACCAGACCAGATAAAGAACATAATGTTCTTCTCTACTCGACAACCATTCTTCCCACGAGAGTTTAGAAGCTGTAAATTATTGCAGAGACAACTTTATTCATCAATTGACGATACCAGACCAGATAAAGAACATAATGTTCTTCTCTACTCGACAACCATTCTTCCCACGAGAGTTTAGAATCTGTAAATTATTGCAGAGACAACTTTATTCATCAATTGACGATACCAGACCAGATAAAGAACATCATGTTCTTCTCATACTCGACAACTATTCTTCCCACGAGAGTTTAGAAGCTGTAAATTATTGCAGAGACAACTTTATTCATCAATTGACGATACCAGACCAGATAAAGGACATCATGTTCTACTCATACTCGACAACTATTCTTCTCACGAGAGTTTAGAAGCTGTAAATTATTACAGAGACAACTTTATTCATCAATTGACGATACTAGACCAGATAAAGAACATAATGTTCTTCTCTACTCGACAACTATTCTTCCCACGAGAGTTTAGAAGCTGTAAATTATTGCAGAGACAACTTTATTCATCAATTGACGATACCAGACCAGATAAAGAACATAATGTTCTTCTCTACTCGACAACCATTCTTCCCACAAGAGTTTAGAAGCTGTAAATTATTGCAGAGACAACTTTATTCATCAATTGACGATACCATACCAGATAAAGAACATAATGTTCTTCTCTACTCGACAACTATTCTTCCCACGAGAGTTTAGAAGCTGTAAATTATTGCAAAGACAACTTTATTCATCAATTGACGATACCAGACCAGATAAAGAACATCATGTTCTTCTCTACTCGACAACCATTCTTCCCACGAGAGTTTAGAAGCTGTAAATTATTGCAGAGACAACTTTATTCATCAATTGACGATACCAGACCAGATAAAGAACATAATGTTCTTCTCTACTCGACAACCATTCTTCCCACGAGAGTTTAGAAGCTGTAAATTATTGCAGAGACAACTTTATTCATCAATTGACGATACCAGACCAGATAAAGAACATCATGTTCTTCTCTACTCGACAACCATTCTTCCCACGAGAGTTTAGAAGCTGTAAATTATTGCAGAGACAACTTTATTCATCAATTGACGATACCAGACCAGATAAAGAACATAATGTTCTTCTCTACTCGACAACCATTCTTCCCACGAGAGTTTAGAAGCTGTAAATTATTCCAGAGACAACTTTATTCATCAATTGACGATACCAGACCAGATAAAGAACATAATGTTCTTCTCTACTCGACAACCATTCTTCCCACGAGAGTTTAGAAGCTGTAAATTATTGCAGAGACAACTTTATTCATTAATTAACGATACCAGACCAGATAAAGAACATCATGTTCTTCTCTACTCGACAACCATTCTTCCCACGAGAGTTTAGAAGCTGTAAATTATTGCAGAGACAACTTTATTCATCAATTGACGATACCAGGCCTGATAAAGAACATAATGTTCTTCTCTAGTCGACAACCATTCTTCCCACGAGAGTTTAGAAGCTGTAAATTATTGCAGAGACAACTTTATTCATCAATTGACGATACCAGACCAGATAAAGAACATCATGTTCTTCTCATACTCGACAACTATTCTTCCCACGAGAGTTTAGAAGCTGTAAATTATTGCAGAGACAACTTTATTCATCAATTGACGATACCAGACCAGATAAAGAACATAATGTTCTTCTCTACTCGACAACCATTCTTCCCACGAGAGTTTAGAAGCTGTAAATTATTGCAGAGACAACTTTATTCATCAATTGACGATACCAGACCAGATAAAGAACATAATGTTCTTCTCTACTCGACAACCATTCTTCCCACGAGAGTTTAGAAGCTGTAAATTATTGCAGAGACAACTTTATTCATCAATTGACGATACCAGACCAGATAAAGAACATAATGTTCTTCTCTACTCGACAACCATTCTTCCCACGAGAGTTTAGAATCTGTAAATTATTGCAGAGACAACTTTATTCATCAATTGACGATACCAGACCAGATAAAGAACATCATGTTCTTCTCATACTCGACAACTATTCTTCTCACGAGAGTTTAGAAGCTGTAAATTATTACAGAGACAACTTTATTCATCAATTGACGATATCAGACCAGATAAAGAACATAATGTTCTTCTCTACTCGACAACTATTCTTCCCACGAGAGTTTAGAAGCTGCAAATTATTGCAGAGACAACTTTATTCATCAATTGACGATACCAGACCAGATAAAGAACATCATGTTCTTCTCATACTCGACAACTATTCTTCTCACGAGAGTTTAGAAGCTGTAAATTATTACAGAGACAACTTTATTCATCAATTGACGATACCAGACCAGATAAAGGACATCATGTTCTTCTCATACTCGACAACCATTCTTCCCACGAGAGTTTAGAAGCTGTAAATTATTGCAGAGACAACTTTATTCATCAATTGACGATACCAGACCAGATAAAGAACATAATGTTCTCCTCTACTCGACAACCATTCTTCCCACGAGAGTTTAGAAGCTGTGAATTATTGCAGAGACAACTTTATTCATCAATTGACGATACCAGACCAGATAAAGAACATCATGTTCTTTTCATACTCGACAAACATTCTTCCCACGAGAGTTTAGAAGCTGTGAATTATTGCAGATACAACTTTATTTATCAAATGACGATACCAGACCAGATAAAGAACATCATGTTTTTCTCATACTCAACAACAATTCTTCTATGGTTGCGTCGAGCAGTTCAAAAAAAATTATTTGGTATTTAGTGGTAAATCTCTTCAAGTTTACGACATTGTGTATTTTGGTGACGTTTTTGTAAGTCGTAGCGGTTTTTAGACGTCTCGAACATTCATCATCTTCGGTGGATGTAGACACCCAATTTTCACCATCAAAACGGAAGGAAAAGCATAATTTAAAATAGAATCTAACTCTTCTTGTATGTTCGTCGGGGTTACACCCCCCAAAACAAAGTAGTCCGACGATTTGAATCTTTGAGATTATCCGTGTATAGCAAATGTGATGTAAGTATAACAAATCTCATAGTCATTTGGCCATACTTACGAGATCTCTGTGTTAGGCCGTGTCAACTTTCCGAACGACCCTCGTAATCATGATACTTTTCTAGAATTTTTAATTGAGAACTAAACAATACCGAAGCTCAGATCAGATCACTGTTCATTATTCTTCGTGCCGTTGAACGTAAAGAGGAGTTTTTTTTTCGTCGTCGTCGTCGCCTTCCTCGCGAATAAGACTAATGCCTTTCGAAACTTCGCAAGTTTAATTAAAATCATCGAATAAGACGACGCCCGTGGGTCAGATTATTATTAATCTACAGGCGAACCTTTAATGAAAGGTCTATGGTTCAATTAAGAGTCTTTATTTAACTTGAATAATTTGATCGTGAGTAAATTAAGGAGGGGGCGGGAGGAGAAAACTCGTAACTACACCGTCGAAAGGTGTGTGAGAAAGAACGAATTTATTAGCTAAAATTAGAAACGTATGTTTTCGAAGGGGTATTTATATATATATATATATATATATATATATATATATATATATATATATATATATATATATATATATATATATATATATATATATATATATGATCATCATCATCATCATCATCATCATCATCATCATCATCAGCTCGTGTCGATTCACTGCAGGATGAAGGTCTCTTCAGCATGCTTCCAGCTTTCACGGTCCTGGGCTTAACTCTGCCACTCGGGTCCTATATACTTAACGATGTCATCAGTCTATCGAGCTTTCGGTCTTCTTCGCAGATGTTTACGATCAAGTGGTATCCAGTCCAGAGCTGCAGGTCTTTCTGTCTCGTTTTTGAATTGATTGCGATGTGAGTGTCCATATTTCACTTCCGGATGTCATAACAGGTAGAACATACTGATCGAAGATTTTTCTTTGCAGGCAAAGTGGGAGTCTGCTCTTGAACACTATGTTGAGCCTGCCAAATGCCTGCTAGCCCCATTTTGACACGCCGTTCCACCTACACTAAAATCCGCTGCCCAAGATATATAAAGTGGGCCACAATCTCCAAATCCCTTCCTAAAACTGAATTTTTTCTGTCCTCAGCGAATTTATTGAACATAACCTGGCTTTCTTCCAAGTTTATTTTTAAGTCAAATGGTTCGCCAGCCCTTTGCAGCTTTTGTATGAATCTTTGTACTCCTCTGGGTCTTGTGAAAGGAGAACGATATCATCTGCAAATCTAAGATGGTTTAAGTTTGCGCCATTGATCTTTACACCATCCTGTTCCCAAATCCAGTTTAGGGAATACTTTTTCAAAGACAGGCGAGAAAAGAAGGGGATATAGGTGTCATCTTGCCGTACACCTGGTTCTACATTTATTCCCACTTCAAGATCATCAAGGTGAATTATCGATGTAGCTCCATCATATATCGATCCTAATAGGTTTACATATGCTTTGTTTACCCCCTGGCTAAGCATTATGGCATGCTTTGAGATGGAGTCAAATGCTTTTTCGTAGTCGATAAAAGCCAAGCACAGTGGCATGGTGTATTCGTTGTGCCTTTTTATGGCCACCTTTCTATGGCAACCTGGATGTGATATATTGTACTGAATCCACTTCTGAATCCTACTTGTTCTATTTGTTGTGCGTCATTCAGTTTTCTTAATATTCTTTTAGATATTATCTTAATGAAAACTTTGTACATTACTGATAGGAGGCTTATTGGACGGTAGTTCTTTAAATCTTCCTATGCTCCTTTTTATGTAAAAGGATCTTTCCTGCATGTTTCCATAAGTCAGGTACATTTTGTTCTTTGAGGCATTTTGAGTATAATTTTGCCAGTGTTTTAAGTCCGGCCACCAGCTTTTAGCATTTCGACTATCCTTTCCTGGGGCCTTGCCGTTCTTCATCGAGTCTGTAGCATTTGTCACCTCCTTCACTAGGATATTTAGCATTTTTTCTTCTGTGGATATTGTTGTCTTTGATCGGTTCTTCTCTTCATATAACTGGGAATAAAATTTAGTGATATCCTGTAACATTTTCGTACGCGCCGCAAATATACGCACGTACATATATATATGGGGCAGTCGATCACTTTTGAACCCGATCCGAAAAAAAGTTATGAATTAATAACAAAAATGGTTCTTTTTTTCAAATACCCATAACTTTTCCAAAAATTGACTAAATGGGAAGTTTGATTTTGATTGTAGTTTTCAGAAAAAAATACAAAACCATTTTCAGATATCATGTTTTATGATTCATTTTGGGAAAAACCGTCAATTTTTAAAGTTTGCCATTTTTTTTATAATAGAATAGAAAGTTTTGTTTTGTTTCTCGTACATTGGACCGAACAACTCAATATTTGACCGGTCAAAACATCGAATTGATGGATCATCCTCCGTACAGTCCTTATTTTCCACCCAATGATTTATTTTTGTTCCCGTCCGTGAAGATTAAACTACGTGGTGAACGATTTTCGATATTTTGAAAAACTATAAAACTATTTTCTATGATAAATATTTGTTTTTATTTATTATTCTGTATACATAAGTAGCAACCCCCGTATTCAAAAATAATTCACGTATTTGAAGGGGGATTAAAGATCTGCTTTTACATTTATTTTATGGATATAAATAAATATCCAGGTATAATTTAAAAAATGTGTGTGTAAATATATATATATATATATATATATATATATATATATATATATATATATATATATATATATATATAATGATGTTCTTAATCTCAGGCTGTTCTGGGATCTAATAGTAATTATCACCACTTGTGCCGCGTGTTATTAGAAAGCAAAACGAGAGAAAAGGCAGAGAACAGGGTTCAAATATGTTGGGAAAGTGTGTTTATAAAAATGTTCAAGATGGGGAATTTATCAAAGAGTCCTGGAAACTAAAAAAACATCGCAAGAATCACCTCTATACTTAACAACCTAAGAGATATCGATTATTGGGACGGTTAAATGATTCAAATGAAAGATTCACGATTAAAATGTTGAATTGCAAATGTGCTAATCTCAAGAACTCTTTAAAATATATTTGGAGTTATATATTCGCTTAAATCATAATTAAAAAAAATGTTTTAAAAACAATACAAATATTAGTCCGAAAGAGAAAATGACATTAATTGTTGAAACAAAGAAAAAAAGCGCAACAGGCACTTTTGTTCCCCACAACGGTATACAAATCATTCTGCGAAATTTTATAATTTTTATTTACCCTCTGTTTACTCGTGTTGCCTTTTAAAAAAAAACCACCCCCAAAAGACACTTGGCGGAAATATGGCGTTTTCGTTTGGAAAAAAGCAAAAAAAAGCAATACGAATTGATGCATAGCATTCGGTTTTATATTTTGGATACAAAGATAATTCTAGAACTTCTTTGTGAGTTGCTACACTATAAAAGGTACATGGGATATTAAAAAAAAAAGACGGTGGAAATAATATTCATGCATATTCTGATTTCAACTGGAATTTTTCATCTTTGATATAAAGTGAAAAAAAAAATTGAATCTGAGAAAAGGATATGTCTGTTCTAGTTTGGTATTCAGTTTGGTAACAGGAGGCCAGAATAAATCTTGAGTGTTTATACCGTAGATAAGTGGAAAGAGGAACTGTTTAAAGTTTTACAAACTAATAGTGTGCAAGGAATCGAAAAATCATCATAATTACTATGCTGATACGAGTTCAGTCAAACAAGTAATTCCATTCTTCAGTAGCTCGTCTACAGCCTCAGAAGCAGAAACCAACGTCTGATGAATTATGATATAAAAAATGTGGAGAAATGTGGAGAAATGGTTCACAAGAGAGAACAAGTTCGCATGGCTTTAATCATCTAAACTTAGATGATTTCATTAGAGACATCAAGACATTTTTCCTGATTAAATTAATAAATCTACCTATAATTTTGTAGTGATGTGATGATTTCTTGAAAAAGTAGTCTTGACAAACTTAAAGCGCTAGTCGTCTTTGTATTGATTCTTCAAAACAAAGTTTCAAATGTGTCCTTTGACATTCTCCCAGCATGAAAAGAATATGAGACACTATCATTAATTATTAAAAAAAAACTTTTATGTGTGGAAAATCTGCACTGGATTGGAATAGATTGGGTTTCAAGATTTGTTAGCACGCCTCTTAAGCTTATATTCAAGCCTCCTCTTAGGTCAACATTAGCCTCCCTCAAATCGTTCCATCTATGTGCCACATGTTTCCAGTTTAGCTTGCCGATTCTTTCAAGTCGTCGCCCCATCTGATCAGGGGTCGATTTGTTGTTTCTTTCCCTCAACAAAAGTCTTCTTCATTGTTGTACCCGCTTATTCCATCTGTAATCTTTTTACAACTTAAGTTGAGCCACTTAAAGCTTTTTCACATCCTTAACTTTTTTTCTACTTGGAACCATTTGGATTTCGACAGGACAATTTTATTTGTATCTGTGACACTCTCTTATGGCTATATCATTCTATTTGTTTCGTTTATATTTGTTCTATTTGTTCTTTCTTATTTTGTGTCGATTTATTTTTCTATTTAGTTTTTTGGAATGGTCTTTTCCTCTCAAGTTTACGTTGAGATGGATTTTAACTTTCAATCTGTGATGATCGCTGTTGGTAGAGAATTCATTTAATGCTGGGATGTCTTCAAAAATGTATATATTTTCCAAAAAGATCTTGTCTTTCGTCTTTCTAGAACTTGTCTTCTCGAAAAATATTTTGAAAAAATTTTATTTTAATATTAATTATTTTTGTGGACTTATGTTAAATCTCTGATTTACATAAATAAACCCCGAATTATTCTTGACCTTAAACGAAACATTCAGGGGGGGGGGTGCATTTGAATGTTATGAATGTCATTGTGCCTCTATTTAAAGTTCTGACACTCTCATTGAATAATCCTTTATATATATATATATATATATATATATATATATATATATATATATATATATATATATATATATATATATATATATATATATATATTACAGAAATCTTTCACCCTTTCTCCACGTGGTGCCACCGATCGCCTTCGCCGAACTGTCAACCATGCGACGTCACGTGTCTCTCGGGACCGGTTTCTAGCCTTTCAGCCGTCATCAGCCGAGCTCTAGACGAACGCAAGGAAAGCAGCTCGGAGAGACGATTGGGGCCAGACCAGATTAACTAGCCATTTTAATGACGAGTCGTGATCGCACACAACTCACGCCATCATACGGCGAATGCTCGTAGCAGTCAGGACCGCCCGTAACATTCTGCCTGGAACCTCGGGTATAGTACCAGGTATGCCCACAAGGTAGTGTAACGGAACCGTGGAGGGAAATATTTCAGAAATCTTTCACCCTTTCTCCACGTGGTGCCACCGATCGCCTTCGCCGAACTGTCAACCATACGACGTCACGTGTCTCTCGGGACCGGTTTCTAGCCTTTCAGCCGTCATCAGCCGAGCTCTAGACGAACGCAAGAAAAGCAGCTCGGAGAGAGACGATCGGATATATATATATATATATATATATATATATATATATATATATATATATATATATATATATATATATATATATATATTGTGTGTTGCACTTTTTTCCCCCAATAAATTTCGGTTTTTTTGCAAACAGTTATAGAGATAGAAGACGAAAGAAATTGCAAGAAACATTTTGTGCGTTGGACAGTGTACGTTGTTTACTTCTAGTCCCGTCCTATAGCGCTTTCGGGCTGGAGCTATAATTATTTTTGGGTGTCAATTAAAAGATCGAGGTTTAATACGGCGTTTTGTAATAAGCAAGCGGAACGCGAAACCCGATATAAATTTTAATAAGACTGTCGCGAAAAAGGATCTGCCGTAAAACGTTCAACCGGTCGCTTAATTTCCATCATTAAGCTTCGCTTTATTGCCCGGCCTTCCGAACATTTTTTAGCGCTCCGCTATGCTCCACCCAGAAAAGCAAAAAAAAATAATTAATGTGTTCTTTACCCACGAGAAAAACGCAGAATCCACTTGCCGGTACTCGTTCCTTCAGTTTTCCTCTTTTCATTTCGATATTTTACGGACTGTTCGAGAGCTTTTTCCCGTGCGGAAAGTCCACCCCAAAAAAACCTCAGTGGTTATAAAACGGTAAATCAAAGAAATGGTGGCGGTTCACTGTCGTTCTGTTGAGTTTTTTTTATTTATGTTTTTTGTTGCACCGTGTGCCCAGTGATAAATGAGGCTGGTGGAATCTTCGCCTAACTAACTTAAAAAAATGCATCCACCATTCTGTTGATCCGTAAGGACTCTTGAATCTATTTACTTTTTTGTATTTCGTTTCGCTTCATACTCCTCTTGCTTTCCACATACTATGAATTAAAAAAAGTCGCAATAATTGCTGGAAAAAGGTCATTCGGGAATATTGGTAGTTGGAAAAAGAATTAACAATATTTTTATTTGCCAGAACATATTCGTGTTCTTCTCACTGTTATTTCGCACTGGTTCGGTTTATTTCCGCCTTTCATTTCGAAATTCATTCGAAATTAATAGAAAAAAGTGAAAAATTAAATTTGGGATAAAAAATGTTAGAATATCAATACATACAAGTTGAATCTAACGGAAAACAGGACTTTTAAAAGTAGCTATTTAGTGTCGCCATCTTTTGGAAAGGTGCACCTTTCACTGAGGTTCTCACCAAATTTTATGACATTCGAATCGTTAGAAGCCAAGTTATCGCGTTTAAAGTGTCAGTGTGTTTATACCATCGGTTGAAAAATGAACATCGAACAAAGAGCGTTTTACACTTGGTTAAACATTTAAACCTTTCAATTCATTGACTGACGACCAAAAATTGCTCCGAATCCAACATTGCAAGGCTTGATTAAAGAGTAGAAAAAGAACGAAAACTAAGTAAATGCAGCATTGTTACTACTGATATTACTACTGATGTGATACTGATGTTACTACTGATCAATATGATCCGGCCAAATGCGAAGAAAATTTGCCTCAAGAAGTTAAAAATCAAAACAATGTTGATTTGTTTCTACGATTTGAAGGGAATTGTGCACAAGGAATTCGTTCCACCTGGTCAAACGATCAATGCTGTGTTTTATCTTAGTGTTGTGAAGCGTTTGTTGTCGCGTATTCGTCCTGTGCGGCCACAATACCATCAACAAGGCAGCTGGCGCTCATCACTGATTTTTTACCAAAAATGGTATTTTAACAATCAATCATTCACCATTCCCGCCTGATTTGACTTCTTGCGACTTTTACCTCTAAGAAAAACTTTATTTGCCGATGAAAGGATAACATTATGCAGACAGGAGCTATTCAAAATGCGTCGACCGCCGTCCTGAAGAATATGTTTTTGACCGAACTCATAAATTCATTTCTCAACTTAACCAACTGGGCAAAACGTTGTATTCACGCGCAAGGAAGCTATTTTGAATAAAAATAATGATTTTTCAGAGACGCACCTTGTATATTGGAGAACGGAATGTTACATGAGATAACACGACTACAAATTTCTGATCTCCTAACCTACGTTTATCTGAGGTCAATTGACCATATAATATACGCGTTTCTAAACGATGATCGTCCATCCTGGTAAAATGCTCCTCCCAACGTAGACGCCCTCTCCCCACGAGAACCTCTATCGACAAACTATTTACCTCATTGAGAATTTATTTGATACTTGAGACGTTGTTTTATGTTGTTGAAAATAGGGCACCCTATAATATAAATAGGGCACAAACAGGGCAATGTTGTATATAGGGCACCCACTATTCATAACCTTAAGTTTCGTCTGTTGGTGGTTAGACTCATCAGGGTACCGATGCTTGGCTCTCGCCAAGAATAGAGTCCCTTTCCACAAACAAATAACTGATATTTTCAGTTATTTGATTATATATATATATATATATATATATATATATATATATATATATATATATATATATATATATATATATATATATGTTACATCTAATATCTTTCTAAATCATTTCAGGTGTCGATCCGTTGATCCTGTGAAGAGTTTGGCATTTTCTCGTAAGAATCTCGTTTGGCATTTTCAAGTGTTGTCCGCTTCGACTGAAGAGTACAACTTGGACTCTTTACATAATCATCATCAGCCCGATCCAATATAAGATGAAGACCTCTTCAGCATGCTTCCAACTTTCACCGGTCCTGGGCTTTCCTCTGCCACTCGGGTCCTACATACTTAGCGATGTCATCAGTCCATCGAGCTTTAGGTCTTCTTCGCGGACGTTTCGATCAAGCGGTATCCACTCCACGATTGCGCTGGACCATCTGTCGTCCCATGGCCTCGCTATATCATCTGCCCATCTCCATTTCAATTTATTCACTCTTCCAATGATGGATGCAATTTTATCGGTGGTGCAGGCACTGGTCTTTTATTGGATGAGGATATTACGTAGACGCCCTCTCCCCATGAGAACTTCTATCGACAAACTGTTTACCCCACTGATAATTTATTTAATACTTTATAGTACCATCTGTTCCAGATTATTTGTCTCAGCTGAGACGTTGTTTTATGTTGTTGAAAGTAGGGCACCCTATAATATAAATAGGGCAGTGTTGTATATAGGGCACCCACGATTCACAACCTTAAGTTTCGTCTGTTGGTGGTTAAACTCATCAGAGTACCGATGCTTGGCTTTCGCCAAGAATAGGGAGTCCCTTTCCACAATCAAATAACTGATATTTTCGCCGACCAGCCAAGCAACTAACCAATGCTCATTATGACGAAGACGCAGGTTGTTGTGTGTTCCACATTTGTGGAACCCAACAGTCGGGGGTGTATAACTCTGACTATTATTGTCTCATTGGACGCAGTCCAAAGAAGTCAAAAAACTCCATATATATATATATATATATATATATATATATATATATATATATATATATATATGGAGGGGGGGTCGGGTCGGGTGTCGGTTGGGTGTCGATCCGTTGATCCTGTGAAAAGTTACGGCGTTTCGCCAAAATCTCGTTTGGCATTTTCCAAAGTGTTGTCCGCTTCGACTGAAGAGTACAACTTGGACTTTTTACATAATCATCATCAACCCGATCCAATATAAGATGAAGACCTCTTCAGCATGCTTCCAACTTTCACCGGTCCTGGGCTCCTCTGCCACTCGGGTCCTACATACTTAACGATGTCATCAGTCCATCGAGCTTTCGGTCTTCTTCGCGGACGTTTCGATCCAGCGGTATCCACTCCAGGATTGCTCTGGTTCATCTGTCGTCCCTTCGCCTCGCTATATGATCTGCCCATCTCCTTTTCAATTTATTCACTCTTCCAATGATGGATGCAATTTTATCGGTGGTGCAGCCACTGGTCTTTTATTGGAAAATGATATTACAGTAATACTGCCGGCAGGACTACAACTATTTGGGGGTAATATTTGACACCCCTATAACGAACACTAAAGAAATTAAAAATAGAATGAATACAGTAAAAAAAGCAATATTCTCATTCTGTTATATTGTTTTTTGTTCTTACCGAATAAGAACATAAAAAAAAGAAAAAGAAAATTAATATATATGAATTATGAGTAAAAAGCAGTCTGCTATATTGAGCTGAAACTTGGAAACTTACGGAAAAATATAAAGATTAGAAGCTGTTCCGGTAGATGCAATGTGAAGACCTTTGGAATATCATGGAAAGATAGAGTCACAAATAATGTAATGAAAAAAATTATAGCCACTGAAAGAACTCTTGTTCGTTCTATTCTTCCTTTCATTTCGGGATTTTTATATACAGTTCGAGAGCTTTTTCTTCCGAGCCCTGGTAAATTAGCAAATAAAAAAATCTGGTGAGGGTTTAACTGTCCGTTTATTACATTTATCATATTAAAAAAAATACATTATTTTAAAGAATGTGTTACGGAAACATTATTCCCTAGATGAAATTGTATATTTTCCAGTTTCTCGAAAAGTTTTTTGTACTCTGACATTTTAAGTATAAGTACACAAATTAGTCGCGGAACAGTGCCTGCAATAATTTTCGTTGTCTTATAGCTTGCAACAGTGCACCTCTGAATGTTTAAAACATTATTTGTCTCGACGAAGCAGGCGACATAACGTCACAAAACAGCAATGAACACGACATGTGACACAGGGCTTTCTGTTCATATTTCAATTAGAGGAAAATACTGCCGAAGTTAGGCAAAATATACGTGCCGTTTGGAGAGCGAACGTAAACAGTTGAACTTGACAGTTCAGGATGGATACTTTCACTACAAGAATTAGATTACCGAAAATTTACTTCTTCAAATTCAAAATGAATTTATATTTCAACTCAACGTTACTCAATTTATTGTCTACTCGGCTCATTATTTATATTAATTCGACTTATCAAAAAAAAAAATGATAGATCGGCTTTTCACGGTCTGAATCTAAGAAACACGGAGCAAGGATTCGATACCGCATTTTGCGAAATTTAAGAATTTGAATATTTTTGGTACATATTATTGTGGTGAAGAAAATCGTCAACTCTGTAACAAGGATATGAAAATATTTTCACACTGAAAACAACGCAGGAAAAAGCCTACGAATATGACTTTTGTTGAAAATAACAATACAAAAGTGTATCAAAAAAGAATCACTGAGAAATTTGTCTCTGTTTGGTTTTTTGTTTATTACCCAGTGATTCTTTATTTACATAAGAACCGATATTTTTGATATTTTTTGAGTTTTATATCCCCAAAAAAAGAAAAAAAAATGCGAATACTATTAGGCCTTTTTTTAGAGAAAAACTAACAACGGCTTCTTGACCAGCACCACCCTAAACCAAAATGTACCGATTTTTATGGTTCTAAATTACTGGGTGTCTTTGATATTCTTGTATGGTATTTTTGCAGTAATAATTAATAATTTTTCGAATAATTACAGACTATTTTTTAACAAAAAAATTCCTTTATTTACAGGTCGATCTAAATTGCCACTATAAAACTTAAATATTAGACATTTCTATCATTTCGCCATTTTCTATAAAGCACTTTTCAATACGTCGTCGGGTATTGCTCACTACTTTTCTCAATTGTTGTTTGATAATGTTAGGGCAAGCCTGAAAGAGAAAAAAATCAAGAGGTCTGCGGTCCGGTGATCTCGGCGGCCAATTAACTACAGGACTGTTTCGTCCAATCCAACGATTTGGAAAATTATTATTTAACCAGTTTCTTACGTTAATTGCATGATGAATGGCTGCCCCGTCAAATTGTAAGTGTAAATTGTACCGATAATTAAAAGGTAACGCATCAATTTCATAATCAAATTCATTTTGTAAAATCTAACAAATCTAGCTGCATTCAAATTTCCATAAAAAAATATGGTCCCAATAATAATGTCATTTAAAATACCGCACCTAACGTTCACCTTAGTAGAATATTGTCTCTTACATGGTTATGTTGAGCCCATCATCTAATATTTTGTGATGATACAATACCATTTGTCGTAAATGTGGCTTCATCTGAGTATAAAATATTTTTTAGAAATGTAGGATTTTGTATGTACATGTCTTGTAACCACAAACAGTATCCCATTCTTCTTTCAAGTGTCACCAACTTCAAGTGTTTGAAGAAATTTTGGTTTAAAAAGTTTCCTGTTATTTTTCTTCAAGCATAACCAAATAGTACTTTTCGGGGTATTTAAAATTCTACTAGGGTTCCTAACGCTTGAGTGTGGATTCTCATTAAAATAATCAAGAACTAATTGAGTTGCTCGAAATTGCAATTGAGCCTGCGTCTCCGCCCAAATGAACATTTTGTTAGAACATATGCCCTCCAATTGCAGGGATAGGTGGGGCTCGTCCCCAGTCAGGCACCTAACAAAATGTTCATTTGGGCGGAGACGCAGGTTGTTGTGGACATGAGATTGTGGAACTCAGCGGTTGGGTGTATGTGACACTCAACTATTTCTGTCTCCTTGGACGCTGTCCAAAGAAGTCGTATATATATATATATATATATATATATATATATATATATATATATATATATATATATATATATATATATATATATATATATATATTATTATTATTATTATTCACGTATGGGCCCTGGTGGACCACGCGAAGTACAATTAGAGGCGTTTGTTGTTGTTAGCCTTCCTTTGAGCCCATACTAATTTCATTCTTTCGCTATGGGCTTTTTTCCTTTCGTCAGACCAAGTTGTTCCAGTCTTCCTACATTTTTCTCTCTGGCCAACCTTCCAAACGTTAACCTTGTGTCTGAAACAACCTCTATCCTGAATTTCACTTTGTGTAATATTTGCTGATCTTAGGTCCTCTTTAATTGCCGCAATCCATTTAATTATTTCTACTTTAGCTCTACTCCTACTTTCATAAAATTCGACTATTTGTCTAGTTAGCCTACTCGAATTCATCCGTTTGATGTGTCCGTAAAACTTAAGTCTTCTTTTTCTCATATCGCTATGTATATCTGTGTATTGTTTGATTTCTTGGTTTTCTCGAAGTCGGTATGTTGTGCTATTTATTTGTTTGGGGCCTAGGATTTTTCTTATGATTTTTCTTTCCGTCTTTTCAATGTCCTCGATGTCCCTCTTTCTATTCAAAATGAGCGTTTCTGCACCATATAGACATTCTGGCTTAATAACCGTGTTGTAATGTCTCAGTTTTGTGTTTTTAGATAGGCATTTTTTGTTGTAAATATTTTGTGTAAGTCTCAATGCCGTTTCCATTTTTTGACATCTACCCTTATTGGCCGCTTTTTCCAACCCATTTTCCATGATTATTTCACCCAAATATTTGAATTGATAGACTCGTCTGATGTTACCATATTTTGTTTTATATATATATATATATATATATATATATATATATATATATATATATATATATATATATATATATATATATATATATATACGCCATCCGACGGGAAGTCGGCGAAAACATTTATTGTTGGTCGCGGATAGAGTCTCCCTATTCTTGATGGGGGAGCATGTGTAGGTACCCTGAAGAGTCTAAACATCAAGAGACGAAACATATGCCCTCCAGTTGAAGGGATGGAGAGTTTCTCAGGTATCGCGTGTTAACTGAATGTCCACTGGTGGACGGTTTCGCTGACGTTTCGATAGAATCTCATCCATCATTTTGCATTTCTCATGCTGCATTTGAAACGTAGACACACACACAAAGTAGTCACAAGCCTTATTTCGTTGCGTGGGAATGTGGAATGATCACCTCGCTCACCAGATTTTTCAGCTTGCGACTAATTTTTGTGGGGCTACTTAAAATCCAAAGCTTACATAGGCCGACCGCGAACTCTTGAAGCTTTTTCCGAAACCATAACGTGCGAAATTCAAAGGATTCCTCGTGCCATGCTCGAAAGGAGTATGGACGATTTTGCTATCCGTCTACAAAAATGCCTCGACAAAAATTGACGCTACCGGATGTGATTTTTCGCACCTGACTGTGTTATGTATACTTTAATGGCAATATACCACTAATGTATAAAAGCAATAAAGTTTGTTATTCGTTCAAAAAAAAAGACTGTGTCAATTTTTTCCAAAGCACCTGTACGCTGTACTAACGCCATCTCTATCCCAAGCAAAGAACTTTTCAAACGGCCTTTGTAAATGTTAATTACCTGACTCAGCAATCATTCTGATGTCGATTTGGTGTCATTATATGGAGGTGGGCTCTCCTCTGTGATTAAATTCAACTTAACCACCTCGAGAGTCGAATCGTATTCTACACCCATGTTAGGTACCTGAAAAAAAACAGAACTTTACAATAGGGTGTTCTCTCTACAGGATAGAATAATGTAAACATGAACGATAATTTATTCTTGATGCTTTTGTTAATCTCAGTTTTATATGCTCCAGCACGTTCACATATCACTTTAGAGCGGTAAGCACATATATTTTTTTGGTTTCATAACTAAATTCAACAAGTAAAAATGTACCATATAAATTTTCATGATATAATACGTAACACAAACAATTCTTTAAATGAATCAATTATTCATAAAATAGGGCGTATGCATAAAGGTGAAAATTCAAAACTAATATTAAGGCAATAAATGTATCGCGTAGCCGACAATATTTACGTAAAATTATTGGCGTGTTTGAAAGATAAAAAACCTTAATAAAATATTCATAAAAAATCCTCCAGTCAAACAAACGTGTGAACTGATATTTCCAAACACAAAATCAGAAAAAGCTCCTTTAGAGTCAACAAAATTTACATACTCAAGTTAGGCCTTATTGATGAGCATTTAAGTTTGAAGGTAAACATTTTAAACATTAATGATGCCGATCAGATGTAAATATTCAAATTTTGAAAATAGAGCATGGAAAAATAGAGAAAATAGCATGGAAGGTACTTCAATTCTGATTTCAACAATTGGACCTAAAATCGTCAGTGTTTTCGTAGAATGAGTTGCGTTATTTTTATGTCTAACAGAGATTGATAGTCTTTTCAAAGCATAGAAGGTGTTCACTGGGTAAAGTTCTTCGATTCTAATTTATAAAATTGGACCTAAAGTCTTCAACATTTTTTTGAGATGAGTTTCGCTCTTGCTTAACATACATTGATAGAGTGTTTTCAAATAAAAAGAGATATTCAGTGGGTTAAATTCTGATTTATAAAATTTGACCTAAAATCGTCAATGTTTTCGTGAGATGAGTTACGCTCTTTTGATGCAACAGTAAATCCGAAAGTTAACATTATAAAGATCGCTCATGCCTAACAGACATTGATAGAGTCTTTTCAAATAAGAAGAGGTGTTCAGTTGGTAACATTCGTCAATTCTGATTCATAAAATTTGACCTAAAATCGTCAATGTTTTCGTGAGATGAGTTACGCTCTTTTGATGCAACAGTAAATCCGAAAGTTAACATTCTAAACACCGCTCATGCCTAACAGACATTGATAGAGTCTTTTCAAATAGGCAGAGGTGTTCAGTTGGTAACATTCGTCAATTCTGATTTATAAAATTTGACCTAAAATCGTCAATGTTTTCGTGAGATGAGTTACGCTCGTTTGATGCAACAGTAAATCCGAAAGTTAACATTCTAAACATCGCTCATGCCTAACAGACATTGATAGAGTCTTTTCAAATAGGCAGAGGTGTTCAGTTGGTAACATTCGTCAATTCTGATTTATAAAATTTGACCTAAAATCGTCAATGTTTTCGTGAGATGAGTTACGCTCGTTTGATGCAACAGTAAATCCGAAAGTTAACATTCTAAACATCGCTCATGCCTAACAGACATTGATAGAGTCTTTTCAAATAGGCAGAGGTGTTCAGTTGGTAACATTCGTCAAGTCTGATTCATAAAATTTGACCTAAAATCGTCAATGTTTTCGTGAGATGAGTTACGCTCGTTTGATGCAACAGTAAATCCGAAAGTTAACATTCTAAACATCGCTCATGCCTAACAGACATTGATAGAGTCTTTTCAAATAGGCAGAGGTGTTCAGTTGGTAACATTCGTCAATTCTGATTTATAAAATTTGACCTAAAATCGTCAATGTTTTCGTGAGATGAGTTACGCTCGTTTGATGCAACAGTAAATCCGAAAGTTAACATTCTAAACATCGCTCATGCCTAACAGACATTGATAGAGTCTTTTCAAATAGGCAGAGGTGTTCAGTTGGTAACATTCGTCAATTCTGATTCATAAAATTTGACCTAAAATCGTCAATGTTTTCGTGAGATGAGTTACGCTCGTTTGATGCAACAGTAAATCCGAAAGTTAACATTCTAAACATCGCTCATGCCTAACAGACATTGATAGAGTCTTTTCAAATAAGCAGAGGTGTTCAGTTGGTAACATTCGTCAATTCTGATTTATAAAATTTGACCTAAAATCGTCAAAGTTGTCGTGAGATGAGTTTCGCTCCTTTGACGCACCAGTAAATCCGAAAATTAACATTCTAGAACCCCTCAGGGGGGCTTGGTTATTCCAAGCTACGGGCTTAACAACCCCGAGGTACCCTAGTTATGGTAAGGAGTCAATCTTTTGAAAATCTGAAATCCAATATGTATACAGCCATGACAATCACTGCATTATTATACCTGTTAGTGAAATGAGTTGCGCTCTTGTGAGGCATTCGTATATCATAAAGTTAACATTCTACAAATTGCCTACAGCGAACAGACATCGATAGAGCCTTTTCAAACAACATGAGGTGTTCAGCGGCAAAGTACTTCTAATTCACAGGACTAGCTCCAAAAGTTTTCAATATTTTCATGGTATAAGTTGCGCCTTTTAAAAAAGCGCTAAACAGCTAAAGTTTTAGTTTATTATACATTAGACATATTGTTACTTACTATAATATTCTCCATTTCCACACTATCCGTCTTTAACGGTGGTGGGGTTAATTTCTTCTCTTTAATAGATGGTGCTCGATGTATCTGAGAGGACAGTAGCGTTTCTTGTTGTGTTTCATTGTTTCCTGAAACGGAAAACAATATTTATATGCTTGGTCGATCTTCATCCTCTATGAAAAGTCATACAGTTTCATTACATAACATATCACGGATTTTCTGTACATTTTGATTCAATATTATCGCCCCACTCTACATAATCTTTTGTTTGCTCGACGTTTAATCAAACTAAATTTGCATCCTCCTTTCTTCACGTTAATTACGTCCAGTAGGAACACAATTTCTAGTTTTCGACAGCAGCACTGCAGACCAACAGGACCGCAGGCAGGGAGGGCGAATGAATAAGTTTGTTGGGTGGTAATTATAGGGTTTCAACGAAAATACTGATGCTGCGTTGGGGCATTAAGGGTCGTTTGGAGGCCGGATTGCGTATTGTTGGTTTAGTTGTGCCAAGATTGAGTTTGAAACTTTTGACTAATGAATTATGGTCTCTTTTTGAAAACACGTTTCGAAATATTGGACTAGCCAAAGTTAACATTAATTTTCATGGCATTTACTACGAGAGGTTGAAATTTGTGGGCTGAGTCAAACCGGGTAAGTGGAAATATCCTTTATGTCCATTAAAACATGATAGGTAATACATACTTTTGAAACAGTTCTATTTATCTGCTGCATTTTTATATTTTCCTAGTTTTAGCTTATTTAAGAATCTTTTCAGTGGTTGTGTTCAACATTTGGATGAAGATGCCCTAGAATCGCGAGTGATATTTAGAAGACTTTAGAAGTTTCATGTACTTTTATTAAACTACAACACAACGAACATAAAACTTTGCCACGTGGATAACAACAAATATGGAAATTATGGTAAATCATTATTGATAATTGACAAGAATTTATAAGAAATCTGCTACTGTTTACTGGTAGTATTGTAGTACTGTGCGTATTGTATTCATTACTTCAGTCGTCACCATAACTCAGCAAATGATTTCTGGATCGGTTTCTGGCCTTATAGCCGTCATCGGTCCAGCTGAAAGCCACAATACTAGGTTAATTCAATAGTTCGCAGAGCGACACTTATAAAACAGTAAAAGAACTATATATTCCACTATATTTTGAAGTTTCATCCTTTTGAACTTTCTAACCAACATTTGGATAATCTTTCTGTTACAAAACGTCGTACTGTAACTAGGGATAAGACTTGGGTTTACCACCAAACCTGAACTGTGACAACAAACCGCAAAGTGGACTGAGCCCAGCTGTTTCAACAACCTCAAACCCTTTGGATCCATTGGATCCAAAAATTCGTGAGAAAAGACCTGATTGAAATAAGAAAAAAAAATCATCAAGACCGGCTCACAGAGGTGTTCTTGCAAAATTGAAGGAGTTACGATACGAATTGTTGGAACATCCGTCATATTCACCAGATCTGACCCTTTCTGACTTTCATATGTTCAAAATAATTCTACGTGACAAGCCTTCTTCATCAAATGAAGCAGTTATCGCAACCGTAGATAAGTATTTTGAAGGACTTCCAGAAAATCATTTCAGAGGTGGAATAAATGAAATGAAGAGCCGCTGAAAAACTATAATCTTGTTTTATCATTTCCGCTCCGCGAATTTTTCGGTTGGCGAGATATATATTGAATCGATCTAACACCAAATTAATTAAAAATTATTTATATTCGCACCGTATCCTTCGTTACCATTGCAAGTTCTTTCCGACCTCCAGTTTGTGAAGCGGCTGTTTGATGGCACTCTGACTATGGAAGCGTCAAAGCAAGGCAGCACCTGCTTGAACTCTTTACGGAAGTTTTCGTTCAACCAGGCGTAGAGGAAGGGGTTATAACAAGTCGAGGACATCGCCATTTGATGAACTGTAACAACAGAAATTTTGGATCATCTTTTATACTTCGAAACTCATTTCCTTAATTACCTAAGAAAAAACTTAAAAAGTAATATTCCCACGATATCATGTCCTTGTTGAAATCGTTGATGATATTGATAACATTCAACGGTAACCACGACAAAAGGAACACAGCAACCATCGCTATCAGCATTCGGTTAGTCCTCTTCTTCCTCTCCCTGTCGGCTTCTTCTTTACGGCTATTTTTTGAGCCTGGTTTCGCCCTGGAACAAAAACATCATTAAAAACCAATCATAGCCTAATTTAAATCCATAACCACCTGGCTCGATCATTTAGTTTGATGGAGACGCAAATGTAACAGTAGGCCATGATCAGGAATGGAATAAGAAACTGAAGAGCGGCGGTGATGACGCCGAAAGCTGCTCGCCATTGCTCCACCGGCCAGTCTTCCTCGCAGTAATGCCGGGTAAAATTGTGGGGATCTTGTACGTGTTTCATGTAGATGCCATAAGGGCTGGTTACTAGTATGGCGAAGATCCAGATGACGATTATTATGGCCACGCAAGTGGAAAGCTTCATGCGGGGATGAAAGGGATAAATTATCACAAAATATCTGAAAATTGAAAGTAAAAAAATAAGTATGAATCAATCAAATTTAATGATAGCATTGTGTATATATATAAATTATGATTTTTATTTTGTTATATGTAGATATAGTCATAATAAAGTATCATTTTTACATTAAGGGCAATATTTAGAAACTGTAATACTCAAGTCAAATTTGGCCATTGTTCCGTTGATTTGATGTCAAAATACCTATCATAACAAAGATATAACAAAGAAAAATTGCAATTTTTATCCATTTTTAGACTTTTTCTTTTAACTCCTAGTCGAGATAATATTCTAAGGAATTCTCCGTAGAATTGCCATTTTTGTCCATTTTCAGACTTTTTCATTTAACTCTCGTCCTGGCTGAGATATTCTAGAGAAAATATCACGACCTAGTCCCAATTTTCCGTAGATTTGAATGGTTTAACAGTAATTTTGATAAAACCCACTGACTAATTGATATAAGGGTTATTAACGATTTTTAATAAGATACCGCTTTCACGTTTAAGGGCAATATCTAGGAAACGGTAATACTTAAGTCAAATTTGGCCATATTTCCGTTGATTTGATGTAAAAATACCTATTATAACAAAGAATCAAGCAAATCAGGGAGATGAACAATTTTTGCAATTTTTCCATGTATATAGTCGTGAAAAATTGCCATTTTTGTCCATTTTCAGACTTTTTCATTTAACTTTCGTCCTGGCTGAGATATTCTAGAGAAAATATCACGACCTAGTCCCAATTTTCCGTAGATTTGAATGGTTTAACAGTAATTTTGATAGAACCCCCTGATTAATTGATATAAGGGTTATTAACGATTTTTAACAAGATACCACTTTCACGTTTAAGGGCAATATCTAGGAAACGGTAATACTTAAGTCAAATTTGGCCATTTTTCCGTTGATTTGATGTCAAAATACCTATTTTAACAAAGAGTCAAGCAAATCAGGAAGATGAACAATTTTTGCAATTTTTCCATGTATATAGTCGTGAAAAATTGCCATTTTTGTCCATTTTCAGACTTTTTCATTTAACTCTCGTCCTGGCTGAGATATTCTAGAGAAAATATCACTACCTACTCACAATTTTACGTAGATTTGAATGGTTTAACAGTAATTTTGATAAAACCCACTGACTAATTGATATAAGGGTTATTAACGATTTTTAATAAGATACCGCTTTCACGTTTAAGGGCAATATCTAGGAAACGGTAATACTTAAGTCAAATTTGGCCATTTTTCCGTTGATTTGATGTAAAAATACCTATTATAACAAAGAATCAAGCAAATCAGGGAGATGAACAATTTTTGCAATTTTTCCATGTATATAGTCGTGAAAAATTGCCAATTTTGTCCATTTTCAGACTTTTTCATTTAACTTTCGTCCTGGCTGAGATATTCTAGAGAAAATATCACTACCTACTCACAGTTTTACGTAGATTTGAATGGTTTAACAGTAATTTTGATAGAACCCACTGACTAATTGATATAAGGGTTATTAACGATTTTTAATAAGATACCGCTTTCACGTTTAAGGGCAATATCTAGGAAACGGTAATACTTAAGTCAAATTTGGCCATTTTTCCGTTGATTTGATGTAAAAATACCCATTATAACAAAGAATCAAGCAAATCAGGGAGATGAACAATTTTTGCAATTTTTCCATGTATATAGTCGTGAAAAATTGCCATTTTTGTCCATTTTCAGACTTTTTCATTTAACTTTCGTCCTGGCTGAGATATTCTAGAGAAAATATCACTACCTACTCACAATTTTACGTAGATTTGAATGGTTTAACAGTAATTTTGATAAAACCCACTGACTAATTGATATAAGGGTTATTAACGATTTTTAATAAGATACCGCTTTCACGTTTAAGGGCAATATCTAGGAAACGGTAATACTTAAGTCAAATTTGGCCATTTTTCCGTTGATTTGATGTAAAAATACCCATTATAACAAAGAATCAAGCAAATCAGGGAGATGAACAATTTTTGCAATTTTTCCATGTATATAGTCGTGAAAAATTGCCATTTTTGTCCATTTTCAGACTTTTTCATTTAACTTTCGTCCTGGCTGAGATATTCTAGAGAAAATATCACTACCTACTCACAATTTTACGTAGATTTGAATGGTTTAACAGTAATTTTGATAGAACCCACTGACTAATTGATATAAGGGTTATTAACGATTTTTAATAAGATACCGCTTTCACGTTTAAGGGCAATATCTAGGAAACGGTAATACTTAAGTCAAATTTGGCCATTTTTCCGTTGATTTGATGTAAAAATACCTATTATAACAAAGAATCAAGCAAATCAGGGAGATGAACAATTTTTGCAATTTTTCCATGTATATAGTCGTGAAAAATTGCCATTTTTGTCCATTTTCAGACTTTTTCATTTAACTTTCGTCCTGGCTGAGATATTCTAGAGAAAATATCACTACCTACTCACAATTTTACGTAGATTTGAATGGTTTAACAGTAATTTTGATAGAACCCACTGACTAATTGATATAAGGGTTATTAACGATTTTTAATAAGATACCGCTTTCACGTTTAAGGGCAATATCTAGGAAACGGTAATACTTAAGTCAAATTTGGCCATTTTTCCGTTGATTTGATGTAAAAATACCTATTATAACAAAGAATCAAGCAAATCAGGGAGATGAACAATTTTTGCAATTTTTCCATGTATATAGTCGTGAAAAATTGCCATTTTTGTCCATTTTCAGACTTTTTCATTTAACTTTCGTCCTGGCTGAGATATTCTAGAGAAAATATCACTACCTACTCACAATTTTACGTAGATTTGAATGGTTTAACAGTAATTTTGATAGAACCCACTGACTAATTGATATAAGGGTTATTAACGATTTTTAATAAGATACCACTTTCACGTTTAAGGGCAATATCTAAGAAATGGTAATACTTAAGTCAAATTTGGCCATTTTTCCGTTGATTTGATGTCAAAATACCTATTATAACAAAGAGTCAAGCAAATCAGGAAGATGAACAATTTTTGCAATTTTTCCATGTGTATAGTCGTGAAAATTTGTCATTTTTGTCCATTTTCAGACTTTTTCATTTAACTTTCGTCCTGGCTGAGATATTCTAGAGAAAATATCACGACCTAGTCCCAATTTTCCGTAGATTTGAATGGTTTAACAGTAATTTTGATAAAACCCACTGACTAATTGATATAAGGGTTATTAACGATTTTTAATAAGATACCGCTTTCACGTTTATGGGCAATATCTAGGAAACGGTAATACTTAAGTCAAATTTGGCCATATTTCCGTTGATTTGATGTAAAAATACCTATTATAACAAAGAATCAAGCAAATCAGGGAGATGAACAATTTTTGCAATTTTTCCATGTATATAGTCGTGAAAAATTGCCATTTTTGTCCATTTTCAGACTTTTTCATTTAACTTTCGTCCTGGCTGAGATATTCTAGAGAAAATATCACTACCTACTCACAATTTTACGTAGATTTGAATGGTTTAACAGTAATTTTGATAAAACCCACTGACTAATTGATATAAGGGTTATTAACGATTTTTAATAAGATACCGCTTTCACGTTTAAGGGCAATATCTAGGAAACGGTAATACTTAAGTCAAATTTGGCCATTTTTCCGTTGATTTGATGTAAAAATACCCATTATAACAAAGAATCAAGCAAATCAGGGAGATGAACAATTTTTGCAATTTTTCCATGTATATAGTCGTGAAAAATTGCCATTTTTGTCCATTTTCAGACTTTTTCATTTAACTTTCGTCCTGGCTGAGATATTCTAGAGAAAATATCACTACCTACTCACAATTTTACGTAGATTTGAATGGTTTAACAGTAATTTTGATAGAACCCACTGACTAATTGATATAAGGGTTATTAACGATTTTTAATAAGATACCGCTTTCACGTTTAAGGGCAATATCTAGGAAACGGTAATACTTAAGTCAAATTTGGCCATTTTTCCGTTGATTTGATGTAAAAATACCTATTATAACAAAGAATCAAGCAAATCAGGGAGATGAACAATTTTTGCAATTTTTCCATGTATATAGTCGTGAAAAATTGCCATTTTTGTCCATTTTCAGACTTTTTCATTTAACTTTCGTCCTGGCTGAGATATTCTAGAGAAAATATCACTACCTACTCACAATTTTACGTAGATTTGAATGGTTTAACAGTAATTTTGATAGAACCCACTGACTAATTGATATAAGGGTTATTAACGATTTTTAATAAGATACCACTTTCACGTTTAAGGGCAATATCTAAGAAATGGTAATACTTAAGTCAAATTTGGCCATTTTTCCGTTGATTTGATGTCAAAATACCTATTATAACAAAGAGTCAAGCAAATCAGGAAGATGAACAATTTTTGCAATTTTTCCATGTGTATAGTCGTGAAAATTTGTCATTTTTGTCCATTTTCAGACTTTTTCATTTAACTTTCGTCCTGGCTGAGATATTCTAGAGAAAATATCACGACCTAGTCCCAATTTTCCGTAGATTTGAATGGTTTAACAGTAATTTTGATAAAACCCACTGACTAATTGATATAAGGGTTATTAACGATTTTTAATAAGATACCGCTTTCACGTTTATGGGCAATATCTAGGAAACGGTAATACTTAAGTCAAATTTGGCCATATTTCCGTTGATTTGATGTAAAAATACCTATTATAACAAAGAATCAAGCAAATCAGGGAGATGAACAATTTTTGCAATTTTTCCATGTATATAGTCGTGAAAAATTGCCATTTTTGTCCATTTTCAGACTTTTTCATTTAACTCTCGTCCTGGCTGAGATATTCTAGAGAAAATATCACGACCTACTCACAATTTTACGTAGATTTGAATAGTTTAACAGTAATTTTGATAAAACCTACCGACTAATTGATATAAGGGTGGGTTATTAACGATTTTTAATAAGGTACCATTTGCACATTTAATGGCATTATCTAGGAAACAGTAATACTCAAGTCAAATTTAGTCATTTTTTCGTTGACTTGATGTCAAAATACCTATTATAACAAAGATTCAAGCAAATCGGGGAGATGAAAAATTTTTACAAATTTCTTTTTTACAATGACCTACTCACAATTTTACGTAGAATTAAATGGTTTAACAGTACTTTTGTAAGATCGTACTGATTAATTGGTATAAGAGTTGATAATTTAACTATGAATAAAAATATGGAGCAAAGAGTTTGCCTTAAATTTTGTGTATCAAACGAATTATGAATCCTGCATATCAAGAACACAGGCATACGAATAGTATAAAGCGTTCAAGAAGGTCGTCGTCAACGTCTACGAACGACGAAAACATCCACAAAGTCAAAAAACCGGTTCTTGTAAATCGTCGTATGAGTCTTAGAGACTTAGGTTAAGTGAATATAAGTCCGTTCATAACATTATAACTGCTATTTTGGACATGAAACGCGTCGTCGCACGACTTGTTTTGAAAGAGCTCAGTTTTGTGCAAAAGTTTTTGGCCAAAAACTCAACCAACATCATCCACTGAACACCGAACTAGCCCGATATGGCCTCGTGTGACTTTTTAATCAACAGTGTTACCAGTTCGAATCCTACGCTGTCAGTCTTATTACTTTATTTACATAACGTAAATATCTACGTTATAATAATAAAAACACTACTCACCTGTCTATAGCAATTGACATCAAAGTAAGCGTTGAAATGTAGACACTAGTGCCCTGGGCAAAAGGTACCATGTGGCAGATTAGATTTCCGAAAACCCATTTGCCGAGGAAGGTGTACAACGGAGTAAAAGGAACCGCCAGAACACACAAGAGTATATCAGACAGAGCCAAATTCGTTATGAACAAATTGGTCACAGTCCTCATTGCTTTGTTTCTAAACACCACGAAACACACCAGGACATTACCGCACAGTCCCACCACGAAAATCGTAGTGTACGCCACGAGAAATAATACTTGTACACCTTTCTTATCGATGATGTCAAACTTGTGCACTGTCGTTACATTAATTGCATCAACTACAGGCATATCGAGGACGTTCTTTTACGTTTTGCACTAATACACTCTCGTTTGGTACATCGTTACGTAAAACGCTCTTTGGTGTTGTTTACTCTTCGGTGTTTGTCAACATCAGTGGTATTTAGAATCTTTACAAAAATCGTGCATGTATAGATTCTTCGAATAATCTTTGAAATAAACTGTATAGATGACTATGGTTCATTTTCACATTACCGTGAAAGAATTAACACCTGTAACAAACAAATAAAGACTTACTACAGTACTAATTGCAATATCTATAAAAAGAAACACACAATTATGAATTTTTTCTAAAGGAATAAAAAAAGTTACATGGTATTTTATCAGGTAAATATGGTAAAAAATTGGCAGTCCCAAGGAAGAGGTTTTGCATAAGCACAATTAATCCAACTCTGCAACTTCATATTTCCCATACCTTAAAGGGTAATGTGGAGAATTATCTTATACAAGCAAATATCGATGATAAAACAGTGACTATTCTTGTGACAGTGCTTGTTCAGTGATCCTCTCCGACAAAAAAGGGGAGGGGACTACTTTTGGAAAGCTTGTTCCACCTCACCATTTCAGACATATAAAATGCATTGAGATCAGATGCATCTAAACTTTAATTTTCTTTCAGTTTTTGGGAGATTATCAGTGCGCCATCTCTGGTCAAACGACAAATTTCTTTTTTAGTACGATTTGCACATAGCATATTTATTTTTTTTTACCCCATTGTAATCGGCCTCGAAGATTTTCTATGGAAGTCATTGTAGAATGAGAGAGGCTAAATTTCTTACCAACTTCACGGTAGCTAATACAACTTGCGACGTCTGTTTTCACGCGTGTTGTTAACTCCACGAAATGCGTATTACTTTGAACTAAAACTAATTTATAAAAGAACCTTAAATAAAATAACTGCTAATTAAAATTATCAGACTGTATATTTTTCTTTGTACACCAACTTCTGTTTGTTTATTTTTGATTAATGATGTTAATATTTTCATTGTTATCTTCCAGGTTGATAAAATCTGTGTAGAATATTTATGATTTTTAACATATTTAGTTAGAGTTTTTAAAACAAGATGTTTCTTGTATTTTTATAATTCACTAACTGACCCGACAGACGTTGTACTGTCCAAATTTCAATAAATTTGTTTGGTATCGTTCTATTTTTTTCTGAACACTTTCCCAAGACCATAACGAACAGAATAAAAAAAGAATTACGCATATCCATCGTTCGAATCGTGAGTTATGGTTTGAGTTCATACAATAATCCCACAAAAAAAAAGCACTTTCAGTTTTTCCCAAATTTTCCAATTTTCAGGGCAACTTTTCCCATTTTTCCTTCCCTAAAAACCTTATTCGGATTATTATGAATATTAAAAAAAAAAATAGCCGAATCGGTCCAGCCGTTCTCAAGTGCTAACCAACGAACAGCGTTTAATTTTTATTTATAGAGATGACGAAATGTACACTTAAATTTGACCAGGGTTGTAAATTGATTTGATTTCTGATCTTGAGGAGTACCTGAAAGTCATATAGAAATGTTTTTTTTTGTATTTCTTTGGGACTGATTGCCTACATACAGCGGCGGGAAAAAATGTAACACAAAGAAATGTTTTGAAATTTATTTACATTAACATAAATAACAATATTAACGAGTAGTATAAATATAAGAAAAATGTATATGGCGTTTTTCTTTTTAATTAAATGGATGAAAATATAATTATAATTCCTTTTTTGTTTTATGTTATTTCAATTGAAAGAAAATATATAAATCACATTGTGAGAAATTTTAAACTTAACCTTCTAAAATTGCTTCTGATACAGTTAATACAATTAATATTTTGTTACCTTTCCACGTCTTTTTATTATATACAATAACCTATTAGGAACAATGTTTATTAGGTTAAAGTTGTTTACTCCATGTTTCGGATATTATTTGATTTTTGATAGGATTAAGATCTGGACTTATGTAGACCAATTCAAAATTTTGATTTTAAAATTTACCAAAAAATACCTCATGGTTCTCTAAACAGCATAAATAGCAAAAAAGTAATGCTCTAGCACTTTCTGGTATTGTATAACATTGATGTTTCCATAGACAAAAACAATTTCATCTTTAAATTCTTGTTTGAATGTAGCCCATATATAATTCCACCATTCACTGTTATAAACATGATCTTCAGCAAACTTCAACTTCTATTCTAAATGCCTTTTCTTAAGTTATGATTTTCTCATTTTATTTTTTATTATTCGCGTATGGGCTCTAGTGGACCACTCGATGTACAGTTACAGGCGTTTGTTGTTGTTAGCCTTCCTTTGCGCCTATACTAATCTCATTCTTTCGCTATGACGTTTTTTCCTTTCGTCAGACCAAGTTGTTCCAGTCTTTCTACATTTTTCTCTCTGGCCAACCTTCCAAACGTCAACCTTGTGTCTGAAACAGCATCTGTCCTGAATTTCGCTTTGTGTAATATTTGCTGATCTTAGGTCCTCTTGAATTGCAGTAATCCATTTAATTATTTCTACTTTAGCTCTACTCCTATATTTATAAAATTCTGCTATTTGTCTAGTTAGCCTACTCGGATTCATCTGTTTTATGTGTCCGTAAAACTTAAGTCTTCTTTTTCTCATATCGCTATGTATATCTGTGTATTGTTTGATTTCTTGGAGTCTTGGATTCGAGTTTTCTCGAAGTCGGTATGTTGTGCTATTTATTTGTTTGGGGCCTAAGATTTTTCTTATGATTTTTCTTTCCTTCTTTTCAATGTCCTCGATGTCTCTTTTTCTATTCAAAATGAGCGTTTTTGCCCCATATAGACATTCTGGCGTAATAACTGTGTTGTAATGTCTCAGTTTTGTGTTTTTAGATATGTATTTTTTGTTATAAATATTTTATGTAAGTCTCAATGCCGTTTCCATTTTTTGACATCTACCCTTATTGGCCGCTTTTTTCCAACCCATTTTCCATGATTATTTCACCCAAATATTTGAATTGAGAGACTCGTCTGATGTTACCATATTTTGTTTTAAGAAATGGTGTTCTTAGTCTGTTGCAAGTCATGTATTGTGTCTTTTGAAAGGAAATTTGGAGTCCTACCTTTTCTGCTGTTTCTTTTAGGATTTCAATCTGTTTTTGTGACGTTAATATATCTTGAGCCAAAATTGCTAAATCATTAGCAAACGCCAGACAATCAATTTAGATGTTGGTTCTCCCCAGTTTAATGGGCTGGTCAATATTCAGGGCCGACTTTTTTTCACGCCACTCCTGTATTACTTTTTCTAGAACACAGTTCAATAAGAGTGGCGAGAGTCCATCCCCTTGTCACACTCCAGTTTTAATTTCGAAGGGCTCTGAGATGTCACCCATGAATTTAACTTTTGAACTTGTGTTAGTTAATGTTGCTTTAATAATTGCCAATGTTTTCGGATCTAGTCCTGGTTCTTTCAAGATTTGGAATAAAGATTCGCGGTCAATAGAATCATATGCTTTTTTGAAATCCACAAATGTACAGACCAGATTTTTGATTTCTTAGGATCAAGTTTAGATTCAGGATCTGTTGAGGGCAGGATCTACCTGGTCGAAAACCTGCTTGATATTCATCAATTTTAGGTTCCAACTGTTCCTTTGCTCTGTCTAGTAGACATTGAGATAGAATCTTTTAACAGACTCGGAGAAGAAATATCCCTCTGTAGTCATTTACATCCGTTCTATCTCCTTTTTTGTGTAGTGGATGGATTAGAGCATTTTTCCAATCTTCCGGAATCCGTTCGGTTCGCCAAACTTCTTCTAGAATGTTGGTTATTTCCTTGATTGTACCTGGACCAGCGGACTTCAAAAGTTCAGCAGTGATTCTATCTTCACTAGAAGCTTTGTTATTTTTAAGTCGCTTGATTTGCCTAATTATTTCAGCTTCATTCAGTGGTAATGAATCTGAATTTGTTTGTTTAGGGTTTAGTGTTGGTAATTTGTTTAAGGGCTCAGGACAGTTTAGTAGTCGTTCAAAATATTTCGCAAGTTCTTTGCAATTGTCTTGGTTATTTAGAGCTAATTGTTCGTTTTCCTTTTGGAAGCAAAGACTTTGTCGTTGATAGTCTGTTAATTTAGTTTTAAATGTTTTGTAAAAGTTTCGGGTGTTTGGATTTTTTTTTCTATTTGATTAAGTTGATTTTGAAGTTGATCAATAGCCATACGGTAAAAGTCTTTGATATTAATTTGCCTGAATCAAAATGGAAAATCTTTAACGGTTGGAAATCGTTCTGAAATATTACTACGTTTGAAGCTCCCTAATGCGATATAATTTTGCGCTAATTAAAAAAGCTAACAAACGTCTAAGACCAGATTATTTTATTTCCATAATGTTTTCTTTAATTTCAATATTATTGAACAGTTTTTATAAGAATTGTTTAAACATTTATTGATTGGCCACCAGCCTATTGTGGGTTTTTTATTTGGAAATATCGCTATTCGTTGCGGTCATTAATTAGCAAGTCACATAGTTAATAAATAATTTAGGTCACATGAGGTTTTATTTTTATGGATAATATTAAAAATATGGCGAGATATTATTCACAAAATTTTTGGTTATTTGGGGAACTATACGTTGCTCGCTAGCTAAAAGTTCCCGCCTCCCTATGTTTTGCACGGTTATACTTAAACTAATGACATTTGGAATGTCGAAATGACTGGAGGTAAGTTCCTTTTCTAGTGATAACTGATGACGTAATCACTATAGATGACGACACAGTGCCATTGTGACGAATAATTTTCAATGGGATTAACAATACTAATTTTGTTTGGGTTTAAGGTAGTTTTGACGTATAAAATAAATAAATACTAAAATTTCAGTTGGGCATATAATTAATACAGATTCACAAGTCTGCCTCTGGACAGTTGTCAAAAAAGTTGACGTTTTTATAATTTTACAACTTATTTTACTTTTTCTGCTTTTACATGGTGTCAATTTTTGAATATTTACTTGAAATCTTTTTCCACGAAACGTTTGATTTTCTAAATATAAACAATGGTACTTACTTTGGAAGACAAGGTAGCAGATATCTTAATGCTTAGTGAATGCGGAAAGAATTTTCATGCTGCGGAGCGCCTTTTTAATGAGAGGTATCCCGATCGCCCTATATAGAGGACTTATTTGATACAACAGAGAGTGTTGAAGATGCAAAACGATCTGGCAAACCAAACATTTCTAATGACCAAGAAATTGACCTAATTGCAGAAATGGTAGTGACCGTACTTATTCTACAGCCCATGTTGCGTCTACCTGTGAAATCAGTCAAAGCACCTGGTGTTTAAATAAAATAAATTCACCCCTATAAATCAAAATCAACTTTCAGATGACGACCCCGACCGAAGACTGCAATTCTGTGAAAATATAACCACTAGAATTGACCAAGTGCCCAATTATTTAAAAACAATTTGCTTTAGTTACGAAACTACTTTCTACCTCAATGGAAATGTGAACACTCAAAATATAAGGTACTGGAGTGATGAGTGACAGTTTCCAGGGCAGGGTTTCTGGGAACCACATAATTGGGCCTATATTTTTCAATGGCAACTTAACCGGTATAGAGTATCTGGAGATGTTTGAGACCGCGATTGAGCCGCTAATTCTCCAAATTCTGGAAGACAATCCAGATGAATTTGGTAACTTCGAAATCACGTTCCAAGAAGACGGAGCTCTTCCACACTGTTGTGCTGCAGTAACACGTTATTTGGATCAGGAATATCGTGGTAGATGGATTTAACGACGAGGTTCAATAGAATGGCCGGTTCGGTCACCGGATCTTACACCTTTGGATTTCATTTCTGTGGGGGTACCTTAAATCTAAAGTATATGCTACAACACCTGACAGTATTGATGTTTTAAGACAACGAATTGCGCGGAAACATTTGAACGAGTGTGACAGGAGTTTACCAATAGGATGTTTTACTGTCGGTAAATATGGAGCACATTTTCACCACTTACTACAGTAAAAGGGCTAGCTTTTGGCTAGCACCGTATATAGCTCACTATATGGTTAAATGCTCGTGCCAAAGTTAATGCTCGTGTTTTTGAAAATTTTCTTTTTTGGTAATTGTGCAGAGAATATATAACTGTTTAAGATGTCTTTATTGCGAGGACAATAGCAAATATGAACGTAAACATAACCATAGGAATGAATAATATGTAAATAAAAATTGCAAATCAGACATCAGTCATTTGTTTTACAACAGTTAATTACAACATCATGACTGTTTGCTGTGTCGCAGGGGCGAAAAGTTTAAAACAATATTCTCTTTGTCTTGATGTCTTTTATCGGTCTGTTGTGTCCATCCTGTATACCGCCATAAAGAAAAATGTCGGATCTAATGAATGAATACTAAACTAATAAAAAATTTATTTACTTAAGTTCATTTATTAAACGTTAATATTCCATTATGTTACGATTCTAATAAATTGCCGATAAAAATTTCATGATCTATACAGTTAATTAATGTAGCAATTAATAAAGCTCTAACGGCAAAAAATATACGTTATTTTCTTTCTCTCTTCCTCTTCCTGTCTGTCTCTGAGAATTATCATTCTCTGATAATTCATCCTGATATATTTGGAATTTTAGGTGTAATAGTATTGTTCTCAGGTGATTACTGTGACTGAAAATTACTAAAGGGTTACAAGTAGTGGAGATATGAAGGTAGATATTTTTTAGTGATACTTTGAAATGAAATATTCTTTTTGTGTATTAAATTTATCCAATAATTTTCCAACTTGTTTTATCCCTTCCAAAAAGTACGACTAGCCAAACTCTGCAAAATAGTTCTCTGTTTCGGCGATGATCTCTTTATTTGATATCATTTTTTTCCAGCCAGCCATTTGTTCATGTTTGGAAAGAGAAAAAGATCGGAGGGGACCAATTCTGCAGAATAGGGTGATTCGGTATCAATTCGTAACGTAGACGGAGCAATTTTGGTGCAACGGTAGATGAATGCGCGCGTGCATTGAAGTTGTAAAACTCTGCACTTTTTTCACACTGCACTTCTCGTCAAATGTGTGCGTTTTTAACTCTCCGTGAAACTTTACCACCAATGCAGCAACCTCACTGTCGTTAACTCTTCTTTCGTTTCTATTGCCTCCATTTTTCATTTCTCGTATTCGACTGATTTGAGTTCGTGCTATTCTCGCAACTGAAACCGTCATTTAAAGAAAAAATTCAAATAATTTTATCGTTGCTTCTAGCAAGGGCAACATTTTGGAGTATTGGGTTTAGGAAGCGTAAACTTACATAGCTTGAAGCTTAATCACATACCGTAAGAAAGACTAAGGATAGGTCATCAATCCTAAACTTGGATTTACCTTTATAAGCCAAAGAAAGCGAAAGTGGTTCCATCTGTAAAACTAGTCATTTTAAGGATTTTTGGGGATTTTCATTGATACGACCATCACCGAGGAGTATTACGCTTCACTGCTGGACCCATTTAAGTGTTGTTCTCGAGATGTGGTTCCGAACAACTATCATCTACATAATCACGTGCCAACAATCCCCAAAAAAGCACTGATGAAGCACATGTATTTATGCACATATACGTGTCCCAGTAGTGCGATATCGGTTGATATCTTGATAATGGCTGGAGATAGAGAAAAAGTTTAAATATAAGAGTTGTACAAGTAAATATGCTGCATAATTAAAAAAAAATATTTATACAGAGTGTCTCATAATACCGGGGCGTGATATAGTTTTGTTTGTTCTTATAGTACACCCTATATGTTCATCAATTTTTGCATACTGCTATTGATTTTAAACATATTTCTTGAAACATGTCCGTCCAAAAAAAACGAGATAGGTGTTAAAAAATCTACAGTGAACAGAATAACTAGGAAACATTTATTCTATCCATATCATATACAATTGGGTCAAGAACTAAATCAAAATGATTTCGATCGAAGGCTTGAATTTTGTAACTGGACAATAGCAAAAAAAATAGAGAAAAAATTGAATTTGAAATCGAAATTGAAAATTGAAATCGATTTGGCAACTGAAAAAAACTTTTTCAAATATATTTTATTCACAGATGAGGCAACTTTTCACAAAAATGGGTACGTCCACTATAATAGCAGTACCCAAAAACGGGTACGTCCACTATAACAGCTGTGAAAATGCAAAATTCATTATCTCTTCAGATCATCAGTAGGTATAGATAATCTCTTAATGTGTGGGCTGGTATTATGGGATACCGCCTCCTAGGGCCATATTTTTGTTGAAAATAGCGTTCAATTCTTCTATTGGAACCTTTGGTGTGTCGAAACGTGCATCGAGATGTTCAAAAAAGTGATTTGGTGTATAGTGGTGAATCTCTTCAAGTTTAGAAAATAGAGTTAATGGTGATAGTTTTCTCAATTTTTTGCAAAATAGTTTTGAAGAGTGGATTGAAGAATTGCCTTTAACTGTATCGAGACGAATGCGGTTACAGCTAGACGGCGCTGGTGCACATTTTAGCAGGCAGGTGAGATAATATTTGGATGCGAATTGTGAAAATAAATGGATTGGTAGAGGAGATCCTGTACCGTGGCCAGCCAGATCCCCGGATTTAACAAAACTAGATTTTTCTTATGGGATGTTGTTAAAGAATAATTTTATCAAATGCCATCCACCACAGTACAGGAAATACAAATTAGAATAATAAATATGTTTATGAATATTAATGAGGCAATGTTCATTACAGTTAATAGCTCTTTTGAACATAGGCTTAGAGTTTGTATTGCACAAAATGCTAGACATATTGAACATTTAATTAAATGATTGTAGTGACTTTTTCTTTATAAATGTTTATACTGAAACTGTCTTACTATATTTCTCATTTTCTAATTAAAATCGAAATAGCGACAAATATTTTTTTATATCGCGCTTTAGTGTGATGCCCAATTCTAAGGAATACATTATGGAAATATATTTTTGGGCCAATGGTGTAGCAGAGCATCAGTTTCCTAACTCTATTATGTCTCAGCATGGAAGGAATGTAACTTAACAAAGTTTGGAACTGACAGTCCCGCCTCAGGTGGGTGCCCTACATGTAAACATGTTAAGGTAAATTGCGTTTGATATCGATATTTGGTCAAAAACTCGAAGGATTATCAATATGAAGCGCACAGGAGGTTTCACTAAATATCAATCCTATATTATCGTAGAGAATTTATATATTATTTCTCGAAAAGAGTGGTCTATATTTACACTATAAAAACTTCTCTGCCCTCGCCTCCCCAGTTTTAAGACAATATCAATAAAACATTGCTCCTCCAAAGACCACAAATTTGCTAACATTAAAAAAATCGACGTCAAATATACAGGGTGTCGGTGTCTCAAAAATGTAAAAAGGTGACCTGAAAAATGATAAATATTATAAAAGTTACGAAATGGCTAAACTAAAGGCCACCAAAAACCAAGACGAAAAACTAAATGAACTTTTTTTAAGTTTGGACGAAACTGGAATTTTCAAATGTACTTTTCTTAGTCACCATAAGTCAAATGACAAAAAGTTTGTACTTATCTCTGGTATCCTTCAAAAGAATTGGTTAGTTTAGCAATTTTTGATAAAAGTGTTCCTTTTAAATCAAAACTGGGCTTGGTGCTCTTCTTCACGCCCAAGAAATTCAACAAGATGAGGATACTTTTGATTAAACAGAACCTCTTTTAGTACAGCTCGAAACATCTTGAAGCTACACTACTACTAAAAAACACTATAAAGTCTCAAACAGTGACGTCTCTTGTTCCATGGCATTTCCATTTTTTCAATTTTCACTGTTTCCCTTCTTTCTGCGTTTCCTTTGTGTTTTATTCTTTGTTATCTTTGTATTTCGCCTTGCTTTAAATACTTTTGCCGGTTCTAGCTCTGTTTTATTTTGCTTCGCTCTCCCATTTAGTTTCTAGCTTGTCCTTCCCATTTATTCCTACATCATCCATCAATATATATATATATATATATATATATATATATATATATATATATATATATATATATATATATATATATACATATACATATATATATATATATATATATATATATATATATATATATATACATACATATATATATATATATATATATATATATATATATATATATATATATATATATATATATATATATATATATATATAACACTCTTGGTGGGACTCGAAAAGTGCATTGCAGCGACGCAAACGAGCATTTCAGAAGTACAACACTACAAAATCTGCAGTCAACAGCTTTTTTAACGTGACTAGAAAACAGACCGCAAAGGTTATCAGACATACTAAGAGAAAGTACATAGAGGAACAATTAGACTCTATAGAGGAGAATTTTCGCAATTATAACACGAGAGACTTTTGTAGGATTTTTGCAAGAGAGATCCATGGATACACATCATAAAATCTTTGCTTCAGAAAGCGGAATGGGAGATTAGCGCTAACCAATCAGGAGAGTTGTCAGGAACTGGCACACTATTTCTCTGATCTCGTCAATTGCTCCAAACGCGACACAAGATTTCCCAAGGAAAATAGTATCCATACTCACTCAGAATCACCACCACCAACACAGAAAGAAATCCTCAGGCATATACGCAAACTAAAAAACAACAGGTCATCCGGTGAAGATGGTATCACCGCGGAACTATTGAAAAACCTCGGACCAAATTCACTGCAGGAACTTACGCAAATTATCACGAACATTTGGCAAACAGAAAGATTACCAGATGAATGGAAATGTGCTCTTATCCACCCGCTGCACAAGAAGGGAGACAGAAGAGATGTGAACAACTACAGAGGAATCTCCTTACTACAAGTCACTTACAAAATCCTCTCAGAATGCCTTCTCCAGAGAACACAAGAACAATTAGAACACAAAATTGGCGAGTACCAGGTAGGCTTTCACCCTGGTCGCTCATGCACTGAACAAATATTTAACTTAAAAACAATACTGAAACACAAAGCTGTCAGGAACGTCCCAATACGTGCACGTTCGTGGACTTCAAGAAAGCATACGACTGCATCGACCGAAAATGTCTGTTCAACGTCCTAGAAGAACAAGGAAGAACCCCAAAACACTACAATTGATCAAGCAGACACTGACTGACACAACCTTTAAAGTGAAATTTATGGGAGAAATTTCCGAACCTTTCCTGATTAAAACTGGAGTACGCCAAGGAGATGGGTTATCCCCACTTTTCTTCAACCTGGTTCTGGTCAAAGTCATAAGGGAATGGGAAAAAGAACTGGAAACCAATACGACTCGGACGATCCAAAAACAACATAGAAATATCATGGCTGGCCTTCGCAGACGATCTAGCCATACTCGCAGATAATGAAAAAAGGACAACGAAACAGATCGAAGTCCTCAAGGAATGTGCGGAGAAAGTCGGCCTACAAATCTCCATTCAAAAATCCGAATTCTTCTGCTGAAAATTAGATGTCCAAAATTTCGGCAAAATAAATAGGGTCACTCACTTCAAATACCGGGGCGAGATCCTCGAAGCCACAGGAGGAGAGAAGTTAGCGCAGAAGACGCGATTACAGAAGATGAAAAGGGCATACGGCAAGACACACAATATTTACAATATGAAATGCCTATCCACACACGCAAAAATAAGACACTACAACACAGTAATCAAACCGGAGGTACTATACGCAAGCGAGACACTTACACTTAATACAAAAAGCGGCATAGAAAACATACTAAAAGAAGATCGCAAAATTATGAGGAAAATTCTCGGCCCAAAACTAACAGAGGAAGGATACAGACTACGTAGCGGCGGACATAAGAAAAAGCAGGTTGAAATTCTATGGACATATCAGTAGACTCCCCTCGACAAGACTCACCAACAGAATTCTTACATACATACAAGGAGTCAAGTCAACAGTACCATGGATCATACAAGTCAGAGCTGATCTGGGGAAGGCACAAATGGGTCCGACAGAGATTGAGGATAGAAGAACGTACATAAATAAAATACATATGTGGAACGTTTCATCAGAGAGGAAAGATCGGGGAAAAGGTGGACGGAGGAGAGAAAGAGAATCCACGGAGAAAGGATGAGAGGTGTGGAGGATCAGAAAGAACACTCGAAAATAAGTCAGAATGCTTTGCGTGATCCAACCGGCTCTGTACGCACCTAATAATTATATATACGTACATTTTTTGAAATCTCTTTTAAATCGAGATCAATAATCAAATACCTTGATACTATTTTATCCAAAAAAAAATTATAAAAAATTGCTTTTTCCAATTCCTTTCAGTTCAAATTCGAACTTCATTCCCTTTTCTATTATACGAGGTGTCCAGAATTGTCGTAATTGAATTACTTGTTTGCTGCTAGTTGGCGCAAAACGCACTAGTCTTGTTAACTTTACATCGAAGCTTGATTCAGGGAAATTAGTTGCCATGGAGCGTTTCACTGGACAACAACATGCTCTCTGCGTTTGCGCGTATTATCAAAGCAGCGTTCGCTTATTATATTATTCGCACCACCTAGGAGCAAACAAGTAATTAAATATGAACAACATTTCTGGGCACCTGGTATCAATTATGTAAATATTAGTCGAGCGGTCTCCATACACAACTCAAAGTTATGAATACAAAAATAAAAGTATGTTTTAAATAAATAGACGGTTGACGATTACAACTTTTTCCCTGCAGCCGCTCGTAGCAAACGTAAAAGTATCAAACCAAACAAAATTCTAAAACTTTTTCAAGAAAGCTTTCAGTGTTTAGACGAAATTTATCTAGGAGACTATTCGCCAACAACTTATTCTGCGATTCTAAAGTGGGTGAAGCTAGTTTGTTTGCCGTTTATGAGGCGATTTGTTTGCATTGTCTAAGACAATAGCCAGTTATAAAACCGTTTCCTCCATTATGTCTGTTTTGTCTTGTACTTCTTTCTGTTTGGAAATGACGTTGTCCGAATTCCAACAGAGAACTGCTATTATGGGAATAAAAGAAATATATTTTGATTGTTTTACTACCAAATTTGTTAAATAATTATTCTTGTTATACATATATATATATATATATATATATATATATATATATATATATATATATATATATATATATATATATATGTGTGTATACAATTGCAAAGAACTTGCGAAATATTTTGAACAACTACTAAACTGTCCTGAGCCTTTAACAAATTACCAACACTAAACCCTAAACAAACAAACCCAGATTCATTACCACCGAATCAAGATGAAATAATTAGGCAAATCAAGCGACAAAGCTTCTGGTGAAGATGGAATCACTGCTGAACTTTTGAAATCCGCTGGTCCAGGTACAAGCAAGGAAATATAACCAAAATTCTACAAGAAGTTTGGCGAACCGAACGGATTCCGGAAGATTGGAAAGATGCTCTAATCAATCCACTACACAAGAAAGGAGATAGAACGGATGTAAACAACTACTGAGGGATATCTCTTCTCCCAGTTTGTTACAAGATTCTATCTCAATGTCTACTAGACAGTGCAGAGGGACATTAGAACCTAAAATTGGTGAATGTCAAGCAGGTTTTCGACCGGGCAGATCCTGCCCTGAACAGATCCTGAATCTGAAGTTGATTCTAAGACATCAAAAACTGTACAATAAAAATCTCGTCTGTACATTTGTGGATTTCAAAAAAACATACGATTCTATTGACCGCGAATCTTTATTCCGAATCTTGAAAGAACAAGGACTAGATCTGAAAACGCTGGCAATTATTAAAGCAACGTTAACTAACACAAGGTCAAAAGTTAAATTCATGGGTGAGATCTCGGAGCCCTTCGAAATTAAAACTGGAGTGAGACAAGGGGATGGACTCTCGCCACTTTTATTTAACTGTGTTCTAGAAAAAGTAATACAGGAGTGGCGTGAAAAAAAGTCGGCCCTGAATATTGACCAGCCCATTAAACTGGGGAGAACCAACATCAAAATTGATTGTCTGGCATTTGCTGATGATCTAGCAATTTTAGCTCAAGATATATTAACGGCGCAGAAACACATTGAAATCCTAAAAGAAACAGCAGAAAAGGTAGGACTCCAAATTTTCTTTGAGAAGACACAATACATGACCTGCAACACACTAAGAACATAATTTCTAAAAACAATATGGTAACATCAGACGAGTCTCTCAATTTAAATAGTTGGGTGAAATAATCATGGAAGATGGGTTGGAAAAAGCGGCCAATAAGGGTAGATGTCAAAAAATGGAAACGGCATTGAGACTTACACAAAATATTTACAACAAAAAATGCATATCTAAAAACACAAAACTGAGACATTACAACACAGTTATTAAGCCAGAATGTTTATATGGGGCAGAAACGCTCACTTTGAATAGAAACAGAGACATTGAGGACATTGAAAAGAAGGAAAGAAAAATCTTAGGCCCCAAACAAATAAATAACACAACATACCGACTTCGAGAAAACCAAGAAATCAAATAATACACAGATATACATAGCGATATGATAAAAAGAATACTTCTAGAATTTTACGGACACATAAAACGGATGAATCCGAGTAGGCTAACTAGACAAATAGTTGAATTTTATGAAAATAAGAGTAGAGTTCAAATAGAAACAATTAAATGGATTGCTGCAATTAAAGAGGACCTAAGATCGGCAAATATTACACAAAGTGAAATTCAGAATAGAGGCTGTTTCAGACACAAGGTTAACGTTTGGAAGGTTGGCCAGAGAGAAAAATGTAGGAAGACTGGAACAACTTGGACTGACGAAAGGAAATAAGCCCATAGCGAAAGAAGTTGTTGTTGTTAGTGTGGGTGCAAAGGAAGCTACTTGCTTTGTGGGTGTAAAAGAAGCTCTTGCGGAATTGTCCTGGTGGAGAACCAGGAGAACCAGACCGCATTGTCTTGGTGGAGAACCCATGACTTGTCTTACAATTCGGATCGTTTTTTCCTTATTCTTTCATGGAATTCAGCAAGAACGTAAAGATAGTAATGTTAATTAATAGTTTTTTTAGCAATCGTCATGGTTTTTAATTTTGATTTGCTCGTTCGAGCTTTTTTATCTCTCGGTAAATTTGGGTTCTTCCAGTGCATGGATTGGCGATTCGACGACGAGACCACGAGTCACATGTTATTATCCTTTCTAACAAGTTTGAGCCATTTTCAATGGCATTCGAAGTACAAACATTTTTGCGAGCTTCTTGTTGTTCAAACGTGAGAATTTTAGTCGGTATTGTGACACACACTTTTTGCATGTTAAAATTGTTATGTAAAATTTGCCATACGCATTGTCAATTCCTACAGTTTCAGCAATCGCACGAATACTCAACCGACGCGACAGGCAGATCGAACTAGATTACCGATTCTTTCGATATCGTCATCCGTTTTTGAGGTGGAAGTTCGACCCGAGTGTGGATCATCTTCAGCTTCTTCTCGGCCATATTGAAAACGCTTAACCACCGAAAAACACACGCACGCGATAAACATTCATTGCCATACACTTCTTTCAATAAATTATAAGTTTCGGTAGCAGTTTTTCCAAGTTTCAAGTGAAATTTTACAACAATTCTTTTGTTACTATTCTATTGTTACACTTAAGATTTTTCCGGTGAAAGAAAAAAAAATATATATTAATTGTTATTATAGCGGGTACCAATCTACTGTGTTTAAAAAAAAAATGTGTAAACTTTTTTATAAGTATTGTCTAAATTAAATTCCAGCTTTTTCCATTATACATTCGAAAGCTTTCTAAGAATGATATTTCCTGATATCGGAATGTTGCATTTACGAGTATTATTCCAGATCATGCTTAGAATACATTCTAACGGTCGACTTGGTCTGGACAATTACAAATCTCTCTGTCCATTTACAAATTAAGCGGCAAAATTTCATCGTTAGGTAATACTGGGAGTTGTGGCTTCTATACGGAGTCTCGCCGAGCAAATCTGACAGCACAGAATATAAATGACGACATTCTAATTGGCGCATAACTCCATTCGAGAGCTATTGGAATATCCGACGGTATTTAATTGTTTGGGTTAAGTTAAATCAGGGTTATATCGACCATCAAGTGCAGACGGATAAAAAAATATACCAATTCCAAAGTAGGGGTTTTCTTTCTTTACCCTTTTAAATTAAAATGTTTTATTTTTGCTAAATTCCAACCCGAGTATCGCTAACCATGCAAGCATTATCAGGAGATGATTCAGCCTAATTCTAAAACTAAACAATGTCGTATTTATAGTTTGTAAAATCCATGAACCATGAAGTTAACCAAGCCTTACATTAAGCTTACATTCCAAACGGGGGTCAGTAGTATAGTTCCTTTTTCCCGGTTGATTAATGGTTTTCATACGTTTTGCTTTTTGAATATGTTCCAGTGGCTCGTGAGGAAGTGTGTTGGGGCGCTGCCCCTCCAGTATTTATCACAGTAAACAATTTTTCAGAGCGAAACACCATATTTTATTTCCGTTCAGTTTCTTTTCTTTAACTCGTTTTTCTGGTTCACCCCCTGTAGAGTTTCAATAGGGCGAAAACTAAAAAAGGAGGAAGGGGAAAACAAAAAAAAATCTTCAGCAGCGCTATTTTCTTCTACACCCTCCCACTTTAAAAACCCATGAGCCGCCACTGATACGTTCATATGTTACGTTACGTTCATACGTTAGATAACGCAGGATTTCCGACTTCTCTCATAGCTAATGTCGGTAAAATGTTTTATATTTATATCTGGGTAGGGAGACATTATAAGATTTTACATAATCTTCCCCTAGTTGACGTAATATAGATTAAAATGTACACTGAAAATATATATATATATATATATATATATATATATATATATATATATATATATATATATATATCATCAACTCTTCAACATCAACTCTTCAGCATGCTTCCAACTCTCGCGGTCCTGAACTCTCCTCTGCCATTCGGGTCCAATACACTTAATAATGTCATCAGTCCATCGTGTTTTCGGTGGATTGCGATCAAGCGGTATCCAGTCCAGGACCGCCCTGGTTCATCTTTCGTCCCACCGCCTCGTTATATGGCCGGCCCACTTCCATTTCAATTGCTTTATTCTTCCAAGGATGTCACTAACTTTCGTTTGCTCTCTGATCCATGTGCAGGTCACATCTTTCATCTTTCTATCCCGTCTAGTAATGCCAAGCATACAGCTTTCCATTCCCCTCTGTGCTACTCGAAGTTTTTGAACTGACTGTGATGTCAGAGTCCAGGTCTCACTTCCGTATGTCATAACGGGCAGGACACACTGATCAAAGACGTTTCTTTTCAGGCAAGGCAGTGGCAGTTTGCTCTTAAACACTATGTTGAGCCTGCCAGTCACATTTAACGTGTCGTTCCACCTCCCGGATGGTATCTCCTTCCATTGAAACCCTCTGCCCAAGATGTATATAGTGATCCACAACTTCCAAATCCGTTCATATATATATATATATATATATATATATATATATATATATATATATATATATATATATATATATATATATATATGTATATGTATATACATATATATATATATATATATATATATATATATATATATATATATATGTATATAATATATGTAATATATATATATATGTATATATTGGCGAGAGAGCATATGTCGGTACCCTGATGAGTCTAACCACCATCATCGAAACATGTGCTCTCCAATGTAAGGGATGGGCGGGGCTTCCTCCCGGTCAAGCATATATATATATATATATATATATATATATATATATATATATATATATATATATATATATATATATATATATAGATATATATATATATATATATATATATATATATATATATATATATATATATATATATATATATATATATATATATATATATATATATATATAGTAGTCCACCACCTCTAAATCGCTTCCTAAAATGGATATTCTTCAGTTTTCAGCTAATGTGTTGAACATAACCTGACTCTTCCTCAGATTTATTTTCAAGCCAAATGGTTCCCCCGCCTTTTGAAGCTCTTGTTTGTGTTTTTGCAGTTTATCCAGGTCTTGTGACAAGAGAACGATATCATCTGCAAATCTAAGGTGACTTAAATATGCAATATTTATTTTTAATCTATCCTGTTCCCAATCCAGATTATGGAATACCTCTTCAAGGCAGGTTGAGAAAAGAACACTGCCGTACACCCCGTTCTATATTGATTTTAACTTCAAGAAGATCCATGTGAACTTTTTATGAAGAAGAATCACTTCGGTATTTTTCCATACCGGTATTTTTTTGTTTTTTGAGACATTTTGAGTACAATTTTGGCAGTATTTTATGTGAAACTTTTATCTCAACTGTTACACTGTCGTTTCCTGGATCCTTTCCATTCTTCATCGCTTCATTTGTCACTTCATCTAACAGGATATCTGGCATTTGCTCTTCCGTGGGCACTATTTTATGTGAAACTTTTATCTCAACTGTTACACTGTCGTTTCCTGGATCCTTTCCATTCTTCATCGCTTCATTTGTCACTTCATCTAACAGGATATCTGGCATTTGCTCTTCCGTGATCACTGCTCTCTTTGACTCGTTTTAATCTTCATATAGCTTAGAATAAAATCTTCTTTTAACCTCTCACATTTCCGAACGTTCCCTGCATACTGTGCCATCCTCACCCACTAAGGCATACATTTGTGTCCTTTTATTTCTCAGCTTGTGTTTTGCTTTGTTTATTCCCTTGTTTTCTACCAGTGTTTTTTGCACTTTTTTTGCTATTTTGCTAGTGCAATATATATATATATATATATATATATATATATATATATATATATATATATATATAATTCTTTTATTTAGAAATTATGTCCTAAACTACTCTACTTTCTCCATTGTACGATTTTACACCGTCTTTCCCTTATTAACATAATAAAGAATAAAATGCAACTTGGAAAAAAAATATTTGACAAAAAAAGTTTACAACATTGTTGTTCTCTTATGTGTCATACGATGATTCAGTTTTATTTTGTATTTAGACCGGTAAAAATCGCGTTTATTTTACGTCCGTTTTGCGCGTGTGCAATGTAGTGTGGTGTATAAGTGTAGTGTAGTGCAGTGTAAGTGTAGTATAGTGTTCAGTAGCAGTTCAGCTTTATTGAAAGCAATAGGAGTGCAATTTTATTGAAAGATAGTAGCAGTACAGCTTCATTGAAACTGTCACAAGGTAGGTGAACTATTGTAGTCTAATTTTTGCTATAGCTTAATATGATATTTGCTACAATGTTCTTTTTTTTTCAACACCTAAATTATTTCGAAGTTATATCTGCTAACCCCCATCGTTAGACGCTACTTAGTACACATTAATTTATTAAACTGTAGGTGTAAAATAGTGGAAGCTGATAAAAATATATACAGTGTAACATTCTATTTATATGTATATAAATGGAGAATTCATTGGAAAGCATATTGATTTTTGATAAACTGACCCACTGAGATTTACTAATAAACACCAAATAATTTTTCTAAACTTCTCGACGCTCGTTTCGCTTAGTTTGCCCAATATACCTGCGATCACAAGCTTGACAAGTGATTGACACACGTTTCACTAACCATGCCAGCATCATCAGGAAATAATAAAAGGTATACAACTTTGCTCCCGCCGTTTTCCTATAGATGGCGTTCGGGGCAAGTAGTCGAAATAAATACATCATAGACGGAATCCAATACCTTTGAGCATCTTGTAAACATAACACCACAGCACCAGTAGCCGATTTGTGTTTACATCATAAACTTATTTGCTATTAAACATGTCAGTTTATGAGTCATATTTTTGTCGTTTGCGGGAGGAGCTAAGTTATTTCTTTAATATTAAGGAATTTGATACTGGCGCTCACCATTGCTCTTACACTTATGGCGAGGCCGCTGTGAGTGAGAGAATGTGTCGTGAGGGGTTTCAATGCCACAAGAGCGATGATTTTCACGTCGAAGACCTGCATAGCGCTGGAAGAGCCAAAGTTTTTGAAGATGAAGAATTAAAGGCTTTGCTTAATGAAGACTCGTAGGAAAGACAAGAAGAGTTGGCGAGATCATTGGGAGTGACTCAACCAGCTATTTCAAAATGCCTCAAAGACCTGGGAATGAGACAGAAACAAGGATATTGGGTGTCGTACAAGTTGAAACCGAGAGATGTTGAATGCGGTTAGTTTGCTTGTAAACAGTTGCTTGACATGCAAGAACGAATGGAATTTCTGCATCGCATTGTGCCTGGGGATGAAAAATTGATTAATTATGATAACCCCAAGCGCCGAAAAAGACGGGAGAAAGTAGTGGCCAACGATGGACAATACTTTGAATCATGAATGTATAACCAGTTTTTTTACAATAAAGCTTTGAATTTTCAAAAAAAACGGCGGGAGCAAAATTGTATACCTTATAAAAAAGTGATTTGGTGTTTGGGTCTAAGTAAAAAGAGTTTTTCAAATAATTTCGATATGATAGAAAATCCGAAAGTAATTTTTATTACTTTCGAAAGTTTTAATTTGCAAGTTTTATGATACATTTTTACTTTCAGATACAGCTTTCTTATATATATTTTTTTAATTTTAAGTAGGATACGTACTTTTGCGCCACCCAGTAATATAAGAACTCGTATTGACGTTACGTAATAAGGCATTTCCATTTAGAAGTTGTTATAAAATTTTCGTTTGAAATAAAGCGGTGCGTCTTCTTGGAGCGTTTATAAAAGCGTCGATTTTTGAAGTTGCAAACAAAGCGCATAGTCGCCGAGCATCTAGCCGTGGAAAACACATCGTCAGATTGCCAGAACGTTATTTTCCAATTTTGCTGAGTGTCTCGTTCGAGATTTCAAGTTAAAAATGCTTTTTGAGTCCGATGAATTCGTTATAGAGCGAATCAGACGTTACAGTATACTAAGCTTTTGACTTAATTTACTCTAAAATTGCCATTTCTAGAGCGCTTAAAGAAAATATTAGAATTTATTGGTATGGTAGCATTTTCATCGTTAAATTAGCCTTTTTCCTCGGAAAGTATGAAAAAATATCTGCTAGAGGCAGTACGCATAAAAACATTTTCAATCTGCTATCTAAAGTAATGTTGAAAATACATTTTCAAAATTAACTCTGCTCAATTAAATTTTTCAAAAACTTTAATTTTGATCGGAAAATATCTTTAGGTCTACCCTTTTCTAAAAATTAGAACAATAGTAAGGTTAGGTAACTGGTAAACCTAAAAAGTTACTTTAAAAGCATATAAAACCTTTTTTATATTACGAAATACGTTAGAATTCGATATTAAAGCAAAAAATACTTACTCAACTCAATATTTGTCAATAACTTCACTCAAATGCCCGAGTAAATAACACACTTGAAATAGCTAACGTACCAAATACCCAAAAATAGCGGTGTTCGCGGTCAGTGTGCCCAATATAAAAAAAATATTGGCATTATGTTTGAGATAAATGTTAATCTATGGTTTAGTAAACATTTTTAGTTCATAACTTGGATTTTGCTTGAAAACCACAAGTGATTACGTTAACATGGACAGGGACTGTATGTCTTTAGGAAGAACTGCTGATTGAAACCTTCACACTAAATTGCAATTCCAAAACGTTTCAAATAAATATTCATTGGAATGGTGGTTTTATACATAACAACTATTTACATGTCAAAGGTGTACGTTATATATGTTCATGTAAATGTTCGTATCCTGAAACAAAGCCCAGTTGAAATTGTCGAAACATTGTTGTAAATTCAAATATTCGAATATATGGAAATGTCGTTGTTTCGATTAGTTTTGTACCACCTCGAAAAATAATTCATATTGTTGTTTTCAAATTTGATACAATGGTGAAACAAGAACAATAGGAAACATAAAATTTTAAACCCCCCACGCAAAATACGAGGTAAAGTCGATATAATCCCATCACACGAAACTTTATGAGGGGGGGGGGGGTTTCCAGCTGTATACACTTTATCTATGATTCCAAAATCAAAGTCCTAGATTGTTTCTTTGCTACTAGACTATAAAGGCATACTTTGTGAATAATATGGAGGTAATTTTGAAATAATTAAGTATCCCTGTATGTTACTGTGATGCTTTTAGTTGCTGAAATTGCTAAAAAACTTTGGAAATCTATGATTAGTAGTGAACAAATGATTAGTAATGATATTGCAAAGCTTTTCTGGTTGGTTTGACTTGTACAAACAGTGAAAAATTTGAACAGTACAAAAAATGATTTTAATTCAGTGCAAAATATTTTCTTTTAAGTGGGATAATCATCAAATTCAGCAACACTAGGCTGATTGAAACGTTCGAACATAAAAGAACTATATAATCCACTACATTTTAAATTTTCATTCTTGATATGAACATATGTGTCGTTTTAAGTTGATGTATTAATTCATTCGTACAAAAACGTATCAGAGATATAAAGTAAAGTAAAGTAAAGATTATAAAGTAAACGTATCAGAGATCAGCACGTTCTGGACGTCCAATAAGTGCGACTACTGAATATATATAACACTGGAGAACAGCAATTTTGTTGACTTGGATCTGTGACTTGTTATTGACAAATTTTTCATCTTTGAATTCAAAAATATTCACAGTTTTTCTCTATCACGTCAAGTTCTTAAGCTACAGCATACCCCTCATTTTACCTTAAAAGTGTACATACGAAAGGAAATAAGGTGAGATCTGACCAAATAGATTAGAATATTTTATTCATACAGAGGTTAACATATTATTAAAAGTTAAATTGTGTTTATACAAAAAATAAATAAAAGATATTATGGTAAAAATTTCTTCTTATAGCTTTTCCTGGAGTGTTTAGTTTGTGGACATTCTCGCTTGCTGCTCCAACAGTAGTCAGCCATCATACTGACATCCCATCTACCTCGATACCGCACTTCCATAAGCTTTAGATCTTGGTGGAATCGCTCGCCCTGTTCATCACTAATAGCACCAAGATTTTCTGGGAAGTTAGCAAGATGACTATGTAAGAAATGCAGTTTGATGCTCATGTTGCAACCAAGCTTTTTAAAGCTCTCCAAGAGTTGTTGAATAAGTTCGATGTAATTCGGGGCTCGTGTATTTCCAAGAAAATCTTTAACAATATTTTTAAAAGCCAACCAAGCATTCCTTTCAAGCTCGGTCATTGTTTCAGTGAAATTTTCATATTTAACGAGTTGCCGAATCTGTGGACCATCAAACACACCAGCCTTTATCTCTTCATATGACAGGCTAGGGAATGCCGAAATCATATACTTAAAGCAGTCTCCTTCAATTGACAAAGCCTTAACAAATTGCTTCATGAGACCTAGTTTTATATGCAAAGGCGGAAATACAATATTTTTTCTGTCGACAAGTGGCTGATTTAAAATGTTTGGGTCACCAGATCTTAGGTCAGATCTTGGCGGCCAGTTCGATTGCATCCAATGCTTCTCACGAGCTCTGCTGTTCCACATGCACAAAAAACAGGGATACTTAGTATACCCGCGTTGCTGGCCAAGAAGGAAAGAAAGGAAGGAATTTTAAGGTCAACACAGATGATCCATTGGTGAATGTTATATTGCAACAAGTCAATGACTTTCTTTATGTCGCCATATTCTTCACGCAAAGAAACTAAATGACCTATTGGGACTGAACCGCATAAATTTCCATTATCTAGGAGAACACACTTCAAGCTACGCTGTGGGCTATCTATAAACAATCGCCATCCAGTTGCGGTATAGTTAGAAATGGCCAATTCTTTCATTAAACCTTCTACGTTCTGGCAATATACAAATCCGTCATTATTTCTGAAGTACTGCCTAAATTCACTTCACTTGATGCTAATAATTGGATAGTCCCCGATGCTTTTTTGGATAGTCCCAAATCTCGTGCTAAATCGTTTAATTCATGTTGACTGAATCCTTTACGAACAGAATCATTGGAAACTTTGAATTCTTCGTCGGTGGAGTCACTTCGATCTTCACTTGATTCACATTCTTGTATTTCTAAAGAGGGTAATTCTTGAAAAACTGGCACTGGAATTTCAGCTGAATGAGGCACAGGGAACTATAGCTACCGGTAAACTAGGGTACTCAATTTTATGTTTGTTTTTTTTGTTGAATACTGATGTTTTCACTATGCAAAAGTAGCAAACCCTTAAGTGATCTTTGGGCTCTCGCCAAACTAATGGTATACCAAACGAAAGTTTATTACGTGTTCTCTTCGTCCACATTCGTAAACTCTCTACACACTGCTTGCACACTTTATGAGGGGCCCACGATGTATCTTGATCACCTATTTTCACTTTAAAATAAGCAAAATAGGCTTGCCAGACAAATGTACTAATATTAGTCTGTTGAATGGGGAGTGTAAAACTGCCACATATATAACAAAATGAATCAGGACTGTTTAAGCACTTACGACGAGAACTACCAGAGGCAGACATAACGAAAATCTGTAGTTGTGTATGTATACTTTGACTTTACTATATCAGAGCGACACAGACCCGCGTACTTTACCATCTCATGCGTAATTGACCGAACTAGTTTTGGATGACAACGTCACTCACGCCCCCACTCCTAGGTCGAAGAAGGTTGGCCGGAAGGAGAGCAATAGTGACTTCTGTGATTCGCCAAGCTTAGTCGGATGCGCAACAACTATAGAGAAAAAACTTGACTTGATAGAAAAAACTAAATAAAGTTTGGGAATTAGCATGTCAATTTACGTATAAAACAGCTTAAATATCGAACTCAACAGAAATTATTTTTCAAAATTGTTCCCCAGTGTAATTAATTCTATACATGAATGGTTATGGATGACAGACAATTGACTTTCAAGTGAAATTGCTAAGGCCATGGACATCTCAACTGAATGGGTATTTCATATTTTGAAAAAGGAATTGGTCTTGAGAAAGTCATGTGCAAGATGGGTGTCGCATTTGTTAAGTTCTGATCAAAAACGACTTCGAATATCACTTTCCAACCAACATTTGGATTTTTTTCGAAAGAATAAAATATATTTTAAATGTCGTTTTGTAACTAAACTAACCTTTTGTAACTAAAAATCGAGCAAAACGGTTATGGCATCAATTTTTTGGAATGCAAATGTCAATTTGTTAATTGATTATCTTCAAACCGGTAAAACAATGACAGGACAGTATTACTCAAAACTTTTGGATTAATTGGATTCAAAAATTCGTTAGAAAAGACCTGGTTTTGCGAAGAAAAAATTCATTTTTCATCAAGACAATGCACCCACTCATACATCGTTCTTGCAATGGCCGAATTGAAGGAGTTACACTACAAATTGTTGGAGCATCCACCATATTCACCAGATCTGGCTCCCCCTCTGACTTTCATCTGTTACCAGACCTGAAAAAATCGGTACGTGGCAAGCATTTTTCATCAAATGAAGAAGTTATAGCTGCCGTAGATGAAAATTTTGAAGGACTTCTAGAAAATTACTTCATAGATGGAATAAATGAACCTAGTACTTGGTCTGAATTTTAGCAGGTTGATGTATATGGTGGGATGTTAGATTCTCACCTCAACTCCTTTCTAAGTTTCTTTATTTGTTTTTTTTTCCTCAGCCTTCTTAGTATTAGAATCTTTCTTTTGCACATTATAATAATTTCTTCATACCTTCGTTAATATCGCTAACGTCACTATATTAATAACACTAATATCACTATAGGTCTAATCACGTGACTCTGTCTTCCTCTATATTTTCATTTCGTCAAGGTCCCTTTTAATATGCTGGTCCTCAATTCCAATTCTTCTTTATCTACTCGCAAATATGTAAGCACTAACCTTCTCAAATTTAAATTACTTTTTTCATGTTGATATTCTGTTTGTTGTTGCATGTTTCCCACTGTCATGTACTTTTTCTTTTCGTTTATTTAAAATCTAAAACTTTCTGTTTCTGCTTCTAGTTTTTTATGATTTTTCAGACACGGAGTACAATAAACAAAATCATTTCATTCCTTTCTGTATGTATTAATCTCGTATGCCCGTCAATCGAATCTACAATACAGATTTGTGAAAAACACATTTCGCCATTTTTTCCAATTAAAAAGTTCGGAATTTTGACGTTGGCCTGGAAAAAAAACAGAATTACGACCATCAGACTAATCTGATTAGTTTGGATTAGATGCTGATGCCAGGATTTTTCCCTTTTTTTATTCTGTTAAATCACTGAACAAACGGAAAAAAGCTTTTTATTGTGAATTTACGAGGACGAATTGAAAAGTTTGTTTGATGATCGATAGATGGTGTTAATTTTGGTAGTTATTTTGATTTGTGTCAACTGTCAAATTTTGACAGCTATTTAATTTGTATGTTGGTGCACAGATGGCGTTACTTCAAGCAGTTTTTGTGTCAACTGTCACGTGTTCTGACGTTCAAAATCTGCTACTTTACCAGAAACTGTTAAACAAAGTACACGTTATAGCTTTAAAAAATCATTTTCTAATTTAAAATTTAACTTTAGCACGTTGTCTCATTATTCTTGAAGAAAAGATAGCAGTGCCTTGAAATTCACTAAAATTGTTTACGTATGTGTTTGTCTCAAAATTATATAGCAAACTATTTTTGAAAAAAATACTTAAAACTCTTTTTATACCATCCTTTTTATTTCGATGTTGTAAATAAATTTGAGGCTGTCAGTAGGAATGTTTTTTTGGCGTATCAAGATTCCTTTTGTCTTTCTTTTTAAGTTACTTTCCCTTCGTGTTTTTTTTTTTTTGGGAAGCGGGCACGTCAAAATCGTTTGTGTATATTTATCGCTCATGGATTTTCACAATTCTTTAAATACAATAAATTTGGCTTTGAGTAAAACCTTTCACTCTATCCATTTTGGGCTCTAATACTGGGAAAAAAAAATGTATACCATTAATGGATCATATACGGGATGGGCAATAAGTAACTGAACTAAAAATTGAGATGAGGTGTTAAATATCTCTAATTAGGTTTAAGTTTTTAAAATAGCGAGGGATATCATCACAATCTCTTGCTTGCTCATCTTTGTAGCCGTGGTACCCAAGGGACTGTTACAGTGATACGATGGTTATAGGCGGCTCAAGGTGATGTTTGAATACTATTTGTAAGGGTCCTCTCGCACCTGAGTCTCTCTAGTAATTAGGCTGGACATGGCCGGATGACAAATTTTCTACTTTTCGGTAGACTTTTCGAAAATATTAAAGTATAAGCATATTAATTGGTTCTATCAAAGACTGATATTTTAAAGGAAGTTAATAGATTGTTTTTTGCGACTGTAGGTCTAAAAATATTATCTTTTACCGTTACAAATGTTTCATAGGTGTTGAAGAATGCATGTTAAATATGCAGGTAAACAATAGTACTAAAATTGGATTCCAATTCGCTTATTGTATTTATAATTTATTTTTAGACAGGGCGAATTATCAAAATGATGATCCATTTACTGGAAATATGTTTCTAAAATGAAGTCGACGAGTGTAAAGGTCAATAATAATATTTCAGTGTCGGTGAAAAGTGGGGTAAAAATTGAGTTATCTAAAAACAAGCGGTAATGGAATTTTTTATGTGAGTGGGTTAGATTTGTTAACTTGTTTCGATTTATTTCCAAAAATGTTACTGTACTATAAGCCGAATAATGAGGACTGTCCCAAAAATACAAACCAATATCCTGTATAGTATAGTAAAATACTGGGAATGATTTTTCACGAGAGTTTTAAGGGATTTTAGTTTTGTCGCTTGGTATAATTTCCCGTAAATTCTTTCTTTATGGACTTTTCAAAGTAACGAATAGCAGTCAGGCAACAATAGTAAAGGTAATAAAACTTGATGATGAACATTTTTAATATATTTTATTTAAGGTATTTCTATCTTCTGAGCCACAAGATTTATTTAATGGAACCTTGAAGAGAGAAACTTGAAGAGATTTACCACTAAATACCAACTTCGAACTGCTCGACGCACGTTTCGCTAACCATGTTAGCACCATCGGGAGATGATTTAATCTAATTCTTAAACTAAACTATGTTCTATTTATATGAAAACCATACCTAACGAACCGTGTGAAAAACATGAACCGTGAAGTGTACTAAGCCGTACATTAATAATTGAAAAAGTTGACTGAAAGGAATCGGTCCTTTATCTCGGTTCAAGATTTTCTTACATTTTTCTATTTGAATGCTTTCATAAACATCCAAAGCCATATTATTATTAACACTTTTAATTAGTCTTAAATTACTAATATCTATACTGTGGTCATGTTAGATTGCATGTTGGGCAACACAAAATTTTTCATTTCTCCCATAACTAATGTGGGCAATATGTTCTTTATATCTCGTCAATATGGATCTTTTTATTTGCCCAATATACCTTCGATCACAGTCTTGACAGCTAATTTCGTAAATACCCGACTTTTCATGTTGCTCTACTTTATCCTTTGGATTACCCAGAACTTCTCTTAATTTATTATATGGTTTGTACACAACTTTAATGTCCACTTTTTCCAAAATTTTGTCTAGTCCCCTTGTTAATTGGGCATCAAATGGTATTACCATGAATTTCTTTGTATTCTGATCCTTTTGAAAAGTCGAAGATTCTTTCAATAATTTTTTGAACTTATGTTTTCTAATTAGTTTATCTACAATTTTCTTATTATAACCCTTCACTTCACTTCAGATACCTCCCTAATTAATTTTAATTCTTTGTTATAATTATCTTTATTTAAAGGAAAATTAATTAATCTATTTACCATAAAATTTAAACTAGCCATCTTGTTTTGGAAGCTGTGGTTTGAATTATTAGGAATGTATGGGGGTTTTTCTGAAAATATCAAAATCTAACCTATTTTTATTATTTCTACTAACACACCCATAAATGGTAAACTATCGTTGTTTTCGAGTTCATGCGTGAATATTATATTTGGGATTTACTATTTAGGTTCTTAATAAAATCATCTATATTTTCATTTTTCGAATCGAAAATGACAAAAATGTTATCCACATATCTTAACCATACCTTCGGAAAGTAACTAAATTCATCTTTTGCCTCGGTTTCAAATTTACTCATAAATAAGTTGGCTAAGAACGGTTACAGAGGATTGCCCATTGCCGTTCCTTCTTGTTGTTCATAAAACCTGTTATTAAGCTGACAACAATTTTGCCTCATACATAATCTTATTAAGGAGCTCTACTCAGAAACACTCTTGTTATTAAAACCGTTTAACTCCAGTAATAACTCCCTCATGTATTTCAAGGTATGTGGAATCGGGACACTCGGAAACAACGATGAAACGTCAAAGGAAACCAAAACCTCACCTTCCTGTAAGATGTGTATTTTTGACTTTTTCTATGAATTTGGTTGAATTTATCACAGAACAGGAAGGTAGTTGGTTTGGTAGATTTTCTAATTCCTTTGTTAACCACTTTGCCAAGATGTATGTTAGAGAATCAATGGCTGATACAATTGGTCTCATTGATTTTCCTGGTTTATGAATTTTTGGTAGAGCATACAATCTTGCACTTTTGGATTAGAAACATGTAATTTGCTTTTCAGAGAAGGAGAAATAAGGCTGTTACAAGATTTCAATATATCTCTAACTTCGTTAATCATTTTTGACAATGGATTCCTAGGTAATCGTTTATAAGGACCGTCTTGAATTAATTTTTCAACGCGTTCAAAGTAATCAGGTTTGTCCATTACTACGAGGGTCGATCCAAAAGTAAGTTTCCCTTCATTTTTTCAAATAGACAACTATGTTTATTTTCATTAAAATTTACATCGTCGGAAAGATGAAACTTTCCTCTATTTTTCGACATAATCGCCATTTCGATCAACACATTTTTGTAGACGGTGCTCCAACTTTTGTATGCCCATGTCGTACACCTCCGCCGCCAAACCCTTAAGAAAGCGCTGCACCTCTTGTTTCACTTCCTCGTCGTTCCGGAAGCGTTTGCCACTCAGGTGTTCTTTTAACTTGGGGAACAAGTGATAGTCGCTGGGCGCGAGGTCCGGACTGTAAGGTGGGTGGGGCATGACAGTCCATCCAAACTGCTCCAAAAGTTCCTGGGTTTTGCGGGAAGTGTGAGGTCGGGCGTTATCGTGAAGCAGCGTTACACCTGTTGTCAGGCGTCCTCTCCTGCGGTTCTGGATAGCACGCCTGAGTTTAGTGAGTGTCTCACAATACCTGTCCGAGTTTATTGTTGTCCCGGGTGTCAGGAACTCGATCAGCAGTATCCCCTTGCGATCCCAAAAGACAGTGGCCATGATTTTGCCAGCAGAAGGAGTTTGCTTGAACTTCTTTGTGACTGGTGACCCTGAGTGACGCCACTGTTTAGACTTTTCTTTGGTTTCGGGGGTGAAATGAAAAACCCACGTTTCGTCACCGGTCACGATGGAGTCCAAAAATTCTTCCTTATCGTCTTGACACTTTTGAAGAAACTGTCGAGCACAATCGAGGCGTTTCTCCTTGTGTTCTGCTGTCAGCATGCGCGGTACCCATCGAGCGCAACACTTGTGATACCCCAACTTTTCAGTCAAAATTCTTTCCACTGTACCGTAAGAACTCCCAGGAATCCTATCAACGAGTTCACGGATGGTGATTCTCCGGTTTTGAAGCATTTCGCGTTCGATCTTCTCGACAATCGACTCCGAAACTGCAGGTCTTCCACTCCGCTCTTCGTCGTGAACCTCCTTCCGTCCGTCACTAAATTCCCTGCACCAATGTCGGACCATTTGAACGGACATACACTTGTCGCCGTAAACTTGTGTCAACTTTCGATGAATTTCCACAGGTGGAATTCCTGTCGCATGCAAAAACCGAATAACCGATCGAATTTCGCACCTGGCGGGATCAACAATAAGAGGCTCCATCGCGAACGGCTGCTGAGCCAAGACTGAGCGGCGTAGCGCAGCGCTCGCGGGCGGAAAAGGGAGTGGGGGATCTGCCGTGCACAGCGGTGTTGTCGAATTTCGCCTAGCAGCTTCCAACGCTGCTGCAGCTCTTTGGGAAACTTACTTTTGGATCAACCCTCGTACAACCTTATTTCCCTTAGCAGCTTTTAAATAAAAACAATCCTTCTCTCGCAGACGCTCGACAATCTTAGAAATATTTGACATTTTTTGATTTTTATTTGAAATATTTTTTACAATTTTGCTTTTACATGACTCTCTAACGAAAGCATTGGAAGACTCCGGTAAGTGTTTAATACCAGTTTCAATACCGGCTGCCATATCCTCCAAAAGCACTGCGGGATGCCGGCAAAGCAAAATTGAAGCCTTTATTTAAAAGATCTAGTTCTGGATTAGGTTTGAAATTGAAAATTGCACCAACATTCATCTTCTACATTACTTAATTTAAATGTTAATTTCTTATAAAGATTGTAGGCCTGAATTTCAAGCATACTCCTTTTACTGTACAAATGTTTGATTTGTAAGTCAAACCGCTAATTTTGCAAAACAGAAATAGCTTGACTTGTTGAACCTTGTTGTGTTGCCCAACATGCAATCGAACATGACCACAGTATAGATATTAGTAATTTAAGAGTAATTAAAAGTGTTAATAATAATAGGGCTTTGCACTTCACGGTTCATGATTTTTACACGCTTCGTTAGGTATGGTTTTCATATAAATAGAACATAGTTTAGTTTTAGAATTAGATTAAATCATCTCCTGATGATGCTAACATGATTAGCGAAACGTGCGTCGAGCAGTTCAAAAAAGCGTTTTGGTGGTTAGTGGTAAATCTCTTCAAGTTTAGTATTTCACACCAAAGGTTCCAACAGAAGAATTGATCATTGTTAGTCTGTTGAATATTCTTGGTTTATATTTAGTCTGCTTCCAGTGTTTTCAATATTATATAGAAAAACAATGCCGATATACTTTCAATAAATCCTAACTAACTAATTCTTAATATAAAGGAAACATAAAAAATTTACAATAACCCCATCATTAATTTTCTGGGATGTAATAATTATTTAAAAAGGATTAGAGTATTTAAGTGATCCTGAAGACAATATTATCCAACGAACTGTCAGTTTTACTCATTTTAAAAATATCGTTAAAGAAAAAAAAACACCTCCTACACACCCACAACTTTTTCACTTTATTTGTTTTCCGTTATTTTCCAATCTCCATCAAGTTGGAGTGTTGTTTTGTTTGTTTACTCCTGCTGATTGATCCATAATTCATCGAAAAGTCAATTTATTTTATCAAGCATCACAAGACTTTTATAATTAGTTGGGAATATTTTTTTGCAGGTCTCACTCCTTTATAGTTTATCGAGAACGATCTTCAACTTTTCGAAAACGGGAAAAATATTCTCCTGGAAATTTATCGGAATAAATATTCGGAAAAAATTGCAGAAAATCCGACTAAACAAATCTATTGTACCATATTTTCCTTGACAAGATCTTCCAGGCAGGAGTTGGTTTTTTTAAAATTCTGAATGAATTGTTTTCTTAATTTTTTTTTCTTAGTTTATGTGAGAGTCGAATACTTTGCCATTTACAAAGATAATTCGCCGGTCGTGTTGGTGCGGACGGTAAGAGCAGCGACCTATCGCTGCTGTGCCGAAACAGCACTGGAGCGGTAGTTGGTTCGATTCCAGCGCTCGGATGGTTGTTTTTCTTTCTTTCTTCTATTTGTTTACTTCCTAAATGTTTGTAATTGTTTCTAGGCAAGAGTGTCAAAACAGACTACAAATTACCCCTCAGTCACGCCAGTTAAAGGCTGGGTAAGGCCGGATGCCTTCTGAGAAGTGTTCTACGTTGGTCACTCGCCGGTAGGTTTCCTGATAGACTTATGGGTAGAGGCACATAACCAAGGGTTTATTACCCGAGGGGGGTTCTGGCCTGGGTTTGTCGGATGACAAATGCCGATGACCGTGGTTCGGAACCCACGTTAAGCTGTAGGTCCAGTCGCTAAATAGCCCAGTTGCTGATGCACCTCTAACCCTAACACTTTACCTTTTTTACTAACCTAGTTAATTTAATATTGTAACCGAATCCCTCTCATGTTCTATTGGCTTTCACGATACTGTTTTACATGATGAGAATAATTGCCTAAGTACCGAGTAATATTTTCTTTTATCACCTGAGATCTCATGTTCTCTGAGCCTCAATTAGCCCTTGGTATCATTTAACGTAGTAAAATATATTGTATTTTTTAAGGGTACATTTTTTGAAGCCCAAACGTTTGCCCAAGAAGTGACAATTTGACTTGAGGTATGGTTGGCCTCAAAAAACCAAAAGTTCTTTTGGCGTGCGATCCATTCTTTGACAGAAAGATGGTAAAAAGTAATAGCTAACGATGGCCAATACTTTGATTATTAACGTTATTTATTTTGTGGTAGAAATAAACGCTCAAGTTTTGCGAAAAATTCGACATTATTAACCGAAATACATATAATCATTTCAATCTCTGCGTTGCAAACTCATTAAACAGTTTCCGATCAATATCTCTAAAGAATACCAGGCAGGACCTGTTCGAAGATGTAACTGTAATCCGATAAGTTCTGTTCGATTTTCTTCACCCTATATACGATAAATTTAAGTAAAATTCAACTTGGAAGAGCGACTCAAGAGCTGACAAATTGTATATGACACAAATAAATTGAATAAGTAAAAGTTTTGCGTATTTTTAACCGACACACCCAGAATTTTCATGTATTTAGACACGTCGAAGGGCAGCAGGGAAAAAATCGATTCTTGAACTGTTTGTTCATCGTTTATCTGTTCTCATTAGCCCACTTCTACTCGAAGTTTATCACCAGGAAAACTCTTAATCAAACAACCACTCATTTGTTGTCTATCGGCTTTCCTTTACCAAGTGGAAAGCCTGACTAGAGACCATTTTATTTCTATTCGCGTATTTGTCTTTCTCAAGGTTATTTCATTAATCAGTATGTAAAGAACAAAATACAGTACCTAGACACGAGAAAGGTTCTGGAAATATTGTCCATAATATACTGGGTGGCGCATAAGTAGGTATCCTATTAAAAATGTAGAAAAATATAAGAAAACTAACTAAAAACTAAAAGATTTATAATCACATTTATAGATAAAGTACAGTTTCTGGAGTTTCTAATCAATTAGACTATAGACTAATCAATTAGACTAATTCAAATCATTGAGACTATAGTATGTACAGAGTTGAAAGGTTATTTTGAAACCAATAAATTGTTATTTTCTGCTCAATCAGGGTTTAGGACAAAACATTCTTGTGAGACGGCTATTCAGTATGTCTGCGCAACATGAAAGAGCGATGTAAAGGTCGGAAAAACTGTGCTTAGTGTATTTATAGATTTAAAGCGAGCATTCGAAACTATTGACCGGGATATACTGTGTAAAAAATTATTAAGTTATGGTGTAAGACTGAAAGCCTTAAAATGGATCAAGAGTTACTTAACAGACAGACATCATAGGACGAGGGTTGAGGGAAAAGTGTCGGCAAAGAGGGAAAGTGCGTGGGGAGTTCCTCAGGGTAGTGTTTTGGGCCCGTTGCTGTTTTTTATATATATCAACGATATTTCTACAATATTGGATAAATGTTTTATTAGTCTTTTTGCAGATGATACTCTCATATCTCTGTCTGGGTATAATTTGCCTGAGATGGTTGAAACATTGAATAGTGAACTGGCAATACTATTTAGATGGCTATGCAAAAATAAACTTAAATTAAACGAACTGAAAACAAGGTGCATGGTGATAGGGTCTAAAGCAAACTGCAAAAGATTTAATAAGTTAGGGTTAAAAATAAATATAAATAATTGTGATATTGAAATTGTAAATGAAATTAAATACTCAGGAGTACTGTTGGATCCTCAGTTAACATTTTGTAATCATGTCAGTTATCTATGTAGAAAGATTGGGAAAAAAATAGGGTTCTTTAGTCGTATATCGTCACATTTATCATCATGGTCCAAGAGGCTTGTATATAATACTATAGTTTTGCCCCATTTTACCTATTGTATGTCTGTGCTGATATCATGTAATAAGGAGAGTATTGGTAGACTTCAAATACAGCAGAACAAGGCTATGCGTGTACTATTGAACTGTAATAGGTATACACCGATAGAGGTAATGTTGCGGTCATTGAATTGGTTTTCAGTTGCGCGGGCCATTGAAGGGGCTAACATTCGATTGATATATAAAATAAAACCTAATTTGTTGCCCGATTATTTGAATACTTTTTTGGTACAAAGAGTAAATATGCATTCTTACGATGTCCGTTCTAAGAACAATTATGATGTACCAATTGTGAGAACTACTGCTCTCCAGAAGACATTGTTTTGGGAAGGTGTCTATCTCTTCAATGCTTTGCCCGCCCACATCGGGAGCGCTCCGAATGTGCATGTATTTAATAGACTGTTAAATTATTATTTGAAGCAATAGAGTGTTTTATCATTTGAACAGTGTTGGTTATTGCCTTTTGATTGTATTTTCTTTTGTTAAGATTTTTTAGAATTTTTCTTACTTTTATTTTTTTTTGTATATTGATTTTGTTTTGTTACTATTAGCTGCATATGCTAAATAAAGTGTGTATTTATTTATTTATTTATTTATTACTTTCGGGAAATAATGTCGGTTAAACGGTCGCAATTTATCATTGGGATTTTGAAAAAAATTGTAAATGTAAAAACTGTTTTTATTTTTTATTTATCCCAAAAAAGAAATTATGTGTGAGTATTTATTACCTGTTGAAGCTGCACAATCGTGACATTGATTGTCTTGAACTCTTCTTAGTTTTTCATCAGTAATTAAGGTAATTGTGCTAATACAATTTTTGCGGTTAAAATAAACATAACGTATAGCCTTGTCACCGTAACTTTCGCATAATACCCTCCAAATAATTTAAGTTTATTTAATAGAAATATTTTGTTTTTTAAAAAAGGAATATAAAAATGTTTTACTTCGTTATCTATCACTTTTATAGATAGATAAGTAAAAAATTGTTTTACTCCTTTTTAAAAAAATGAACTATCACAAAGTAACGGGCAAATTAATCAATAATTTTGTTTTTTATTTACATAATTATTTTTTAAAAATCTCACGTTAATCTTTTGCCACCTCGAACTTCAGCTGAATTGAACCGAATGTAATTTTTGAGAAAATATGTGACCATAAAAATATCTACACTAGGTATATTATCAGAATTGTTCTTTATGAATTGGACCAACATTTTTTTGCATTAAGCTTCAATAATTTTGACAGTATACACACATAAACATTTTTTAAAGGAGATTAAAACATCTCCTGTGATGCTAACACGGTTAGCGAAACGTGCGTCGAGCAGTTCAAAAAAGTGATTCGATGTTTAGTGGTAAATCTCTTTGAGTTTAGCGTTTCACACCGAAGGTTCCAATAGAAGAATTGAATTGAGTATACCAGTTGTGTTGAATTGAGTATACCAAAACTACACAGAACTTCTCTTAATTTATTATATGGTTTGTAATCCAAAGGATAAAGTAGAGCAACATGAAAAGTAGAGCAACATTGGGCAAACAAAAAGATCCATATTGACAAGATATAAAGAACATATTGCCCACATTAGATATGGGAGAAATGAAAAATCTTGTGTTGCCCAACATGCAATCGAACACGACCACAGTATAGATATTAGTAATTTAGGACTAATTAAAAGTGTTAATAATAATAGGGCTTTGGATGCATATGAAAGCATTCAAATAGAAAAATGTAAGAAAATCGTGAACCGAGATAAAGGACCGATTCCTTTCAGTGAACTTTTTCAATTATTAATGTAAGGCTTAGTACACTTCACGGTTCATGGTTTTTACACGCTTCGTTAGGTATGGTTTTCATATAAATAGAACATAGTTTAGTTTTAGAATTAGATTAAATCATCTTCTGATGATGCTAACATGGTTAGCGAAACGTGCGTCGAGCAGTTCAAAAAAAGCGTTTTGGTGTTTAGTGGTAGATCTCTTCAAGTTTAGTGTTTCACACCAAAGGTTCCAATAGAAGAATTGATCTAAGTTTTTTGCATGGATTATCGATATTATTTATGATAAAGTTACAAACCCAGTTAATGTTAGTTTTAAAACATCTCTCATCATCTTAGTTAGCGTTTCTTGACATATTCTCTCTATTTCTGGTGAAATATTGTATTTAAGTTAATTTATAGTTTGAGGCTTATTAATATACTCTCTCGCTTTAGGGTAATTTCAAAAAAATGAAGTCAGGGACGGTAAGATCCGGAGATTTTTAGGGCTATATCAGGCCTACATTTTTGGAGATTAATTGATTATGGAAATGTTCCTTCAAACATGCTGTTTTTGCCCTTGCAACGTCTTCTAATTGAAGCAAGTTTCAGTGAAGCCTTTTTTTAACCTTATACCCTTGTACGTTTTGTATGGACGATTTCTGTTCCTCCTTTCAAAAAAGAAATGTTCCAATTTTCAGGAAAGGAAGGTTCACTAAATATTTGTGGGAGAACTGCACAACACACTATGACTTTCATACTATGGAGAGGCCTTTCGTGAATCTGTTCCAGGTTCCATGGGCTCCAGTAACGTGAATTTTGTTTATTAACAAATTAATTTAGGTAAAAATGGGTCCATCAGACATCCTCAATTTCTGGACAAAATTTTCACGTACATTTGTAAGATTTAGAAACAACGGCTGGACATGGAATTGATTAACCTTTTGCACTAGCTGAATTTTCTATGGATGCATATGGAAATATTCTTTAAAAATATGCTGTAGGGACCAGCAATTTTTTTATTCTAAATTCCAAATTCAACAGAGCATCTTGCTGAACACTTTTTCTTACAGGTTGAAAGTTTTCAGTTGATTTTCCAATTCGAGGTCTGCCTGGACTTTTAGCGTCACTTGCAGACCGAGCCTCCAAACATTTATTATTCCATTTTCAAAAAAGTTGTGTTCATTCGACAAAACAATGTTTTAAAATTACAAATGAAAAGATATGTTAAACCAAAAATAAGATATTTTAGTTTAAATTGTGAAACATTCGTTTACCACCGTAACATTTCAAAAGCTGATCCGTACATGTATACCTGAACATTATCCTATTAAATATCGTTTGGTAAAAGCTTCATTGAGAAAACCTTTAACGTTGGCATTAAAAGGACTTTCTTCTGTATAATACAAAACTGCAAAACCGCTACTATCAGGGTATTTTATCATTACGCGAACAAAGACGTTGTACAACAAAAAACCTCAAAGGATTATTTTAAATAGACGCTGAAGAGAAAAGGAAAACTGCCATTATGAAGTCATATAGATTTAGAATCGTTTAAGTCCTTTGGTAAATTTGTTCCAAATTGGCACTGGATATTTGAGGCTTTTGACTGCTATTAATATCAATAAGCGATTTATTTGTATTGAGATTTACTAAGAAGCCTCTCTTTTCACGACACAATTTCGAGGGTCTCCCTTCTTCAATGTAGACGATGTATTATATGTCCCTATATCCATTCTTATTGGTACTGGTATTGTGTTTTCATTGATATATATTCAAAGGCTTGGTAATCATTCTCATTAGCTTTTCCATTTTTTTATGTGTATTTCAACGGGTTTTCCTCCTGTTCTAATGTTTGTTGTTTCATTTACGTTGTTCAATTTGTAGTGAGTAGATATCTGTAATAATTTTCCTATACCTCTGCTGATGTTTTTTTTTTAAAGGTGGACTTTTAACACACACACACTTGTCCATAAATTGTCATGCTTTATTGGACCATCGACCTCCCATGTTCATGTTTACCTCCTCGTATCTATCCTTCCATAGTTTTTTATTTTTCTCTGTCGCTATATTTCTAACACTTCGTTCTGCCTCATTGTATGTGTGGTTTCTGATGTTCCTAACATTTGTGATTCTTACATCACAATTAACTGTTTGCCGCCACCTGGAAAAGTCAGAAAGCAATGAGGGGGAAGTTGTTGGGTATGGGTAACACATAATCTCGGTAAACGGTATCAAGATCACATAGTCTGGCTCCTTTCGCCTTCTTTAGCCTTCTGTCTAAATCGATCTTTCAGGTCTAATAATTTCTCGCGAAAGTTTGTATCTTCAAATCCTATGCCAGGTCTTGCCCCGACAGACTTCCACCTTTTCTGTTCCTTACAAAACTTGTTGAATGGAAAAACCTTCAATTTTGAAGAGCAAGTCAGGCTGAAGCATTACGAAAGCTGCAGAAATGTTTTTATTGGCAAAAGAATTCTGACACTTGTCAGCATGTTTATTTTGGTTTCGTACACTTTTGTATTTAATAATAGAGATCTCTTTTTTTCGTCTCTTTACTTCTTTCTTAACGATATTCAATGCCTTATGGTTTTGGGAACAAATATTATATATATATATATATATATATATATATATATATATATATATATATATATATATATATATATATATATATATATATATATATATATATATATATATATACGTTATATTACTCCAAAGCATATGGTCGTACAATAATCTTAGCACTGAATACAAAAAATATAATTATTATCCAAAAAAAACCTTATTTTTGTCCCTAGCTGTATATTGTTTACTTCCATTATTATATTATGTGTTCCTTTCGTGGAAAATAAGAAAAGAAAATTAGTTTTTTTGTTATTCAAATGAACGAGGCGGTTTTAATTTATTTTTGATTGACCTTTGAATAAGCGTCAGTTTTTACAATAATTTTTTTTCTGGGTGCCTCACCAGAATATTAAGAAAAACGAAAATTATTCATTAGACCTTGAAAAAAAGAAAATACATCATGCACGGGGTGTTTATAAAAAGCTATTACAGCACCTAAATACAGGGTGCGACAGCGAATCGTAGTTTCTACTCTTTCTATGTTCCAGTTCCTTCATGACATTGCTGTCTAATACTTTTGTGTCTCACTTCGTCTGTTTTCATCGAGCATAATTCTTAGGATGTTTATTTCAATAATACACAGTAAAATCATTTCGTTCTTTTTGTTACTGATCTTGTGCCTGTTATATCAAATAGAGTAGATCGTATTGTTGTATATAAAAAGTTTTCCAATACGAGAGTCACAAGTTTGATACGTAATAGAGGCGACACTATTCGAAATAAAAATGTCACTAATAGACCTTACATATATCTTCGTCATTTACCTCCGTCATACTACTTCATACTGTTCATGTTGCAAGCACATAAACATATTAAAAAGGCCTCAGCTTCCGAAATAAGACTTGCATGACAAAGCTACTGCCGATTTATTTGTAGTACATCAAACTTCAAAGCATGCGCATTAAACAATTCTGGCTATTAACTCAAAACATTCCGGCGAGCCTTCTTGTTTCGTTTATACGTTACACAAAAAAGCTTTAACATTTATAGGGTAACAACCGCTTGGGAAATTCCAGTGCAAACATTGCTCTACATGAAAGAAATAAATTTATATATAAAAAAAACCTTCGTTTAATTCATCCCTATGTTCGAAGCTTTAATCCTTTATTTTCTGTTGATTAAATCTCTTTAGTTCACCCGGTCCAGAAAAACGATGTTGCCATCACCACAAATTATAAAATAATCAAGATATTTTGGGAGGTGACTCTAGGGATTAAAACAAAAGTTCCTGTAAACATGCTTCTTAAAGGGGAACTCTGTAGATGGTTTTTTCGCAATAATTTCGAAACAATATAAAAAATTATAGATATACAGGGTGTCTGGAAATAATGTTGACATATTTTGGGAGATGGCTCTAGGGATTAAAACATAAAAAAGTTCCTATAAACATACCCCAAAAATTGATTCTGAAAAGGGCTAGAGCTCCTTAAAGGGGGAACTGAAGATGGTTTTTTCGAAATATTTTCGAAAGGGTTTATGCTAAAGTCGTGAAATTCGGTATAATTCAATAAGTTGGAATGAAAAAACGTTTTTTGTCTTAATAATTGAATTAGTCAGAGGCGTCTTCTTGGTAAATACTCCCATAACTTTTTTGATTGTAATATTATTTAATTTTTTAAATCAAATTTATAAATCGCAAAGATTTTTAGGTATAAAAGGTTCTCTTATTTCATCTCGTTAGGATAGAACGTTTTCCAGAAAACTGACAAACCTTCATAGAAGATTATGCGAAAAGGGATCTTTCAAGCCTTCCAAACATAACTGTGGAAAAAGCCGCAGCACCACAACTGTATAAAATGAAGAACGAGTTTTAGAAAATGTAGCGGAAAACCCAGGAGTAAGTGTCAGAGGAATTGCTGTTCAAGAGGGCATTGTTCTTCGCATGAGCAAGGGCTTGCTCTTCATCCCATATCATTTGCAGAAAGTTCAAGCCGTAAAGTCTGATGACCTGTCACAAAGAATCCTGTTTTGCCAATGGTTAAGAGAGCATAGTCACATGCGGGCGGAAGAAAATTCCCATGAATTTTTCTAATCGGGACATCAGGAGAAGTTTCCTATCAATATCTGGGCAGGGATACTAGGGCCGTTTGTGCTTCCCAACCGTTTAAATGGGCAACAGTATTTGAACTTCTTGGAGAACCATTTAGTGGACCTAATGGAAGATGTACCGTATCAGTTCAGATATGACATGTTTTTTATGCACAATGGGGCTCCGCCTCATTTATCTGTAAATGTAAGAGCACATTTCGATCGGTTATATCCAGAACAATGGATAGGACATGATGGACCAGTGCATTGATGGACCAGTGCACCAGTATTTTCGTCAGGGTAAGATCTTCTATGAAGAAAAGAATTTGAAGGTGCATTGAGATGAATGGAGGTCTTTTCCAACATCTGTTGCGAATAAGTATTAAATCGTTAATAGTAATTAGTCTTGTTATTCTTGGCTACTAAATAAATATGTTCCTACAAGGGTACCTCTTAATTATTAAGATGCATTTCGATTCACAGAAATTCAGTTTTCTGGATAACGATCTATCCTAACGAGATGAAACAAGAGAACTTTTTTTACCTAAAAAGCTTTGCGATTCAATAATTTGATTTAAAAAAGTTATGGCGGTATTTACCAAGGAGACGCCCCTGACTGTTATCACAAAAAACGTTTTTCCATTCCAACTTATTTAAGTATACCGAATTTCACGACTAGCGTAAACCCGCTAGCGTACTAGCGTAAACCCTTTCGAAAATATGGCGAAAAAACCATCTTCAGAGTTCCCCCTTTAAGGAGCTCTAGCTCCTTTGAGAACTTTTTTTATGTTTTAATCCCCAGAGTCATCTCCCAAAATATGTCAACGTTATTTCCTGACACCCTGTATATTTATAATTTTGTATTTTGTTTTAATTAAAACTGGGCTCCACGTGAGTCGGAAATTTTAATAAAATTCTGATACTCAGGCATTCATTTTTCCTTTTCCAAATAAATCCTCAACGCTCATATTTATACTAAGGAAATATCTCTACCAACCAGAATACATTTTATATATCGCCACTTATTAGTTATACTTATATTTCGTGAGATTTCTCATTGAGATCCTTTTTAGATCAATTTTCTCGATACACTCATTCAACTTATTAATAATCAAAGTCCCCCACGGGGCCTGGAATATTACTTCAGGTACGGGGAGTGACGACCCCGGGGCTCGAGTCTATCCTTAAGCCGTTATGCCTGCCCTGGTAAGGGTTGCGTGTCATCTGACGGTCTTAGGTATCGTGATCGTGAAGAGTACCTCTGGAGTACTTCTCGCCCATCCAGTGTATTTAAGTAAAGTGCATCGGTGTAAGGTGCACCGCCCCTGTGATCTTGCTTTCATTTCTACTTGTAGGAACCCCATGGCCTTTTTATTAAACAATTCCCCCTCCCCCATTCCTGAATCGCAAAGAATTAGGATCAAATGCCCTTCTCCAGTCCATAAGTTAGATTTTGATAGATTACACTGGGGAACAGCAATTTTGTTGACTTGGATCTGTGACTTGTTTTTGACTAATTTTTTCACCTCTGAATTCAAAAATATTCACAGTGTTTCTCTATCACGTCAAGTTCTTAAGCTACAGCATAAGCATAATAACCCTCATTTTACCTTAAAAGTGTACATACGAAAGGAAATGATGAAGGAAGTTGAGATCTGACCAAATAGTTTAGAATATTTTATTCATACAGAGGTTAATATATTATTAAAAGTTAAATTGTGTTTATACAAAAAAATAAATAAAAGATATTATGGTAAAAATTTCTTCTTGTAGCTTTTCCTAGAGTGTTCAGTTTGTGGACATTCTCGGTTGATGCTCCAACAGTAGTCAGCTACCTTGATATCGCGCTTTCATAACCTTTAGATCTTGATGGAATCGGTCGCCCTGTTCATCACTAACAGCACCAAGATTTTCTGGGAAGTTAGCAAGATGACTATGTAAGAAATGCAGTTTGATGCTCATGTTGCAACCAAGCTTTTTAAAGCTCTCCAAGAGTTGTTGAACAATTTCGATGTAATTCGGGGCTCGTGTATTTCCAAGAAAGTCTTTAACAATATTTTTAAAAGCCAACCAAGCATTCCTTTCAAGTTCGGTCATTGTTCCAGTGAAATTTTCATCTTTAACGAGTTGCCGAATCTGTGGACCATCAAACACACCAGCCTTTATCTTTTCATATGACAGGCTAGGGAATGCCGAAATGATATACTTAAAGCAGTCTCCTTCAATTGACAAAGCCTTAACAAAGTGCTTCATGAGACCTAGTTTTATATGCAAAGGCGGAAATACAATATTTTTTTCTGTCGACAAGAGGCTGATTTAAAATGTTTGGATAACCAGGTCTTAGGTCAGATCTTGGCGGCCAGTTCGATTGCACCCAATACTTCTCACGAGCTCTGCTCTCCCACATGCACAAAAAACCGGGATACTTGGTATACCCCCGTTGCTGACCAAGAAGGAAACAGACCATTTTAAGGTCAACACAGATGGTGCATTGGTGCATGTTATATTGCAACAAGTCAATGACTTTCTTTATGTCGCCATATTCTTCATGCAAAGAAACTGAATGACCTATTGGGACTGAACCGTATAAATTTCCATTATGTAGGAGAACACACTTCAAGCTACGCTTTGAGCTATCTATAAACAATCACCATTCAGTTGAGTTATAGTTAGAAATGGCGAATTCTTTCATTAAACCTTCTACGTTCTGACAATAAGTACTGCCTAAATTCACCTTCTCTGGATCGATAGTAAGTGACTTTAGCTCCTTTGTCAAGTAAATGTTTTTCGTGCAGTCTTGATGCTAATAATTCCGATGCTTTTCTGGATAGTCCCAAATCTCGTGCTAAATCGTTTAATTCATGTTGATTGAATCCTTTACGAACAGAATCATTCCAAATTTTGAATTCTTCGTCGGTGGACTCACTTCGATCTTCACTTGATTCACATACTTGTATTTCTAAAGAAGGTAATTTTTGAAAAACTGGCACTGGAATTTCAGCTGAATGAGGCACAGGGCGTATAGCTGACGGTAAACTAGGGTACTCATCTTTATGTTTATTTTTCTTGTTGAATCCTGATGTTTTCACTATGCAAAAGTAGCAATCACTTAAGTGATCTTCGGGCTCTCGCCAAACCATTGGTATACCAAACGAAAGTTCGAACTCAACAGAAATTATTTTTCAAATTGTTCTCCAGTGTTATTTATTATTAGTCGGGCAGACGGTTCATTTCGAATAACCCCCCCTTCATTTTATACTCCTCAGAGAGGACTTTTTCTTCCTATGGTATTTCTTCTGTCTACTCTTCCCTGTATGGCAAGCTGAAGTAGATGAGATGTTTTGCGTATTTTGATGAATCTCAACAGGCTTCTCTATAAAGGTTTCTCTTCCTGGAAAACTTTAGATTTTGTTGGACCAAGTCAAATCAGGCTGATAGGGACCGGTCGAACTTCACGATACTTTTTTCTGTGTCTAACGTTAGAGATTATTATTGTGTTTATGTTAATAGGCGTGGCTTTAAATCATGCAGTAACTTTTCAACTGCATAGTCTGGGAACGTTTGTCTGGATTGATTCATAAACACAATTTGAATGTAAATGATCGTGTTTTGATAATGAACGAAAACTGTCCTCGCAATAAAATGGTAATGGAACGGGCTGGTAAGATACAGGCGAGTTTTTCCGGAGCGGTGCCCAGAAAGGGCGGCTTGCATAATTTATGACCCATTTCCATAGGAATTGGCACTACGTCAATTTAAATTGTTCCAGAAGCGGCTGCTGTAAATTATTTACGATCTCCTCTTTCTCACCGTTAATTCCAATCTGGCAGGCGACAAATCCCACAATCATTATTCACCAAAACAAATCATTAACAATGTTAAGTTAATTCATTAATCTTCGATTATTTCCCTGTATTCAGCTTAAAAGCATCTTCCCGTATCCACCAAATCACCCTGATTTATGTGCGTTATATTTGGATCTATAAAGCTTCTAATAAATCTTTAAAAGTAATGGTGTCAGATACCAGGGTTATTCTAAAATTCTGAATTATACTTGTAACTGAAACCAAGCAATTTTTTTTACGCCAAAGCTTAATCGAAAATATTGTGTAATACTATGATCAAAAAGTAAGGTGACTTGGTAAGATGGTGGTAAGATGTCGATACAATATTTTGTTGTTTTTTTTAAGTTGGTATGACTGCCCTTTTAATGTGAAGTTTAACATATTTGCGCTTGTTAGGTTTGAAATTACAGCGTCTTTATAATTACGAGGGACGTTCAATAAGTCCTTAGAATATCCAAGAGATGGCGCTCGTAGCTTCGGAAATGGTTTGTTTTTAGTAAGTATCATTATTCACCAGATAGCTGTTAAACTCTTAGTTATATTCATCAGATGGTTTCATTTTTATTGTCGATTGAAACAAGAAACTTTTGTTTATTTAGAAAAATGGATAAAAGTTACTTTCGAGTGTTGATTGTACACTTATATTTAAAAGGCTTAACACCAAAAAAAGAGCAAAGCTGAGTTGGATGAAGTTCGTGTCACGTCTGCTCCTATGTTTGCAACTATTTATAATTGGGTAAATGAGTCCACAAAAGATGAACATCCTTCGGAACGTCCAGTGAAAGCGACTACTCCCAGAATGACAAAATCCTCGACATGGTTTTAAGTGATCGACGAATCAAAGGACGCGAAATAGTTGATGCCACAGGCTTATTGCAAGGTACGGTGTTTTCAATTTTGCACGAAAAATTGGGTATGGAAAAAATGTTGGCGAGATGGGTGCCAGATTTGCTCTCAGTGGAGAATAAACGTAATCGTGTAGTCGACTCTGAGGCTGTTTTGACGTTTTTTTGTCGCAATTCACATAACTGTGAACGAAATATGGATACACTACTACACTCCAGAGACAAAGGAAGAATCAAAACAGTGGGTTTTTGAAGGCGAGTGAGATCCGAAGAAGGCGAAGATGGTGAATTCGACCAGCAAGTTTATGGGCACGGTTTTTTTAGGATGCACGCGGAATCATCTACATCGATTAATTGGGAAAAGGAAAAACAATAACCCGAGTGTATTAGGCGTTATTAGTTAACCGAGTTATTAGGCGATTTAGCGAAGAAATCAAGAAAAATCGTCCTCATTTGAAAAAGGAAAAGATCCTCTTCCATCAAGACAATGCACGAGTACATACCTGTACAGTTTCAATAGTTAAAATCATGGAATCCAAGTTCGAATTATTACAACATTCACCGTATTCACAAGATTTGGCTCCCAGTGACTTTATTTTATTTCCGAACTTAAAAAAATGGCTGAGCGAACAACGGCTCACATCGAACGAGGACGTCATCGCCCAAACAGATGCTTATATTGAGGACCTTTCGAAATCTTACTTTTTAGACGACTTAAAACAGTTGGAGAAACGGTTGGAAAAATGTATAGAGCTAAAAGGAGATTATGTTTAAAAATAAAAAAAAACCACTTAAAATAATATGGTTTTCTCTCTTTTTTTAAGGACATATTGAACGATCTTTTTATTAAAAAATTTTGTAGAGAATTTTTTTAAATGGACAAATTTATCGATCAAAGAATTTGCATTAAAGTTTGTCTAACAAACGAAATTTCTTGCGCTGATATATTATTAATAATATTGTTAACAAAGCGTTAAATCGATCAAACTATGTCAAAACAAAAAAATTGCAAGTGGCACAAGGAATCCAGTAATGTTAGAAAAGCAATCGTAAATAAAGCTCGTTCAGGAAGACCTTTCACATCAATCGATGAACAACATTACCAAAATCAGAGATATTGTACTGAGTATTCGCTGACTAAGTAGACATTGTAGATATTACGGGAATATAATTTAGTTAAATTGAACCAATTTAAGCTTGCCTCGTCTGTACCATAGTCTCGTCTTGATCTAAAAACATCGTCGTGTTAAAGGTACTGAAGACATGTTTTCTTTGGATGATCACATTCTGATATGCATAATTACTGGTGGCGAAACCTGAATATATACTTTTGACTCAGAAACAGCTCAGACGAAGACGCTTTCATCGGCAGGATAGATCATAACCACGGTTTTCTGGTATTCACAAGGCATTATCTTCATAGACTATTTAGAAAAGAGAATGACGATTACAGGAGCCTGTTATGCTGCATTATTCTTTAGATGTTGCAACTGTGGAAATGATTGCCACATCCATCCTATACTCTGGACTTGGCTCCATATATATATATATATATATATATATATATATATATATATATATATATATATATATATATATATATATATATATATATATATATATATGTTGCATTTTTTTGTTTTGCAGTATATAAAATTGAATCTGTATCAGTCACAAATCCTCATTCTCCACGCATGTGATGGATAATTTTAAGAATCCTCCAACAAATAGATGCCGTTCTGTCTTAAATCTCATACTAAACTTTTTTTTGTCTAGTTTTGCAATCCGAATACACGCCATACTTTTCATTCTGAGAAATCTTTATTAATGATGCTTAAAAGAGCGAGAAATATCCTAGATGTTAGCTGGGAAAGGCGGAAACTCGATGATAACTTCAGGGTAAGTGTGCGAAACTTAGTAAATCAGAATATTCGTATTCAAACCAGGTAAAACGTCAACTATTTCGTTCTAGATTCTTCCGCCTATTACGAGCTCGTAAAGTAGGACATTATCTTATACACCCGTGGTGAAATTAAAACGTACAACTAATTTCGTGATAAAAAATCCATGGTTCGGCAAAAATTATTGTTAATTACTTTAAAATAAAATAAGTTAAAAATATTAATGTCAATAGTCAATATTATTTTACCCAGATAATGATTTAAAGTGATCAGATATAATTATCACCTGATGATGCTAACATGGTTAGCGAAACGCGTGTCGAGAAATGAAATAAAGTGATTTGCTGATTGATTGGCTTGAGCCACATATGCTCAATTTGAGTAAAAATACAATAATAAGAGGGAAGGCGTAAAACCGTATGTCCATTATCGGCAGCAATGGTATCACCTACATATTCCTTTTAAATATCAAATGTCTTTAATATTAAGTATTTATTGTTTTTAACATATAGTTTTGAATTTCCAATTTAGTGTTATTTGCATTAGGAACTTTATTTTTTTGGGGGTTATGATGACTAGCATTGTCCATTACAATTACGCTTTCCTTACGCACAATGCGATATAGGCACAGTTAATTGGCTTCGTCACAATATCTTTAACTGTAGACAATGGAGTGATTGTTAATGAAGACGTTTCTGCTGCAGCTGCATTTACATTAAACTCCCTATTCAATAAAGAAATGTACACATTTTTAACAATTTGCTTAACATCGGGCGATAAATGTTTTCTTTTAAAATTAGCACTATCGCAGACACAATGATCATTAGCTTGCCAAGAACGCCACATTTTTAGCACCTTTGGAATAACAAAAAATGCTGCACAAAACTGCACTGTTTAAGAAAAGAATGTGAACTAAACTAAAATATTTCGAAACTACTAAACCAGGTATAAAATTAATTTTATCTTTGTACCTGTCATTTAATTACGTCTGGCCCTGTTTACGTTTCTTGCAACTTTGCCGGGTTTCGTTACGGCAGGAGTTGTTAAGAGTTTATTACAGCCAATTAATCAACTATATATCTTGAAACGCAGTATACCTAAAAAACATATTTACAAAAGACAGGTCATTTTAGTGGGACTCTACCATTCAGGTAGTCGGGAATGTTGTAGATGAGCGCGAGTGAGTATGGGTAGATCGAAGTGTGAGAGAGAGAGCAAGTCAAAATTGTCTACCAGCTATCCTACTATTCTAAGAACAGAATTGTTATTTGACAAAACATATTTATGTTTTGATACCACCGTACTATAATAGGTAAAACAAATTGTAAATTTTTAAAACAAGTGTTTTTATCTACCTTAAAACTTTGTTCATACGATGAAAATTTGATTGTCATTTCCTCTATGTCTAATAATACTTTTCTTGGAAGTATTAAGGATTTATTCTTGAGCTATTAAAAATATTACCACGCTTTTAGTGAGGATTTTCACGGTATTGATTAACCGTCAAAGGCAAAACCGTCTGAATTTAACAGTTACGTTAACAATAGAACCGAAACGTACTTTGAATTTTCAGGATATATATATACTCTCTTTCATATCGGAAAAATAACAATTTTTATTTATCGAAAAATATTCATGATAGCTTGAAGGAACACTCACAAAAGTTAAAGAAGTTTTATTGTATCTATTGTCTTCTGTGTGTTTTTGTGAAACGTCCTTCTTATTTTCATAAACTTATATTTAGTTCTATTCTCTAAGTAGAATGTTTGAGTTGTAAGCTCTAAAATCCCTAGTTTTTAGTTTTTTGTGTTTATTTGACAATAAAAATTTACAATAGAATTCAGTTAAAGGTTTTTCCAGTAGAGTAGTTACTGAACTCGTGTAAATATTGTTTTTTGATGTTAGTTTTTTTAAATGTTAGTAAAGCAGGATTTAGAAGTGCATTCACCGAATATACCATGCCGCTGTGCTTGGCTCTTATCGACTAAGAAATGACATTTGACTCAATTTCATGCTACAACGACAATACACCTTGATAATCTTGAAGTTGGAATTAATGTAGAACGGGGTGTACGGCAGGGTGAAGCAATATCGTCTATTCTTTTCTCAGCTTGCCTTGAAGAAGCGTTCTGTAATCTGAATTGGAAACAAGATGGTATAAAGATTAATGGTGCATACTTGCATAACCTCTGCATTAATAGGTAAAGTGAGGCACTCGTTTGAAGGGTGGGAGTGAGAGAAGATGTTTGATTGGAATGGTTTCGGATGGACAATTTTGAAATAAGCGGTTTTTCATGTATTTCGAACTCGAAGACCGTCGTATCTCTTGTTTAGGCAGCCTGGGCGTTTTTCGATCTCAATTGCTTCACACATTATACGGGGTTTGTAGGAATATATAGGTGCGATTATTTTGCGATTTGATTTTGGGACGGCGAGAGTATATGTCTGTTGGTTTGGCCGGTATATGATTGGGAGCAGCCAGAACAAGGAATCTTCTAGAAACCCTGTGACTCTTGTGGAATATTATCTTTTACTGACCTAAGGAAATTTGATATATTTTTGTCTGTTGTAAATATCGTTTCGACATTACGAGATCTGATCTTTGCTACGTAACAAGATGACAATGATGTAAGATATGAAGATATAAAAGTAGTGAAATAGAACAACCATACGTGCTCAATGCAGGACTCTGTATGAAGAATGTAGATTTATTTAAAATAATATTATATTACTCTCCCATGCGACGAAGAACTGTATAGGAAGAAAAAATGCGGAAAATAATTAAAATCAGCATCACTGTGACAATATCCCCAGTACCCTGCCCGAAGTAGAAAATATTTTAAGAAACTTTTAATAAATAGTCATTAGTCAGTCTCCAAAGTCAAATCTTACATTAAATATGTTTTCTTTTTCTAGTTATACGACTTAAACTTGCCATATCTTTCATTCTGAGAAATCTTTATTAATGCTGCCTAAAAGTGCGAAAAATATTCTACGTTAAGCTGTAAAAAGGGAACGACGATGACGGCTACAGCGTGAGTGTGCGAGAATAAGGGAATAAAAAGATTCGTATTCAAAATAGGTGAAACGTGAAGCACTTCGTTCTAAATTCCTCCGCCTATTATGAGCGAAATAGCACATTATCTTATATATGACGGTCTTAAACGTTTCAGGACTCACCAGCTTCGTCAAATGACAGTCGTAAATTTTCATGGAACATTTGATTGTTCGCACGATTAAAACCTGTTTGTCTGTTGATTGGTGAGCTTTAAAAAAAATTACGAGTCTTTTTTGTGGAGAAATTCGTGGCAATTTTGAAACTTTTGGGTCTTCGCAATATCGACATTCTTTTACTTGCTACTCTTTAAAAAAATAAACTATAGATTTTATTTTCTCGGTTTGCAAAGTGAGAATTGTAGTTAATTTTTACTCAGTTTTACTCAGATGCAGTTGAGTTGAAGTTACACTTAAAGTTCAACTGAAAACAGTTCTCAATATATTTAAAAAAAAAAGTTAATATTTTTATGGATTTTGGATGCGTCAAAATGTTTGACACAGCCTCGATTTATTGGAAAGAGGAAAGTTAATATATAATGACTGACTTACAATGTCTAAAATTCAGTAGAAATGTTAAATCCTACAGACTTGAAATTTGGAAGGAATTTGGCTTCATGCGTTCAAGGAAGAGGATTCATAAAAATCAACTCCTTGGGGGTTGCGGAGGCGTAAAAGATAAATATACTCCGAAATTTGAAATTTGGGATTGTATGGTTGCGAATCTCTCGCAATTTTGTCTTCATGAGAATTATAAAAAAAAAATTGTCAAATATCAGCTATGGAATTCTAAACGTAATTTTAATTAACTGCTATCTTAAATATAAACGTGTGTGTCGTAACATTTTAACTCGCAAAAAAAATATTATTTTATATGCTGATCGAGGTCAATTAAACTTTTTTCCTTTTCCAATATTTTAACTTGTATTTGAAACAAATAAAAAAAAAACACTAAAAAAATAATTAAACTTAATTATATTTCTTTTTTAATTTCTATGTTGTGTCTAACATACTTGCTATATGGCATATTACACATACCAATATTTTTAAAACTCCTATTTTGATATCTCTCGGACCTCTTTTTAAAGAGATCCCGTATTGTATAATAACGAATTAGCATTTTCGGAATTGTATCGTTCTTGATGAGAAAACAAAAAGCAGCTCTCCACACTGTCACTGGTGGAAAATGTCCCTCTTTTCATTACCTCGACAGATGCTTTTGTTTGTCCATCCGAGTGTTAACGACATTGTATGATAAATGGTAATCCCGGTTGGCTTTTTAGAGTCTAACAATGGACGATTTGATGCAATCATTTCTATCTGTTGAATATCCGCTTTGGTTCGAAACACGTAAAATAGAAGTTCTGTCCAGACGGTATTATGAAACATACACTGTGCGTCAAACAATGTGCAATTTTTTTATTTATATCTCAATCCTTATTTCTTTGGTTAATTTTTAATTAGTCTAGCGGTGCCTAGTTAGTCTGTGAGATTGAATAATCTCCTGATGATGCTAACATGGTTAACGAAACGCGCGTCGAGAAGTTTGAAGCAATGTTTGATAGTAAATAAATTCGAGAGTGTTTCACACTGAAAGTTCCAATAGAAGAATTTATGTAGTGTAGATTGCTTATTCGAAGGTAACATGCTAAACAGTACATCTGGAAAGAGAAACAAGGAATTCAATACAAGATGAGAAAAATGTAAGGTGTGTAAATAAAGTAATCAGGATGGCCAACAGCTGATGCAGCTTCCGTACGAGTTTGAACTGACTAGGGTCTGTTTAAAACGTGAACTCGGTTTATTTAGTGCGTAAGAGGTGGTAGAAGCAATGGGTGTTACTGTAGAAATAGTGTTATAAAAGGAATTGCTTCTTTTGATATTGTACCGAAAAATTCAAACTTCTACTGAGCTTGGCGGCTACCACATCCACGTATCATCCTGACCTTACCCCCTCAAACTCTGATTTATTACTTGAAACATCGAGAGCAGTTTTTGATCAATAAACTAATGAATAGTAATAAGTTATTGCAATGTATAAAACAATTTTCATTATTTTTATATTTAGGCACTTCAGAAAAAAGAACATACAAGAGCTTGTTCCATAATCCTTCTTGATATTGTCTGATTTTTATTTAGGAATATAAAAGTCTTTATAGCTGATTTTCTTGTTTTTTTATCCGACATAAAAGGAGTGTTTTCGTGAAACACATCTCGCAGCAATGTTATATGACTTTTTCGGCGAATATTCTCACAATTTTATTGGTTCTTCTCCCCTTTCCCCAACTCCCCCAAGTCTAATATATCCTTCTTGGTTTGAGGGTAAAATAACTTAATATATAAATCCCAGATGTTTCTTTTAGGTCTCAGTATATCTTTTCAGATTCGGCAATAATTTCATCGTTGTTAATATGTTGGTCTGTTTTTTTTCTCAAGACAAACTTTTACAATAACTTACAGATGGAGTTACAAAATAACGACTATCTCATTCTGTCGGTTGAGGATGTTTATCGACAAGTTGTTTAAGTCTAAGTTATATTCGTGATGCCGTAAAAGTTAAGTTTTAAATGGACATCGACTTACAAGATGGGAGAGATTGTTGACCTTGCAAATATGAGCATACACCCCGTCCTTTACATTTTACACGATGTTCTGCGTATAACAAAGTTTTTTACTCTATGGATAGAACGTTGGTTAACATTTGTGTTTATGCTTATTTAAATGCGATTGTAGTATCTTTCTTCGAAGTTTTAGAACAGTATAGATTCACCATTATTCACTAGAGACTGAGCAGCAGTCGAAACGGCAGGTAAAAGCAGATAAAAATGCGTCAAATAAAGCAAAAACCATTCCATTTGCAGGAAATTTTCAGGGATTTTCATTCTCAAGGCAGGGTCGTAAGTGAGATGTAGTTTACTGCTGGGCTAATATAACGGAGTTATCCAGGCTAAAACTCCACGTGTGGCCAGAAAGAAGGTTCTGTTTTTCCACATAAAACACTGTACTCTCGTTGCTGCAAAACTCCATGACCTACACTTTGAATTGCTTCCGTGTGCACCATATATACCAGATTTAGCTCCCATCAGTTATTTCCTCTTGTCAAACCTGAAGGAGTTATGTAAACACTGTGTGCCAAAAAATGTTAATTTTTTTATAAACATCTCAATTCTTGAGAGACAGATTAGTCAACATTTTACTTGCAGACGGTTTTCTAAGTTGGAACATCGTTGAATCTACAGGTAATTTTTAAAATATCTTGTGTTTTTTTTTGTCAAACTGAGCATGTTTTAAAGGGCCTTCGTATATAAATATAATATATTTGAATTTATGAATATAAGTTTTTTAATTTATGAATCAAAAATAGGCTTTTTCGTAGTATTGAGACCTTTCGTAGTATCAAGACCATATGAAAATGTAACGATAGTGCGAAAATCTTGCATTTTCTTGATCACAGAATAGTTTTGTTTAAAGTCTGTTTCTTATTGCAGAGTCGAAACTCTATGTTCTTTTATTGTTTCCTTTTAGCTCAAATGGCTTCATTAAATTGAAAACATTGTTTTCAATTTATTAAACAAAAATAAACAACGAACTTAGCAATTATCCTAATAGTTGTATAAATCTCAAATATTTCATTTAATTCTGGGTGTATCTTTTTAAACTCCGTTATAATTCCTTTGTAGTTAATTGATTCAGTTAGTAGTTTCAATCAAATCCGTTGAAGGATTAATTCGAAAAGCACGGCGTAAATTTACAGTTGATGGAGTTGCCGAACAACAAATATTAAAGCTGGTATAAATAGCGATAGTTAAAGTTTATGGGTATTACTTAAATTTAAAGTTTGATTGAGTGCTGTTCTTTGTTTTACTTTCGTCTGGCATTGGAAAGGGGACAAATTGGAAATAATACAGGATTGTCTAGAAATTATAGATTTTAACAATAGTAAAATCAATGAGTTAAAGTTCGAATTGCGTATTCGCCACATTTAGCCCCCTTGGATTATTTCCTAATTTCAAACTTGAAAAAATGGCTTGGTAGTAAAAGATTTGCCAACAGTGAGGGGGTGGAGTCTGTAGTTGATGGCCAATGTGAGGAGCTCGACGATTCTTACTATAAACAGGGAATCGAAGCTATTGAACATCGACCTAAAAGGAGACTATGTAGAGAAATAAAGATATTTTTCCCAAATGTATTGTCGTTTCTTTGTTAGGACGTGTACTTCTGAGACTACCCTGGTATATAGTAAAGGAGGTCTGCAGAAAGGCTAACCAAGGGGAATACAAAAAAATGGTAAAATAAATAAAGGAAAGAGTAGAAGTAGAAGGCTAAGAAAGCCATGGCAGGCCGGGGTCAAATTTAAGGAAGAAATTAAAAAAAATAAATTTCGAAGGATAGAATTAGTTGGGAAAGAAAATCAGCCAACACTCTCAATATACCAAACTGTTCATGCATTTCGCGAAGCCTATAGTCAACATAATAATATTCAGCTCTACAGGCCTAGTGGCCCTTGGCTTCGAGTTCTTTCACTCTTCTTTTCCAACTTTTTCTGTCCAAAGCATCAGTCTTCCAATCCCTCACTCCTACTTTCCTCAAATCATTTAGCACCTCATCCAGCCATTTCTTCCTCGGTCGCCCTCTTCTTCTCCTTCCCCCTTCGCCTCTCATTAGAATTCCTTTAACCCATCTCCCGCTGGACATCCTCGCTATGTGCCCTAGCCATCTAGCTCGCTGCGCTCTCACCACCTGAACAATGTTTGGTTTTTTGTACAGTTCTTCTATTTCCTTGTTTGTTCTTCTTCTAAATTCATTCAGAACTTTAACTCCTCCAAAAATTCTCCTTAATATTTTTCGTTCCCAGACTTCCAGCTTAGTTTCTTCCTTCTTCGTCATCGTCCATGTCTCGCACGCATAGGTAACCGTGGGCCTTAGTATTGATTGGTACACTCTTACTTTAGCTGCTCTTGTTATATTCTTTGCCCTTAAAATTTTTGAAAACATTCCTGTAGCTTTGCTTCCTTTCGCTAGTCGTTTCTCTATTTCCTTTTCTTCATCCCCTTTACTCGTTAGTGTTACTCCCAGATATTCAGCTTGTTCCACTTTCTCTATTGTATATTTCTTATTTACTGCACAATCAATGACTAAATTAGGGGAGAGTCCTCTGGTGCTATCTTTCATTACCATATATTTGGTCTTGCTCTCATTAATTGTTAAGCCATATTCTCTCGCCTTTCTTTCCAACATCTTGAAAACCTTTACTACTTCTTTCTTGGATCTCGCCATCAGTACAATGTCGTCGGCATAAGCCAAACATTGGTGTCTGGTACCATATATTAACCCCTTGGTATTGATGCCACTCTCCCTCAGAATCACTTCCTGCACCAGATTGAACAAAACTGTTGACAGTGGATCGCCTTGTCTCAGTCCTTTCTTTACAATGAACTCCTCAGACATTGCTCCATCGACTATAACTTTATTTACTGTTCTCCTGACAGTCATCTCCACCAACTTCCTCAACTTTTCCGGGACCCCCAGTTGTCTCATTGCTTGGAACACCTTTTCCCTGCTAATGGAGTCATATGCTTGCCGATAATCTATGAACAGCAAATGTAAGCTCAAATTTTGCTCATAAGTATTCTGTTGGATCTGTTTCATGATGAATATCTGGTCGGTTGTTGATCTTCCTGCCCTGAACCCTCCTTGGTATTCCCCTACTTGTTCGTTATGGTATTTCTCTAGTCGATCTTTAATCATCTTGGCCATCACTTTGTAGGTCACGTCTTGCAGTGCGATTCCGCGGTAGTTATTACATTCCTCCTTAGCTCCTTTTTTGTGCAGTGGTATTATCAGCGCTTTATTCCATTTCTCTGGCATATTTTCTTCTTGCCAAATTCTGTTCATTAACTTCCATGTGCTTGCCACCAAAGTATCACCACCGTGTTTCAGGATTTCAGCTGTTATACTGTTTTCTCCAGCACTTTGGTATTTTTTAACTGCTTTATACAAACTTCTACTTCTTCTTTTGTAGGTGCATTTATAATTTCGTTATTTTCTGCAATCGCATCTTCTTCCATTTCATGTTCTCCCCAGTTCCCTTCTTCACCAGTCTCATTTAGCGTCTCTGAAAAATATTGGGCAAATCTTTTCAGTTTTCCATCTACATCTCCTACCAGGGATCCTTCTTGAGTTTTCAAATAATGGGGTCTTCTAGCGCTACTGCCTTTACTTTTTTTAAATTCCTGATAGAAATTTCTTATCTCTTTATTAGCATATGATTCCTCTATTTCTTTTAATTCACGTTCTAAAAGTTCTTTCTTTTTCCTGCTACATATGGTCTTGGCTCCCCTTCGGATGCGATCATATCTTTCTTTGTTGCTTTCGCTCCTTTCTTTCAGTAATCTCAGACGTGCTTTGTTTCTTTGCTCCAAAACTTTTTTACATTCTTCGTCGAACCACCTATTTGTTTGATTTTTTTTGGGTTCTCCCAGTATTTTTTCTGCTACCTCCTTCATAACTGTTTCAATCCGTACCCATTCCTCCTCTAAATGTTCTTTATTGAGCTTAATTCCTAGTTTTCTTTTCATTTCCTGTTCGAAATGCATTGCTGTTGTCCTATCCTCTAGTTTTGCTACATCATATCTTTTCCGTCTTCCATATGAATCCTTATAGTCAACATATGAATTTATTTTTCTTTGCTTCCTATTTATTAAGTTCCTGAAAAAATGTGAACAAAAATTAGCTCTTCCTCTTACTCAATCAACTTTATTTTTCCAATTTGTAAAAATTGGACGAGTGACGCTTCCATTAATACCACTACCGAGATGGTTAATGCGAAATTGGTTAATTTGTGCTTCGAATTGATGCCACATCCACCCTATTATCCGAACTTGCCCCTCTTCGACTTCTTTCTCTTTTCAACTATGAAAAAATGGCTAGGCGAAAAGGAATTCACATTAAATGACGAGATCATCGTCGGAACAAAGGACTAGTTACGACTTTTTGAACTTTTTGGCATTAAACAGTTAGGTAAAGGAAATCGTTAGGCAAAGCGTATCGAGCTAAAAGGGAATTACAAAAAATAAATGAAAAAAAGTCATTTAAAGAGTATCTGACTTCACTCTACCCTCATACATACCCATCACTAAAGACAAGCAATCTCAGGCTCTTCGTGGTCGTCCAGAACCTCTTTCCGGATGTCGCCTGCCACAGAAAATGCTTCCTCGAAAATGCTTCCTCGAAATAGTCAAGATAAAACTCTTAAGCTAAAATAGTTTAATGGGTCTCAATGATTTTTAAAGAACATATTTCCTCGATCTTTTTGTTATCAAATTCATTCACCAGTTCATATATTAGAATTAATAATACATACAAGGATACTATCAATAATATTAAGTAATGTCTGAATGATTTTGGCGTGTTCATATAGATATATATATATATATATATATATATATATATATATATATATATATATATATATATATATATATATATATATATATATATATATATATATATAGTTATTTGGGTTTTTCGCCACTATATATATATATATATATATATATATATATATATATATATATATATATATATATATATATATATATATATATATATATATATATATATAGTGGCGAAAAACCCAAATAAAAGAAAAAAAAATCAATACTATTGTTTTAGTTTCCGGATATATTTCTGTTTTTTATTTGAAATATTAAAAACAAAACTCACCTTATGAGATGCCTTTTTGTTCATATTTGCTTGTTGTTTCCGTTCGGTTTGCCCATTCCGACCTTAGATCAACGTGTTTCCCCCAAAAACCTGCGGAGAAAAATAGAAAATGGAAAAATCACTGTTCGATCAGAGACCGAAGCGGTACAGACTTTATTTTCTTATTCGGAAAAACCTCCCCCAACGATACACCTAAACAAACAACATATAGGCTTTCCTAGATTTTCTCCAAGAAAATATATTGTTACGTTCAATGCTGAGAAACCAATATTTTTCCTTTTTTAATTTTTTCCTTTCGAGTTCTGTGTGTTTTCCATGTTGAAACCTAATGAAATGTACGAGGGTTAATTGAAAAGTCTCCTGCGTGGCAACATATTAATTTAATGCAAAAGTTCGTCCCATTTTTGTTTAGTTAATAGAATTTCATTTAATTAAAAAACATGCCATATCTGAACTGATATGGTACGTTTTCCACTAAGTCCAGCGAATGGTTGTTCAAGAAGTTCAAATACTGTTGTCCATTTAAACACTTTGACAGCACAAACGTTCCAATCGAAAAATTCCTATTATCCCTGCCCAGATATTGATAGAAAACTTGTCCTGATGCCCCGATTCGAAAAATTCATGTGGATTTTCTTCCTCCCACACATGAGTATTGTGAGAATTAACAATCCCATTGCGAGTGAACATAACTTCGTCTATAAAGAGAATGTTGTGTACAAAATTTTCATTTAAACGCAATTGCTGCCTTAACCAGTGACAAAACTGCATTCTTTGTGGCAGGTCATCAGGCTTTAAGGCTTACACTTTCTACAAATGATATGGATAGAGCGCTACCTGTGTAACAATTTCCCACACAGTACTTTTAGGAATGCCTTTTTGAACAACAATTCGTCTGACTCTTATTCCTGGGTTTTCTGCTACATTTTCTAAAACTCGTTCTTCATTTTCTACAATTCCCTTTTCGCATAATTTTCTATGCAGGTTTGTAATTGTTTCTGTACAAGGAAGCATTCTTCCGGGAAAAGCCTCTGTATACAATTTCTACCTTCACACGCATCCTCATCCTCCTTCCTGTACATAAAATGCATATTCGCCATTTCTTCGAAGGAATAATGGTTCATTTTGCAGTTTAAAATTTAAAAATCTAGACTTTATTACGTAAATGGTCCAGTTTTAGGAAATATCAAAGACACAGATTAACAGTGACAGTCGCCTACTTAATTATTAAGATGCATTTCGACATCCATCTAATCGTGCATCGATTTAGAAAAAGTCTTATCTTAGACTTCTTAGACTTGATCTTAGACTTGGAAATTCGTTGTTTCCATAGATTCGCTAGTTCTTCCTTAAGTAGTTTTTATTATCAGTTTTTTTAATACAGATTATAATTTCACTGAGCTCTTTTAGCGTGTATTTATCCATAAGAAAACTTGCAGGTCTGCACTACGCAACAGTAAATTGTCACAAATATGTAGTGATGGGAAATACGGATATTTTGGGAGATTCGAATCACCGGTTCCGAATCAATTCAAAGATTCGGATCCCACTGAATCTTTTCTCGTATAACTAGTTGCATAGTCAGATAAACAAATACTTTACGATTGGCAGTAATATATAGCATAACATTTTAATTTCTGAGAATATCAACATGCCCGTATATGAATTATTTTTCTTATGAGTTATTAAAAAGCTTCGGTATATCATTGACATCAAAACGCAATAATTCACTCTCTCGTATGGAACAATTTAGAAAACGAAGTAAAAAATGTAAAAAGTTCTAGAAACCCTACGTCAGCAGCTATTAATGAAATACAAAAATATTTAAATGAGCCCTTATTAATCGATCGACACGAGGATCCCTTAATATGGTGGTCTCAAAGAAAAAATATTTATCCAAGACTATATGAATTTGTCCAAAAAATGTCTTATGTCTACTTCAGTGTCATGTGAAAGAATTTTCAGTAAAACTGGTCAAATTGTGACAGAAAAAAGAAGTCGATTGAAAACTAAAAAGATAAATGAAATCATATGTTTACATGTAAATGTTTTTAAACTTGATGTACTTATTGTGATGTGTCTTACCTGATGTTGAACTTTATTTTATATATTTTGTTTCTTTTTGGTGTTTTACAATTTAATCTATTTGTGTAATATATTTTAATGTATATTATATATATATATATATATATATATATATATATATATATATATATATATATATATATATATATATAACATCATCATCATCATCATCAGCCCGTATCGATCCACTGCAGGATGAAGGCCTCTTCAGCATGCTTCCAACCTTCACGGTCCTAGGCTTTCCTCTCCCACTCGGGTCCAATATACTTAACGATGTCATCAATCCATCGTGCTTTCGGTCTTCGTCGCGGACGTTTGCGATCAAGCGGTATCCACTCCAGGATTGCCTTGGTCCATCTGTCGTCCCATCGCCTCGCTATATGGCCTGCCCATCTCCATTTCAATTGTTTTACTCTTCCAATGATGTCACAGACTTTTGTTTGTTCCCTGATCCATGCGCAGGACTTTCTGTCTCGTCTTGTAATGCCAAACATACATCTTTCCATTCCCCTCTGGGCTACCCGAAGTTTTTGAATTGATTGCGATGTGAGTGTCCAGGTTTCACTTCCGTATGTCATAGCGGGTAGAACGCACTGATCGAATACTTTTCTTTTCAGGCAAAGTGGGAGTCTGCTCTGAAACACTATATTGAGCCTACCAAATGCCTGCCAGCCACATTTAACACGCTGTTCCACCTCCCGGGCGGTATTCCTCTCCATTGAAATCCTCTGCCCAAGATATATATATATATATATATATATATATATATATATATATATATATATATATATATATATATATATGTATATATATATATATATATATATATATATATATATATATATATATATATATATATATATATATATATATATATATATATATATATATATATATACAGAGTGTTAGGTAAATATGCGGCAAAAATTAAAGGGGTAATTCCTCGACTTATTCTAAGAATATTTTGTTGTATGATGATTTTTGAAAAACCCCTTTGTTTCGAAGAGACAGGGTGAAATATACGACATTAACAACATTTTATTACCAAAAAGTACATGTAAAGTTGCTCAATCTACAATAAATGTTCGAAATGACTTCCTCTAGCCTTGATACAAGCATTCAATCTTCTCGTCATTGACTGCCGAACTCTTTCAAACACACCAGGGTCGTTTCTACACCCAGCAATTTTCCGATTTCGCAAATCATCCAAATTCTTCAATGGAGTAGCGTAAACTAATGACTTCAGATAACCCCAGAAGAAATACTCCAGAGGGTTTAAGTCCGGCGATGGTGCAGGCCATGCTTGTGGCCCACTTTAACCAATCCAGCGATATCCGTATGTTGCTGTTAAAAAATCACGAGCAACCAAACTGAAATGTGGTGGTGCACCATCGTGCATAAACCACATTTCATGCCTTGTTGCCAATGGTACATCTTCCAGAAACTCAGGCAGCGTTGTTTCCAAAAAGTTGCGATACACCTCGCCAGTAAGTCTTTGTGATAGAAATACCAGTCCAATTACCAAATACCAGTCACCTACAATTCCAACCCAAATATTCAACGAGAACTGATGTAGAAAACTATCTTCGCATACCTCATGCGGATTTTCATCTGCCCACACATGGTTATTATGAAAATTCCTTATTGCGTTTCTTGCGAAAGTGGCTTCATCGGTCAAAAGAATTTGTGTCAGGAATAGAGGGATGCGAACTAAAGTTTACAATATCCATTGACATAATGCAATACGTGGAGGAAAATCAACAGGTAGTAGTGCCTGAACGCGTTGAATGTCGTATGGATACAACAAATTGTCCTTAAGAATTTTCCAAACTGTCCAGTGACTCACTTTCAAAGTATTTGCAATTTTTCGCGTAGATCTACCAGGCTCTTCCGCTATCATATCCAGCACATTCTGTTCCAATTGTACCGTTCTTACAGCCAGTGATCTTCCTGGCCCTTCAGTTCGTTTCAATGTGCCTGTTTCACGAAGACGTCGATGAATGTTTTCGAAGATATTTCGGTCGGGGACACTACGGGCTGGAAATCGTTCATTGTACAATCGCCTAGCTTGTAATGTATTGCCATCAGCAAGTGCATACATGAAGTGCATGTCAGTCATCTCGGCGTTTGTATACATTATGATAGAGGACTTCACTCACTATTTAAGGCACGTCAAACCACCAAACGTCACTCAATCTATGTAAACAAATGCGACCGATGAAATCCACTTACTAGATAAAACAGCCGTTCCAAGTGATCGAGATCGAAAAAAAAAATTTTTGTACTTGATAAACTCATTGACGTACACCCTACTTTTATTTACATTAATGATTTCAACAAATATCGAATATGGTTGTCGCAAATCCATGTGATCCATACGCTAAATAAATAAAAAAATGTAATTGTATAAAAATAAATTAATATATTTAATTATTATCTGTATTATTCTATATATTTATATATTTGGGTACATAACACAATAATAGATTTTAAGCCGCAGTATGGCGGCTTGGAACGGTTTATTTTGCATTACGGATCCACGGATCCTTTCCCCACGTATCTTTTCTCTCACGGTTCACAGATCAACGGATCTAAAATAGACTGGAGATCCGTTCCGATCTGTCCGCGATACTAGCTCCATCCACTATGTGTAAATATTTCGTTGATCTTTGCCTACGTGTGTTATTGAATTTATTCGTATTGATCTTTGCGGTTAAAAAAAACGTTCCCGTACATGTTGATTTAATAAATTTGAAATATTACAGTTTAATATAAAAGAAAATTCCCCAATGATTCTTTGACCGGCCACGCTATAATGAAAATTATTTCTTTAATTTGATGTTTCTATCAAAAACATTTTTTTTTAAATTAATAAACGTATATAAAAGAAAGATGAAAAAAATTAAATTTATATATTGTGGAATGCTTTCTATCGTTTAAATGTACATATATAAAACGTTTACAATTAATTGTGTGTCAGTTCAATACCATCGACGTCTTTAAACCTGGTAATGACATGTCTGGTCTATTTAGTCAGAAAATTATTTTATCAGAAATATACGACAGTGTTAATAGTTAAATCCAATTATCCATGCATGTATTGTGATTAACATATTCACCATATTTTTTATTGAAATTGCTAATGTAAATTTTACATTTTAAAATGTCCAGTTTTCAGTGTTCCACTTTATTGTGGTAAGAAAGTAAGGATGGTTACTCATTGATGTTACGAAAGTACTGTCCATGCCAGAAGTCATCCAAAAAACAAAAAAAGTAAACGTTGAGTTGCTAGTATATACAGAGTATAAGGGGAAAAGCTTTGGTACATTTCTTAAAAAAGTTCACTATTCCAGCTCATAGATTAATCGAAAATTCTTGTTGGCGAGTTTTTTTAGCACCTGCTTGGGGATTTTTATCTGCCCAACTGTGGAAATTATAAAAATTCCAAATCCCATTACTCGTGAAAGAAGCTTTGTCGGTTGATAAAATATTGAACAATAATTTTGGATTCCTTTGATTTTGACCTATTAACCCATTCACAGTATTTTAGCCTGGGTGAAAAATCAGCGGATGAGGGTGCTCTTATCGCGTAGCAGGGTAACGGTAGAATAATTGCTCTTTTTGTATAAAATAATTAACTGTGTTATTAAATTCAGATAGTACAACTAGAAGAATTATATCTCGTTCCAGTACTAGAAGAAAAAATGTATCCTCATCTTAACCCTTTGAGACCCAATTTTGTTGAAAGCGCGATAAAAAATATTACTATAAGGGCTCTAGTTAGTCAATTATTTTTTTTTAAACGTGCGTAATTATGTACAAAATGTTTTAATTGACATAAAAAATATTATAGGTTTTGAAAATACTTAATTAGGAAACTAAATAAACGTTACGAAAATTATTTTCTATGCATAAGAAAAAGTTTATTTCTTTTTTTTTTTATACATAAATCACACTTATCATAACAAAAAGCGTTTTTTTTTGTCACATTTATCATTTTTCCACCACTTTCTTCCTTCCTTATTACCATCAAGATGTGGTAGATGATCTGCGGAATCGTATTGAACTTACAAAACACTCTGCCAAACGTAAACGGACGTCTAAAAGACCCATCTAGTCGATTGCAATCTTGCCTATATTCAAACCAACTGTTAACAATACCCAAGTAAACTGCATGATTAGGCGAAATATCTATAGAAACTGATCATTTGATCGAGTAAATTAACGCCATCCGTTGGGTGGTTATATAATTTTACAATTTCAGGCCATGCAACATCCACGTACTTAAGTAATGTCTGAATGATTGTGGCGTGTTCATATATTTTTTTTCCTTTATTTGTTAAAGTTATTAATAATAATAATAATAATAACTCTCAAAGAATTAACCTCACAATTCCTTATATCCGCGGTATTTCTGACACAATTAAAAGAATAGGAAATAAATACAACATAAGAACGACATTTAAAACAAAAAACACTCTTAGATCTCTATTAACAAAAACCAAACCGAACAATATACAACAAAATACCAAAAATGTGGTTTATAAAATTCCCTGCGAATGTGGCAAATTCTATATAGGTGAGACATCTAGACCATTAGATGTTAGATTAAAAGAGCATTAAAAACCTTCTTAGAAAGGACGATTTTAATAAATCTAGAATTTGTCAACACGCATGGGAATCGGGTCATAAAATCAATTGGAATAATTCTAAAGCGGTATTAAAAAAATCGGTAACAAAATACAGAAGATTAAAAGAAACCGCTATAACTTAAATAATAATAACTGTATTGCTATGCCTTCGGTAGATTTAAATTCAATATTCCCGATTCTTAAGAATACAATTAAACACATTTAAATATTTGAATACACAATCAGTACAATAAACAAACACACAGTAAACATTACCTATATATATGTATATATATATATATATATATATATATATATATATATATATATATATATATATATATATATATATATATATATATCTTAGTGAAAACTTTGTTTTCACTAAGATAGTGAGATAAGTTTAAGTTAAGTAAGATAAGTTTTCACTAAGATAATTTCTAAAAGAATATTAAAAAAACTGAATGACGCACAACCAAGAGAACAAGCAGGATTCAGAAGTGGATTCAGTACAATGGATCACATCCAGGTTGTACAGCAGGTCATAGAAAGGCACAACGAATACACCATGCCACTGTGCTTGGCTTTTATCGACTACGAAAAAGCATTTGATTCCATCTCAAAGCATGCGATAATGGATGCACTGCTTAGTCAAGGTGTAGAGAGAGCCTATGTAAACCTATTAGAATCGATATATGATGGAGCTACAGCCACAATTCACCTTGATGATCTTGAAGTGGGAATTAATATAGAACGAGGTGTACGGCAGGGTGACGCAATATCGCCTATTCTTTTCTCGGCTGGCCTTGAAGAAGTATTCCGTAAACTGGATTGGGAACAGGATGGGGTAAAGATCAATGGTGCAAACTTAAACCATCTTAGATTTGCAGATGATATTATTCTCATTTCACAAGACCCAGAGGAGCTGCAAAGACGCATACAAGAACTGCAAAGGGCTGGCGAACCATTTGGTTTGAAAATAAACCTGAAAAAGAGTCAGGTTATGTTCAATAACTTCGCTCAGGACAGAAGAATTTCAGTTTTAGGAAGGGATTTAGAGATTGTGGACAGCTTTATATATCTTGGGCAGAGGATTTCCATGGAGGGGAATACCGCCCGGGAGGTGGAACGGCGTGTTAAATGTGGCTGGCAGGCATTTGGTAGGCTCAACATAGTGTTTAAGAGCAGACTCCCACTTTGCCTGAAAAGAAAAGTATTCGATCAGTGCGTTCTACCCGTTATGACATACGGAAGTGAAACCTGGACACTCACATCGCAATCAATTCAAAAACTTCGGGTGGCACAGAGGGGAATGGAAAGATGTATGCTTGGCATTACAAGACGAAACAGAAAGTCCTGCGCATGGATCAGGGAACAAACAAAAGTCTGTGACATCATTGGAAGAGTAAAACAGTTGAAATGGAGATGGGCAGGCCATATAGCGAGGCGATGGGACGACAGATGGACCAAGGCAATCCTGAAGTGGATACCGCTTGATCGCAAACGTCCGCGAAGAAGACCGAAAGCACGATGGACTGATGACATCGTTAAGTATATTGGACCCGAGTGGCAGAGGAAAGCCCAGGACCGTGAAGTTTGGAAGCATGCTGAAGAGGCCTTCATCCTGCAGTGGATCGACACGGGCTGATGATGATGATGATGATGATATATATATATATATATATATATATATATATATATATATATATATATATATATATATATATATATATATATATATATATATATAATTTATTCTTTAGTTTAGTTTTGAAAACGGGGGGAAAGTACCCTCCGAAACGTTAACGTTAAAAGTTTGTAAAATTTTGTATAACATTTTTATATCTTTAAAATTTTGTTCGTTAGGCAAATTTATTACAAAAAAGAATCACTGAGAAATTTGTCTCCATTTGGTTTTTTGTTTTTACCCAGTGATTCTTTCTTTACATAAGAACAGGTATTTTTGATATTTTTTGAGTTTTAGATAGTGGCGAAAAACCCAAATAATGGAAAAAAATCCACGTACTTCTCGGTCTTATCCCATTTAGAAACCAAATTGTCAAAATAAAATTTGTGACCTTTTTGTATTCATTCTGAAAGATGAATGAACACTGATGCTCCAAGTCCAAATGTTTTTAAGTTATCTATGTCCAAACCAGCAGAAGCACGAAATCGTATGCCTTTCCAGATCTTCCACATAATATAAATATTTTTACACCCCAGAGGGTGGATTTACCTTTTGTGTTTTTTTTTATTGATAAATATCCTCTGGACGGCACGATTTGCTTGTCAATGCATAATTTTCTTTCAAATCTAACTCTGCGCAACGATTTCTAACGGCATGATAAAGAGGAGGGGGTACCTTGTACAATTTATTATTGCAATTTCCTGGATTCTTCAAATTTTTGACACAGTGTAGTAAATTCGTTCGAAGGTTGGAAAAATCTCTCTCTACTCATTGTACTTCTAAAGAGATTTATGCATAAGGCCTTATCCCAAAACAGCCGAACTTTTGGAAATTTTAGGCAGCCAACCGCAATGTGAAATCCAAGTAGACTTTTTAGTTCGAGTAAATTCGTTGGTTTGAACTGAACGTTTTTCTGATGGGCATATATAATAGTAAAGTTTGGCATTTTTTGAAACTCAGCATCATTTATATATTTTTCAAAATATTCTAACGGGCTTAGTTCTTCGGACTCATCATTATTTCAGTCTAATTCATTCCAGACTATATTAGGATTATGAAAATTAGATTTACTCCATTTTATATCACCCTTTTGAGTTATAATATCATTGAAGTTTGACTTATTCACTGTTCTCGCAATTAAGGCCAAAGCCAAATTATCTTCATCGTCCCAATGGGACTCAGGAATTTTAAAACTTTTTGGATCAACTTTGTTGGCTTCTACACGAACAGCATCTGATGAAGGAGTTTGGAAGTCATTTTCCTCTTCCCCTTGTCTATCATGGCTCAAATGCAAATTGGATGAATTCTTAGAAAATCTAGTCACATTTTCTGGATCATATCTAATTTCTAAAATAAAACAAATAGATACTATTTGGAGTAACTGTGCAGAATTATGACCACTATAAACAGCAGCATTGTTGTAGGCAAACAACTGTTAAAACCAATTGTGCATAATTATGCCGCCTAAGGAACACCATCATTTTATTTCAGGTTGATATTACATTAATTCAAATCTTTGTTTCCAATATTAGATAATAATATATAAATTTATTCATACATGTACGTCGATGACAAAAGATTTGTTATTACATAAATTTAACTGAGGTAACCGATACTTAATGGAAATTCATTTTAAATAAATAAATAGAGATTGATATCCGGAAATTTCCACTTTGGGATTGTGTGTATGACAATTGCTTCGACACGTAGTGCCTTTTTCAAGTACAAACTATACTGAGTATAGTTTGTACAGCATAGTTAGTGTTTGAGGGGGGCATTTTGTGTGTGTCGAGGCAATTGTCATACATACAATTTTGGATATGGTGGAAATTTTTAGATATTAATCTTTGTTTATTAAGATTTCTTATTTCTTCTACGCTACAGAATTAGTTTTTGAAACAGGTTAAAACCGGTTTTGTTCTTTAAGAAGTTTTTCTCTCTAATTAATAGAACACAATCGTCTTTAATTCCAAATTTCGCACAATTTAGGTGAACGTTAGTTTAACATCATCTAGAGGTCCTATTACATTTCTAGTACATCTAGTACAATCCTCTTCAACAAGATGCAAAATTTGTTCCTCGAATCTCAAGACCGATTTCTCGCAGTATATTACGAAGGTTGCTATTTATATATCCGGAATAATAAACAAAAACAAATATTTATCATTGAAAATGTTTTTATTGTTTTTCAAAATATTTTCCGCGATGATCGATGTAACCGCTTCTTCTGACGTCGAAAATCGTTGACCTCGTAGTTGATTCTTCTCGAACGGGAACAACAAGAAGTGATTGGGTGCCAAATCAGGACTGTTCGAGGATGATCCATCAATTCGATGTTTTGGCCGGTCAAATATTGAGTTGTTCGGTCCGATGTGTGGGAGCTCGCATTGTCATGGTGTGAAGAATGATCCTGCGTCACCGGTTGTTTTTTTTTATTTCTTCAAAGACTTCTGACAAACAAATGGTTGTGTACCATTCAGAATTGGCCATTTTACGATTCCCTAGTTGCACTGTAGCCACATTTCCATTTATTTCAAGAAACGGTATTCGACAGTGGCCTGAAATGTGACGAAAGTGTATAGAAAATGTATATAGACCGAGGGTTAAGTTTCCCATTTGCTTCGAGGTGCTTCTTGCTCGAACAACTTTTGTTGGATTTAGCTCATTTTGAAAGAATGTCTGAATCCAAGATTCGTCACCTGTGTACACGGATGTTAGACACAGCTTTTGACGCACCACGATAGACGAGTCTTTTTTGAGCGATTGTTAAATTATGCAGAATACAATGCGCACAAATCTTTTTCACGGCTAAATGTTAATGTACATTCTTGTGTATGCTTATCATACTAATGCCCAGGGATGCCCTAATCACACGATATGTCTCATGGCGATTTTGCTTCATCATTTCTGGCACAACAATTGATTTTGGATGACCTTCTTTAAATTTGTCCGTGAGCGAACGACGGCCACTATTGAATTCACTAAACCAGTGATATGCAGTGGTTTTGGATGGTGCTTCATCGAAGTGAGTTGATCGATGCACTGTTGAGATAATCCACTTCGAAAGTCGTAATAAATCATCGCACGAAAATTCTCAGTCAAGTCACTTAACAGCACAAATAACGTCCGTGTGACAAAACGTTCTGAGTATGCACGTATAGTCAACAATATCACAATTTACGATGTATATATCAGATGGCGCTTAGCAACACCATTATTCCCAATGTGGAAAATCGTTGGTTAAATTTATGAGAGTTTCTTCCCTTAATCTGTACTGAACGAGGCGAAATAACTTTCTATTTTGTACATTTTCCAAGCAGCTTCAGTTGCTTTCAATTATTTCTTCCAATAATCACTAAAAGTCCTAGATGTTTTATTTTATCTTAAGGATAAACATTCATTAATTCTTCTGGTAGGTTGTGTATTTGAACTATACATATTTGTCTCGGTAATGAGATGATGTTTTCTAATTGGTATAAGTAGGTCGACCTCTCCAGCTGAAGACTGTATAAACAACATCATAATTAATTTAATGGTCGTCTAAAACGAGGACCGTAGACGTTGACATATCTTTGCCGTGTTTGTCTTTAGGCTAAAAGATGTTTTGGTTGAGATAGGTTCTTGATTATATTTCTTCCCAGGATAAAAAAAAAGTCATTTCTGTATATGTAATTATTGCTCGGAATAAACAAATCTTAGGACATACCCAGAAAAATACGAAACTTTTAGCAATAAAACTACACTCTACTGCCTTTCTTTACAAAGTCATGTTTTAGCTCCCCAACTTAACCCTCGGTCTTTTTCTGACCCCTTTGACAACTTCGCCCTTTTCTCTACACTTTCGCCACATTCCAGGCTAAATCATTCAGTCTTTTTTCACTTTCTTCGACAATGTGAAGCAGCTGTTAATCAGGTGATGTTGACAGCTGCATGGATTGGATAAAATGAAAATACGAAGGCATCAAGTATGGAGAATACGCTGAGTACGATAAAATCTCTCGACCTAACCCGGTGATTGTAATTTTTTTTGTCCCAAAATCCATTTTTCTCTTTGTGACCCTGTATTGTCCTGAAGGTTGTTGACAGCTGCATAGATTGGCTAAAATGAAAATACGAAGGCATCAAGTATGGAGAATACGCTGAGTACGATAAAATCTCTCGACCTAACCCGGCGATTGTAATTTTTTTTCTCCCAAAATCCATTTTTCTCTTTGTGACCCTGTATTGTCCTGAAGGAAAATGACTCGTATTTAAAGATTTCGAGATGTCGCTGTTAAATAACGAGACTGACGCTGCTACAGAAGATGTATGTATGCGCCAAACACCAGCGACCAACGTGAAGCCTTCTCTTTCAAATGCAGTACCTCTCGCTTCTGTAAACAAATCCGTATAATCGTAGCCTTCGTTCGCATTAGAGTTGACTTTTTGTTTTGCCGTAAAAATGCTAAGTGTAACAATAGAGCAACGAATAGTTGCTGAAACTTGAAACTTGGAATAACCGCTACTGAAACTTAATAATAATTTATTGAAAGAAATGTATAGCAATGAATGTTTATCACGTGTACGTATTTTTCAATTGACAATGAATGCATACGGCAAATTTTACATAACAATTTTGACATGCAAAAAGTGTGTACCAAAATGGTACCTAAAATTCTCTTCCGTGCTTGAAGCGTTTTCAAGATGGCCAAGAAGACTTTAAAGATGATTCACGGTCGGGTCGCCATTTCACGTCAAAAACGGATGACAATATCGAAAAAATCGGTAATCTGGTTCGATCTGACCGTCGATTAAGTATTCGAACGATTGCTGAAACTGTAGGAATTGACAAAGAATACGTACGGCAAATTTTACATAACAATTTTGACATGCAAATGGTGACACCAAAATGGTGCCTAAAATTCTCATGTTTGAACAACAAGAAGCTCGCAAAAATGTTTGTACTGACACTTTGAATGCCATTAAAAAATGATCCAAACTTATTGGAAAGGATAATAACATGTGACGAATTGTGGTTTTTACTTACGATCCTGAAACGAATTGCCAATCCATGCACTGAAAGAGCCCAAATTCACCGAGAACCAAAAAAACTCGATTGATCAAACCAAAATTCAATGCAATGATGATTGTTATTTTCGATATTCATGGGATTGTGTACATTCACTGGGTTTCTGAAGGTCAAACTATTAATCAACATTACTACCTTCACATTCTAGCTGAACCCCGTCAAACAATAAGGAAAAAACGACCCGAATTGTGGAAGGGGGTTCCCCACCAAGTCAATGCACCGGTTCATTCCACATTGTCTGTCAAGAGGTTTCTGCCAAGTACAGCATCCCAGTATTAGACCATCCGCCTTATTCGCCGGATTTTGCGCTGCGTGACTTCTGTCAGTTTCCTAAGGTGAAATCTACATTAAAAGGAACAAGATTTGAGTCCGTTGGGGCTGTAAAAGAAAAAGCGGTACGCGTTCAGAAGCAGTTTCGAACAATGGAAGATTTGCATGGAGCGTTGTTGGGATAAAGGAACAGTACATATTGAAGCTGATATAAGTACATATGTATGAAATCAAAATAAAATGCTTTACAGCGTCAGTCTCGTTATTTAATAGTCACATCTCGTAATTTCAGTATACAATAAAAAAAAAGCTGTATGAATCACCACATAATATTCAACAATTAACAGAACACAAGGCTAACAACTATAACAAATTGATATAATAGTTGCTTCGGATAATAATGTCGATTTCTTCGCGAAATTTGAGTGTTTTGTTCCTATAACAAAATAAATGACCTTAATAATCAAAGTATTGGCCATCGTCAGAATGGCAAAAGAACTTTTGGTTTTTTGAGGTCAACCATTCATCAAGCCAAATGTTCACTTCATTGTAAGAATGTAGGTGTGTTCTGAGAGTCTAGGCTACATCGAAATAAGTGGTAGTCCGAAGGGGCTAAATCCGGTAAATACGGTGGTTAGGGTAGGACGTCCCATTTATTGTTTTCCAAATAGTTTTTTACACATTTTGCAACGTGGGACCGAGAATTGTCATGTTGAAAAATGACTTTATCGTATCTTTGGCTGTATTCTGGTCGTTTTTTCTTCAATGCTCAGTTCAATTTTATCAGTCGTCCAGTTCACCAAATATTATTTTCGCCAAATATGCAGCAAAGGCTTCTTTCCATGTATATTGCACACCGGTTGCGATGGCGAGGGCTGGTCTGGGTCTACCCATGATGTTTTACGCTTTGGGTTGTCAAAATAGATCCACTTTTCATCATCCGTCACAACGCAATGCAAAAAATCTTTTCTGTCTTGCAAGCAAACTTTCACAAGTGATTTTTCGACTTTCATTGGCTCTTTCTCTTCAATTCATATGGAACCCATTTTCCTTCCTTCTGGATCTTTCCCAATGAACATTTCGGAAATGATGGATTGAATCATCGTTCAGAAGTTTTTTGGGTTATGGCATGTTCAGCATAAGCTTCAACGAACAATCGGTGACTTTCAGCAGCCGTTTTCATAAAATGAAAGAAGGTTATTAAACTACCCTGCAAAACGTCTTTTTCTGGTACATAATTCGACATAGTCAAAGCAATGAAAAACTACTTTTATGTAGGGGTAAACTATGTTTACCCTCCAAAACAATGACGTATATTTACCCTCCAAAAACGACGTTGTTTATTTCAATTTTTCATATTTATCTCGGTTAATGAGATGATGTTTCCTAATTGGCGTAAGATGGTCGAACTTCTGAGCTCAAGTCTGGATAAACAACAACTTAATTGACTTAATGGCCATCTAAAACGAGAAGCGCTGCAGACGGTGACATTGTCTTCAGGTTAAATTGTCGTGTTTGTCCTTAGGGTAAAAGATGTTTTGGTTGAGATAGGTTCTAGATAATTTTACTTCCAAGGTTTACTAAAAAAAAAATACTGTCTCTGCAATGTGTTTCAAAATAATCAAATCCAAATTATCTCTTATTTAAATAAATATAAACAACAGCTCATTTATTATACACAGGGTGTTATTCGGTATGTGCTTTCTTTGAGATACAATGAAATATCCATTAAATTTTCCTGTTAGATTTGGCACGAGATGCGTCCTTTAGGATGGTTTCAAAATAGTTCTATTTACTTCTTTAATATCTTTAATGTTAGATTTAGTTCGACATGGACACTTTAGGATGATCTCAAAATAGGTATTTTAACATTTACAAATTCTTACTGACTAATCAGGAGCAAATATACCAATTCTAAGTACAGAGCGTTTTTCAGAACGAAATTTTCTTCCTTTTAGATATAATGAAGTCTCCATTAATCTTTAGTATTAGATTTAGCGGGACATGCGCGCTTTAGGATAATCTCAAAATAGGTATTTTTACATTCAAAAATTGCTACTGACTAATCTGGAGCAAATATGCCAATGCTGAGTACAGAGCGTTATTGACAATGGAATTTTCTTCCTTTTCGATATAATGAAGTGTCCATTAATCTTTAGTATTAGATTTAGCAGGACATGCGCGCTTTAGGATAATCTCAAAATAGGTATTTTTACATTCAAAAATTGCTACTGACTAATCTGGAGCAAATATGCCAATGCTAAGTGCAGAGCGTTATTGACAATGGAATTTTCTTCCTCTTCGATATAATGAAGTGTCCATTAATCTTTAATATTAGATTTGGCAAGACATGTGCCTTTTAGGATGATATCAAAGTAGCTGTTTCTTCTTTCAAAAATTCCAACTGACTAATCATGATCAAATAAGCTAATTTTAAGGACCGAGCGCTATTCAGAATTAATTTCACATTACTTTCGCTATTCACATTACTTTCCCTTGTGACGTAATGAAATGACCATTAAATATACCAGGGCTGCAGAGTGACTGTGGAATGATCAATGCTCAATTTCTTACCAATTTTATGGTAATCCACGATGTGTCTACATGCCTGTCACTTCGAATTAGTAAAACTATACTAATATATTAAAGAATCTTAAATAAAATAATTGCTTAATTGAATTTATCAAACGGTACACTTTTATTTAACCACGATCTATTTCAATTCTTCTATTTGGAACCTTTGGTGTGAAACACTAAACTTGAAGAGATTTACCACTAACCACCAAATCCTTTTTTTTTTAACTTCTCGAAAATCTCTCGGTAAATCTCTTGAAGTTTACACTCTCTATTTATTTATTTTAAATTAATCATGTGTATAAAGGCTTATTAAATAAGAGCTATATATATTTACTGTGATTTGTTTATTTTAAAAATGTGTTCATTATTTGACATTTATTTTATCAATAACATGAATAATGTTCGTTTTAAGATTAAGGATGTTAATTTTTGTGGCTGTAAAGGTGTTTCAAGAACAACATGTGGGTTTTCTTCACTCCAAATGCGACAATTTTGCATATTTACGAAGTCATTCAAACAAAAATGAACTTCATCCCTAAATATGATTTTTTTCATGAAATCTGCCAAATTTCTACGCAACAAATTTGGATTGAGTTCCTAACTGATTGATTTTATACGTTTCGGAATGCAAATCTTTAGTAACAATATTCCAGTGCCATAAGAAAGCGCATGTTCTTGAAAACGACATGCAATTAATTGATTGTTCTGAATTTTGATTCAGAGTTGAATTAAATTTCGAGTGGTAAGCTCTGTAGGTCGATTATGGCGACCATATATTCCAGGTATTTATTATTTATTTATTAAGGTGCGAAAGGTAGACCGAATAGACTCATTAATGTTGTTATAAATTTAAACAACTTATATACGCTGTGCAACTATGTAGCTTTTCAGGATGATTCGTCAAACAGTACTAGACACATATGTCAATTTTGGCGTGAATGAGAAAAAAATGGCTGCTATGACGTTTTACAAAAATATTTAGTATTAGTTTGATAACGTTTTATTTCATTATCCGCTTTTAGATAGATAAAACCTGTCTACAATATTATGATTCTTTAGATAACAGCATACAAGAAAATTTTTAAATCAAAAGATTTTATCTATGTTTATAATTCCTGATCAAAATGAACCGTATACTCTAATTTGACCAGAAAGTGTCCGGATAAAAGGAAATACTGCCATAGTAATAGAAGTCGAATAGTGCAGATATCGATATAAGCCCTAAATATGGGAACTATCGTGGGAAAGTAGTTTTCAGTGTTAGACTAGCGATTTAAGTCCTATTACAACACCCCCGTGCAGCTTATCGATAATTTTCACCCTCCATTTTCGGATATTTTCTGCCCTCGCTATGAGCACAGGCTTTAGTCAAATAGCCAAAGTGGATATTATGGTAATTAACAGAAAGTTGTCTCAAAGGTTGATCTCGACAAATTAGAAGACATTATTCATACGAAGAAGGTTAATTCAAATTTAATGACACATAAGTTAAACAAAGTTAATAACAGGATTTCTTATTCATTTTCGGCTGCTGGGATGAGGTTTTAAAATTAGGATATTAAGAATTCCTCTTTGAAATAGGAAGATGTGAATTACAAATATATATATATATATATATATATATATATATATATATATATATATATATATATATATATATATATATATATATATATATATCATTCAATTTCTTCACCCTTTCAATGATGTCACATTCTTTTATTCTCTGTTCCCAGATCCATGTGCAGGTTTTTCTGTCTCAGTTTAATGCCAAGCATACACCTTTCCATTCCCCTTTGTGCTACCCGAAGTTTTGAAACTGATTGTGATGTGAGTGTCTATGTTTCACTTCCGTATGTCAAAACAGACAGCCCGCACTGATCAAAAACTTTTCTCTTCAGACAAAGTGGCAGTTTGTTCTTCAAAAACTATATTGAACCCGCCAAATGTCTGCCAGCCGCACTTGGAATACGCCGTTCCACTTCCCGGGCAATATCACCCTCCGTTGCGATCCTTTGCCCAAGATACATGTAGTAATCCACAACCTCTAACTCGCTTCCTAAAATAGAAATTCTTCTGTTGTCAGCAAATTTGTTGAACATAACCTGACTCTTTCTCAGGTTTATTTTCAAGTCAAATGGTTCTCCCTCCCTTTTTCAGGTCTTGTATATGTTTTGCAGCTCATCTGGGAACAATATCATCTGCAAAAAAAATCTAAGATGGCTTAGGTATGCACCATTGATTATTATTCTATCTTGTTTCCAATCCAGATCACGGAATACCTCTCCAGGACAGGCTGAGTATATATTTTATAGCATTTGCCTCTTCATCCAACAGGCTAGCTGGCATTTTCTCTTCCGTGGGCATTGCAGTCTTTGACTGGTTCTGATCTTCATATAACTTTGAATAAAATCTACTGATAACCTCTAATATGTCATTATGCCCCTTGCACACTGTGCCATCCTTTCGCATTAAGGCAAACATTTATGTTGTTTTATTTCTCAGCTTGTGTTTAGCTTTGTTTTCTTCTGTTTTCTTTGTTTTCTTCTAATGTCTTTTTCACTAGCTGCATGTTAAATCAACGCACTTCCTCTGGAATACGTTTTCTTACAATTTTGCAAAGCTCGACGTACTGGATTCGCTAAAAAGACTCCCTGCATGCATTCCTCATTGTCCGCCGTTTCTTCATTAAATCAATGGTCGCATTGGAGATTTTTGAATGTTTGATTTTTTTCTGCTGGTGCTATTGCAGCAGCCCTTTCAAACACATTGTCGATGATTTTTCCTTACTGATCTGTTATTTCCATCTCCTTTGGGTCTTGCAACACAGCAGTCCTTCAACTTTTGGTTAACGAGGAATCAAATTCCACCACATCGTCCATTCTCCGCACTCCGGGTGTAGAGTACGGGACCAGTTGTTTCTAGTTTGATTAGCTCTTCACCCTTCGTATATTTCAGATAGCCCTATGATATCCCAATGTATGCTGTCAAGCTCGATCACTAGATCTTGCAGTCGTGCATCCGTTTTCATCGTCCGAATATTAAAAGTTGCAATGTTGAAAGTCCAATGGCAGCCTGAACTAACCCGGTGATTCTTAGCACCCTCTGCCTTGAGGCAAGTCTTCCCGCTACCGTATGTACTTTGGGAATGTTGGGGAATTCGACCGTAATCTGCCCCGCTGGTCCAATGCGGATTGGCAGATTTTGGATTATGTTACTCTGAGGTCTCTGCTTTGACCTGTATGCTGTGGATTACCCTTCCAGGAGTATACGCTTCAGAGCATAGCTCAAAGCTTCATTGACTTATCCCCTTTGGCCCCTTTCTACGCCAAGATCAGATCCACAAAAAGAAATATGGGTCCAATATACTTGATGATGTCATCGATCCATCCTTTTTTAGGTCTTCTTCGTGGACCCTTATGATCAAGCGGTATCCATCCCAGGATTGCTTTGGTCCATTTGTAGTCAAATCGGTGAGGAAAAATCTTTATTTCTCCAAAATCGATGTATGCTTGGGCATTAGATTGCGGGAAAGAGAACAAACCAATCAATGTGACATCATTACAAGAGAAAATTAATTGAAATGGAGGCGGGCAGGTTATATAGCGACGCGATTCAGGATGAACAATTGTTCGACATTGTTGCCACTCATTTTCAGAATGCACTAGAAAAATCCAGTTCACGAAAAAAATTGCCACGAACCACCAAGTGACTCTAGAGAGTTCAAACTCATACAGAAGACGCATCAGATATCGGCCTATCTCCCCTCCAAAAGGAAACCCAACAGTGTTGCCAGATCGAACGATACTCCACCGGTATCATTACTTTATTTATACACCTCGTATTTCCAGTGATCTTAACTCTTTTAATGTTTAAATTTCTTTTAAACATAGATTCGATCTAGATAAGGTTATTTTTCCTACAGTTTCTTGCAGTTTAACATTAAATTCCACATTATTTTATAACTTTTTAACGATTATCCACCTGAAAACTATTTAATAAATAAGTTTGACATCAATGGGATATTTGTAAATTTAGGATAAGGATGTGTTGGGACAGAAAACGGAATTTAATTATATTTGCCGTGTCCTTCCTTATCTCACGTCAAACTGTTTACTAGAACGCCGTTTTAGTCGTAGTGTTGAAGTAGTTTTCGCGAGATAGAAACAATTATTTTGAAGAAACCAACAAGAACAGGGTAAATATGGATATATAATTTGTTAGAAATGTCTCAATTGATATAAATAGAAGTCTCGTTTTGAGGGCTGAATGACATTAAAAGAAAATTTCCGATCTAATGGTGTGTCACAATAATTTTGGTTTTTCTATTTCGAACAGTTACTAAGCGGATATAACGTTAAAACTTTGTTTCTCCAATCCATATACTTAGCTTTTTTCATGTTCTTGATTCATTCCTCTTTTTTTTATAGAACTGGTTCCTTTCCACATAAATCCGTTCATTTCAGGATCCAGGTTTTGCGGTGTGTTTTTTTTTCTTCCGTGTAAACTTGGTCATCATCTCTACTGTGAAATTTATATTATTATGTGATCGAGCCCTAGTTGGTCAATTTTGCATATTCAAGTATATTGCTTTTCGATTTCTTTGTAATATTTTTGTACGTACTTCTTTTAAGGTGTGTACAATTATTTTTACATATCTGTCATATTGTCCACGTCTCACTCGCATAGAATATTAATGAATGAATGAAAGAATGATGCTTTATTGTCTAACAGGCTACTGCCCAATTAAAAGACAATTCAAAACACAAATAGATATAACAAAAATAATTTAAACTTAACCTAACAATGGCACAAAAATATTTATATAAAAATTAATTTCCCACTTCCGTCTTGTTTCTCATGGTATGCGCATCGTGTGAAACGAGACGAGAGTCAGTCGCCGTAATATCCACGTGCATCTTTCAATATCGTAACATTTTTGTTTTGTTCGGATGGGTTTTATCGAGAGAAAGTAGTGACAAAAGTCAGTGAAGTAGTATTTCGGTAGCCTGTCTACAATAAGTATATAGTCGGTGGCCTGGATATGGCCTAAGAGCCAACCTCTGGGCTGCTAACAAATTGAGCTGGCAATTGCCTCGCAGCAAAGCCAAAAGGTCCACCTCAGGTGACCTCAAGCAAGCAAGCAAGCAAAATTAATTCTAGGATCATTACAAAAATTATTTCCAAAGCACCGCACGAACTTTCAGCACGCTGATTTATACTGAGTAAGCGGGAACTGAAAAAGATCAAGACACAGAAGCGTAGCCGCTAATGAAATATCTGTTATGGTCTCGGAATGCACGAAAGAGCGGTGCGTTAGAGGCCAAGTTCGTGCTAAGGAGAAAGTGTCTTGGCTGTTAACTCTCCAATAACTGAGTGTAGCTATAACCTCTGCGGGAGTAGGCACCATCTAGCTTAAAAGACAGATACTTTACAAAATGCCGCTAAATCTGCTTAAGACGAGAAATCTATGTAGTATATATAGTTAATTACGTTATGCTTGAAAGAAAAGGATTTTTTGCCTTTGACAATATTCAGTAGAAGCCTGTACCAAGCATACCAATCGGCCAAGAGATGTAGGTCACCTTGTAACGGACAGCAGTCATGTGACGATAGAACTGGCATAGAGTTTAAGGTCGTCCGCAAATAAAATAGTGTTGTACGTTAGCGTGGAGATAATATAGTTACGAAGACCACTAGTTCCAATGATGATATGAGAACTATGACCATTAAACTCAAAATGTTGTGCCCTGTTTGCAAGTTAAAATTTAAAGAACGAAATTGTACTGTACCATCAAAGACTAATCTTGTTTGAATGTTTTCGAAAAATCAGCGTATATTGTGTCAACCTGACATTTACTTTCTATTGATTAATGGGACTGTTAGCATGCTATAACCTCTTCGGTCTCATAAACAGTTCAAAGAAAGTGCATGGAACTAAACGGAATTTTTAATTAAAATAATAATCTTTCATTTAAAAAGTATCTGACTTTTCACTCTTCCCTCGTATGACTAATAAATTCTTGAGCATATGTCAAATATGGTAAAATAACCCTCGTATAACAAATGTTGGATATTTAGTAGCCCTTCGGCATTCCAAGTACTTTTACGTTTGTAACATGTATGTTGAAAGTTTGTAACATTGCGAATTGATGTAAGGTTGAACTCGTAAACTTTCGAGTGTCTTCGATAAAACTTCAAGTTGAATTTACAACTTTTTTTTTCTTTTTATTGTTCTTTAAGTGACATTTAAGAGTTTTCTTCTAACAAGATGTATTAAATTGTTTCGCAGGAGTTGTTTAAGATGATATCGTGAAACGACACCTTGCTGCGGAATTGGATATGAATAATATCGTTTTCAGGGTGAATATTACTATCAATTTCAAAGGCAAACATCACATTGGACATGTAACGATGGCAGAAATGCGAGTATATCAAATTTTGCTTGACGCAAACTTTTTTCCCACGAAAAATCCTTCCAAATCAATAATTTTTGGATGTAACATATTTGAAACAGGGCAGTAAAAAATTGAACTCCCCAGTAAACACTCAACAAAGTTTATGGATTATCCAGATTAATTGATTCATACGTTACATTGAAACTTTTCTGGATTCGGCTAATTACTCTACCTATCAATTCCACGTGGAGTTTTTATGGATGTGGAGGCGGTTGGTTAACAACCGCGCCGAACAGGGGTTAAGTAGGGCTAATTGAAATATTGGAAACAATACGTATGGGGATCGTGTAAAACCTTATTGGTCTTTTCATGAAAAAATATGTTTATTGCCTTGCCAAAAAAGGTCTTGTATTATTTTTAACGCAAGAGTTTGACTTTTGGAATTAACTAAACTGGTATGATTTTATTTTCTGAAATTACAAGGCATTTGGTAAATAACCCTCCTAACAATTCTTACATGCTCCTACAATAATTTGGGCATGTTCGACAGTTTAAATAAAATGGAAGTAAACAGAAACATTAAAATAATCGAAGTTTCTGGAATTTTTTTTTTCTGTTTTCTTGTTAGTTGATCTGTTTAATTTGTTCGTGCTAATTGAGATATTTGAAAGTAAATGTCAACACTTATTAACACTTTTGCATAAAATTTAATGGTTTACAGTAATTTTAACAAAGGGCATTTAATCTTGATAACAATAAGACACGTAAAAATGGACCATTTTTCCTCTAATTTCGAATAAAAATATGCATTTTAACAAAGATTCCCCCAAATCTGGGAGATGAACGATTTTTGCAATTTTTCCATGTATATGGCCGTGAAAAATTGTCATTTTGTCCTTTTTTAGACTTTTCCTTTTAACTCTCGTCCTACTTGAGATATTCTGAAGAAAATATCTAGACAAATCATACATAAATTTACATAAAATTGAATGGTTTAACAGTAATTTTGATAGATCCTACTGATTAATTGATATAAGGGTTAATAATTATGTTTAATAAGGTACCATATTAGCATTTAAGAGCAATATTTGGGAAATGGTAATATTGAAGTCAAATTTGGCCATTGCCCTGCACAAAGATTCAAGCAAATCAGCAAAATGAATTGCCATTTTTGCCCATTTTCAGACTTTTTCTTTTAACTCTCGTCCTAGTTGAGTTATTCTAGAGAAAATATAACGACCTTCCCATAATTTTACGTAGAATTGAATGGCTTGAACAGTCATTTTAATAGATCTTACTGATTAATTCACATAAGGGTTAATAACGATTTTTAATAAGGTACCATTTCCACATTTAAGGGCAATATTTAGAAAACGGTAATAATCAAGTCAAATTTGCCCATTTTTCTGTTGATTTCATGTAAAAATACGTATTTTAACAAAGATTCAAACAAACCTGGAAGATGCAGAATTTTTGCAATTTTTTTATGTATATTGTCGTAAAAAATTGTCATTTTTGACCATTTTTAGACTTTTCCTTTTAACTCTCGTTCTAGTTGATATATTTTGAAGAAAATACCGAGACCTACTCATAAATTTACGGAGAATTGAATGGTTTAATAGTAATTTTGATAGATCCTACTGATTAATTGATATAAGGGTTAATAACAATTTTTAATAAGGTACTATTCGCACACTTAAGGGCAATATTTAAGTAACGGTACTTTTAAAGTAACGTAACTTTTAAAGTAACGTAACTTTTAAAGTAACTTTTTTTACCTCTCTTTCTAGTTGAGATATTCTAGAGAAAATGTCAACATTTATTCACAACACATCAGCCCAAACCGGAAAACATAGATGTTAGGTAAACATGCGACAAAAATGCAAGGGGTTATTCCTTGTCCTATTCTAAGAATATTTTGTTCTATGATGATTTTTGAAAAACCCCTTTGTTTCGAAGATACAGGGCGAACAAAATTTGCGACAACCATATTCGATATTTGTTGTAATTATTAATGTAAATAAAAGTAGGGTGTACGTCAATGAGTTTATCAAGTACAAAAATTTTTTTTTCGATCTCGATCACTTGGAACGGCTGTTTTATCTAGTAAGTGGATTTCATCGGCCGCATTTGTTTACATAGATTGAGTGACGTTTGGCTGTTTGGCGTGTTTTAAATAGTGAGTGAAGTCCTCTATTATAATGTATATAAACGCCGAGATGACTGACATGCACTTCATGTATGGACTTGCTGATGGCAATGCATTACAAGCTAGGCGATTGTACAGTGAACTATTTCCAACCCGTAATGTCCCTAACCTAAAAATCTTCGAAAACATTCATCGACGTCTTCGTGAAACAGGCACATTGAAACGAACTGAAGAATCAGGAAGATCACTGACTGTAAGAACGGTACAATTGGAACAGAATATGCTGTACATGATAGCGGAAGAGCCTGGTAGTTCAAATACTTCGAATGTGAGTCACTGGATAGTTTGGAAAATTCTTAAGGTCAATTTGTTGTATCCATACCACATTCAACGCGTTCAGGCACTACTACCTGTTGATTTTCCTCCACGTATTGCATTATGTCAATGGATATTGCAAACTTTACTTCGCATCCCTCTATACCTGACACAAATTATTTTAACCGATGAAGCCACTTTCGCAAGAAACGCAATAAGGGATTTTCATAATAACCATGTGTGGGCAGATGAAAATCCGCATGAGGTATGCGAAAATACTTTTCAACATCAGTTCTCGTTGAATGTATTGGTTGGAATTGTAGGTGACTATCTAATTGGACCGGTATTTCTATCACAAAGACTTACTGGCGAGGTGTCTCGCAACTTTTTGGAAGCCACGCTGCCTGAGTTTCTGGAAGATGTACCATTGGCAACAAGGCATGAAATGTGGTTTATGCACGATGGTGCATCACCACATTGCAGTTTGGTTGCTCGTGATTTTTTAACAGCAACATACGGATATCGTTGGATTGGTCGAAGTGGGCCACACGCATGGCCTGCTCGATCCCCAGACTTAAACCCCCTGGATTATTTCTTCTGGGGATATCTGAAGTCATTAGTTTACGCTACTCCATTGAAGAATTTGAATGATTTGCGAAATCGGATAATTGCTGGGTGTAACTCAATTAGAAACGACTCTGGTGTGTTTGAAAGAGTTCGGCAGTCAATGACGAAAAGATTGAATACTTGTATCAAGGCTGCAGGAAGTCATTTCGAACATTTATTGTAGATTGAGCAACTTTACATGTACTTTTTGATAATAAAATGTTGTTAATGTCGTAAATTTTGTTCACCCTGTATCTTCGAACGAAAGGGGTTTTTCAAAAATCATCATACAACAAAATATTCTTAGAATAAGTCAAGGAATAGCCCCTTTAATTTTTGCCGATATTTACCTAACACCCTGTATATACATAACACTCTAACTAGCATCATCTAGTTGTGAAAATCGAAATTGCCTGCCGAACAAATTAGTTTTGCTAATTGAATAAACGAAACATAAAATATACAGGCACGAAAAAAAAAGAAGAACGAGGAAACGAAATGTATCTAGTGCTCTGAATATTTCGCTGAAATAAAGTAAAGAAATATGTCGACGTACGATGCCCTGGATAGACTTTGATATATTCTAGAATTTGAAATCTTGCTATGATTTACAATCTTTCGATAATCCGAAATTTCTCGAACGGAATAAATTGTCGATATGTTCCGCACAGCTACTTTTCCAGACTATTCTAATTTTCCATTCCATAGGAGAGCTGTTTTTCTTTTTTTAATGTTATCGGGAAACAAACAAAACCGTTATTTGTTCCACGATTCATTTTTAATATGGGAGACTAGGAAGGAAATATCTGTAGTAAAGAAAGGCAAATAAGTAACTTAATCTTATTTAAAGAAAATTTTCAATTTTGTTCGAGACAAATAAAGGCTTGTTTGGGATTTGATGTTGGCAACTGATCACAAATACATCATTGGATAGACTTTTTGTTATTTTTATCCTTATCGATTGATTTGTGATAATTCATTTTTTAAAAAAGGAATAAATGCTTATTTTCACTCATATATATATATATATATATATATATATATATATATATATATATATATATATATATATATATATATATATATATATATATATATATATATATATATATATATATATATATATATATAAAAAGGTATCAATATTTTTTTTCCTAAGAGCCACCGTTTCTGAGATATAATGATTCAAAAAGTTGTCTACAATTTTTGTCTGAGGTAATTTTACGATAAAGCTTACCGCTTTGATGAAAATCGCGAAAAAAAACCCATTTTTTGACCTTTGACCTCGAGTCAACTTTTTTCCAGGTACCGGAACGATGGGGCATTTTGAAATGTTATTTTTAATTATGTTTTCAACAATTTTACTCCCAGCTTGATGTGAATTTATGTACCTTCACTCTTATTTTTCTGTCTAATTTGACCGGACTATATCTGAGTGGCAAGTAATTCAATATGTCGAATTTAACCTAATTTTTTTTGGACATATCTAGACAACTGCAACTATTCGCTTTACAGTAATTCGAACGGTTCTCTTCGACAAATATTTTGTTTAGTAATGGAAGGACAGCAAACTGGTGTGTTTTTTAGACATGTCAATGTTATTTTCTCATTTAAACAGGCAAATTTTACTCATATATCAAATTGACCGGCCAACCTGGACCAGTCAGATTTGTGCGAATTTTTGTTCTTTCTGTTCTGATGTTTCTGTTTTTAATATCCAAACAATTTTTGATTTTGAGAATAAGCACTTTCTTTGATGCTTTACCGTTAAAAACAACATTTTTAAAGCGATAACTTATATTTCCCTTACGAGGGTTGTTCGAAAAGTTGTTCAACGGCTACAGCTGACAAAATCGTCATAAAAATCCGCAATGCCGTATTAAATTATCACTGACTATATCCACTACATTTTACCCGATGTTTTTGATCAGTTCCTATTTTACAGAGTTGTATTATACTAGGCTAATTGCAAATTTCCCGGAGCGACAGCTATAGAACAGTAAAATAATTATATAATCTGCTACAAGTTTCATCCTGCATATGAATATATGGGAAGTTTCAAGTCAATTCATTCGTACAAAAACAGCAGCTTAAAGTAAACGCATGATATTTTTTAAAATTAAAAATATTGAAGATCGTGCAGTGATTAAATTATTTGTAAAAAAAGTTTAAAGGCAATGGAAAGTCATAGTTAAATGGTAAATGTAGTTAAATGGTTCAACGTGGTCTTATAAGCCTCATTATGGGCGTCCAATAAGTGGAACTACTGGACAAATTATATACATCATATGGTTATGGACGAGAGACAATTGACTTTGAGTCAAATTGCTAAGACCATGGACATCTCAACTGAATGAGTTGTTTCATATTTTGAAAATGGAATTTGACTTGAGAAATCTATGTGGGAGACTTGGGTACTACGATTGTTCAGCTCTGATGCAGATACCTTCAAACCAGTAAAACAAAATCAGGATAGTATTACTCAAACGTTTTGGATCAACTGGATGCAAAAAATCGTGAGATAAGGCACCCATGGAGGTGTTCTTACAATGGTCAAACTGAAGGAGTTACACTACGAATTGTTGGAACATCCGCCATATTCACCAGGTCTGGACCCCTCTGACTTTCATCTATTCCCAAACCTCAAAAAATTCCTACGTAGCAAGCGTTTTTCATCAAATGAAGAAGTTACAGCAGGCGTAGATGACTATTTTGAAAAAATTCTAGAAAATCACTTCAGAGATGGAATAAATGAATTGGAGAACCGCTGGAAAAAATGTATTGAGCTTAAAGGAGAATGTACGGAAGAATAAAGAAATTTTTTTAACTATAAATTTGTTTTATCATTTCCGCTTAGCGAACTTTTTAATTTGCCTAGTACTGAGGGTATTATATGGTAAACTTGAAATATCGTTGTTTCAAATATATTGAATCGGTAGGTGTTTCTTTGTCGGTCGGAAGCTTTTTGTGTACGACCCCCGTATACACGAACACATTGAAAAAGTTATAAGTGATTTAATAATAATCATTTATCAATTCAACGGTAATTGTGTTATTTAAATAAAAGGTTGAAAGAGCGGACGTAAATACACAAACAACCAGCAAATAATAAAAGAAATTATCTGTTTGACGTACAACATTCGGAAAACCAGTTGGAAAACGTCTCCTTTAAATGTTTCCTTGTGTTTTGACTAACAGAATGTTGGCCAGTCCTTCTTTAAATAAACGTACCAACTAATCGAAGTTTATTTATCAAATAAAGCGACGGTAAAGCTCCGGCCACGTGGAAAACAAGGTCTTTTGTTAGTTTCCTTATTTAATGGAGCTTCCTATCCGGAAATGATAGATGGTTGTTTACTAATAGCGATTTTCCTGTGGATTCATTGTCAGTCTAATATTCTATCCAATTTCATGATTTTTCCGTTGGTATAAATGGATTTTTACTTAAATTATAGATAATTCCTCTGTTATGGCTTATAACAAATTAATGCGTATACAGTATTTCCATAAAAAACCGGTAGTAATTTTGATTTTGAAACCGTGGTTTTGATTAATCTAACCTAATTTATTTTCGGACTTATAACTAAGGTTCGGAACAAAAAGATTTAATTTTTTTTTTCCTTGTTATTGTTTATTTCAGCCGGTCGCGTTGGTGCGGCGGTAAGAGCGTCTGCTTTGCCGAATCCGCGCTGGAGCGGTAGCTGGTTCGATTCCAGCGCTCGGATGGTTATTTTTCTTTCTTCTGTCCGTTTATCTTTCCTAAATGTTTGTGATTGTTTCTAGGCAAGAGTGTAAAATCCGACTACGAATTACCCCTCAGTCACGCCAGTTAAAGGCTGGGTAAGGCCGGATGCCTTCTGAGAAGTGTTCTACGTTGGTCACTCGCCAGTCGGTAGGTTTCCTGATAGACTTATGGGTAGGCACATAACCAAGGGTTTATAGCCCGAGGGGGGTGCTGGCCTGGGTTTGTCGGAAGCTGATGACCGTGGTTCGGAACCCACGTTAAGCTGTAGGTCCAGTCGCTAAATAGCCTAGTTGCTGATGCGCCTCTAACCCAAACACTTTACTTTACTTTACTTTGTTTATTTCAAATTGTTTATTTTTCGATTATCGCCATGCGAAATCCCCCTTTCCCTTTCCCTTCTCTATCACCCACTACTGTTGTTGTAAGTCAAGAAACTTTCGCCTCATCCTGTTATCGGTTTGAGCATTAGCGACACCCACCCCAACTCATCGGAATTTGCAAACATTTGTAAATATTGGTAATCACACCTGCTTTATGCGTGATCGGACGAGATGATAATGTAGGGTAGAGCGGGGTTAATTGATAATAGGGACAAGTTCTGCAATCGAAATATCTCGAAAAATAAGCAACCTACAACAAAAATGTAAAAGCGAAAAGAAGGGGTTATGGGAGGGGAATACATAGCGTGACTGTCAATTACTGTCCGGTGCTCCGATATAATAAGAAAACGCATTGTTTTTTTTTCGGCGTAAAACAAAATATTGCAGGTCATCATAATTTTTCTACTATACTCGTATAAAAACTCTTAATAACGACCACGTAAGTATTAAAAGATTACTTAATTATTGTTCTTTCGAATATAGATGGTTAATGATTGCTTGAACGTTGCAACTTGATGTTCATTGTAGAAAATGAAATTTTTCTTTAATAAATTAATAATCATCAATTAATTTCTGCATGTGATGATTCTACACAAAGTTTACTAATTAAAATTACTTATATTGATAAGTGTATTAATGATGATTATTACATTTTAGAATGCGTACATATAAAAGAAAGACCTCAAAAGGTTTAGCTACTAGTCAACAATTGAGTGACGCAGCAAAAGCTGTAGAGGAGGAAAAAATGCTGCAGCCAACAATTTAGTATTAGCAGGATGATTTTAAAGAGATATATATCTAAACTAAAGCCTGAAGCTTGTGCTTCATCAATGGGTTATAAAACCCCAAGCCAAGTATTTTCCTAAAAATAAGATTTTCTATGGGTATATGCCTAAAGATGACTGTCGTCTTGCTTACGAGTGTGCAGTTAAATTTGAGGTTCAAATGCCAGCCACCTGGACCCAAAGCAAAATAGCAGGCAAGGAGTGGCTCACAAAGTTTTTGTCTAGGAATCAAAAATGTTGAATATTCTGGGATCGTACCTGGAGAAAACCGGATTCAGGGTCAGATTTGCTAACAATGGTCCCATATTAAATTTGTGCCGAACGTTAGTCTAACCTAAAGTTTGTATTAATTATCATAGAGCCAAAGACGATTAATAATTTGGGACTATTTATCATCTAGCAATCTTCTTGATCATATAATTAGTTACTACTTTAATTCGCGTTATAATTATTCTTAAATATATAATTTTAAATCAAAAAAGTGTAATAATAATTCAAAGATTGGAAAGATTTAATTTTGTTTGATTTAATTTATTTTTCGAGAGATATAATAACAATATGAGTATGTAATAATCGTAATAAATAAATATTTGCTTGTTTTTTCTCAGTCGTTCTTTACAGTCATCCAAGTCCATTTTATCCATTGCTCCCCACTAGTGGAGCACGTTGACAACTTGGAGCTCTCTCGCATTTCGACATTAACTTTTAAACCTGTACTCGGATCGTTTTTACACCGCCAGACGTTTTGAAGAAGAGTAAATTACAAACCTATCAGAGTACGAATCAATTAAATTCGATGCTTATTCTTAAAGTTATGGGAGATCAAACGAAAAGTTGCTCAACTAGCTCCGCTCTACCCTACTATTAGAAGCGACGCGTAAAATTGCACGTATTTGTCTGTCTGTCAATACATAGAGTCTCCCTGTTACTTATTTTCTTTGGCATCTTTCAGGACCTTTAATCAAATTAGCAACTAATTGTCGACTACTACCTGTACATCGAGATATGTCCGAAATCGATATTCTTGCTCAACTTCGTTTGTTCATTTACAAGGTTCTTTTTTTTTCTCATAAAGCATTAAACATTTTAAACTTCCCATGATTGGTATATTTTCACTTCGATACAAGAAAGAGAATTGAATTAAAATTGTAAGTTGAAGAATAAAAAACAGGTTGTATTTAAAAATTAAACAAGTGTCCTACCGTATTGTTAATATTCATAAATATTTCATAGGTATTAATCTGTATTACAAAGAAGATGTTTAATAACACTTTAAGATTTTTTTCTTCTGAGCTAGAGGATTATTATTGCTAATCTGAAGGAGAAGCCAGAACCGGAAGGAATGCGTTTTAGAATATTAGATTGAAAATTAAAATCTAAATATTCCAGATGTTTCCTTTTGTGTGAAGAACATTTATTCTAGAACTTTTCTCTTAGACCTATTAGTAAAAACAATATTATCGTTAATTTTTTCAGCGTTATGGACATAAATTAACATAATTTTGAATGATTCTTTAATTGGAGAATTAATAGTCGTTAAAAGGGAAGATTTACTGCTAATTTAAATAGACTATCAAAAAAAAAAGCAAACTTACACGTCTTACATTTCATAGACAGTTTATACAATTTTCAGACCAATTAGAAATGATTTGTTTTTAAATGAAACTATTTTTTCTTTTAGAAATGTATTTATTCATCTACAATAACACGATAATATAGTGCGTAAAACATCCTGGGGTCACAACTACAAGCCATCACAAATAACTTCGTAGTGGAATTATAAGGGTTTTATTTCTTATGATATTATCATCACACAGAACGATTGATTCAACTTTATACTAATCTTAATCAACACAGCGCTTGATGTTGCAATAATTGCTAGGGAGCATAGAAATAGAAGTATAGAATTGCTAAGGAGCAGAGAATAGAAATAATAGACCGTGAGACGAAGAAAAAAGGGCTGGAAATAAATGAGCAAAAAACAAAGTATATGTACTGCAACTGAAAAGATAGAATATTAGATAGCAACAAGAAATTACAGAAAGACGAGAAATTGAGCACAGGGAATACATTAGGAATATACAAAACAATAATAAAGCCAATAGTAACATATGCGCTGCAGCATAATGACACTCACAGCAAAAGAGGAAGACAAACTAAATATTTTTAACGCACAATAATGGCATCAAATAAAGTGGGAAATAACGAGTACAGAACACTGAAGAAATTGATAAGTTGCTTGGAATGGAAAACATAGTAAGAACAATTAAAGCACAAACAACAAGATTGTACAGACACGTAATGTGAAGAGACAGGGATACGCCAATATGAGAGAACCGGGGTCAGATGGAGGCAGACAATAAATTATAAAACCGGTAAATACAGAAGGATGGAAAAACCAGACCGTAGATAGGAAGAGATGGAGGAAAATAATTGAAAAGGGGAAAACTCACCAACAATTATGAGAAGAAGAAATGTGGACCGATCCCCCACACTAAAAGGATTTAAACAATTGTTTATATATGGAACAGGATATATAATATATATATATATATATATATATATATATATATATATATATATATATATATATATATATATATATATATCATAATATACATGACATACGGAAGTGAAACCTGGACACTCACATCGCAATCAATTCAAAAACTTTGGGTGGCACAGAGGGGAATGGAAAGATGTATGCTTGGCATTACAAGACGAGACAGAAAGTCCTGCGCATGGATCAGGGAACAAACAAAAGTCTGTGACATCATTGGAAGAGTAAAACAATTGAAATGGAGATGGGCAGGCCATATAGCGAGGCGATGGGACGACAGATGGACCAAGGCAATCCTGGAGTGGATACCGCTTGATCGCAAACGTCCGCGAAGAAGACCGAAAGCACGATGGATTGATGACATCGTTAAGTATATTGGACCTGAGTGGCAGAGGAAAGCCCAGGACCGTGAAGGTTGGAAGCATGCTGAAGAGGCCTTCATCCTGCAGTGGATCGATACGGGCTGATGATGATGATGATATATATATATATATATATATATATATATATATATATATATATATATATATATATATATATATATATATATATACATATATATGTATATGGGTGAGGTGAATATATATTTTTGAATCATATCCTGATGATGCTAACATGATTAGCGAAACGCACGATGAGAAGTTTAAAACAATTATTTGATATTTTTGTAAAAAACAGTTTTCATGAAAAATATATTTAAATGGATACATTTTTTGTACAACATGACTGTATTAGGTATTTACAATTGACACAAATGATGTATTAACGCGTATGTCCAACACCGTTATTATAACACTCTGTAAGTCTGCAAAGCTGATGAATTAACTGATGAATGTCTTCTCGAAGTGAGATAACTCTGGCTCGTTGAACACATGCTTAAAGTTCATTTAAAGATACAATCAATCTAAAGTGTGACCAACATATGTTCTATGGGCATAAATCCGGAGATCTCTGTGGATTTGAATCTCTGTTAGAAAAAACGCCCCCTAGTTTTGATGACACCATTAAAAAAATAAATTATGTAAAGTAATTTTAAAAAAATTAATATTATATTAGAAAGCGAATCATTAGAAATCAGTTGTAAAAACAGAATAATTTCATTTAATCAATTGAAATTACAATTCTACATTGTCTTCTTCAAAATAAGGGCTTTGGGAAGCCACACAGCTCCGGAGACAGTTTCCTGTTCTTTATAGCAGTGGTGACACTTAGATATTGGAATCACCTTCAGCTTGTCGTCGACGGTCTTTTCAATATTCTCCAATATCCCAAAATGGTATCCTCCGATTTTCAAACTTGGGAAAAGAAAAAAGTCACAAGGATTCAAATCTGGCGACTAAGGAGAGGACTGCGGAGGCACACTCGTGTTTTTACTTGCCAAAGAATTGTTAATTGAAATCGCGTTCATTGTCGCATTGTCATGATACAGCACCAGGTGTGTTTGATGTTCGGTCTAGCACGAATGACTCTTTTTTCGTAGTATTTCGTAGAAGTATTTCAAGAACTGCTCGGTAAAAAAGTTGGTTTACCGTTTGGCCTTGAGACTAGGCCTTATGGACGATCATGGGATCGCTATAAAAAAAAGCAAATCCGCATACTTTTGATGTTCACCTCAGGGGACCTGGTTTTTCCAGGTTACGGGCTTGACTACCCCGGGGCACCCTAGTCAACCTTTCAGTCAAGTTGCAATGCAATGGCTGAATGGTTTTTTCAGCTGTTTCTAACTGAGCCTTCGGAATACCTCTCTCTCTTCCAGAGTAGTTAGGGTTACCGGGGTATGGAGCAGTGCCTCGGTGGGCATTTATTTCTTCCCTACTCGACCCTACTCAAACTTATATGTATATATTTCTTGCCTACTCCTATATATTCCCTTCCCTACTACTATATATTTCTTCCCTACGCAAACTTATATGTTTTATTGGTTCTCCACCTTCCAGCCATCAAATCGCTTAGCCCCTTTTTTTATTCATAAACTCATAAACCATTAGCCCCTTTTTTATTCATAAACTCCTTTCAAGTGCCATTCATACTCCCAAGGAAGTCAATAAATTGGGCAATGGAGCATTCCTAGTAGATTTCTAAGTTTTAACTTCCACATAAAACCTTAAATCTCTTTAAGGGTTTTGTTTCCTCAAGAGAACTGCTTTTGTGCAGTGAAGAAGAAATCCCTAATAACCTTAAAGAACAAGAAATGACATAACTAAAAGGAATGGAGTCCTCTGTCCTTCCGTTAGCCACTTCTTGTTATTCAAGCTTTATGCCCTTCCAGAAATTTTAGGAGTCGATTTTCTTTCATTTAGAACGTTTCCTTGCCTAAACTCGAGCAAGGCCAAGGCTTGTCAGTGTATATGATATAGTTAATGTCGTACACTACTAACTCGTTATCTTTTTCCGATCTCTAGTTACAACCGATTTTTACTCAAACGATTTTTACTCGCGTTCTTTCTAGTGCCCAGTAAATTTAATTCACAAAAATTCACGACATTGGTTGCTTAAAAGAAATACTAACTATATCGAATTAGAAACTGTTTATTTTTGGATTATCGCCACCATCTCTAATTTCTCTGCCTGCTTCCCTTTCTCTTCTCTATCACCCCCTACTATCGTAGTAAGTCAGGCACCTTTCGCCTCACCCCGATTCATCCCTTTATCGGTGGATTTCCATCTGTTGAGCGTTAGAGACACCCACTCCAACTCATCGGTATTTGCTAACGCCCGCGAAATCCTAACAATTTTAATGAAATCTACATCGACAAAAGCAACAACCCTCTGCGTTTAGCAATTTCCGTTAATATCCCCATCGATTTACCATTCGGGATCCGATTGAAGGCGGACAAACCTGCACTGAATGTGACAGTTTGGGGCCCCTGAGCCAAGCGATCCTCGTCACTCTGAGGCAGGCCTTTCTTTACTCCCATCCATTGCTATTCTATTGGGCTTCGCTTAATAGAAAATTAGTTTTCTTTAAAGTAAAAGACGATTCCTATTACAGAGAGAAAACAGAGGGAAAAGAACTGCCATTGTTTTAAATTTAAATCCTTTTGCCAGGATGAAGGTGACTTGTTTTGATTACAAAGAGTGGCTTGTACTACGTTTGAAACAATTAGTAACGATTTACTTGATAGAATTCGCGGTTAATTATTACTAATTTGCGACCATGTCTTTCGGATGTGCACCTTGATTAAAAAAGAAAAGAACTAGGTCTTATGAGGTGTGACTATTAAATAACGAGATTGGCGCTGTAAAACATTTTATTTTGATATCATACATATTTACTTATTATCACCTTCAATATACACACCTCCTCTATCCCTACAATGCTCCATGCGAATCTTCCATTGTTCGCAACAGTGCTGGAAGTCGTCTTCTTTCAGCTCCTTCAGAACGCATGCCACTTTCTCTTTCACAGCTTTAACGGACTCAAATATTGTCCTTTTAATGCAGATTTCACCTTAGGAAACAGATAGAACTCGCACGGTACAAGATCCGGCAAATAACGTGTTCAAAGTGGCAATGCAAACATTTTTGCGAGCTTCTTGTTGTTCAAACAATTCCTACAGTTACAGCATTCGCACGAATACTTAACCGACAGTCAGATCGAATCAAATTACCGATTTATTCAATATTGTCATCCATTTTTGATGTGGAAGTTCGTGGATCATCTTCAACGTCTTCTCGGCCATCTTGAAGACCCTTAAACCACTCAAAACCACGAGCACGCGATAAACATTCATTGCCATACACTCCTTTCAATAAATCATAAGTTTCAGTAGCGGTTTTTCCAAGTTTCAAATCAAATTTCACAACAATTCGTTGCTCTATTGTAACACTTAACATTTTTTCGGTGAAATAAAAAACCAACTTTAATGCGAACGAAGGCTACGGTTATACGGATTTTTTTACAGAAACGAGAGGTACTGCATTCAAAAGAGAAGGCTTTACGCTAAACAGCTGTTGATCGCTGGCGTTTGATGCATGCGTACTTCTGTAGCAACGCCAGTCTCGTTATTTAAAAGCCACACCTCGTATGTCTAAATGTCCGGTACAACCGTAAATTGTATGACAATTTTTTCAGCATACAATGTATCTTCTGCAGAAATGCAATATCGCAACGTTATTAAAGAATTTATAGAATATCCTAATCAAAAAAATATAAATTTACTAGATTTTATGATGACCTACTTCTTACCTGCACACGCTTATGTTGATTACGATTTTTTTCTATGAATTTTTCTGTTAAAATGGCCCAAAACATCAAATACAGTACAAAAAGTGACATTAGAAGCCACATGTGAAAGAAAAGCAAGAAACAGATAATTTTCGGAGGAACACTCCAACCTCCCGTGCTTCTGTGACGAGGTAAAAGAAGAATTCAAAGAAAAAAACTCTTCGCTATCAAACTGAGCAAACACAACAAGCTGATCATAAGTGGCGGCGACATCAATTCCAGTGGCGACTCGTGAGGGGGGGCGTTGGAGCGCCGGTCCTCCAGCATTTATCCCAGTAGACAATTTTTCAGACCAAAACACCATATTTTATTCCCGTTCAGTTTCTTTCCTGTAACTCATTTTCCTGGTTCGCCTCACCAAAAGTAAAAACGAGGAAGGGGAAAGCAAACAAATCTTCATCAGCACTATTTTCTTCTACGCCCTCCCACTTTAAAAACTCACAAGCCGCCACTGATCAATTCGTAGTGCAAGTTAATCAATTTCGCGGTTGCAACGGCGGGCAAATGGGCGGATGCATTGGCAATGGTTCGTGGCAAAACAGAACTTTTTTCTTCGCCTAATAATGCAGAATCAATCAATAATGCAGAATAGTACTCTTCCGTATTCAACTCGTCCAACTCTTTTTCAAATAGGCTATGCCAATTTTAATGCCAGTTCCTTGAAAATCCTGTAAGACAATCTTGGTCGTCTTCGGGGTACGTCCGCTAACTGTTCCTACATTTCTGGTGAGTAATGATGAATCCAAGTTTCATCACCAGTCACGAGTCGCCTTAAAAACTGCTTGGGATTATGCTAAGCCGCAGTAAACAAGCGACATCCATGGCGATCCATACGCGTTCATTTGAGACGTTAACTCTCTAGCCTACACTTTGCTATCGACAAACCGGATATCATGAAATTTCTCAATCATTATATCAGTACTGACATCAACGGTGCGTCCTGAGTCTGGAGCGTCACTCGTGTTGGTTCGATCACATCAGAACTCTGCATATCGCTTAAGAACTAAGAAGTGTCAAGGAGCAGATTCTCTATAACATGTTTTCAACTTTTACTATATATTCGCGCAAGAAATTGTACTTTTTTCCGCGATAGCAAAAATATCGATCTTATCTTCTTTAGAAAACTGTCAAAGTAAAACTGTCATATAAAATATAAATGTCATATAAAAATATTATGTAGGCTTGAAGAAATTCATGATTGAAAAAATAAATAATAGAATTAGATTAGAAATAGATAGAAATTGAGAATTAGAAATAGCAATTGACAAAAAGATATGAAACAAGCACTGGAAAAATTTAAAAAATGAAACCCTGCAGAAAATGAACTACTAAAACGTGGGTGGCCAACAATAAAATTAAGCCCTTTTCTAAGACTTATTTTCGATAATTAATTTCTCCTTTTAAAACCAACACTACAAAACTATGATTTTTAGTATACCTAATAGGATATTACAGCAACAAAACAGGGGTTAAATACTAAAACATAACATTTCAGGACGAATAAAAGAGCAAGAGTTATAACAAAGACACGAACTAAATGGTATAAAGACAAAAATTTAAAAAAATCTATCAAATGGTATTAGATGATATGAGAAATGTTATTCGTATATATCAATCTTCGCGGTTGCGGCTAATCTTACTTGTGAAGAAAAAAGATTTGTAATATAACTTTATTATCTGGTCTGAATAAGCTAGAATGAAACAGTTAAAAAAATAAACCGATACACTACTAGGCAAATTAAAAAGTTCGCGGAGCGGAAATGACAAAACAAATTTATAGTTGAAAAAATGTCTTTATTCTTCCGTATATTCTCCCTTAAGCTCAATACATTTTTTCCAGCGGTTCTTCAATTCATTTATTCCATCTCTGAAGTGATTTTCTGGAAGTCCTTCAAAATATTCATCTACGGCTCTTATAACTTCTTCATTTGATGAAAAACGCTTGAGAAGTAAGAATTTTTTGAGGTTTAGGAACAGATGAAAGTTAGAGGGGGCCAGATCTGGTGAATATGGTAGATGCTCCAACAACTCGTAGTGTAACTACTTCAATTTGTCAGCGATAGTACATTTCTGCAGAAAACGATTATGAAACAGAATGCATTTTTTCTCCTATCTCGTGCAAACCTTACCTTCGATACTTATCTATCCTGGAAAGATCATATTATCTCCCTTAAGTCCAAAACTATTTCCGACTTGAACGTCTTAAAATGGCTATCCCAGAAAGACAGAGGTCTAAACCAGCTTTCTATACTTACTATATATCTATCTAGCTTACAAATCCATAATATGTCCCAAACTTGACTACAGATGCCATCTCTATAACTCATCTTGTCCATCCTATCTTAACTCTCTAGAATCCATCCAAAACAATGCTCTCAGATTTGCTCTGGGAGCCTTCAAATCAAGCCCTATAAAGAGCCTCCAATGTCTTTCTTCGATTGAACCTCTAAAATTCAGAAGAACCAAATTTCTCCTTAGGGCTGGTGCTAGAGCAAATTTAACTCCTAACTCTACAGTATCTCCATGAAATCCAGTACTTCAATCAACTTTGTTTGATCGCTAGTGCACAGAATATCAGCTCTCAATTTATTAATAGTCGCTAAATAACGCCTAGAGCGGTGACGTGACTTAAACAAAACAAACATACTTCAATTTGGTCATTGCAAGAACACCTCTGTGAGCCGGTGGATTTTATTCTTTCGGTAGAGTTGTCCATGGCCTTAGCAATTTCACTCAAAGTCAATTGTCTGTCATCCATAACTATTTAAATTATTATTAATTTAAATTACTTTAAATCTTTAATCACTTTAATTCTAAATCGCTTTAATAAATAAAAATAAATAATAAATCACTTAAAAAAAAAGTGATTCGATGTTTAGCGGTAAATCTCTTTGAGTTTAGTATAAGTTAAGCTTTAAAATGTTGGCAATTTCCTGTAATTTCATGCCATTTCTTTTCAAATTTTCGAATTTCCTCACGTGTCTCCAGAGACAACTGTCGACTTCTTTTAACCGTTATTATTGGAATATTAACATTCCAACATTCATTTTATAAATTATCCGTTCACTTCTGTTTACTTGGTTATAGGTGATTAAATTTGTTTGTTTCTTATGTATCGAAGTTATCTCTTAAGAAGATTAAACGAAGAAAACTGTTAATAATATTCTGCCTTAATTATGGTAGAATTTTGTTCAAGATCATTTATAATTTATAGTTCGTGGGATATAACGTTATAAATTTTAAAAAGGAATAAAACAATTTTTTATTTTGTTACCTATCACTTTTATTTTTAAACAAAATTTGTGTGACTATAGTTTCGTAAAACGATTTTACATTCTCAAACACTACTTTAAAATTAAGGTTTTACAGCTGTTTATCTATTCTATATACCTAATTTTATATTTTTATTGGGGTTAATTTTTTACAATATTTTAAATAGTGGGGAATTTCGGAGATCGGTCTGATCGTTTAATAGTTGTCTAGACGGATCTTTTATTATTATTCACGTATGGGCCCTGGTGGACCACGCGAAGTACAATTAGAGGCGTTTGTTGTTATTAGCCTTCCTTTGCTTATTTAGCCTATTAGCTTTCCTACATTTTTCTCTCTGGCCAACTTCCCAAACTTTGACCTTGTGTCTGAAACAGCCTCTATCCTGAATTTCACTTTGTGTAATATTTGCTGATCTTAGGTCCTCTTTAATTGCAGCAATCCATTTAATTATTTCAACTTTAGCTTTACTCCTATTTTCATAAAATTCGACTATTTGTCTAGTTAACCTACTCGGATTCATCCGTTTTATGTGTCCGTAAAACTTAAGTCTTCTTTTTCTCATATCGCTATGTATATCTGTGTATTGTTTGATTTCTTGGTTTTCTCGAAGTCGGTATGTTGTGCTATTTATTTGTTTGGGCCCTAGGATTTTTCTTATGATTTTTCTTTCCTTCTTTTCAATATCCTCGATGTCCCTCTTTCTATTCAAAATGAGCGTTTCCGCAGCATATAGACATTCTGGCTTAATAACTGTGTTGTAATGTCTCAGTTTTGTGTTTTTAGATAGGCATTTTTTGTTGTAAATATTTTGTGTAAGTCTCAATGCCGTTTCCATTTTTTGACATCTACCCTTATTGGCCGCTTTTTCCATCCCATTTTCCATGATTATTTCACCCAAATATTTGAATTGAGAGACTCGTCTGATGTTACCATATTTTGTTTTTAGAAATGGCGTTCTTAGTCTGTTGCAGGTCATGTATTGTGTCTTTTCAAAGGAAATTTGGAGTCCTACATTTTCTGCTGTTTCTTTTAGGATTTCAATCTGTTTCTGTGCTGTTAATACATCTTGAGCTAAAATTGCTAGATCATCAGCAAATGCCAGACAATCAATTTGGATGTTGGTTCTCCCCAGTTTAATGGGCTGGTCAATATTCAGAGCCGACTTTTTTTCACGCCACTCCTGTATTACTTTTTCTAGAACACAGTTAAATAAAAGTGGCGAGAGTCCATCCCCTTGTCTCACTCCAGTTTTAATTTCGAACGGCTCTGAGATCTCACCCATGAATTTAACTTTTGACCTTGTGTTAGTTAACGTTGCTTTAATAATTGCCAGCGTTTTCAGATCTAGTCCTTGTTCTTTCAAGATTCGGAATAAAGATTCGCGGTCAATAGAATCATATGCTTTTTTGAAATCCACAAATGTACAGACGAGATTTTTATTGTACAGTTTTTGATGTCTTAGAATCAACTTCAGATTCAGGATCTGTTCAGGGCAGGATCTGCCCGGTCGAAAACCTGCTTGATATTCACCAATGTTAGGTTCTAACTGTCCCTGTGCTCTGTCTAGTAGACATTGAGATAGAATCTTGTAACAAACTGGGAGAAGAGATATCCCTCTATAGTTGTTTACATCCGTTCTATCTCCTTTCTTATGTAGTGGATGGATTAGAGCATCTTTCCAATCTTCCGGAATCCGTTCGGTTCGCCAAACTTCTTGTAGAATTTTGGTTATTTCCCTGATTGTACCTGGACCAGCGGATTTCAAAAGTTCCGCAGTGATTCCATCTTCACCAGAAGCTTTGTTATTTTTAAGCCGCTTGATTTGCCTAATTATTTCATCTTCATTCGGTGGTAATGAATCTGGGTTTGTTTGTTTAGGTTTTAGTGTTGCTAATTTGTTTAAGGGCTCAGGACAGTTTAGTATTTGTTCAAAATATTTTGCAAGTTCTTTGCAATTGTCTTGGTTATTTAGAGCTGATTGTCCGTTTTCCTTTTAGAAGCAAAGACTTTGCGGTTGATAGCCTGTTAATTTAGTTTTAAATGTTTTGTAAAAGTTTCGAGTGTTATTTTTTTGGAAATCTTTTTCTATTTTATTAAGTTGATTGTTTTCATATTTTCTTTTAGTTTGTCTAATTAGCTTCGATGTTTCTTTTCTTACTTCCAAAAATATGTTATAGTTTATTGCTGTTTTTTGACTGTTCCAATCTTTGAATGCTTTACTTCGGCTTAATACTGCTTGCTCGCCAACTTCATCCCACCACGGATGTTTTCTACGTTTTTGTACAGGGACCAACTTTAAGGCTGTTTTAATAATTTTTTGTTTTAATTCTTGCCAGTTCTGTGCTGGTTGTTTATCAAGTTCTTCTATTAGGGCTGGTTTTATTTTCGTTGGGTCAAACTTTGGTATTAGCAGCCGCTTTTGAATAAGTTTTCGAGGTTTTAAGCTAAGTTTGATTCTAGTCAAGTAGTGATCCGTGTCTATATTTGCTCCTTTCCTGACTTGAACATTCAAAATCTCTTTATAATTGGGGTACGAAATGGCAACATGGTCAATTTGAAATTCACCCATGTACGTGTTTGGGCACCTCCAGGTCTTTTGTTTTGATATTTTCTACTTAAAATGGGTTTACATTATTTTTAGATTAAACTGCGAACATAGTTCAACCAATCTTCTACCATTATGGTTAGTCCATTTATGAGCGGGAAAACTGCCGACTGTTTTCCTGTACTTTTTTTCTTTCCCTAGCTGGGCGTTGAAATCACCCAATAGGATGTTTACATGGTTAGAGGGAATTTTAGAGATAGTCTTTTCTAGAATTTCCCAGGACTTATTTACTTTTTCAGGATTAGATTTATTTTCTTCGTTAACTGAGAGGTGTGCATTGATTAATGTATAGTTTTTGTTAGCACACTTAAGGGATAGTGTCATAAGTCGATTATTTACTGGCTGGACATTTGTTATACAACCAAGGATGTTTGTTGAGACAGCGAAAGCAACACCGAGATGTGGTGTATTTTTGAGTATTTTTTTGTCCGTTTTACTTTTAAAAAGTCTGTAGTTGCCGAATTCCAAGGTGTTATCATCTGTCAATCTAGTTTCTTGCAAAACTAAAATTTGGATTTTTTGCTGATTTAATGTTCGCCCCAATTCGTGTAGTTTTCCTGGACGCAGGAGAGAATTGATATTTACCGTTCCAAAGAAAGTTTTTGTTTTCGGTTTCAGACGTTGGCCAGAGGTCTCCGACTCCCCCTGAAAGATTTTGCGTTTAAGCCCGGACGCCCCAGAATCTGAAAGTCCGGTTGTACCAGCAAAGCTGGCATAGGATTGTCTACCTCCTGGGGTAATTTTGTAATTACTAGAACGCTTCATCTTGTACTTTGAATTAAAGGTTTGAACCATGACGGTTCAGAGGTTAAGACTGGAGGGGTTAGTTCCAGAATTTAAACATCAGCCGCACCACTGGTGAACAGACGCTGACCACTCAACCGCTTGATACAAGTCAGATGCTAAGTGAATTTAGTTTTTTTTTTGCCTTGGTTCGGGGCTGCTTATTTTGAGATATTCGCAGCTGTCCATTAATATCTAATGAAACTTTCACTATCCACCACCAGTGACCCGTCCAGTACCTTAGGCGAGGTATACTGGACGGATCTTTATTATATTTATACATTTCAATAGCTTCTAAAATGTTTCATTTTTTGCTTTTGGGCGCTGTATGTAAAATTTTCAAATTTGTAATCTCGGGAAATATATGTCCGGTATCTATGAAATGGTTCGCAAAATTAGAGCGTTGTTTCTTTAGTATGTATGCAGATTTATGTTCTTTGTATCTGGTCTGAAAATTTCTGCCGGTTTGTCCAACATAGCAGCCACTGCACTCGTTGCAACTTAACATAGATTTTGAACCCAGATTTTGTATTTGCTGATGTTTTATCTTTGGTATTAAAAATTAATTTACTGGTGGACTGGGTGGTTTTAAACGCTATTTGTAAATCATGTTTCCTCTAAAAGCGAGCTATTTGTTCTGAAATTGGACCGAAATATGAAATTTTACAGTACTTTTTTTCTTTGAAGCCGTTATTTTGTGCTATTAGTTTTATTTTTTCTAGTTCTATTTTTCTATTATTTTCAGATAGTGGAATTGTGAAAGCTCGGTGGATCATAGATATATGCTGCGTATCAGCAGCATATTTATGTATAATGGGGTGGATTGATTGTTTTGTAATTGTTATATCTGAGTATGTCGGTTTTCTATAGATATTAAATTCTAGTTTTTTATTTTGTTTGGATATTGAAAGGTCTAGAAAATTTATGGTTTTATTATGGAAAAATTTATTTATGGAAAATTTATGATTTTGTTCTTTTTCTAGTGTAAATTGTATTTTTGGATGGATACTATTTAAATGATTTAATGTTCGTTCGTCATTTCCAGTATAATAAACCAACATGTCGTCTGCATATCTAAACCTAAACAATATATTTTTTGCTTAATCCGTTTTTAAAATATTATATTCCATATATATATATATATATATATATATATATATATATATATATATATATATATATATATATATATATATATATTTAAAAAAATATATTCGGTCTTTTAAAAACGGAATATAAATATATTCCGTTTTTAAAAAATGATATTCCAAGTTTGACATAAACAGTTCTGATAATATAGGGCTTATTTGGGGAACCCATTGCTAGACGATCCTTTTGTTTGTAAAAAACGTTATTAAATTGAAAATAATTTTCATTAATGCATAAGTTAAAGAGTTCTAAGATATCTTGCTTAATAATTGGATTGATGTTATTTTTTATGAGTAAATTATCTATCAATAGTGGACAATCTTTGTTCGGAATATTCGGGAATATTATTATGTTGCTAACGTGTTGCTAAGGAATCATGTTGGAACATGTTGCTAAGGTCAAAGGATGCTAGAAACCCGTATTTTGATATAGATAGTTTGCTAAGCTTTTTTGTAAGGTCCACCGACCGTTTTTTATTGACTCTTTTGGCGAAAAATTCGTTATGTTTTTGAAAATTTTATTTAAGTAAAAAGCTAGGTTTCTTAAAGGGCTATTTGTGTATGAGACTACCGGTCTTATTGGAAAGTTTTCTTTATTTATTTATTGTTGATTTTAACTAATTTTGAATTGTTGTGATAGGGCCATTTTTTATTTTGACGAGGTCTTCATTATCTAGGTCTTCACTATCTTCACAAATTTTGTTTAAAAATTAAAGTGATAGATAAAGTAAAGATAATAAGTAAAAAATTGTTTATTCTTTTTTAAAAAATGATCTATCACAAGGTAACGGACAGACAAATCAATCAATGTTATAAATTTTAATACACTTAAAGCAAAGAAAATTGAACAAAATCGGTTTATTTCAAATATTTTTTTTCTCCGCTGTATATATTTAGGCCAGCATTTTAATTATCAGTTCGCCAAAAATACAATCAATAATATAATATTTCAAAACATTTTGGCAAAATTAATAACAAACAAAAAATAAAATAAAAAAAAATCCATCGAGTATACATTCAAATATTTACTATCATCGTTAAATAAATTTTTATGCTGAGGTTATCGTTGTTTCATCGAAATTGCATAAACCCACCCCCCACCATACCAATTACGACCCTAAAAAAATAAAAATGAAAATAAAAAATATAACGATATCGAAGTTGAACCAATTAAAATAAGCGCAGCGTCTACGAAAACAAATGCGTTTCGAAACTTTTGCAAAAACATTTTATGAGATTCTGGTTTATTTTTGGGATCATTCATATTGAATCATCTCGCTTCGAAATTGTAATAATTTATTTTTCGTTGCACAACAGAACTAGATTTTTCCATATAGAACTAAAGCTACTTAAAAGATTTATTACTATTATCAAAAAGTAAGGTGCCTTTTTAAATAAAATAGAAGGTATTTATTTACTGATTCAAATTTATGTTGTTTTCTTCAATACAGTTATTCCAACGTTTATTTCCAATCTTCGAAACAATTTTATACCTGACCTCTGGTATTTTCTTCACAACGGCCAGCGAACTCTCTCGAATGGCTTCCTTGAAATGAAAATAGCGACCACCAAAAGGTTTCCTCAATTAAAGGGACAGGAAAAAGTCACACAGTACCAAATCTGCTGAATATACTTTTTACGCTACGACATATGTACAGTGTATCCAAGATAAGAACTTACCACCCCCTTAAAATGTTTATTTCTGGACCGATTTTCATGGACTTTCTTTTGTTGGATAGATCTCGGAAAACGGCATTAAGAAAGTGTATCACATGTTTTTTATGCTAATATCATGGCTAACTGCGGCAACTTTTATGCTCCCATTTTCGAGAAGTTATATCATTGGTTAACGTGGAAGGTTCAAAGGTTTCTCCAACTGATTTTCTACCGTCACTAAAAACTTTGTACCATTTGTAAACATTTTTTTTACATAGTTTCACCATCGCACCACTTTCTTAATATTTTTATTGCACCAGTACAAGAATTTTAATATTTTAGACGTATTTTCACGTAAAATATTTGTTCGAAAAACAATTACAAAAAACGCTGTAATTTCTAACTTAACAAGCAAACTGGTACGAAACTTTTGTCAAATGTCAATAACTGTTATGCAAATAAAAATGATAAAAACATATTGTCATATCGATACGTAAAGCACTCGAGTTTTTAAAACAAAAGTCGACTTCAGAATGCTTCCAACTTTCACGATCCTAGGCTTTCATCTGCCACTCGGATCCAATTTACTTAACGATGTTATCAGTCCATCGTGCTTTCACTCTTCTTCGGGGACGTTTGCGATCAAGCGGTATCCATGCCAGAATTGCCTAGGTCCATCTGTCGTCTCATCGCCTCGCTATGTGGCCTGCCCATCTCTATTTCAATTACTTTACTCTTCCAATGATGTCATTCACTTTCTTTTGTTTCCTGATCCATGTGCAGGGTTTTCTGTCTCGTCTTGTAATGCCAAGCATACATATTTCCATTCCCCTCCGTGCTACCCGAAGTTTTTAAATTGATTGCGATGGGAGTGTCCAGGTGCATACTTCCGTATGTCATAACGGGCAGAATGCATTCATCCAAGATTTTTCTTTTCAGGTAAAGTGACAGTTTGCTCGTGAACACTATGCTGAGCCTACCAAATGCCTGCCAGCCACATTTTACACGCCGCTCCACTTCCCGGGCGGTATCCCCTGCCCAAGATATATAATGTGGTCCACAATCTCTAAAATCCCTTCCTAAAACTGAAATTCTTCTGTCCGCAGTCAAATTTTTGAACATAACCTGACTTTGTTCGGAAAGGCTTCCGCGGTCGGTAATATTAGAATTACTAGGTTCTCGAGTAGAACCGCGTTTTAGATTTGCAAAATCTCGACGTTTCGGCTTCCACTTTGAAGCTATCATCAAGAGAATCTAATTGATTTACTCCGGGGCCTAAATCTGCCTACTCCCCTAGTTCACCATTAGAAAAGTTGTATGCTCTCGCTATTTCATGAAAACTTAAATCTTATTTTAATACTAGTGGACAAATGATAATAACAATTTTTAAAGCGTTTATTTTCCTACATTTCCGGCAGTCGAATACATAATTATAAAGCCAAACAAGCAAAAAATGTATCAACCTCTGATTGACAGTACAGTGAGCTTCAAACATGTTTACTGATATATATTCCCATAGATAATCATTCAAGAACTCCCCTCGTATCTCTTCCCTAAGGCGCCACATGACATCACCACGGTTATTATTATTACGTCATTAGTAATTATTTATAAAAAAAAAATCCAAACAAGTCTGGAAGGGAAACAGAAGCCAGATTGTTTGTATTCGAAACGGCTTTGAATAATTTAAAGAGAAACTCTCCAGGGTGCAGAGACAACAGATTGGGGACTAATAAAGAGCTAAAACGGTATATTAATTCGAATAAAGGACTGGAAAAGAACTTTGTTGTATTTTATTGATTGAGACAGCTCTTTAAAGAAGAAGGGAACAGAACAGGTGGGGAATGTTATATCAACTGTAAACTTTGAAATTATATTCAGTTATTTATTTGGAGGATAGGAATATATATCAGAGCCAGATGTTTCAAAATCATTCCGGGTGTCGATTCGTTGAACCTGTAAAGAGTCACGACGTTTCGCCAAAATCGCATTTGGCATTTTCAAGTGTCGTCCGCTTCGGCTGAAGAGTCCAACAACTCTCAGTACAACTATCACTTCCTAAAAGTGTTTGTTCATTTTCTGCACATTGAATATTTACTACAGCAAGTGCTCTAATTTTTAATTTTAATTTATCAGTTTGCACAAACGCATTAATATTTATACCTACTTAGCAAACAACAACTATGAATAAGAAATTCTATAACTACAACAAAAAGTGAATTATCATGTCAATGATATGCTTTTTCATGTCAATGATTTATCGATGCCTCGTAATAATTCGTACGAAAAATATATACTACTGCCTATCGTTAAGTATTTGTTTATCAGACTATGCAACCAGTTATGTGAGAAAAGATTCAGTGGGATTCCGAGAACCGGCTCAAGGATCCAGATCTTTGAATTGTTTCGGAACCGGTGATCCGACTCTTAAAAAAGATCCGTATTTGCGATCACTATTCATCCTAGAAGCTGAATTAAAACGTTATTTTTATACACATTCGAATACAACAGCTTTCAAATAACGCAATGACAGCACCATAACGATGGCTTCTTTCAAACAACACAATTTTTGTTTCATTTCCAAGGCCTACTATTGCTATGTTAGCTTCTTTTAGTTACTGTTGACTGGAGATTATATATTAGGGTGGTCGTTAAAAATTAAATTTTTTCCGACGCCCCAAAAAATCTTCCTTTTGATGAAAAAATACGGACGATTTTTTTTTACAAAAATAACACGTGCCTAGGTAGGAAATTAAATTCTCTACAAAAAAGGTCCTTCCCATTTTCTTCATAAAATTCATATTTATGGAGATATTTTCAATAATAAATTCATTAGCTCCATATAGCAAATATTTTAAGACCTACAAACGTAATTTTGATCTTTTGGCTTTTTTGGCTTAAAAAAATAGACTAACATTTCATATCAGCTCTAGGGTCTCATCAGTAGGTGTAAGGCGTATTATGAAGAAGGGGTTGCTGTTTGGTTGTGAAAAATTATTTTTTCGAAAGAAGTAGTGTCACGCATGTTATATGGTCAAACATGAGTCAGAAGGTTGTGAAAGGACATGAAACATGCTCAATTCTCTTACACTCAAATCAACTGTAGAGTGTAATTTTCTTATTTTTTTTTCTCAGTAATAGGAGTTGAAAGTCGGCCTCTTACCATTTACAAAATTGTAATTTTGGAGATATATGACTCTCCAAATGTCTTACAGAACAGCATCTATCACTTCTGGAATAAAGATCACCCCTAATAATTACAAAAATCTCAATCAAATCCCATAAAATCTTATATTTCAGCAAGAAAACGTCAGACCACTTATAGCTTGTCTTTTGCACTCTTTAGAAGAGTTTGCGAACTCGACTTATCTCCGATAGAACATGCATGGGATATCATTGGTTGAAAATTTGCCACAAGAAAACATATATCATCTAATTCAGTTCAGTCTAATTCAGTGTTATAATAACCATAAATCCACTATGGTTATGCATTCATTTATTTAAGCAAAAATGAGAAAATTAAGCTAATCGAATGATTTTTATATGATATTTATATTATATTTATGATATTTATATAGTTATACATTAAATAATTTACATTACATTATTGTTATGGACAAATTATGCCTGGAAAACGATTTTCTTCCATTTTTTTTCCAGGATTTGAGCGCAAAACTGGCGGAACATATTTTTAGTGATAATTCAAACTAAAAACCATCGGAAAGTTGAGACCACAGACTCTCATCTCCATAAATCCACGTTAAAGGGATATCTGAGCAATTATCTGGAATCCGTGCTATCCAGATCCGCTCTATCCATCGTCGGCGCATACCAAATTAATGTTCATTAACGAAAACCGTTCATTTTCAGTCGAAAACAGAATTCTGAAACCGGAGACCGGTCATGGATCGTTCTCGTTCGGATCCAGAAGAGTTGCTAATTGCCATTCTTATTTTAATAACCCAATAATCACCGGAACACTCTGGATGTTATCGGACATAAAAGGGCAAATCATAATTTATCAAATGTTTGCTTTCCGTTGCCATTGTGTTCGTTATTTCTCTGGTAAAAGCTTCCAGTACAATAGCAGGAAATATTCCATTATATTCTTTCTCAGTGTGTGAGGACCTGCTTGTATATGTCGAGATATTTAAATTAAATACAAGTGGATGGTTGGCCCGTCGTATTTGATGTACTTGTTCCCCGAAATTTGCCTGAAGACTCTCAGTAACACAACATTCAGAACCATTAATGGGTGCTCAAGGCGGCCTAAATCTCGAGATAAATTTTACGAATTACATATATATATATATATATATATATATATATATATATATATATATATATATATATATATATATATATATATATATATATAATGTTTTTAAAGTTGAGTCATTTATTTTAACTCGTAAAAATAAGTAATTTTGCTAAAAGTCATTTGTATAAAAGTTGCAAAAAAGAAGTTATTAACAGTTACAAAATTTGAAAACAGACTTGACTTTTACATATATACTCGACCACGGCGTTGTAGAACTCGAAAAAGAAATCAGTTTAGCAAAAATCATTCAAAATCATCATATTTATATAAAAATTGCAGGATAACAAAAAGAAAAATGTTACATGCCACAAAAATTGTTCAATATTGTCACCATTTGTTCGGTTAGCACAAAACTTTGCAAAACTACACGCGTCAAAAATAAAATCCCGGTGTCCACGAATATCATCACAGGCGTTTTCGAAGTGCTGTTGTAGTTCTTCTACATTATTTACTTCTCCATCGTAATAAACTAACTTTTTTAAATAGCCCCATAGAAAAAAAATTGCAAGGCCTCGATTATGGGGAGCGTGCAGGTCATAAAATGAGTCCATTGCGCCCTATCTATCTGTTAGGAAATTCATTATTTAAATGTTCGTGAACTTCTCACCTAAAATGTGGCGGAGCTCCATCATGTAGAAACCACAGATTCTGTCTAACATTTAAAGGAGCATCTTGTAATAATTGTGTTCTTGTAATAATTGTTTAGTTTAAATAATTTTCACCTATCAGTCGATTTTGGAAGAAAGAAAGGTCCCATAAGCATACAATTTACTACGCCAGCCCAAACATTTACTCAAAATCTGTGCTGAAATGGGGTTCGTTTCACAGTATGCGGATTTTCTTCTGCCTAAACATTGTTGTTGTGGAAATTATTTACTCCATTTCTTCTTCTTGAGCTTCTTGTTTGCGGAGAAGCTCGTATTAAAAAGCTCCATTTTTGATGTCCAAAATTAAATTGCTTAAAACTTGTAATGGTGTGAAAAATTAGTGCTAGTAACCAAACAAACCAAATGTATGGTGAAACGTATGGGATAAACAGCGATAAAAATTCTGCATGTTATTCTCAAGTAATACCTTCAGATTCAATTCAAGTAAACAAAAAACCGAAGTCCGTTCGATCGAAATAAACACGACGATACGACGTTACTAATTGTTACAAAAAATCTGACTTTTTTAATAATAATAATAATAATAATGTTTATTGTCTAACAGGAACATGTCCCAATAACAAGACAAATTAAATAAATAATTATGTTTTACAAAACTAAAAAAAGAAAAAAAAAATTGAGAATTGATTACAAATTAAGCATGAAATTATACTAATACATTAAACTGATGTCTATATATAATCATAACTATATCTATGTAAACCACTATTTCTAGAACAAGATAATCTATATTATTTGACAAGGTAACAAGTACATAACATAAGTATAAATATAAGATTAGAAGTCGAAAAGATAGTACATCAATATTAAAAAACAACAAATATCATTCATTTATCAAATGTATAGCGTCCTGCAGGGCCCGCACTAGTGAACAAGGGGAAACTGAGTACAGATCCACATCAGAATGAACACTCAAAAGATTGCAATATCTGCAAACACGAAATAGTGGCGCCCTGCTCTCAAAATTAGTCAGGGCACGGGGCACTCTAAAGGTGTTAGACCTCCTAGCAAAGAATTGAGGTACAAGAAATGGCAATTGCTCCAATAGTTCAGGGCAATCGATAAGCCCGTTGATCAACTTGTAGAGGAATATTTGAGACATACAAATCCTCCGATGTGAGAGGGATTGCATCCGAAATCTGTCAAGGAGCACCCGCTGGTCAATTCCTCTAGCCGGATAGTGACCATCAACCCTATATGCTAGGTATTTGAGGAATCTACGCTGCACACTCTCTAGTTTATTGACATGAATCCGGTAAATTGGCGACCATATCAACGAAGCATACTCCAATCTTGAGCGAACCAATGAATTGAAAAGTGTAGTTAAACATGAGACACTTCTAAAATCACCTGTAGATTGGATTATAAATCCCAGGGTTCGTAATGCTGTCCGTGTCACCATCTGTACATGCTGATTAAAACTCAACTCTGCATCCACCATTACACCAAGATCCTTCACCAAGTCACAGTTTTCCAACACTACACCATCAATAATATAGTCAAATTGAATCGGGTTGCGGCTTCTGCAGAATGTTAAGCGCTTACACTTCCGAGTATTTAGTGGGAGTCCATTTTGGTCACACCAGTCAGCAAGTGCAGGTCATGTTGAAGTTCAACACAATCTTGCTGAGAATTAATAGGTCTGAAGATCTTCAGATCGTCAGCAAAGAGTAAAGTTTGACTTGTTATATTCTGAGTGATGTCATTAATGTAAATCGCGAAGATAAGTGGAGCCAGGTTGCTACCCTGGGGCGCACCACTGGTTGCGACAAACTCATCAGATTTGAAGCCATTATTCTCAACAAACTGCCTGCGTTGAGCAAGATAGGAGATGAAGAACTTTATCAACTCATCATGGAAGCCCACACTATCCATCTTACTTGCCAAAATGGAGTGATCAAGCCTATCAAAAGCCTTGAAGAAATCGGTATACACAGTATCAACCTGCGCTTTTGACCCAAGAGCTTAAAAACTACTCTGAAAGAAACAAGACAAGTTGGTAACTGTGGATCTCTTATGGAAAAATCCATGCTGACTAGACACTATCCTATTTTTGACTTGGCTGAATATTTTTTCGTGTAATACGGACTCGAACACCTTCGAAAAATTTGAGAGTATGGATATAGGTCGATAGTTGGACACATCAGAGGCATCCCCAGACTTGAAGACGGGACATATTCGAGCGATCTTACAAATGTCAGGAAACGTACACGTAGATACGGATGTATTAAAAAGTATTGCTAAAGGCCCTGCCAGTGCATATGCACAGTCTCTCAATAAGAATGCAGGAACGCTATCAAAGCCAAATGTCATTTTTGACTTAACGTTCTTTAAAGCTCTGAGGACATCTTTCTCCTTCAAACTACCAACTGATATAGGGTCAACCGAACCAAAGGTCCTGACATAATTCATATCCCCGGAAGGTATAAATACACTACCAAAAAAGGAAGCAAAGGCATTCAGTATGTCCTGAGGCTCATTCAGTTCGCTACCATTAGCTTTCATGGTGCCTCGTATTCGAGACGTACGTTTTTTTTATGAATAAACCTCCATAATTCCTTAGGATCAGATTCAACATTATTCTGAACCAGCTCAATATAGTTACGGTAAGCAAACTCAACTTTTATTTTAATTATTCTTCTGAGGTTAGAAAAGTGAGCATAATCATCGGGTAGTTTAAATGACTTCCATCTACGGAAACAGTGCTCCTCCTTCTTAATATCAGCAATGATATCTTGGGTAAACCATTCTGGGTATGAAAATTTTCGACGCTTCACGGAAATAACAGGAACACACATATCAAATATAACTGTCAATCTGTTATAAAATTGTGACACGGCTTCATTAATATTCATAATTTTTCCGGGAAAATGGTTGCAGTTTGGATTCATACTGTCCAAGAGAGTATACGAAACAAGAGTACAAGAAAAAAGTAGAAGAGAAAGATCAAAACAGACATGCTAAGAAGGAACCAAAAAAGTAAATAAAAAAAATAAATTTTCTGCTAACAAACCAATCCTGTTAATGGGATCTTTGGCGTGAAACACTAGACTCAAAGAAATTTATCCAAATCACTTGTTTTTAATTTTTGGACGCGCGTTTTGCTAACCATGTTAGCATCATCAGGAGATGATTCAATCCCAACTGACATAGTAAATCTATTTGAGTTTAACCTTTGCTGTTAAAACATTTTTAAAAGTTGAAATATTCGAAATGTTATTTGTAATTTTTCAATTAATGAAAAGTTATAACTCAAACATTTTTGATCTAGTCGATTGAAATCAATTTTGTGAACAAAATGACTTGTATATGTTTCAGCGTTTACATTTTTCAAACTTTCTTGGACACCATCCAGCATATTTGACCACAGCGTTATATTAAAAATATCTGTCGAAATATTTTCTCACGATTTGTTTACCGGCTATCAATATTTCAACTATATAAAAGATAAATTTAACTTTACGTAAAAATGTAAATTTACGTAATATAAAAATCAGAATATATTTAGTAAAAGTGTATACTATTGATGATACAAACTATGGTAATTGAGTAATGAACCGTCCTATCGTTCTTTCTCAAATGACTGTCTTATCTAAACAAGTTTTGTAGTGATCGATTATTCGCCTGATTTTTCTCCGTGAGACTTATGGTTTAATAGTCCCAACACATCAACGTCTGATAGAATAGATTTGGAATTGTCAAGCCAATCATATATATATATATATATATATATATATATATATATATATATATATATATATATATATATATATAGAGAGAGATTGTGTAGAGGGACTCCCTATTCTTGGCGAGAGAATATATGTCGGTACCCTGATGAGTCTTAACCACCAACAGACGAAATATGTGCCCTCCAATGTAAGGGATGGGTGGGGCTTCTTCCCAGTCAAGCAACTAACCAATGGCGGAGACGCAGATTGTTGTGCGTTCCACATGAGATTGTGGAACCCAACGGTCTATAAATATATATATATATATATATATATATATATATATATATATATATATATATATATATATATATATATATATATATATTAGGGACTATTTTGAAGACGAACATTTAAATATAGATTCATAAGTACCAAACTGTTTTTTTATACACAGCTATAGCCAGTTAAGATGATTAATGACAATGAAAATGATTAATTTACGACTAAACGTGCTTTGCAGTTAACAAGGGATGCAAAACGTTTTTCCCTATTGTAAAGTATAAACAAAATCTGTATTTACAATGGAAAATATGTAATAAAGCAGATTTTTTTGCTCCGGGTAAATATTTGTACAGCTTTATCGTACTAAAAGCTTTATGATTATGTAATTTGAGTGGATTTCTATAAATATGCGCACATTAAAAATACAAGGGCCTGATGAATCGATAACTCTACAACATACACATCAAACGATCGCGAATTCGGCATGTGAATACATTAAAAATATGAGAATATTTTGCGGTCTGAAGTGTTATGTCTGCGTCAAAGAGAAATTATGTAATAATGGCACTACCAAAATGTTTTCACACACACGCATATATAACTCAATCAGAGAAATAATGTTTGCACGTCATTAATCTAGAGAAATCTATTGCCAATTTAAATCTATAAGAAAGAAAACATAATTTAAAGTTCGAAGCACTCTCTTTCCTTCTTCCTCTAATCCTACTAGAATAGGATAATAATACGGTGAACCGATAGATCACATTCTGTGAATTCGCTGTCAAGATAACATTTAGGTTTGTGGTTCTGGACAGTGTTCTGGAACTCCACTTTCTTCATCGAATCTGTCATTTTCATGTTCTGATCGTTTTTGAGTTGTAGTTTTAAACGTTTTGAATTGTTTTTACTGTATTCCTTGCCGTTTTAGCTATTTTCTGGTTTAGTTTCTATTTTTGTGAGTTCTGTAGTAAAAAATCTGCGTTATAATTGCAAAAAAATGCCAAAACCGTTAAGCAGTCGATGTAAGCAACATGTCTCGTCACTTACCAGTTATTTTGAACAGGAACGAGATAATGGGGCTCCTCTTTTGCCATTAAACGCTGTGAGAGTGGTATGCATTAATAATTTAGTAGGTCTCTTGGTTAATTGAAGTTTTTTTAGCGAGTTTCAGCTGCACTAAATAGTGGTATAGGTGCAGTTAGGAACAATAACAAAATCTTAAAATCACCGAAGAAAAAACTACATCTAAAACGAGTAACTAATCTAGATCATCTTGATGTGGTCTCAATTCGCAATCAGATTTATGAACTGTATGAAAAAAGTGAGATTTACATGGTAATATTGTATTTTTATGAAATTTTATTGAACTATTTCAGAATAAACGTTTAATCTTGAAAGTACTCATGAAAAACTAAAGAACATGCAGCTCTTTGATGGATGTAAAATTTCGCTTCATACACTTCTAAAAGAAATTGATTTCAAATGGAATAACGATAATCCACGTAGGGCCTAATGGAACTTCCAGATATTGCTTTTAAACGAATCCAATTTTTGAAGATGTTTCAAAATATCGGATACGAATCTCTGTTTAATTTTTTTATTTGGATGAAAATAGGTCGTCATATAGGTCGAGATGGAAGAACGATTAATAACTGTTTGGATATATGCAAAGAAGCTTTATCAACAGTTATACTACAGATCTGGATAAACAGCATCAGACATACAGAAGAAGAGATTGAAAGATGGTCGAATCGCGAAAGAGTATTTGATAGACTAGAAGTTAATCCCCTAATAATTTACTTGAACAGAGATTCAGATGCTGAAAGTTGTTTTAGTAATAGTGATTAATTAAACTTTGTGTGAACTAAATGAAACGTCGCTATGTTCACAAGCAAAAGTTTCGACAGATTTTTGATTCAAAGTTTTAAGGAAAAAACTTTTCGTATTAATTTTTCTTTAACAGTTTTAAAGATCATACAAAACCAAAATCTTGATATTTTGGTGTTGATGTGGCAACATTGTAACGTGAGTGTGTCAGATTTTGATGACGTACAACTATTATTTCCCTGAATGAGCGATATATCTGTTCATATATATATATATATATATATATATATATATATATATATATATATATATATATATATATATATATATATATATATATATATATATATATATATATATATATATATATATATCCTCCAATGTGAGGGATGGGTGGGGCTTTCTCACGGATTTTATATAGTTAAGATCTTGTTCTTTCAACTCTCTAGTCCTTATGACCGGTTGATGATATGTCATTTTTTCAAGTTTTCCCCCCACTCTTGTATATTTATTTTTTGTAAATGTTCAATCTACTTTTTCCTTAATCTTTATCTCCTATTTCTGCCTGCCATCCTTCCTTTCAATATCCTTCATATTGCTGTTATTTTTGATAATTTTGGCACATCCCCAAACTGTCTTATTTTTTGGGACTCAAACAGAACTGTCAAAATTCTTAATTCGTTAATATTTCAAGCTGTTGTTCTTTCTTTACGTTCATTATCCACAACCTTGAACCTTACAACACCACTGGCATAAGCCTACAACTTAATAACATCACGAATTTCTTAAGAACTTTTTATATCAGCCTCGTACACTTTCTACTTCAATTCCACTCCAATTATTAAGGGGCAAAATTAAATATGCATTAGATCGAACTGACGTTAAACATTTTTGAATGGAATTTTCGTAAAAAAAACGTAATTGAAGCCACTTGCAGAGTTAAAAGCATTGTGGAACGAGTGCAGAATATTAAACGATGTTTTGGAGAGAGGTACGATAAAAACGATAATGCTTTCAATTTTTCAGGCAGAAATTGAGTGAAACTAGATAAAAAATATACATTTCGTTATTGATTAAAATATGAAGGGCGATAAATTAACATAAAAATTTGCAAAGTGGGGAGGAGAATTATAATTATATTAAAATAATTGGTATTTAATAGAAACAATGCTTCACGATTATTTTCAAGTGGTTTGTGAGAGGCCATGACGATGGAAAGATCGTTAAAATAGAGCTTGGTCCCTGGTCCTTCGGTAACAAGTCCAATTGCAGAAGACCTCCAAGAAGTGTTTTAATTTTTTTTTCGAAATGACAGTTGCATATATCTTAGGTCTTCAATTTAATTTCACATGTCAACAAATTCAAACTTTTTTGAGGTAACATTGATAAAAATAGGTGTATATGAAGCCTTTTGTAGTCCTAAATCCGAAAATGATAAGCTAATTATTGCGACACGTTCAGTTATTTTGTTGCAGGGGGGCGGTGATGGGAAAAAAAAAGACGACATTTCTACAATCTAATATTTATTTACAAGATTATTCATTATTAATATAGCTATTAAAATTAAGCATCTCCACTACACATATCCACTATCACATATTGCATTAAATGAAATCAAACTACTTCAGATAATTGCGTTGGAGTTCCAAAATTATATTTAAAATATAAGATAATATTTTTAACTTTGATCTTGAAATGTCTGAATATTCGAAATATCGAATATAGATATTGTCACTTGTCGACAGCACGCATACAGATCATTAAAAAACACTAGACCTAAACTAGCTAAGAACAATGCTTTTAATATACAAGGTCACTTTCAAAATACAAAACATGGTCCATTATTTATCTATATTTGATCGTAAAAGAAACATGACGACAAGCTTGAGGATTTTTTTAAGTATTTGGAAATCGTTAGAAGCAAACCAGCTAATATGAGTATTTTAAGAGAGTATCTGAGGTAAGGTGAGAATTTTAAAGTGCAAATTTACATTCAGAATATACCATACTTCAATTTTGGTTTCTCTCTGGAACCTTCATGGTCTCGGAAGGCTCTATAGAAAAAGCTAATATGATGTACACTTAGAATAAGAAGTAGCTTTTTTGAATGTAGATATTGAAATACAATACGCTTTTCTCCCATATGCTGCATTTATAAAACTCTCGAGACTGAAAACATTTAATACGAATTTATTTAAAGTGCAATATTAAATTCGGGATTCAAAATATTTCAGTTTTAGTCTATATCTAATTTCCACACTGGTATAACGTGATGAGAAGAGAGCCTGGATCAAATTATTTACCACGGCGATTGCGAGTGTAAGGTTAAATACTAGATCCAGAAAAAATTATTGTGCAATGCAAATTTGGACTCTAAAACTATCGAGATAGATGGTAATGCGATCCCAATTGCATTTCTGGTCAAATTAAATGAAGAGCTGATAAAAAACGTCATATATGACGAAGAACTCTTTGCAAGTGCTGTTTTCCCACAACAATACACCCTTTTACTCGTCCGCCATTGCAACAGCGAAATCGGTCAATTTACTCTGGGAATTGATGCCACACCCACCATATTCTCCGGATTTGACCCCGTCCGACTTGTTTCTCTTTACATAAATCAAGAGATCATCGTCGAAACAGAGAACTATTTTACAGAGTTTTGAAAGGCATAAAAAAGTTGAAAAATCGTTGGGCGAAATATATCCAGGCCAAAGGAGATTACGTTGAATTACATTATTTTTTAATAAGGTAGTTTTTCCTCTGTTTAATCCAATCTTACTTAAAACAGAGCTGCTGTCATGAAATGAACCGTAATCCGCATATAATAAAGAGATTTTGAACATTTACCCTAGGAAAGATAGCTTAAAAGCTAAGTTTTTTAATGGGAGTCCGTTTTAGTCTGCCTTTAATACCACTGAGATCAATCAAAATGTTTTTTAATACCCTTCACAGAGGAACGTTCGATATGTAGTTTGATTTGTTTTTCCTCCCTTTCGCCATGTTTGAAATTAAAGGCTGGCAAAAACAATTTTCCAGTTGATTTAAGTAAAATTAAAACAATCATTGGTGCTGTTTATCATCATCAGGAGCAGAGAAAGCTCATATAGATGCTTTGGTAATTATCTGAATAATTTTTGATAATGATGAAGGAAATTAAAAAAAAAACAAGGAATAAAGGGAATCAGGAAATTGAAAGCAGGGTCATCAGATATAATGATTCGTTTTCATGGGTGGTTGAAGTCTATAAGACGACAAAATGAACTAGAAAATGTTTCAATATAAATAATCAAATGTGTACATTACGCCTCTATATTCCTTTTAAAAATGCTCAGGAACTAATCTACTTAAAATGATCCTATTTGAAACACACGATTTCATTCAGGATACAAATAGCTTTAACCATTAGGGTGATGCCCAAGTTCGTCCCATTTTTTGATAAAAATAAACCTTTTCACAGAAATGGCCTAGTATGTTCTATTTACAAGTACCTGCTTCTCCTTTATATCATGGGGATATTATTTTTTTTTTGTTCCTGACTTTGGAGTACAAAGACTCTGGAGAGACCAAGACTGACTGACTTTGACCTGACTTTGAAGAACAAAGGTAAAAAATATTTTGGTTTTTTTGTACCTATGGGACAGTAGGGCAACAAAAGAACACTGCAGTAAGAAAGATTGGCCTCGTAGGACTTCTTTTGAACCTGGTTCTCTAAACATAAAATATGCCTCCCTTGTTAATCCAAAAAAGGTGTTTCTTCCGCCTCTTCATATTAAGCTTGAACTAATGAAAAACTTTGTCAAAACCATGGATAAAGAAGGTAATAGTTTCATGCCTGAAAGGCTAAGTGATGCAAAACTAAAAGAATGCATATTTATTGGACCTCAAATAAGGAACCTTCTAGGTGATTTCCGTGTTCAAGAAAAATTAAATAAAAAGGAAGTGAAAAAAATCTCATAGATGAACTCTTGAAAGAGCCTTAAAAATGTATTTTTTACACTCCCATTTGGATTTTTTCCGGAAAAATTGGATGCAGTAAGCGACGAACAAGGAGAGACGTTTCACCATGGGCCAGGACGACGAAGCATACTAGAGACGCTGGAACCCATCTATGTTGGGCTACTGCTGGTTTTTAAAAAGAGATGATGCGAGGAAGAAAAAGTTTTTGTCGCTTGACATCACACATAATATATTTTTTATACACATAAACCTCAGGTAATGTCTTTGCTTATATTTAACACGTTTTATATGTTTATATTAAATAAATATTATAGTTTTGATTGATTGCGCGGTTGGCTCTTGGTGAAACATAGTAACAATGATAATAATTAAAACACTTGGTATTTGTTTCATAATATATTCAAGATATTCTCTAACATGTTTCGGCCTCGCGACCATTCTCAAAGAGAGTTATGTATAAACTAAACTAAAGTTTCAAAGTGCTGTCTAATGGAAGTCGGTTTTTTCATCTCGTTAAATTTATTACACTATCAATAATTGGAGTATTTCCGAAGTCTAGCTGGGTGTTTGTTAGGTTTTTGCCGTCGCATATGGCTTTTTTAATTTCGAAAATTTCCAGGTAATTTAACAGTCTGCTTTTATTGCAGCTATGTATTAATTTGGTATTATTAATGTTAAAAAAATGGTTCTGGTCTATACAATGTTCGGCAAAGCCCGTCTTTCTCTGATTGTGTAAAATTGAATATTTATGTTCTTTTAGCCTATCATTGAGCGATCGGCCCGTTTGGCCTATATAAATAGCGTCACACATATTACATTTAATTTCGTATACTCCAGATTTGTCACAAAATTGTGCTCTTTCTTTGTTATTGTTTAACATCGATGCAAGATTATTCTTATTAACAGAGATAATATTAATATTTTCGTTCTTTAACTGATTTGTGATTCTTGAACTTAATTTGTGAATATAGTTTATAGCATGCCAATTTTTAGAATCTTTTTCGGGTGTTGCGGCATAAAAATGTTTGGTGTTGTTTTTCTTAATCTTGTTTTTTATCATTTTATCTATGATGCTTGGCTGATATCCATTATTCCTTGCGATATTTTTGATAATATTAAGTTCTTTTTCATAGCTGTCTTTTTTAAGTGAAATCGTTAGAAGTCTGTGAGTCATACTATGAAAAGTGGACATTTTTACATTCCATGACTGATTTGAACTTGCGTGAATAATTGTATCGGTATACGTGGGTTTTCTAAATATTTCGAATTCTAATTTATTCGGTGTTCTTATTATTTTTAAATCTAAGAAATTTAATGAATTATCCGTCTCTGTTTCTATTGTGAACTGGATTTTTGAGTTTACACTGTTTAAATATTCAAGAAATTGACCCAATAGTCTTTCTGTACCGGTCCATATGCAAATAATATCATCGACATACCTGGCCCAAAAATGTATGTGTCTTGTATAATTAGTGTCGCTAAATAAATTGTTTTCAAAATTAGCCATATAAATTTCTGCCAGGAGGGGGCTCAGGGGGCTTCCCATTGGTAATCCATTCGTTTGTTGGTAAAATTTTGAATTGAACAGAAAATAATTTTGTTTGGTACATACATTGATAGCTTCTATGAGAGCATTTTTGTGTACGATTTCAAGATTGCATTCATGAATTCTTTCAGTGAGGATATTTTTAAGATCTTGTACCGGAATGGAGGAAAAAAGGCTTTTTATATCGAACGAAACTAACTTTGCATTGGGAGGTATATGTATGTTTTTTAATTTTGTTGTTAGTTCTATTGTATTTTTGATTGCTTTGGGCGAGTTGAAATCGATAAATAATGGTAGATCACTGTTGAGTTGTTTGCAAAGTTTATATGCAGGAGCATTTACATAAGAAACGACTGGTCTCATTGGAATGCCATCTTTATGCAGTTTAGGCATTCCGTATAAGACTGGATTTTTTGGGTTCATGGTATCTAGTTTGGATTGCGATATATTTAAGAAGGTTTCATTGTACGTTTTTGTAATTTTCTTTACAGCGGTATGATATTTTTTTGTTGGATCGGTCTTGAGTTCTCTACAGTTTTCTGTGTTGATGAGTGTGTTCATTTTTAGTAGGTATTCATCTTTTGTTAGAATAGTAACAGTATTACCTTTGTCAGCTTTGCAAAGAATTAAATTGTTTTGGTAAATTTTGTTACGTAATTTATTAATTATTCTGAGTTCGTTGGAATATTTATTTTTTATTTTATTGTTTGCTATTATATTTGCAATGTTATATTTTGCTAATTGGCTTTTATTTCATATCAGTTAAAGAACGAAAATAATAATATTATCTCTGTTAATAAGAATAATCTTGCATCGATGTTAAACAATAACAAAGAAAGAGCAAAATTTTGTGACAAATCTGGAGTATACGAAATTAAATGTAATATGTGTGACGCTATTTATATAGGCCAAACGGGCCGATCGCTTAATGATAGGCTAAAAGAACATAAATATTCAATTTTACACAATCAGAGAAAGACGGGCTTTGCCGAACATTGTATAGACCAGAACCATTTTTTTAACATTAATAATACCAAATTAATACATAGCTGCAATAAAAGCAGGCTGTTAAATTACCTGGAAATTTTCGAAATTAAAAAAGCCATATACGACGGCAAAAACCTAACAAACACCCAGCTAGACTTCGGAAATACTCCAATTATTGATAGTGTAATAAATTTAACGAGATGAAAAAACCGACTTCCATTAGACAGCACTTTGAAACTTTAGCTTAGTTTATACATAACTCTCTTTGAGAATGGTCGCGAGGCCGAAACATGTTAGAGAATATCTTGAATATATTGTGAAACAAATACCAAGTGTTTTAATTATTATCAAATAAATATTAGATTGTGACCCCGTGTAACAAAAAAATTGAACGCCTTACAGTAATTAGCTTATCATTTTCGGATTTAGGACTACAAGATACTTCATATACGCCTATTTTCGTCAACGTTACCTCAAAAAAGTTTAAATTGTTGACCTGTGTAATTGATTTTTTATCTTAATATTGGCATTTTTATTTGGATTTTTTGCCACTTTCTAAAACTCAAAAATATCAAAAATACCTGTTCTTATGTAAACAATACATATATAATATATATATATATATATATATATATATATATATATATATATATATATATATATATATATATATATATATATATGTGTATTGTTTACATAAGAACAGTCCATCTGGGCTCACAAGCGAAATTGACTACATCATGACCAACGATAAAACAATTTTTACCAATTGTACTGTCCTTAACAATTTTAATGTTGGAAGTGACCACCGAATGGTACGAGCAAGGGTTCGGATTGACTGTCGAAAAGAGCGCGAAAGAATGGTAAGATCAAGGAAGGGCAAGGTGGATTCTGGAAGACTGCTGGAGAGGGGATGCCATTTTGAGATTGCTTTGTCAAACCGGTTTGCTGCATTACAAGATCCAGAGGAGATGGAAATATCAGTTCAATATGAAGAAATCGCCAACAATGTACTTCAAACGACTGCTTTAATAGCACCAGAAGAAAAATGTCTCAAACAAACAAAAATCTCCAGTGAGACAATTGATTTAATGAAGAAACGGCGAGCAATGAGAAATGCAGGAGTCCTTTTGGAAGGGTCGAGTACACTGAGCTCTGCAAAACTATAAGAAAACGTATCAGAGAGGACACGCGCCGATTCAATATGCAGCTAGTGCAAAAAACCCTGGAAGAAAACAAAGGAATTAACAAAGCTAAACAGAAGCTGAGAAATAAAAGAACGCAAATATATGCTTTAAAGCGTGAGGATGGCACAGTGTGCAGGACGCGTACCCAAATGTTAGAGATTGTCAGAAGGTTTTATTCCCAGTTATATGAAGATCAGAGCCAGTCAGGGACAGCAATACCCACGGAAGAACAATATATAATGCCAGATATCCTAGTGGAGGAAGTAACAAATGCTATAGAATTGATGAAGAACGGCAAGGCTCCAGGAAAGGATAGTGTAACTGTCGAAATGCTAAAAGCTGGTGGTCGGACGTTACATAAAACACTGGCAAAATTATACTCAAAATGCCTCAAAGAACAAAAAGTACCTGACTTATGGAAAAATGCAGAAGTGATCCTTTTACATAAAAAAGGAGCACAGGAAGATTTAAAGAACTACCCTCTAATAAGCCTCCTATCAGTGATGTACAAAGTTTTCACTAAGATAATTTCTAAAAGAATATTAAAAAAGCTGAATGACTGAAAAGAGTCAGGTTATGTTCAATAACTTCGCTCAGGAGAGAAGAATTTCAGTTTTAGGAAGGGATTTAGAGATTGTGGACAGCTTTGTATATCTTGGGCAGAGGATTTCCATGGAGGGAAATACCGCCCGGGAGGTGGAACGGCGTTTTAAATGTGGCTGGCAGGCATTTGGTAGGCTCAATATAGTGTTTAAGAGCAGACTCCCATTTTGCCTGAAAAGAAAAGTATTCGATCAGTGCGTTCTACCCGTTATGACATACGGAACTGAAACCTCAACACTTACATCGCAATCAATTCAAAAACTTCGGGTAGCACAGAGGGGAATGGAAAGATGTATGCTTGGGATTACAAGACGAGACAGAAAGTCCTGCGCATGGATCAGGGAACAAACAAAAGTCTGTGACATCATTGGAAGAGTAAAACAATTGAAATGGAGATGGGCAGGCCATATAGCGAGGCGATGGGACGACAGATGGACCAAGGTAATCCTGGAGTGGATACCGCTTGCTCGCAAACGTCCGCGAAGAAGATCGAAAGCACGATGGATTGATGACATCGTTAAGTATATTGGACCCGAGTGGCAGAGGAAAGCCCAGGACCGTGAAGGTTGGAAGCATGCTGAAGAGGCCTTCATCCTGCAGGGTCCAATATACTTAATGATGTCATCAATCCATCGTGCTTTCGGTCTTCTTCGCGGACGTTTGCGTGATCGTGATCAAGTGGTATCCACTCCAGGATTGCCTTGGTCCATCTGTCGTCCCATCGCCTCGCTATATGGCCTGCCCATTTCCATTTCAATTGCTTTGCTCTTCCAACGATGTCACAGACTTTTGTTTGGTACCTGATCCATGCGCAGGACTTTCTGTCTCGTCTTGTAATGCCGAGCATACATCTTTCCTTTCCCCTCTGTGCCACCCGATGTTTTTGAATTGATGGCGATGTGAGTGTCCATGTTTCACTTTCGTATGTCATAACGGGTAGAAGGCACTGATCGAAGACTTTTCTTTTCAGGCAAAGTTCAAGTATGCTCTTAAACACTATGTTGAACCTACCAAATGCCTGCCAGCCACATTTAACACGCCGTTCCACCTCCCGGGAGGTACTCCCCTCCATTGAAATCCTCTGCCCAAGATATATAAAGCTGTCCACAATCTCCAAATCCCTTCCTAAAACTGAAATTATTCTGTCCTGAGCGAAGTTATTGAACATAACCTGACTCTTTTTCAGGTTTATTTTCAAGCCAAATGGTTCGCAGACCCTTTGCAGTTCTTGTATGCGTCTTTGCAGCTCCTCTGGTTCTTGTGAAATGAGAACAATATCATCTGCAAATCTAAGATGGTTTAAGTTTGCACCATTGATCTTTACACCATCCTGTTCCCAATCAAGTGTACGGAACACTTCTTCAAGGCCATATTATTATATTATATTATATTATATTATATATATATATATATATATATATATATATATATATATATATATATATATATATATATATATATATATAATATATAAATATTACAAATTAATATAATTTATTTTTTAGTTTAGTTTTGAAAACGGGGAGAGAGTACTCTTCGAAACGTTAACGTTAAAAGTTTGTAAAATTTTTTATAACATTTTTATATCTTTAAAATTTTGTTCGTTAGGCAAATTTATTACAAAAAAAGAATCACTGTGCAATTTGTCTCCGTTTAGTTTTATTGTTTTTACCCAGTGATTCTTTCTTTATATCAGAACAGGTATTTTTGAATTTTTTTTTGAGTTTTAGATAGTGGCAAAAACCCCAAATAAAGGAAAAAAATATATGAACACGCCACAATCATTCAGACATTAACTGTCGATTTAAACCTATACATAGATAAATATTTCTTCGTCTTAAATATCGTTCCTCCTCTTCTTACTATCTTGTGTTACTTATTTTATTGTTGTTTATCTTGAAAGTCATGAAAGAACCACGACCAGGATATCCAAAACCTACTAAAGAATTTCTACACCAATGTTTTCCCAGTATACTGCAGAGTTATCGAAAATTGGATACTTTTATCTCAAAAACCGTGCCTTCTAGAAAAAATTTAATACTTCTATTGGATAAAAGACTATTATTTCCAAAAAATTTACAGATTGCTTCATTAACTATTCTTTATTTACAAAAATGTTTGCTGTTTATTTTATTATTTGAACAATTACCGTTTTTCAATCAACACCACACTTAAAACTTTTATGTGTTAACATGTTTTAAAGTTGTTCTTACGGGTGTCAATCGATTCGTATTATTAATTTTCACATTCTTGACGATGTGGACATCTCATTTAGTATTTTCAACTTTTTGCTCTCTTGATAGGCGGAAGTTCGAAGTAATTTCGGAGCTGCTACCAAGAGAGAAATAATTTAAACATAAAAATAAGTTTAAAATATAAAAAACAACTTTTCATAAGACTAATAAGCAGTATTTCCTCCACGGGTCTATATGCATACCTATAGGCGATGTGGTATGCTGTCGATTAAATAATCAATTTGGGCTTGTGAAATTCTCCCCCATTTTTCACGAGCAGCATCTTTTAGTTCTCGCAGGGTGAGGAGGATTATTTCGTTTCTTGATGCGTGTTTTTAGAATATCCCAAATATATTTAATGACATTTATGTCAGCGGAATTTGCTGGCCACCATAACTTAGTTATTAACTACTCTTCAAGAAAATGTGCGCCTCGGAACAAACGCACAACAGGATCTAAAACTTCCTCGATGTACACAGCACCACTAACTCTTCTCTTCAGGGCAAGTAGAGGTGTCCGTGTAACCCTCATAATACCACTCCAAAACATCACATTTCCAGCTTTAAATGGGATACGTGATTGGGCTGTTTCTAGTCGGGCTTGTCAACCTAGAGCTCTCCAAACTAATATTCTTCGTGAATCAGAAACCAAGCCAATTCTCGTCGTGGACTACGATCCACCATTTCGTGAGCCCATTGCAATCTTACATGTTTTTGTAAAGGGTTACTTGGGAACAGGTAGAGGTCTTCTGCGATGCAAATTTACCGCTTTCAGTCTGCGTGTTATGTGAAGCATTTACTTCTTCAAGCCTGACAAACTCCCTTGATATACCACTTGTAGATTCCAGGCAATTTCTTCGAGCTATCATTGATAACTCCTTGATAGATCATTGCCGGTCTTGTGCAGCTGTTGTACATCGTTTTCTATCACTTCTGGGGCGGTCTTTTACGTCGTTTCTTGGAATTTTATATGAATGTTATATGAACATTTTGGGATTACACCTACAATTTTCGAGATATCACTTTGATTAAAGTCCTGTGGTAATAGAGAAAATACTCTTGATCTGTTAATATGAAATATCATGTTTCTGGACATTTTTAAATGTGTTGATTGAAAAAAAATGAAATATTGTGTAAGTACTAGTACCCACGAAATGTACAAAAATTATCCATCACAATTTTTAGAGTACCAATGTGCCTAAAATTGAAGAATTATTTTGCAGACAAAAAATTACAATGTTCCAATTATCTTCAAAAATAATTTGAAAATAAAAAGAACGGCTTTCAATAAAACTAATAAGCAGATAGTAGATGATATATATAGTTTATATATATATATATATATATATATATATATATATATATATATATATATATATATATATATATATATATATATATATAAACTTAAGTTTCATATGCTGAATGATCAAAGCGCTTTGAATAATAATAGAAGCTGATACAATATAAATTTTCACGAAGTAAATACATCAAAAACATCAATTTACCTGGAAAATTATTCGCATCTGTTTTGATAAAGGTCAAGTTCTCATTCCCTGTACCCAACCGAGAATAAACAGGGTGTTTTTTTTATTTAAACCCCACTTCTAATGTTCTGATCTATGTCTCTGGTCGGTCCGGATGAAGAATTTCGAGATCTGGATGGTTTTCGGTGAAAATTCCCGAACGCAAGTGGAAAACGATGTCGAGAAAAGCCGCGCAACGGTCTGACCAGCTGGGAAAATCTCAGCCGACTAAACAGATGAGAATCGGCGTCGTTGCCGTGGAAACGACGCCGACTATCGTCCAAAAGCGTCGGCTTCTCCAGCGCCTGCTCTAAACATTTTCAGTCGGTACTTCTGTCATTGTCTGATCGCGTTTCCTCTCTCGGTCTCGACCACTTACAGTTTATAAAACAATTTGATATTTTTTGGAGTGAGACCCCGAAACAAATCCACTATTCATCATCTCATTGATGAAGATAAAAAGGAAAGCTGGTAAAAATATATGTCTAAGTATGAGCCAATTAATAGCGATACTGTTACACTTAAAAAAAGCAGCTCAACAGTTAAAAGCGAACGAGTCGCAGGTCCATAAGGAATACCAGCTGATCTGATTCATTGAGTCAAACAAACTCTTTGAAAAACTTACTTGGTGCATGAATCGATGCATGGCGCTCTTGTGCTAAAAGAGTGGAAAATGGCATTTGTCTCATCTATTCACAAAAAAATGGAAACACATTGGAATTCTCAAACTACAGTGAAATTTCGGTGACCAGCACTTTGAGCCGCCACCGGGTTTTAGAATAAAAAATAGTTAACCATTTTTTTATTTTATTTTAAAACTTTATCATAAATAATATGGATAATCGAAGCAAAAAACTTTAAAAAAATTATTGATTGGTTTGTTCGTTACTTTGTGATAGTTCCTTTTTTAAAAAGGAATAAAACAATTTTTTTACTTTGTTATCTAACACTTTTATTTTTAAACAAAATTTGTGTGACTGTAGTTTCGTAAAACGACTATAGTTTCGTAAACTAAGTTTAGTTTTAAAGCCGTGTTTGAGAATGTAATATCGTTTTACGAAACTATAGTTACACAAATTTTGTTTACAAATAAAAGTGATAAATAACAAAGTAAAAAATTGTTTTATTCCTTTTTAAAAAATTGTTTGTTAATTAATTATACATGAATTAAAATTTAAAATAAAATCACGTGACTACGAAAACGCCACGATCAGCTGCCAAGTTTAGTGACGTCATTATGTTAAAGTATTTTCACGCAAATAGTGTCAACGGCTTTTATCTGTTAAATTTCGTGCTTTTTTTGTTAATTACTAATTTAATTCAGTAAAGTGTGAAAAAGGGTTCATAAAGGCCAATTTTGATAATATACCTAGAGTGGATATTTTTATGGTCCCATATTTTCTCAAAAATGACAATCGGTTCCATTAAGCTGAACTTCGAGGTGCTAAAGCATCAATTTGAGTTTTAAAAAAACAATAATGTAACTGTAAATAAGAAACAAAATATTTCTATTAAATATAATCATACTATTTGTAGGGTGTAAAGCTTGTTGTCTGTAAAGCTTATGCAGTTACATTAATCATTAATGAAAAACTAAGAAAAGTTGAAGACACTCAATGTCACTACTGTGTAGCTTCAGCAGGTAATAAATACACAAACATAAAAAAATTGATATAATGTTATAAATATTAATCTTTCGTATATATTTGATGACAGGTGGTTGTAAAAATTTGATGTTGTTTTAGGATTAATACGTCGTGCTGCTTGGAACCATTGATTTCGACGTTTAACATTTTATGGCACATTTAAAAACATTTTTTGGAGAGTTGTTTTTGTAGTATTCGTACAAAATAGTACGAAACGGGCACGATAACTAATTAGATTTGACATCTTCAATACATTTTTCAATACGCTACTGATAATAACAATAATAAGTTTATACTAAAACACTCGTATCAGCTGTCTGTAATGTTAAGGGGAAATAAACATTGTGACGTCACGCGCGTAACGTTTTAATTATAAGGAAAAAAGATATAAATAAAAAAAAAAGATATATATATAAATAAGAACAGAACAACTCATAATGCACGATGTCCAGCTGATCTCACCATATACATGGCAAAATTTTTTGATCTAGATATTTGGTTTTTGCAGTACTGATTGATGACTCACCAGAATTAATCCACGATGTTTGCCTCATTGAGTTATTGTATTGGATCCATTTTTGATTATAGCTCACAATCTCATGCAGCAAGTTCATTTTTATGGAGCAATAACACAACAATAGCAAACCGCCTTCCCTTATTCTCAGCTGTGAGTTCATAGGATACCCCAATTTAAATGTTTCCAGCTTGTACAGGGTGACACAGAATAACGGGATTTTTTGAAGTGCGTAGTGGTCGCCATGAGCAGATGGCAGCAGTGTAGGACAGTAACCTTGAGCAAGTAAACACTTTGCCATTTTAGTAACCATGGATCAGTGGAACGGGCAACAGCGTGCGTGAGCCATAAAAATGTTTTATAAAAACAATGATAAACTATGCAGAGGGAGTTCCGACATTTTTACAACTTTTTTTACAACATCGTTTCGTTCCATCAAAACACGCGATAAAAAGTTGAATTAACAACTTTGAAGAAACTGGATCTGCCTTATAGAAGAAACCAACAGGACGACCAAGAAGTGCTCGTACTCCACAGAACATTGATGTTGTACGCGAGTCTATCCCTTCGGAGCCCAGAGGATTCGTAAGCAAGCAGCTGCGGATGAAATGTCCCGGGAGAGTGTTCGTAGAATTCTTCATTTAGATTTGAAATTTCATCCATACAAGGTGCAGATAGTGCAACAACTAAAGGAAACGGGAAGGGTATAGGACGGCATCTAAAGGAAGTAATTAAAAAAAATTATAAATTCTATTAATGTTTTTTAAATGGCAAATTTTAAGGTTTCAATTATTATGAATAAAATGTTTTTCTTCCATCACTCTTGGTTTTATTGGATTGTTAAAAAGTTCCCGTTTTTTGTGTTACCTTGTATAAACGTTCAGAAATGATTTGCAGTATTACTTCGATTTTTTGTCCTCTAACAAGGTACGACAAGGATTTTCTTCCAGCAGTGCTTTTAGGTTTTTGTCCTCTACATTTTTTAGCTGTCCTGACGTTCAGCATTATTTAAGTCAAAATTTCCAGTTCAGAATTGAACTGAAACCACTGAAACTGAAACCAATTCTGTAACCATATACTATAACTGCTGAAACCAAAGTACTATACGAAACAGTCAATGACGTGACTCGTGAGGGAGGGCGTTGGAGCGCCACCCCTCCCGCTTTTATTACAGTAAACAATTTTTAAGAGCAAAACACCATTTCCCTTCAAATTCTTTCCTTTAACTCATTTTAAGATATTATTAAAAATTAAAATCTCCAAATGTGGAAGAACGTCTGTCGACCCATCACACCAAATAATGCGGATAAAAATTCCATCCTCTCACCACAATATTTACATCGTTGGTCGGATATTTACCTCCAGCGACCGTACGTGACCTCAACTTCTCTTGTTGTTGGCGTTACATGTTTTGTTGGTTGCCAGAATTCAGGGGTTTAACTGCTTTCTAAAACATGCAATTTGGACGTAGATTCCTTGCGGCCGAGCGTATCGGTAATTAGTTTTAAACGCTGATTTGATGGGTACGGAGCGTTTCATATATCTCGCGTCACGTATTTCGTTCCCCTCGCTAATGCTTGTTTCACATTTCGACTTTGAACTTGATTAAAACATATTTAAGAAATTGTATGGGGGAAGATAGGCTAAATGCTTCAGGTATGCTAAATATTGATAGTGCTATGGTCGAACTCATTCCGGACTTTAATGAAAAAGTTTTTGGAAAGTTTATTTTGGACAAAAACAGGCGAATGCAATTTCACTTTAAAAACTAGGAAACAGCAAGTTTTATTCACCGACAAAAATGTGTACAATAACCCTTTTTTGTCATAAAACTTTTTTTGAACTTTTCTTGAACTTTTTTTGAACTGATATTTTTTTGAACTTTTCGAACTTCTCATGAACTTGTTCGAATTTTCTCTATTGATTTGCTGTTACAATAAACTGTTTGAATGGTTTACTCTTCGGGAAACGGTAAGTACCTACCTATCCATTCCTTTATCTACGCCACTGGCAACCTCCTCCAATGTCCTTGTAAGTAGTAACAATACACAATATTAATGTTTTCCTGGTTCATCTCCTGTATAGGGTATCAAAAGCACGAAAAGTAAAAAGGAGGAAGGAGAAAGCAAATAAAAATCTTCAGCAGCACTATTCTCTTCTACGCCCTCCCGCTTTAAAAACCCACGAGCTGCCACTGGAAACAGTACTATCACCTAACGGCGAAGGGAAGCAATGCTTCAAAAGTGCAATGCTTCAATGCTTCAAGAGTCACAGTAGACTCATACATTATACCTCGTTTTGAAACTGAAATATGGCACTATAAAATAACGATACGTCGAGGAGAAATTCTGATTCAAATAGGTTCTGCAGTCGATGAGACGTATGGGCCGAGAATTAACTTGAGCTCCTAATATTATTCGTCGTCTTTTTTTTTGTTCTCCATTGTATTTACAAAACTGAAAAATGCACGAGCCTTATATACCTGATTCTCTATTGAGTGAAATAACGCAAATCCCCATAAATTTCCACAACAATCTAAAAAGTCGACGAGAGACATTATCGATCTAGATAAGTTTTGAGCTCGGTCATTTATCAAAACCGATTCCCAACCTGCGTAACAACGTTTAGTTATATATATATCGACTCTTCGCCAACAGAGATATCACCAGCGCAGCTTCGGTAAAGGGACAAGCAAAAGCTTTGGCAAACTAAAATATAATTATTGACAAACTCACTCCAAATGTCGTTATACGCCGACCTCCTCATTACTTTACATTAAAAATTTTTAATTAAAGCGAATAAAACAATTTGTTTTACCTAGTTATCTATGACTTTTATTTTTAACTTTATGTGACTATCACAAAGTAACGGACAAATCAATCAACAATTTATAAATTTTTAATACATATACATGCATTTACTACTTAAAAATATATATACTGCTGTTCAAGATATATCGTTGGCCAAATGCCTGCAATAAAATGTTAACAACCCCGGTCGTAACGAAACGGTAAAAAGATAAAATTAATTTTGTATCTGGTTTAGTAGTTTCGAAATATTTTAGTTTAGTGCGCATTCTTTTCTTAAACAGTGCAGTTCTATAATTTCGATCGTATTTTCATTATTCCAAATGTGCTAAAAATGTGACGTTCTTGGCAAGATAATGATCATTGTGCCTCCGGTAGTGTTAATTTTAAAAGTAGTTTAATTTTTGTAGCAAATTGTTGAAAATGTGTATGTTTCTTTATTGAATAAGGGGCTTAATGTAAATGCAACCGTAGCAGAAACGTAACGAAAACGCCTGTTGTCTATAGTTAAAGATATTTTGACGAAGCCAATTAAACCAAAAAAGTTCGTAGTGATTTTGGTAAAAGCAAATGTGTTGATGAAAGTGACAAAGACTTAATTCGAAGCAAAATTTATGCTATGTATGAAGAGCAAACTGTGCCTGCATTGCATTCATTGCAACAGCGACTAAGGAAAAATGAAACCAACATTCTTTCCAGCAGAACTAACCTCCGGAGAATATTATCTCTAATGGGTTTTGCATATCGGACCATTAATAAAAGACAAATATTAATGGAATCACAACGATTGCGACGATGGCGGTTTGACTACTTAAACTCTATAAAAAAATACAGATTAGAAAATCGTCCCATTATCTACCTTGATGAAACATGATTCGATACACATGAGCAAGCAAAAGGATGGGTAGATACATCAAGAAAATGCCAAACCAAAGCCCCACAAGGGAAAAATAATTACAATTTTACATGCTGGTTCCGAGGATGGATGGGTTCTAAATTGTTTACAGTTGTCCTCCAAAAATATTAAACATTCATCTTTGGGCTACCATGACAACACCACAGGAGAACTTTTTGAAAAATAAAGTTCCTAAAGCAAATAACACTAAATTGGAAATTCACAACTATATATTAAAAACGATATATACTTCGAAAATACATATAAAAATGTGATCTTGAAATATTAGACATTTAATATTAAAAAGGAAAATGTATGTGATACCATTACTGGCCTTATTTTTAATCCAACTGAGCATATGTGGTATCAGGGAAATTCCAATGTTAGAGCAGAAAATATTTTTCCGACTCTAAGTGCAAGTGCTGCAACATTAATTAAAAAGTAGGTAGTATTCCCAAAGAAAGTTTGATAAATTCGAATAACCATATTATTTAAATAGAAGATTGCTATGTATCATTTACAAATAATATAGAAGCACTTGTTATTAATGTAGATCAATGTGACAGTGAGAGTGAAACCGAATTAAATGTATGATTAAATTTAAGTTAATAATTTAACAATATTTGATTTTTTCCAAAATTATTCATAAGTTAAAGCACTCCGACTCTGGTGCCTTTGAGTAAACTGGAAATGTTTTTATTGAAATTTATTGGGGCAATTAACTTTTGCCTAAAGGCAACGAAATATCTTGAACCGGATTATACACATATATATATATATATATATATATATATATATATATATATATATATATATATATATATATATATATATATATATATATATCATCATCATCATCATCATCATCATCATCAGCCCGTATCGATCCACTGCAGGATGAAGGCCTCTTCAGCATGCTTCCAACCTTCACGGTCCTGGGCTTTCCTCTGCCACTCGGGTCCAATATACTTAACGATGTCATCAGTCCATCGTGCTTTCGGTCTTCTTCGCGGATGTTTGCGATCAAGCTGTATCCACTCCAGGATTGCCTTGGTCCATCTGTCGTCCCATCGCCTCGCTATATGGCCTGCCCATCTCCATTTCAACTGTTTTACTCTTCCAATGATGTCACAGACTTTTGTTTGTTCCCTGATCCATGCGCAGGACTTTCTGTCTCGTCTTGTAATGCCAAGCATACATCTTTCCATTCCCCTCTGTGCCACCCGAATATATATATATATATATATATATATATATATATATATATATATATATATATATATATATATATATATATATATATATATTAAAATATAAAATACTTCCGAATATAATCTGGAACTCGCATTTGTTTATGGCGAGCAATAAAAAGAATTTCTTGTACGTACGCGTACCAATGATGCATTTAAAATAATATCTTCTGTATCTTTTCTACTTTCTTAGAAATCTCTTCATATGCCTTATTCCTTTAATGATGTCATCAAGGCTAGGGGCGTTTCTTTTAAATCTTCCTCAATTTCTTCAATTTCAATTTCAAACAATCTCCTGCTCTGTAGACGTTTCTGTCGTCGTAAGATTGTTTATTGTAATGAAATTAAATAACGTTATTCCACAATAGTTAACCACCCACTTAGAGGTAGATTACCTTACGCGCCTCATCAACAGCTTGTTCAATAAGCCATCGAACCAAAGATAACAGACCGTGATTATCAAATTCAGTTAGAAAGGTCCATGCAGATTTAAAACAATTCTGAATTGCATGTTGTAAGAACTCTTGCACTTTTTTCACATTTTTACAACATCTAAGATTATTACATTCACCAACAACCAGAAGTTTGCGCTTCTCACTTCCATCATTGGAACGTTTGACATCAACCAGTTTTTTATTTCAGATCAACAGCATTACAACACATTTGCTCTAACAATGCTCGACATTATTTGAATAAAATAATGGTTTGACCGTCATTATGAGTAGTCAAATTCAATTCCATTTAAGTGGGTTGGTCAGTAATGAAACCTGTCGATTTTAGGCCTCAGAAAATCCCCATAAATTGCATCAGAAGCGAGCACCTTACAGTAAAAAAACAACATTTTTTTTTAAGAACAACAACCATTTTTTTTAAGAAGATAGAACACTCGTTAAATCAGCCGTTAAATCTACATAACCATGTTTGAAAAGTTTAAAAAAGGAACCGAAACATCGAACACGATGAATCAACAGAATGGATGGGTGATTTCGACAAGATTTTGCCACTTCTCATACGTCTAGAGCGTTTCAAAATGTTCGAGCTGCCTCTTCGGTCACCGGACCTTTGTTATAGTCCGTACAAAATTAAAACGGTTGCACGTCATTAAGCACGTGATCAACATTTTGGCTGCCCTGATGCCAGATTTTAATAACAACTTCAATAACAATTAAAAAAAATGAACTCTAAATTAAATGCAAATTACTAATTAACTAAAAAAATTATAATAAACGTTGAATGTATTGCAAGTGTCGTAGATTTTTTTTTTAGATAGTGTTAATATAATCACATATTTTCGATCAAATATATGTTCTCTGTCATATCATTTCATAATTTAACTTTCTGAAAGCTTGATTCTTTTTTTCTTGATCAACGCTATTTTTGCTTATACTCGTTTCGACTCGTATCGTAAGCTGCAATAACTCGTATCTCGCCTAACTCGTATCGAAAGCTGCAATATTGGTAACCCTTTTAGTAGAACTACGCTTCATACTCGATTTTAAAACGTCATTGTTTTTCACCTTTTGTGAAATAGTACTAACAGTGGACATACTCAACCTTAAGGTTGTTGCTGGTAAAAAATATTACTTAAACTAAACATATCCAAGTATTAGCAACTAACTTAACAAACCACTTTAACAATAGGAAAGCGCTACTCTGGTAATTATAACACTGCCGGTAGTTCTTATACTGTTTTCGATCTGTAGGTAAAAAATGTAAGTAAACGTTCAGATAGTACATATTGTATTATCTATATATAGGATAACCTCCAAACGTGTCAATAAATATCAACAAGAAAAATGTGAAACTCGGCAATATCGCATATGCTGCCAACCAAATATAGCCGCTAAATTTGAAATTTATTGAATACCTTCCATTTGATTATTTTATTATTTAATTTATGCAGTGGTATTTCTGCTGTTCTTCAATAGCGACATCGATGACGTGCAACGGATTTAGTTTTGTACAGGCTAATTCGCCTATTCGGTTACCGGATATTTGCTACTATCTTTGAGAGGTAAATCATGTACATTCTGCTTGTTCAATTTTAATTTTCGTCTTGTTTTGTCTATAAAGTTCTTTAATTCCTTGTATTATTTTACTCTTTCATGCAATCGACTGTTTTCATTAATACATTTATTTGAAAGCTTTGTAATCATTCTGTTTAACTTCTATGTCATATTTTAATAGCTCTGCAATTATTCTACCCGTTTTTCGATTTGATATGTTTTTAATTACATTTTCTAATTGTTCTCTGTTTACTTCAATGAATTGTCCCTTCTATTCTAATGATTGTTATTACGATTATTACCATATCTACATCTAAAGGGAAATTACTATGTGTATATCTAATACTTTCTGTCTTTAAATTTAATTCAAGTCTACTTTTCTCGTATTTGTCGAAAATCCAGGATGATGAGCGTGAAAAATCCGACGTCATATTCTCCGTAACGAATGTTATTAATATTTCAGGATTATCTTTATTTTTTTCCACCTCTTGAATTCTTTTTATTCTCATTAATGAAATGACTGCTGCAGAATGGGATATTATAAGATTAGTCTAGCGCCATGGAGAAAGGATATTTTCCAGACGGAGCTCCGCCAGCTCGACGGGACTGTTTACCTTGAGTCTTATATTCCTGGGAGGCTTTCCAGGAAAAGGATTCCCGCAAAGTCTAATCCTTTTACTTTCTATATTAAAGAGCGCCTCTTTAATGGAAATCAGAGACCCTATGATAGTTTTTACGACGTATCGGACTGGCAAGTAAATTCGTTCGTTTCATTTTTCGGTGCAGATTATTCTTGTTTTATGGCTTTTTAAAGTATTAAAAAGTTGAAACGTCGGTGGTCTAAATGTGTTAAATGAAAACATAACCAACTCAAAAGTAATAACTATTTTCAAAAAGCTTTTCGTTGTCATGTCGAGAACTTTTCGAATGTCCCTCGTATAACGGTAAAGATTCAGTCACAAATAACGTAGGTCAAAAGTGACTTTCCAAAGACCGATCTGCCACTGTTCTCAAAGATTTCGTCTATAAAAATCCATCATAATCTGTGCCAGAGACATATCACTCCCACTTCACTCCTTGGTCACTCCCGCAACTGTGATTTCTTGAGAAGACACGAGACAGCGCGTTTGTGGTTTACGGGGGATGCACAAATGCATCATCTGTATACACGGAATATATCTTTTTGGATGTGTGTGGCTCTCTTCTTAGTCCGGTCAATCTGGACATTCAAAGGTACATAATTTCACAGCAAGCTGGAAGCGAGTAAAATTGTTCCAAACATAATTAAAAATAACATTTCAAAATTCCCCATCGTCCCGGTAATGCCCCAAAAAAGGGTTTTTCACGATTTTCATCAAAACGGTAAGTTTTATCGTAAAATTACCTCAGACAAAAATTATAGATCATAAAATTATCTATAAAAAAGACGTCAATAATTGTTTTCCTAAGAGCCACCGTTCCTGAGATATAACGATTCAAAAAGTTGTAAGCATCATTATATGCACCCGTTTCCACGCCACCTGTGGGGTAGTGTACTTAACGCGTTTTTTTTAACGTGGTTTCCCCAGTAGGCTTATTCCACAGGCCTGTTGTGATTCTGTTTAATTAGAAATTATTGCATAATAACATATATTAGCAAGGGTTGGAATTGATAAAAGCGATGGAAATGAAAAAACAGTAGAAAAATTTATTCGTCCGATTCATAATCTTCAATTACTTTTTCTTCTTCTCTTTCTTATTCTTCTTCTTCTTATTCTTCCTTTTCTTCTTTTCTTGATCTTCTTCTTCATCATCCTGGGTGTAAGAGAATTGCGTCAGTAGTGATGTATCGCATGTCTCTTCGTTGGTAACAAACGAATCCTCTAGTGTTGGTGATTCAACATTAGAACACGACTGGCCTTGACAATTCGTACATGCCAAAGAACAAAACAGTCCAACTTTTTTGCAACCACTTTTTTATATATTTATATTTTATATTTTTATATATATTTATTTATATCCACCATTTTTACATTTTTGTTTTTAATATTTCGTTTTTAATTGAATTCACCTTAGACGTTTTAGTAATAACGTCATAACATTCAATTCAAATAGCAAATATCTGGTATAGCTTTTAAACAGTTTTTATATGATCCAGAAAAAAACGCAGGAAAAATAATTTAATGTATATACAATTTGAGTATTATTAAACTATTGCTGTAATATAAGATTTTTTTAATACAGTTTCGTCATAGGTAACGGTAAAATACCCCTAAACAAAATTGCCCTGAACGTGAAGCGTGTCCTATCTCAAACTAAAGCACATTATCCACAAGTTTTCGGATCCAGAATAAAAGCAGAACACTTAAAATGTTATCTCTCGGCCACACGCCCACATAATAACGGTAATTATTCATGGCGTTGCGAAAAGAATGCAAACAAAGCAATAAAACAGGCATATTAATGTTTGTTTCCGTATTTTTCTTTCGTGTTGGAGCAGGATCTTTACCAAATCAGAAATTTTCTTAGGCAACATCTTATACACTAGTCCGATGTCTGCCTTTTGACGTATAGATGTCGATAATTCAGTTATTGAACATCTAACTTCATTTCGAATGAAGAAAAATGATTTTCAATTTAGAATGATGGAGTTATGCACGACAAATGCTTTTTTTATTTACCTCAACAATATGTTTGAAAGGTATTATTTAAAAATAGGCAAAAATTAAAAGTTAACAGAAAATTTTCATACGCACATAAAAAAATACTTAAAATAGTACTATATCCACCTTATTCAGTACCAACAAATTTCTGAAAGAAAGTGGCGAAAATATTTTACGGCAAAACGATGAGATAAGTATACAGCCGGATAAAAAAGATCTAGTTTAATAAGAGACGAAATCATTTTATATTAAATGGAATAAAATACTCTGTTTTCCCCTTTTCGCTTTTTCATTAGGGAATGAACAGGGAATCATTTTTATTACATTTCTAACGATCTCTTATTTTTATCTTTCGTTTTTCGACGCACATCAAAAAAAAGGATCGTTAGAAACAAATATCTGCCTAATTACGACAAAACAATGCCTGTATTATATCTGGAGTATTTTCTTTGTTTATCTTTTCGCAATATTCGCAAAACCCAACTCAACCCTGGTCACGTGTTGGAGTTTTTTTTTCTTTAAAAAAATTAAAAAAAAACTCTTAAAAATTTACTCAAGTTAAGAATGAACTGAATTAAATTTTTAAACATTATAATTCTTAAGTATACATTTTTTATAATACATTAAATGTATACATAGAGTGTAGATAACCAATTAAACACCACCACAACATGAACTTGGCAATAAAATATGTCATTAATATCATAACCTCACTATTCCACGCTTTCAAATTATATATAAACAAAACTATTAAAATGACAAAGTTTAATGCATTTCAAATAAAATTTGACAAAAATCATTTAGACGCGTTAGTACAGGAGAACAAAAGTGGTGTGAGGAAAAGAAATTGTCAGTATCATTTAGCTTTACATCCTGCCCAGTTTGGCAAATTTTCTCAATCTGTAAAGGATGAATTAGGCAAAAGAACAGCAAAATACGACAAAAAGTATGTATATTTTATTATATATTAGTGGAGAACGTAATACAGACATTTTTGATAGTATTAAAGGTGTGCTATTAGGTTTTGAAAATGTTCTACTGGATTCTGATTTGGGTGTCATTGGGTTAGACAATTGCCACATACACATTGATGTAAGAGCAGATTTTTATATATTTTTACCGAAAATAGACATGGTTTTGAAAGGTGAGCTTTACAATACTTTTTGATAACTAAAAACTTATATTATTTTAAAATTAAGGTATAGTGACAAAGACATCAAAAGATCATGTTGGATGTCTGCTTTATAAAACATTTAATGTATCTCTTCCAAAATCAGAATGTCCAGATGAGGAATGGGTAGGTGATGAAGTGAAAATAGGTAATGAAGTTCAATTTAAAATAACTTACATTGATTTAGAGAGTAGGATGGTGTATATTAGAGCACAGTTACTGTAAGTACTACACCAACAAATTTTAGCTTGTTCTCTAAATTAGATTGCTTTTAGAACTATATCAAATACAAATCAAATACCAGAATTGGTAAATGTGTTAAATAAAAATATTTTAAATAAGAAAATCAAATTTGAAGAAGAGGAAAATGAAGAATTACCCAGCAACAAAAAGTCAAAGAAAAAGAGCAAAGTAATCACAAACAGTCAACCTGAACAAGAAATTACAGAAACAGAACCAGTGAAACCCAAAAAGAAGAAAAAAGCAAAGAAAGAAAAGAGAAAGGAACAAGATGAAGAGGAGATTAACAGGAAAAGGGAGAAACGGAAGGAGAAGAAGAAAAGGGAGAAAGAGGATGATGTGTCATTGGAAGAGCTTGATATCAAGAGTTTATTTGAAGAGGTATCTATTGATGTTAGTAAATCTGCTGAAACAATGGCAAATAAAGATGACACTAAAAAAAGGAAAAGGAGCAAGTCATTTTCAGCAGAGGACTTTGATGTACAAAGGGTTAAAATAGAATTTAGTTAATGAATAAATAAAACATCAAAACATACTTTGAAAAATGTGTTTTAATTTGTTACTTTTGATATTAAAACAGCTCACAGTGTGTAATATCTTAATCATAGAAAAATTATTAGTAAACATTGACCTAGTTATCTCTAGATAACAAAATAATATCTCCTTTGAAGGAACAGCTTCACAGAATGTTTCTAATCACAAATTTAGTCTTCATATACCCAAGATTCAGTGGCTGGTTGCCATGTGACTAATTCCTTTTCAGTGAACCACAGTGCAATCTCTTTGTTTGCTGATTCAACAGCGTCAGATCCGTGGATGATATTCCGTCCAACCTTTAACAAAAACATTTTTTTAAAATAATTATTCTTAAACTCAACATAAACCAGACTCACCTGAACACAAAGATCTCCTCTGATGGTACCAGGAGCACTGTCAGCTGGGTTGGTGGCTCCCAGAAGTACTCTTCCAGTCTTGACTACATTTAAACCTTCCCAAACCATGGGAACAACTGGACCTGAAGACATGTACTTTACTAGACCTGGAAAGAAGGGACGGCCAGCCAAATCAGCATAATGTTGTTTCAAGAGTTCTTCAGAAGGCTGGAAAATACAAAAAAAAACATTTACAAACACTCCATATTAAAATAAACTGCTTTTAATTGAACTTAGGAGAGTCAGTAAGTGTTTCTTCAACAAAATAAGATCTGTTCAGGTTTCAAATGTCTTAAACATCACGTATATTGACCTTGCCACGCTGACAGTAAAAATAATAAGGTTATGTTTCAAACAAACTTTTAAATTAAATTTGAATTATGGGGTTTCGAAAGTTTTTTTCTAGACTTACCCACAAGAATTTTAGAGCTACGAGTTTGAAGCCTTTCTGTTCAAAACGTTTTATGATCTTGCCGACCAAACCTCTCTGAACACCGTCAGGTTTGACCATGATGAAAGTTCTTTCGCGGTTAGCAGCCATGGCTCTCGAAAATAAAGAAAAAATTGACAATAAGGTACAGACCATACAAATGTGAACAACAAAATGGACCGCTTAGATGAACGTCCAGTAAAAATGTAGTAAGATACCGGTCGCGTGTTACAAGAGGGTCAAAGGTGGCCTTGAATAGGCCGAGAGAAATGTCAGCTGTCGTGACATAGTTTGCGTGCGTTCCAAAAAAAGATCGGATCGGTAAATAATTTAGGAACGAACTTTTTTTAAATTAAAAATTGATTATTCATAAAAATAATTCTTACCAGCACTACTGGAGGCAAATCTATTAAAATTCAAAACATTGGTATGATTTTGAACCAATAAACCAAAAGAAACGATTTTTTTCACCATCTTATCTTCTTTATTAAGTAAACAGTGAATGTAAAGCGACTGTTTCTTGTTATAATAAATTTATTTATCATCATAGTCCAGTATTTATAACTATTTAATATCAGAAGCAAAAGTTCAAGTTCACGTGCATATTTGTTAAGAAAAAAATCACAGTAATCTTTGGTTTTCAAAACAACTAAATATCAAAACAAAAAGGCAGCAGTGATATCGTTCTACCATAATCAATGTATTTGTTTATTTTAAACTTAAAATAAATAGCAATTAATTGCGTATTGTTGGTTGCATAACAACAAGAAATTATATTAATTTAATTTCTCTTAAAATACTTTATATTTTTTGATATTCAGATCTAAAATGTAAAAAAAAACGGTTTAGGGTATTTAATTAGAAAGATGCTCCTTAAAAAATGGGAAACTATTAATTTAATAATAACTTATTAGCTATTACTAAATTACTAACATTTTATTGACATTTAAATTAGATGAATTATAATAATGAAAAATTTTCTTTCTCTATGTGTATTTCTGGTTAGCTATGTTATTAAGTAAATTTATACTTAAGTACGTTACTCAAGAGTTTAAATACGTCCATTAACTGCATCGAGAAATAAAATTTTAGAACAAAGTAGAAATAAAACAATCAAACAATGAAAGAATTTTTAAAAAAGTTTATTTGAAGAAGAGAGGACTTGACAAATAGACGGAATACAAGCCGGACTTGGGAGTTACATCAAGTGGTCTCTGACGACTCAAGCATTCAAACTGCATTTCAGTTGTTTTGAAGTTGTTTGACAGGCCGGTGCGTATACACTCACCGGTGCATTGAAACGAAAAATTTCCTTATTTGTTAGTAGTGGTTCGTGTTAATTTTCCAGGAAAAATACTGAGGGTGCTGCGCGCTTTCAATCCCTGAAAATTTAGGCCTTGAACAACCGTTTCAAAATCGAAAGACCAACACGACTCGCTGTACGTGAAAGTGCCAGTTTGTCGAGTGAAAGTTTTTACCTCTTTTTGCCATTTTGTTCCCGCTGAACTGGACGTTAAACGATGCAAGTTTGACCGTTTTATAAGAGTTTCCCACTCTCCATTTTACCTGATTTCAATTAGCATAATAAAGAAGGCTCAGGTTAAGAACCCCATCAACAGGTGAGTGTGATATTTGGCTACAATGTCTCCGCGCTACCTGTATTAACTGAAAATTTGGCAACGTGGGGGTCAAGAACGGGTACGGAACCCGTATTTATGTTCTAATTGAAATTTTAATGCATTTAAATTCCTTAATAATTGATTTTTACGTTAGAACGTCTACGTCTATATATCCTAATATTCTTTAATTTAATGTGGACTCATTAAATGAAAATAATACTACCGTAAGCATACAGTCCCAAAACTAATCGATTAAAGCCAAGTACGTTTTGAAATTGAAAACCCAAAGCAGGCGGTGAAAACAGACAAAGATCGTTTCGTTCAAAAATTAAAAAAAAACTGCTAGTGAGTAAAGACTTGTCATATATATTTGTGATATAAATCAATAGTTTTTAAATTGTTTATCGCAGGAAAATTCGAAAAGATTGCGGTGCGCCGCTTATCGTAAAGTAGTAAAAATTATTGCAATATTTGCGTATGTGCTGTTCGAGTTCGGTCACACGGTTCGGTTTATTTCTATTAATAAAAATGCATTGTCGATATATCTTTAACAATAATGTTTGAAACGGTAAAAAAATATTTGCACATCGCCAAGTAGCAATGGTAATTTTTATGAAAATCAATTTTCCTTGGTACCTAACTTATTTAATATTTTGTGTTCATCCCATTAACACCACTGATCAAACGTCTAGGCATTGATTCCAGTAATTTTTTTGTAATATCTGTGCGTAAATTGTTCCATACTTGAAAAATTACTTCTCTTATAATCTCCTTGTTCGTAACTGTGGGTTCACGAATTTTTCTGTCTTGAATGTCGCAGGAAAAAATAATGTGTATATATATATATATATATATATATATATATATATATATATATATATATATATATATATATATATATATATATATATATGTATATATATTTATTATTATTCATGTATGGGCCCTGGTGGACCACGCGAAGTACAATTAGAGGCGTTTGTTGTTGTTAGCCTTCCTTTGAGCCCATACTAATTTCATTCTTTCGCTATGAGCTTTTTTCCTTTCGTCAGACCAAGTTGTTCCAGTCTTCCTACATTTTTCTCTCTGGCCAACCTTCCAAACGTTAACCTTGTGTCTGAAACAGGTCTTAGGTCCTCTTTAATTGCCGCAATCCATTTAATTATTTCTACTTTAGCTCTACTCCTATTTTCATAAAATTCGACTATTTGTCTAGTTTGATGTGTCCGTAAAACTTAAGTCTTCTTTTTCTCATATCGCTATGTATATCTGCGTATTGTTTGATTTCTTCGTTTTCTCGAAGTCGGTATGTTGTGCTATTTATTTGTTTGGGGCCTAGGATTTTTCTTATGATTTTTCTTTCCTTCTTTTCAATGTCCTCGTTGTCCCTCTTTCTATATTCAAAATGAGCGTTTCTGCAGCATATATTCTGGCTAGTAACCGTGTTGTAATGTCTCAGTTTTGTGTTTTTAGATAGGCATTTTTTATTATAAATATTTTGTGTAAGTCTCAATGCCGTTTCCATTTTTTGACATCTATCCTTATTGGTCGCTTTTTCCAACCCATTTTCCATGATTATTTCACCCAAATATTTGAATTGAGAGACTCGTCTGATGTTACCATATTTTGTTTTTAGAAATGGTGTTCTTAGTCTGTTGCAGGTCATGTATTGTGTCTTTTCAAAGGAAATTTGGAGTCCTACCTTTTCTGCTGTTTCTTTTAGGATATCAATCTGTTTCTGTGCCGTTAATACATCTTGAGCTAAAATTGCTAGATCATCAGCAAATGCCAGACAATTTTGATGTTGGTTCTCCCAAGTTTAATGGGCTGGTCAATATTCAGTGCCGACTTTTTTTCACGCCACTCCTGTATTACTTTTTCTAGAACACAGTTAAATAAGAGTGGCGAGAGTTCATCCCCTTGTCTCACACCAGTTTTAATTTCGAAGGGCTCTGAGATGTTACCCATGAATTTAACTTTTGACCTCGTGTTAGTTAACGTTGCTTTAATAATTGCCAGCGTTTTCAGATCTAGTTCTTGTTCTTTCAAGATTCGGAATAAAGATTCGCGGTCAATAGAATCGTATGCTTTTTTGAAATCCACAAATGTACAGACGAGATTTTTATTGTACAGTTTTTGATGTCTTAGAATCAACTTCCTCTATAGTTGTTTACATCCGTTACATATATATATATATATATATATATATATATATATATATATATATATATATATATATATATATATATATATATATATATATGGCCTGGCATTCTTTCTTCAAAACTTCAACTTTGCTCTCCCCTGAAAAAAATTATTTACTTCCAAAAATCTAGAGATTTTTCTTCATATTTTTATGCGAACTCTTGTCTTTTTTAATTTCATTGAGGAAGGGTTTTTTACAGGTCACCTACCTAAAACACATTTGTCATGAGGAACATTTCTTATTATTGTTATTCTTATTTCTCAGATGTGACCATTAGTGAAAAAGCTCAATGTATTTTTTTTCTTCAGTATCAAAATGTAATATCTCAAAAAAGTTGCCTAACGCACTACCAAGTATTTTGGTGATAATTGTTTACAATCTACTGCCTCCCCAAGGCCCTTGAATATTTACTAATTTTAAGATTTTTAGTCCTAACATAAACAAAAGTAAAATATCACCTGTCACCTAAATAATTATCTACTAGCACATAACAGCTCACTAATATACTACACAAAAATTTAAAAAAAATGAAATATATGGATTGATCCAACTCGTCTCCACAGCGACCTTGAAAATGTCTCAATTTTGTCTAATTTTTATATTCTCAAGCATAAAAATTAGATTAAAGATTATAATACATACCTCAGTAAAGTAAAGTGTTTGGGTTAGAGGCGCATCAGCAACTAAGCTATTTAGCGACTGGACCTACAGCTTAACGTGGGTTCCGAACCACGGTCATCAGCTTCCGACAAACCCAGGCCAGCACCCTCGGGCTATAAACCCTTGGTTATGTGCCTACCCATAAGTCTATCAGGAAACCTACCGACTGGCGAGTGACCAACGCAGAACACTTCTCAGAAGGCATCCGGCCTTACCCAGCCTTTAACTGGCGTGACTGAGGGGTAATTCGTAGTCGGATTTTACACTCTTGCCTAGAAACAATCACAAACATTTAGGAAAGATAAACGGACAGAAGAAAGAAAAATAACCATCCGAGGTCTGGAATCGAACCAGCTACCGCTCCAGCGCGGATTCGGCAAAGCAGACGCTCATACCGCCGCACCAACGCGACCGGCATACCTCAGTAAGCTAGTTCTAAATATGCTTCTCTTTATTTAGTTTCGAGGTATAGTAGAAAAAATAATTAGATATTTAATCTGAAAACGATATATTGTATCAATAAAACAAACTTTTTGTTACGTTAAGGACATTGTAGTAAGTAAAAAATTGATTTTTTCAATGGAATCAACTCCCTTTCATCTTTTCCGCAAACTGCTGGGGAAACCTCAGTAACACTGATACTTCTCCAAAAGAACTGGTTGTAAGTCAGTGCTGTTAATAAATATCCGAATATCTTCAGTGGAAACTCGACAGAAAATAGGTGGTTCTGTTAGCTCACAATCACTTGCCAGTTGATTAGTTCAAAATATTCATTTGCGTCAAAATTTCGAACATTCTAACCTTATTAAGAGATGTCTTTTCTAACGCCAAACTTCTTGCCTTTAGAATACGGTGATGTCCAAGTTCTCGCACGTGGATCCTGTCATCGGATATCATACTGAGTCAACAATGTCTCGAAATTCTTTATCTAGATACCGAGACAACTGAAAGGTGCGAAAAAGATATTGCGCCATCTTTACGTGTAGGTTTTGATTTTATGGAAAACCACACTGGAGCATATACGTTCATGATGTGTTCTGTCAATATAGTTAAACTCACCAATAGGTCTCTATTTAAATTTATTTTAAATTAAAAAAATTTAATTTAATTTAAAATATTTGCGAATTAAATAAAGATTGGATATTAAAAGAAAAATTAAGCCGCTGGGGAGGCAGAAAAAGTTTTGATACCAAAAATAAATCTATTACGAACTAGCAAACAACTTTTGCCCTATTAGAAAAAAAATTCCAATGTTTGTTTTTTCACTCCACCCAAGTGACCATTTACCCCGAACATGTCTCTTAGTCATTTGCTAATTGTTGGGCGCTCTGTGTAGGTTTTTTATAATCGTTTTTCAGTGGGACGTTGAACGTTGGGACGGCCCCCCGCCAGCATTTATCACAGTAAACAATTTTTCAGAGCAAAACACCACATTTCATTTCCGTTCAGTTTCTTTTCTTTAACTCGTTTTTCTGGTTTACCCCCTGTAGAGTTTCAATAGGGCGAAAACTAAGGAGGAAGGGGAAAACAAAAAAAATCTTCAGCAGCGCTATTTTCTTCTACGCCCTCCCACTTTAAAAACCCTGGAGCCGCCACTTTCTTACAGTGAGGACGACCTGATCGGGGTTAGTTTTCAATTGTTCCCGTCATGTAGAAAATATTAAATTGTCTTCCAGCTTCTGTTATATTTAACAAATAAAATAGATTGCTTAATTTCGCCCTGATATGTGATAAATCTCTAAAAATCAGAGTGTGCAAACATTTTTTTGCTTACTGTATGTTGGTGTTATCTCAAAACTTGTTCATTCTTACATGAAGACACAAAAAAAAAACATCTTCAGGGTCCACCATAGTACTCTGGGTCTTAATTGGTATTTTTGTTCCGTAAAAGTCGATTCTGACATCATAAAGTCGCAGATGTATTTGTTTACATATTCCAGTGCTCGTAAAATTCAATTTTAACTGATTGCATTCCGATTAAGTGAAAATAATCCAACTATAGTAATATTTTACCGCAAAAATCATATAAAATATCAAGTTAAGTCGCAAATCGAGCAAGGAAAAATATATTATAACACAGTAAAATTCACTCTTATCTGTTAATCGTGAAGTCATTGCAATAAGTAGCGTCACCAATTTGATTTATTTGCAGAAATAAAAATGCAGTGTCAGCGATGATATTTTAGTCATAAAAAAAGGTATCTTGATATATTTTTTAAGTTTATTTATTTCAGATGTCGACTAGATGTAAAACAACATTACGGACACAGTATTCTTTCTTTCTGATGTGACCATTTCCAGAAAGTATCTCCCATTATGCCACACATTTCTGAAAAAAACTCGACGACACCAGGGTCCACCAATGGCACCATGGATCTAAACAGTACATCCAGAAACCGCGAAGACGCCACTGAACTGGACCCTTGTCTGGATCAGAAGATTCCCATTAACAATGAGGGTCGTTTCTACGAAAAATATTTACAAAGAGTAGAACAAAGAACGGGACTAGAAAGGAAATGGGTTTGGATTGTGTTTGGACTGTTGCTAACTGTGTTGGTGTTGTTTTTGATAATCATCGTTTTGGGATGCACTTGGAATGGAGTTCCTCACATGTACAGTTACCCCATCTGCAAAGAGTCAGGTTGCTTGAGAGCAGCAGCACAGGTAATTTGGTTGTTGTATTTTTGTTTCTGGTTGAGGTACTAACAATAATAAATTATAATGTTTTATTTCTTTTTAAATAGAAACTCATATAAACTAAGTACTATTTTCTAATTGCTAAGTATTTATGTGACAAATATAAACGTTAGGCACATATCACATATTATGTATATGTAGAATAACTTGGGAATTATGATTATCTAAAGAAATCGGTAAGTTTTATTTTGTTTGACTTATCTTTGGCTCAAAGGATAAGCTTGATCTCATAGTTTCATCAGGATTAATAGCTCATTTAATGGTACGCTAACAGAAAACATCACTCCATGCATCATGTGGGAGCCATACAGCATCTTTGTATCTTAGAAACCATGCAAAAATGCGTTTCTCCATTTGTGGAAATTCGGATTCATTCAGCGTTTTTCTGGTTCCCGACTCCGAGTCACATTTCATGATAAATTTAGAAAAAAATGGTTCGTTATTGTTAGAGTAACAAAAGAAATGAAAAAAAAATTGGGTGTCATTTTTCCTTTTCTTGACGTCCGATATTGTAGATTATCAAGTCTGTATGTATATATATATATATATATATATATATATATATATATATATATATATATATATATATATATATATATATATATATATATATATAATATTTTATTATCGAAAAGTACATGTAAAGTTGCTCAATCTACAATAAATATTCGAAATGACTTCCTCCAGCCTTGATACAACCATTCAATCTTCTCGTCATCGACTGCCGAACTCTTTCAAACACATCAGCGTCGTTTCTAATTGAGTTACACCCAGCAATTATCCAATTTCGCAAATCATCCAAATTCTTTAATGGAGTAGCGTAAACTAATGACTTAAGATATCCCCAGAAGAAATAATCCAGGGGGTTTAAGCCCGGGGATCAAGTAGGCCATGCGTATGGCCCACTTCGACCAATCCAGCGATATCCGTATGTTGCTGTTAAAAAATCACGAGCAACCAAACTGAAATGTGGTGGTACACCATCATGCATAAACCACATTTCATGCCTTGTTGCCAATGGTACATCTTCCAGAAACTCAGACAGCGTGGCTTTCAAAAAGTTGCGATACACCTCGCCAGTAAGTCTTTGTGATAGAAATACCAGTCCAATTACCAAATAACAGTCACCTACAATTCCAACCCAAACATTCAACGAGAACTGATGTTGAAAACTATCTTCGCATACCTCATGCGGATTTTCATCTGCCCACACATGGTTATTATGAAAATTCCTTATTGCGTTTCTTGCGAAAGTGGCTTCATCGGTCAAAAGAATTTGTGTCAGGAATAGAAGGATGCGAAGTAAAGTTTACAATATCCATTGACATAATGCAATACGTGGAGGAAAATCAACAGGTAGTAGTGCCTGAACGCGTTGAATGTGGTATGGATACAACAAATTGTCCTTAAGAATTTTCCAAACTGTCCAGTGACTCACTTTCAAAGTATTTGCAATTTTTTGCGTAGATCTACCAGGCTCTTCCGCTATCATGTCCAGCACATTCTGTTCCAATTGTACCGTTCTTACAGTCAGTGATCTTCCTGATTCTTCAGTTCGTTTCAATGTGCCTGTTTCACGAAGACGTCTATGAATGTTTTCGAAGATTTTTCGGTCAGGGACATTACGGGCTGGAAATCGTTCACTGTACAATCGCCTAGCTTGTAATACATTGCCATCAGCAAGTCCATACATGAAGTGCATGTCAGTCATCTCGGCATTTGTATACATTATGATAGAGGACTTCACTCACTATTTAAGACACGTCAGACAGCCAAACGTCACTCAATCTATGTAAACAAATGCGACCGATGAAACAAATGATCGAGATCGAAATAAAATTTTTTTGTACTTGATAAACTCATTGACGTACACCCTACTTTTATTTACATTAATGATTTGAACAAATATCGAATATTGTTGTCGCAAATTTTGTTCGCCCTGTATCTTCGAAAGAAAGGGGGGTTTCAAAAATCATCATAGAACAAAATATTCTTAGGATAGGACAAGGAATAACCCCTTGCATTTTTGCCGCATGTTTACCTAACACCCTGTATATATATATATATATATATATATATATATATATATATATATATATATATATATATATATATATATATATATATATATATATATATATATATATATATATATATAAAGAGGTTGGAGTTGGACTCTTCGCTGGAAGCGAACAAAACTTTAAAATACCAAGTGAGATTTCGAAATACTAGAAAGTTCTGGTTTAGCGGTAGTATTAAATTTAATCATCTCCTGACGATACTTACATTGTAAACAACACGTGCTTTAACAGTGTTTTGAACATTAAACATCACCATCACTATTTTCACTGCGAATATTCGTTTAAGCTTTCATAAGATGAATGTTTTTTCCACTGTTTTCCATCATTGGTTCATCTCTCTATTACACAGATCAACAAATTTAAACTTTTTTGTCTTCTTTTTTGAATATCTTCTTTTAGTTTTGCATCAGTTAATTGTAACAAATATTATCCTATGATGTAAATGAAACCGAAAAATGTCTATGCATTCTATCCTCCTGTGTTTTATTCCATTGCCTCCCAGTTCTTTTCAATTCCCATCTTTCCAATGCTTCCTCTTCCGATATCCAGTTTCCTTCTTTATCATTATAGTGTATTGGTTTAGCTTTGGTGACGTTTCTTTTTTTTTAGTTTTTTTAGAACATTTCTTATTCCCTTTTGTTATTTTTTCTTCATGTTGTCGTTTCCGTGTTTTGCATATTTTTTGTACTTTTCCTTTGCTCCCAATACCTTTGCTTGTCCATCTCCGTCTAGTCATTCGAGTTTATTCTTTTTTTACTTTTAACCTATTTACTATACGAGTTCTTTTAACCATTTTTAGAGTATTTTCTTTTACTTATATTACTATTGATAGGGCTTTTTTTGCAAAACATCTTGCAATTTAACTAATTGATAACAGTACATCTTAACAAATTGATAACATGACCTTTTATTTGAATGTCAGTTTCCACATTGTTGCACGGCTGATTCCTCACGCTTGTTTCATGTACTTTTGCATGAAGTGTTACTGCAAATAATTATTTTTTTATGCCAATTATCAATTTTTTCAAATTAGATCAATTAGGTTACATTACAAAAGCAAATCATAACGTGATGTATTCAATAAATTTTCTTAAAAATAAATTAAAAGATTTTTTATATAGGGTGTAATAATATAAATTTTTTATATAGGTGATTTTTTATTACCGATTAAAAAATTGCAGAATATTACCGGGCCGTTTAAAAAATTGTCGATAATGCCGCCCCAAATGTTAATTGAAAATTCGTGCTGGAACTATCGCTCTCTTAGTAGGTGTGGATTTTCCAGGGCGTAATAGTGATTATTTCGCCAGTTAAAAATTCCGCGTCTTGTAAAAGTTGCCTCGTCATGGGATCGGTCATGGGATCATCGTTTTTTTAAGTAGTAATTTTGGAAGTGGTGAAAAATGGAAAGGAAACAATTTTTCTTTATGGAGAACTCTTGAAACGGTAGATTTGCTAATTCCTGTAGATGCCTCCAAACCCCTAGTGCTTTTTTTCAGGATTTTCCACGATAGTAACCAAAATGTCCCCTTCTTGTTCTACCGTTATACATTTCGGTCGTCCATTAGGATTGTTGTAATAAAACGAACCTGTTTCGCCTAACTGATTGAAAATTCTTTAAAAAATGTATCGACCTGGCATGATCCTGGTTGCGTAAAGCTCTTCATAGCTTTACAGGGTAAAAAAATATGAGGGAGTTAATTCCTCACAAAGTAGGTAGCAAGCGCCCTCTATGGACTAGGCTCAAACTAGTACCAAATTCGGTAAAATCAAATGGTTATTACTTAATAAACAACAAATAAACTAATAAACATTTATATAAATAAACCTCCACTTCTGTTTGCTTATGTTTTATTTTTTAATTTGTTTCCTGACCAGTTTTGTTGTTTTTTTCTCTCCGAACTTTAGTCCCAGCATTTTCGTTCTCTCCATGGTTGTTTGTTTATTTTTGTCCATGGTATTTTTGTTATTGGTTGTTTCAATTTCATAATTGATCAGTGGGAGAATGCACACAAATATTTTTACTTTTTGATGTTTTGTGAAGTCGTAATTTTTGGAAAGCACAACAAATTTTGAAAATAATTGGGCGAAGTGTGTCGAGTGAACAGGAGGTCATTGAAAAATTGAAAAATAATCAATCTTTTATTTAAAAAGTATCTTTTTAAAAGACTTTTTTCAAACCCTGTGTATGTACGTGCCGATAGAGGCGAATAATATCTATTAATAAAGAAATTCTTGTACTGTCGTACTAAACAATTTGCTAAAATAACAAACTTAACTTGAGACAATATGGTTATTGGAATTCACAGTCACACCAGATGATATATATCAAAAACCAATGTAAAGAGTTATTTTTATACAGCCTGTAGTTTACTTTAGACTCTTTCGGAATTTTTCCCGTTACACAAGTCAAAAAAAAACAAAGACATGTTAATTCGGTACAAGGGTGTTAACAAATATATGTTTGTGTTTTCTTTCAGAGTACATAATATCCACGAAAATAATATTTCTAACTTGTACAGGGTGTTCGATTAACAAAGGGCCAGTATAATATTTTAATAAAATTAATTAAAAAAAGGGATTATACTGTATTTAAAAAATAAATCATAGAAATTACGTGGTCAACTCTGAGAGACTTTTAAATGTCTTTTTCCAGATTCAAGAAAACCTCGATCATTCCGTATCGCCCTGTTCGGATCTGTGGGGCGCCTTTTGTTCTTCGTGGTCTAAAAACAGTACCAGGCCTTTAGATAGGGCCATCTGGAACCAAAAAGAACAGCTCATTTTAAAAGGTAAGTGGACTGTTCCGATTTTTTTATATTTATTTTTTTTGTGTTATCATTAAGTCGATACGTGAGGATATTTTTATCGATATTAATGTGATGGACAATGTTTATATGAAGAACAAACGAAAATAGAGATAATATCGATAGTCATTTTGAGTGAATGATTTCTTTAAAGGTTCTGGTGCTTTACACAATACAAAGATATCTAAGATATAAATTATGCACAAACTGATTTATGAACTCTTTGTTCTCTATTTTTGTAGAGTCAGAACGAATTAGGGATTTGATAGCAATGTTAGAACTGCCTCTTGGTACTGGTTCTATTGAATGGAAGCTGAAGTACTTCTATGAGTCATGTGTGGAGAAAGAGACTCTGTACAGTGATAATGCACGACCTCTCACTAATATTATTACAGAATTGGGTAAGTTTGAAACTATTTATTGTATGTGTAACGTGAAATTACTTATGGGAAAATGAAAATTTCTCTGACGGGGTTCTTGGCATTTATATACTACTACTACTCGAGCTACAGGAATGCGATTGTTTGCCAGGCTAACACTTTCAATGTATGCTCCATTTGAGCTTCTTATTTTTGACCATTTTTGATTCTTGTAGTTCTTCATATTATGTCTTACATGTGTTTGTTGCACTGTATATTTTCTAATTGGTTCATGTCGAATTTGTTTAACTTTTGAAATGGTCTCATCAATTGAAATGATTTCGCTTCACTCTTAAAAAAAAAAGTATCATAATAATTTGGTCGTACTTGCGTCATGTTTGTGTCAATCGAGAATTTTTCGAACGACTCTCGTATAAACGATTTAAGAACCCCCCGTAACTAATAATATTTGTAAAAAAAGCTCTGCGCATCGAATTTCGTCAAATTCACACTTCTTTTTGTTTGCCCCTGGTATAGCCAATATAGCATTTTCTTAGTATTTTATAGTTTAGTATGTTTGCCCCTCGTATAGTATTTTTATTGAAAACATATGGAGACAGTTACTTATATCGTCATGCTTTCAATTAAAAATTGTTTATGGATCGATAAATACGAACTACAACAGCCTATATTGTCCATTTTAATCGCTGGACTTTAAAATGCACACTTTAAGGTTTCCTGTATTTGATGCGGGTCGGATTCCGACTATAACTTTACGCTAATGGGGTTTGAGTGAACAAAATTCGACATCCTATACTTTGTTTACAGAAGCTCTAACTTTTTAAAATTAATCAGGCCGTATTTCATAAAGTAATCGTGATTTATGTGCACAGTCGTGGTCTTGATTCAATAATCTTTCGAGTCTGTCTTAGGGTTTTCTCCAGTTTCATTTAAGGGTAGTTTCTACTGCATCTAATATTACGGTTATTTTGAGAATCTCTGCATTCCGTTCCGTACCCTTTCATGATGACCCTAACGTAGATCTCTCCATGGGATCTTGTGTTACTCTGATTTTTGACAATCTTTAAATTAATTTTAAGATTTCTGAACCATATGTTAGTACATTTTTTTAACATATTCAAAGTGTTGATTTATAAATATATTTTAGACTTCCATTTTTGAGTCTAAAACAAAGTGCGTCAAGTTTTCGTCGTGGAAAGGCCTGGAGCCATAAAAAAACGTCTCAAATTATGTTAATAAAAATCTTTTTGGTAAAATATCGCAAATATACATCATACAGTTCACAATTCGTACGATTTTTTCCACAAGGATAAATATTATTATAAAAAAAGTCCGGAAATATATTAAGGAAAAAACATTTGGGTAAAATATGTAAAAAGTATTCGTAAGATTTAAAAAAAATGGTCGTTCTAAGAAACAGGTCTGATAATATCCCAAAAAATGATTTAGGTGACAGTATATAGACTATATGTATAATTCTTCAAATATATGCAACTATTTATTCATGTATGTATTTATTTCAAGCCCAGAATTAATATAGTTTGTATAACGTGTGTAAAGTACTTTTTAATAGAGGCTCGTTGGTCTAGGGGTATGATTTCCGCTTAGGGTGCGGGAGGTCCCGGGTTCAAATCCCGGACGAGCCCAGTAACTTTTTTTTATTATTTTTTTTTTGCATTAGTTTTTTTGAAAAATAATTTGTAATTTCTAATCTTTATTTATATTTACACTATAATTCCAGTAAATTTATTTTCCCCTTCATTATGAATCCGAATTTGTATTTAGAGATTAGATTATTAGATTTACTATGCGGTTAATCATTTATAAAACGGACGTGTTCTGTCCATATTTTAATGCTAGGTGTCTTGCAATATAACTAATGATTACTATTACTAATTATAACTAATTATTCGGAATTAAATGCGTGCTATCATCCACATATACCAACTATGGCATTTATGGAAATCAATACCTGAATGTGGTACTTCTATTGTCCATTCCTCACTGTCTTCTTTCGGCATTTTTTTTTCCAAAATGCAAATTTCTTTTACCGGAAAATTACCTTAAGAAAAAAAAAACGCTTGTTTTCACGAATCATCATAAACTTTTAATTCTTTAAAATATAAAGCAGCAAGAATGTCAAAAAGAGGCATTTTTAACCCTTAAATAATTTACCCCTTTAACAACTACCCTCTATTTTTCTGTATCACCAGGCGAACATAAGTGCAGAGTCGTTAAAAACAACCCTTAGAGAACGTTTGGGTTTATTTTGAGGCCCTTTCAGATCGATACCCAGTCATTTTCATCCCTTGGCGCCCAAAATGCCGAATAGACAAGGCATAGAGGGTTTTTCTATTAGGCGATTAGACCAGGGAAGAGGTAAAAAGAGCCCTGCGTGGCGGCATTTAAATAGGGGTTGTTATCGATCTGTATTTGAAGCGCAGAGAGAGTGAGGGTGCCGGTATAAGACAGAGGCGTCGATTAAAACGAAAATAAAAATACTACTAAAATGTATCCTGACCCTTTTGAATATCCCGCCACTTTTTTATCAGATTATTTGGTCTAAATAGTTAAACTCAAAAACTATAGTTAAACCAAAGATAATTTTTGTTATCTCTTGTACCTGCGTTTCGCTTACCATGTTTGCATCATCAGGGGAATTGCATTATTACATTCGTGTTACTAATTTGTACCTAATCTTCTTCTTTCTTTATTATTATTCACATATGGGCCCTGGTGGACCACGCGAAGTACAATTAGAGACGTTTGTTGTTGTTAGCCTTCCTTTGCGCCCATACTAATTTCATTCTTTCGCTATGAGCTTTTTTCCTTTCGTCAGACCAAGTTGGTCCAGTCTTCCTACATTTTTCTCTCTGGCCAACCTTCCAAACGTTAACCTTGTGTCTGAAACAGCCTCTATCCTGAATTTCACTTTGTGTAATATTTGCTGATCTTAGGTCCTCTTTAATTGCCGCAATCCATTTAATTATTTCTACTTTAGCTCTACTCCTATTTTCATAAAATTCGTCTATTTGTCTAGTTAGCCTACTCGGATTCATCCGTTTGATGTGTCCGTAGAACTTAAGTCTTCTTTTTCTCATATCGCTATGTATATCTGCGTATTGTTTAATTTCTTGGTTTTCTCGAAGTCGGTATGTTGTGCTATTTATTTGTTTGGGGCCTAGGATTTTTCTTATGATTTTTCTTTCCTTCTTTTCAATGTCCTCGATGTCCCTCTTTCTATTCAAAATGAGCGTTTCTGCTGCATATAGACATTCTGGCTTAATAACCGTATTGTAATGTCTCAGTTTTGTGTTTTTAGATAGGCATTTTTTGTTGTAAATATTTTGTGTAAGTCTCAATGCCGTTTCCATTTTTTGACATCTACCCTTATTGGCCGCTTTTTCCAACCCATTTTCCATGATTATTTCACCCAAATATTTGAATTGAGAGCCTCGTCTGATGTTACCATATTGTTTTTAGAAATGATGTTCTTAGTGTGTTGCAGGTCATGTATTGTGTATTTTCAAAGGAAATTTGGAGCCCTACCTTTTCTGCTGTTTCTTCTGCTTTTAGGATTTCAATCTGTTTCTGTGCCGTTAATACATCTTGAGCTAAAATTGCTAGATCATCAGCAAATGCCAGACAATCAATTTTGATGTTGGTTCTCCCCAGTTTAATGGGCTGGTCAATAATCAGTATCGACTTTTTTTCACGCCACTCCTGTATTACTTTTTCTAGAACACAGTTAAATAAGAGTGGCGAGAGTCCATCCCCTTGTCTCACACCAGTTTTAATTTTGAAGGGCTCTGAGATGTCACCCATGAATTTAACTTTTGACCTTGTGTTAGTTAACGTTGCTTTAATAATTGCCAGCGTTTTCAGATCTAGTCCTTGTTCCTTCAAGATTCGGAATAAAGATTCGCAGTCATCTTTCTTTAATATATTTTAATAATCATGCACTATTCTTCAGTTTTTTCTTATGTTTTCTTTATCAAATTTTAGAAAAATTGTCGGATAAAATCTACTGTTACAACATTTGTCTGTCTCTGTGTTACCAATCTTACATTGTTGTCAAATACTTTTAATAGCTCCAAACAGAGATAGCGGTGCGAGCGGAATGGTGTCACACTCTTGACTGGCTTTTTCAGTGTAGTAGCGATGGATCGTTTCACGGGATCACTACGCGCATTTTGCATGCGAGCGTTTTATAAAAACAACGATTTCTAAACTATTTTTCGACGTCCGTACAGGACACATTTTAATTGCGAAAAAAGTGTGAATTTAACCAAACATTGGGTGCGCAAGTTTAAAGAGACTGGAAACACAATGCCGGACGAATCAACTGTCTGTTGACCGTGTTCGCCAGACTGTTAGAGACGATCCACGACAGTCTCTACGATTCCGCGCAGCTTCTCTACATTTACACAGATCCACGATTCATCGCATTACTCGAAAATATTTACATTTCCACTTCTACAAAATTGTTATTGTGCAAGAGGTGAAGCCCGATAAACCAGTCGAATTCTGCAGGACAGTCGTTTGGGCCGACATATCAAGCGAAGGAATTATCGGCCCTTACTTTTTTGAGGATAACCGTGGTTAAACTCAGACCGCTAATGCCATATGATCCAGACTTTTTTGGCTCCAGAAATGCAAAACTCGATTGGGTAGAACCGCAAACACACTTTTCCAACAAGATGGATCAACTTCCCACGTCACGAATGATTATTTAGTAGCTCTTCAAGATTTATTCCCTGAAAAAGTGATTAGTCGCCGGTGGGGCATCAACTGGCCACCGAGGAATCCAGATTTAACACCTGCTGATTTTTTTCGTACGGGGCTACTTAGTTTTCAACCCATTACCACCCAATTTAAATGTTTTAAAGCAAAGAATAGCAGACGAAATCCACGCGATTCCAAGAGCGATGCTCCAGCGAGTGATTGAAAATTTCAGTTCCAGGCTAAATGAGTGTGAAGAAGCGGCTGGTGCGCATTTACGGATGGTTGTTTTTCATAAATAAAAATTCGAAAACTACTCTATAATTTAACGGTAAAAAAAGTTTGAATTAATTCTGATGTTTTATTTCTTAAGTATCAAAAACGAAAAACACTTTGAGACATCCTATATCTTGATTTATTTCAAGGAAATTCTTCCAATTCTTCACCAATTTTACTAGTTATTTTCTGTGTTATCCAAATACAAAACTTTTTTGTTTCCGCTGCTTCTGTCGTTGTTTGTAAGTAGATGCAATTGTTACATTCGCAGAGGTGATTCCACCAGATAAGTGAAAGTAGTTTTATGAATAGAACATTTTTGACGATCTGATTTAATTTAGATATGTTATGGGCGATCTCTAGAGAAACCAGATGTCATCTGGAACTTCCGCGTTGGTCAGTGGCAAGGAAAATAGCACAAAAATTACGAGGGGTATTATGAAAGTGTTCGTTTAAAAAATGCTAAATCTTGACTAAAAATGTTTGTGCAAAAGTCTTAATCTTAGCTTCGTAGTCTCCGTATTCTTCTATAACATCAGGTGGATATGTTCAAATTTCTTGGCTCAGACTGTTAAAAGAATTTGGTGCTAATTTTGATGGCATCGTACAGGTTTTCTTCATCATATCCATGGCAGATCTCACACAAACTCCTCTCAAACTATTCTCATTTTGAAGAAAGGTCTTCTAATTGATGTCTCATCTGCCGTATAGTCCAGATTTATCACCTTGTGATTTTGTTAAACTATTAACGCCTATGCATTAGGCTCCCAATTTGATGGTCGCCCTTATTTCGACCACCTTTGTGATTTATTTAGGAAAGATGTAATAAAAGCTTAATCTTCGAGGTAATCTCCCTCACTTTCGCCACCTTTCGAATCGCAAATCGAAAAAAAAACTCTTAATGGTTTTGTTGTGATAAAGTAATTGATACATTTTTAGACTTCCTCAAGAGATTTGAAGCGGCTGCTAACCAGGTGTTGTAGCAGAGATTGAAAGGTATAAAAATCCAAAGTTGTCAAGTCTGGAAAATAGGCCGTGTGCGGTAAAATCTCCAGGCTTAACTCGGTGATAATTTCCAGAGTCATTTTTACTCTTTGTGGTCGTGCCTTTGTCGTACGACCCGGATTTTTCTTCCAACTGTGCTTCCAATTCGTCATCATCCAGTTTTTCCGACTGTCTCGTGCGTTTTGTATCATTCAAGTTAAAATTTCCAATTCGGAATTTTTGGAACCACTTCTTACAAGTACGAAACAACATTATCAAGTTTTCGAAACAACATTATCTCCCCCAACCAAACAAATTATGCTCTGACCTTCAGCAGCAGCATTTTTCTTCGATTGAAAGGCGAAAAGCAGGCAGTTCAGTTGTTCGACTGACCTCGCTTCTACAACTGATTTTTTAGGTTATATTCATAATAGGTTTGTACGTTCTATTTCGTTTTGAAGGTAAAAAATAGCGGTTTAAAATAACTTTACAGCGAGGAAAAAATCTGATCCGAATAGTATATTTAGTCGATATAATGTAGGGACCGAAAATTAACGTGAAAACCCAATAAAAAGGTTTTCTGTGATAGGATTTCTGAGACGTATAAATGTGTTGAAAATTTGATGGAAATGGAGAATATTTTGATAAATAAGTCAAAATACGATTCTTGTAGTGGTGTAAGTATTTTAAAAGAAAAAAAAAGAAAGGACACGTCACTGACCTAAAATTGATCAATGGTTCGGTCAGCGTTCGAAGGGGTAGTTTCTACCTCCTTCCCATCCTGTCACCCTAACACCTGATAAAAATAGAGGGTAGCAATAATCCGGGTCTTTTCTTTTTCTCGGTCTATCCCTTTAAACAAACCACTCTACCATACCGTCACCCTTCTGCGATCTCCTTCCACCCTGATACGAAAAATGTCTAAATTCAAGCTCAGAATTCCTCTTGCGCGAATTTTCGAAAGTTTCGCGTGTTTTCATGCAGATGGCGAATTGTCGTACGAAATCTTTCATCCCGAAAGGCGTTTGCGGTACTTGTGTTCGCAATATTTCATCCCATCAGACTTGGGGTAAAGCTAATTGTGTTTATTATTGGAACTAAACATTGGTTACAAATCTTTAGATAAAAGGAATATGTAGTAGGGTAGCAGAATGATAGGAGGGTGAACGTTAAGGGTTTGAAGCATACGGGAGGGTGTTATATGTAAGGTAAAGGGTTGTAAGGTAAAAAAATGTAGGCAGAAAAATCCTACAAAAACATATGCAGCCTTTTGGGGTATTTTTTTCATTCATTCATTCGTGTCTCATTCTATACCATCAGAAAAAACGTATGTTGAGATCATTAGATTTTTTTCACTAGATATTAAGTCTGGTGATAATGTTGAGTGTAGTAAGTAACTCTTCTTCGAACTAAAAAATACTATCCGAAGACTTGAACATTTCACTCTGAGGTCCTCACTTTTAAATATTTTCGATCAGGGAAGCAGGAAATGTGTCGGAACAAGAAGGCGAAGCGTTAAGGAAGGAGGGTGGTGACTTTTGAAAGATGACTTTGAGTGTGAAAGGACCTTATTTAGAAAGACCCGGGACCAGGAAAGCAGGAATGTTAAGAAGAATATTTTTTCTGTGCCTTTCTCATACATTATCAACCCCGTTTTACAAGGGTAGTAAATTATTGTCCCTATCGTAGTAGCCTTTGTCCGATAAATGAAAAAAAAAACTTTTTTGTGGAATTGTCATTTATCGACACTTAAAAGTTTCAAATGTCTCCTTTGGTTTGTTATATACTTCAGTCCTTAGAGATTCATTCCGATTTCAACTTTTTGCCCCGACAAATAAATATACCTTCTTCAATATTTAAATAATTCTACCGGGAAATATTTAGTTCCCAGTTTAAAGTTCATAAAAACTTTCAAATGAGTGTTGCGAAATTAAAATTATTTCTAATTTAATTTTTAATTTTGCAATTTTAAAATTATTTTAAGAAAGACTTCAAAGCGACTGACGCGTCTTTTTGACGAGATTTGCTCTGATACAAAATGTTCCAGAAACGAGACATGACGACATAAAGTCAGTGCGACATGAGTCTTGAAGATAGGGGAAGATCAGGTCGTCCACGGTATCTCTAAGATTTGCGAATGATATGGGGGTTTGTCTTAACACCTTCATCCTGTATAGGTGTCTCTTCTTTTTTAAGATTTAATTCTTCAGTGGGGCTGTGGTATCTTTTTCCGTTTATGATCTTTGGATTTAGCATCTTTCTCAGGACGGTTAATCCGATTGCCTCCAGCGTTATGTTATTAGTAGTGTTTCCATATTTACACAGCTCAATGTTTGTTACGTAGTGTGGCAGAAACCGTTCTATTTTTTCTACAACCGTCTCATACTAATATTTCAGTCGTCGCTAAAAATACAAAATCCTCATTATCGAGACGCCTCTTAAGTTTATTTACAAGAAATCAGAAAGCAAATGGATCATATCTCGATGGTTTAATGCTTCTGAAAATAGATCCCTCGATATTTCCGCCTTCCAATATGTATTGGCACTTTGAAATTTCTAATATAAATTGGCATCTAGTTGATTCGTAGCAGAAATATGATTTTTTTCAATTGTACAGAGGTTGTCTAAAAAGAAACCGTGTTTTTGGTTTAAAAATGGCAGTAGTCGCACCCCATCTATCTGTTGGTTGAGGTATCATAATTATCGGCTTCAGAAGACGATATTTCTTTATTATATTCATTTCAACTCTGAAATTGGAACTGGAATGGAATTGGAATTGGAATTGGAACTGATTGAAAACTCTGACATGCTTCAGAATCTTTTCCAAATGTTAGGTAAAAGCCAGTTAAGTACACAGTATGTCGGAAAAGTAATGGAAGTTTTTATATTTTAAGAAAACTACCAGCGCCATCTATTGAAACAATATATAATCTGAAAGCTGTGTATCTCCTGCATAAAACTAAATCGTCTTCATTCGAATCTATCAAAGGATTGTCAAGTTATAGCGTAGTTAAAGTGACAGTACCTTTGGTCACCTCGTCACACAAACAAGGTGGAGTATAGAGCTAATAGCAAATTTTGTTTCAAGCTCGATAAAACTTTTACGGAAACATTTGAATTGATGAAAAAAGTTTATGGTGATGATTGACTATCCCGCACACGGGTGTCCGAGTGGTATAGTCCATTTCAAGATATTTCGTTGCCCTTCGGCAAACTGTTAATTACCCCAATAAATCTCAATAAAAATATTCCTAGTTTTTTTAAAAAACATCAGTGTTTTCTTAGACTGACTCTGACTGATAATTGTAAAATGTTTTAATACTTTGGCTAAACCCTTCTTTATATATTAGATTACTATGAAGGATTTTTGCAATATCATTATGCCGATTGAGGTATTGTTTTGGGGCCATTTGACTGCATCCACTGATGATATGTTGTATGGTCTCAATATGTTGCGCACATATTCTACATATGTCGATTGCAATATCTAGTTTTAGAATATGTTTACAATAATATCGCGTAGTACCTGATCTTGTATGGCCAATAGCATACCTTCAGTTTCTCTTGTAAGCCATCCTTTAGTTAGGAACAAAGTTGAGGCATTTTTATCTACTTCGCAACTTTGAAGTGACGCCACGAATCTGCCGTGAATTGCCTTTCCTAGCCACTTAACAATTGGTCCTTCTTCATTTTTACTCACAGATGGGAGCTGCAGGTAAAACAGCCTCCTGTCTCTTGGCCCCTCGATTCCATATCCATATGGGCTACGTTTCAAATATTCAAGTGGGTTCAGTGCGAGACAGAACCATAGCGGACTGAGGCTGTCACCCTGGAAAATCCCTCTTTTAATATGTAGATAGGGTGTAGTCTATGCAATTTTATTATTTCGCACATTTAATTTAGTTTTCCAATGTTTCATCAGATGTTGCAAAAGTTGTACAATTGTTAGGTCGATTTTGTATATTTTTAGAATATGTACTAACCACTTGATCCTTTATTATGTATGACTAAAACATTGTTTATTGGTTTGTGTATTTTGAATTTATTAATACAATAAAAATAAATAAATAAATCTGTCTATTAGTACAATAAAAATTATAACTTAAATTTAATTATTACATTTGAATGTTTAATACAAGATGAATGTTTAATATTTTTGGAGGACAAGCGTAAACAATTTGGAACCCATCCATCCTCGGAACCAGCATGTAAAATTGTAATTATTTTTCCATCGTTCGCTGGGGTTTTGGTTTGGCGTTTTCTTGATGTATCTACCCGTCCTTTTGCTGGCATCTCATCTGTATCGAACCATGTTTCATCATGGTAGATAATTTGTATTTTTTATAGAGTTTAAGTAGTCAAACTGCCGTTGTCGCAATTGTTGTGATTCCATTAATATTTGTCTTTTATTAATAGTCCGATATGCAAAACCCATTTGAGATAATATTCTCCGAAGACTAGTTCTGCTGCAAAGAATGTTGATTTCATTTTTCCTTAGTCGCTGTTGCAATGAACGCAATGTAGGCATAATTTGCTCTTCACACATAGCATACATTTTGCTTCGAATTAAGTCTCTGTCGCTTTCGTCAACACATTTTCTTTTACCAGAATCACTACGGACTTTTTTGGCTTTAAGTGGCTTCGTCACAATATCTTTAACTGTGTAACTGTTTAACTGATAAATGTTTTCTTTTAAAATTAGCACTACCAGAGGCACAATGATCATAATCTGCCACATTTTTAGCACGTTTGGAATAACAAAAAAAAACGATCGAAATTATAAAACTGCACTGTTTAAGAAAATAATGCGAACTAAACTAAAACATTTCGAAACTACTAAACCTGGTATAAAATTAATTTTATCTTTTTACCTGTTATTTTATTAGGACCGGCCCTGTTTACGTTTCTTGCAACTTTGCCGGGGTTTCGTTACGGCAGAGGTTGTTAAGAGTTTATCATAGCCAATCGGTCAACGATATATCTTGAAACGCACTTTTACAAGCGATTCCAGGACGGTTGTGATGCTTTGGAAAAAAAATCGTTATGACTTTATGGAAAAAATGCCTGAAATGATCGCCTACGATGCGAATTCGACTGTCAAAATACTGAATCAACTCTGATGATGTTAACATGGCTAGCGAAACGCGCGTCGAAAATAATTTGGTGTTTAGTGGAAAATATCTTTTTTTAGATTAGTTTAGAAATATAGTTAGCCTTGTTAAAAGAATAAATGCACTTGGAAAACATTCTAGCGCGTCTTTACAATTCGGGGCAGAATTTATAGTATGGACCAAAATATGTATAACGGTTTTTTCATGACTCTCTTCGAAAATTCGATATAGAGGAACGCGAACGCGTCAAAATTAAGCTGTGGGACGCCTTTACCAGAACGTTTCAGTCCAACTTCGTTCGAATTTCAATTTTATCAATTCAAAGTGGGCATTAGAAATTTTGGTTTCTTTTTACACAACCTGTATATTCACGGTCAAAAATCAAATTTATCCTATTTATTACCACTGACGTGATAGACTACACGAATAATGAATGTCGTACATGTAGGACGAAAGTTGTGCATGCGAATATGATTAAAATGTTGCCCAATAGAAGTAAAAAAAAATGAAAACAAGACGTACGTGCAAACTAATTTTATTTATTCACTTATATGAGTAATAGTGAAAGTGTATTGCTTTAAACTTGACCAAAAAGAATCTCTGAAAGAAATACAAAATCTGCAAGGATTCTTTATATAATTTATTTCGGAAAAAACGACTGGGAAGTATATGTAGAGGAGAAAATAGATTATACGGAGGTAGAGTGAAAAGTCAGATGTTTTTTAATTGAATTATTGTTTGTGTCTGATCAAAAATCGATGTATTTTTTGAAGTCATCTCTTTTTAGCTCGATACAATTTGCCTAACGATTTTCCAACTTTTTTCATGTGCTCCAAAAAGTACGGCTTATCGAACTTTGCAAATCAATCGTCTGTCACGGCATTTGATGTGAATTTCTGAGGAAATTGAAAACAATACTTTGTAAGTCGCAGGATCGCCTTGGTTTTTCCGGCGGATGGAAGCGTCCTCGTCTTCTTCGGGGCACGTTCGCCTTGTAAACCCCGCTGTTTTGGCTCTTACTTCATTTCTGGTACGTAGTGATGAATCCAGACTTCATCAACAGTTACGAATCGAATTTCGGTTATACAGGGTCCGTCACTTGAAGTATTACCAATTAAAAATGCTGTCCGTTTTATTATGAGTATTTTTATTTAATATTTTTAGACACACGCAATGCGTAAACAAGCGTTTACTTGGTTGGTGTTTATTCGTTTATTTGTTCTTGCTAACTCATAGATCAAAATTGATTCCTCTTCTTGAGGACATTTCTTAACAACACTTGTTAAGAAGGAAAATAAACAAACTGTCATGTAAACCAAATAACTTTATTCATCAAACAATAACTAGCTATTAACATATATATCTTCAAATATTATTCCAGAAATATTATTCCCATTACTCTGGTTGGGGATAGTTATATCCCTGCAAATCTCCAGAGACATCTTTTCCTCCAGCAGCACTCTCCACCACAACACTGTCATCTTGAATATTCTTTAGTTTCTGTTCTTCTCCTTTACTCTTATATCGAATAAAATAAACCTCTGGTTTATCAATTGGTATGTTTGGAGTTTCAATCACTTTCTTTTCCTCCGAGGCGTCCTGTTTCCTCACCAATACATAGATCAAAGTTTTCTCTTCTTGAAGAGCTTGCTGGGGAACAATGTACGAAGCGATAGGTGCAGGATAGCTGGGAGTTTTAATAAAAATAATTTTGTAGTGCTTCTGACGTGGAAGCGGTTGGACTTGGCGTTGTGGAATAGATTCTTCCGGATCTGGAGGAGCCACGTGGAAATAGATGTGTTTTTGAATGTTTACAGGGCTTGTTTGAGGGAGATAAACCGAATCTGCTACTTGGAGGGGTTGTTGATAACTGGATATGCGTGGTGGTATATAATTTCTGAAAAGCATCGATAATGATAATAATATTTAGCATGTTTATATATATATATATATATATATATATATATATATATATATATATATAATATATATAAAAAAAGTCTTTGATCAGTGTTGACCTGGACACTCACATCACAGTCAGTTCAAAAACTTCGAGTAGCACAGAGAGGAATGGAAATATGTATTCTTGGCATTACTAGACGGGAAGAAAGACCTGCACATGGATCAGAGAACAAACGAAAGTGAAAGACATCATTGGAAGAATAAAGCAATTGAAATGGAAGTGGACAGACCGTGTAGCGAGGCGATGGGACGAAAGATGAACCAGGGCGGTCCTGGAATGGATACTGCTTGATCGCAAACGTCCAAGAGAAGACCGAAAACACGATGGACTGATGATATTATTAAGTATATTGGACCCGAATGGCAAAGGAAAGCTCAGGACCGCGAGAGTTGGAAGCATGCTGAAGAGGCCTTCATCCTGCAGTGGATTGATACGGGTTGATGATGATGATGATCAAGGAAATATTATACAATATTTTCCAAAGAAATTTGATATTGAAATTGACAGATTTTCCGTGATTTTTTAACCGCTCAAAAAATCACATACACCGTATTCCCATAACATGTCACCATGTGAATTGTCAGGGGAATGGGGGAATCTTCTTCAGCTGATATCAGATTTCCTCGAAATACGTATGTGGTAGATGAAATAAATTACAAGGAATACTATACTTTACTATCTATCAGATTCTTATTCCGACTCCAATTCCGATTTTTTCAATCGAAAAATACTAGTGATATATTATACACAGAAATAAAAGTTTAGCAGGTTCAAAAACTCACCGAGAAGATGTTCTTCTTGTAATATAGTTCGAAACAGATGATCTTGAAGTGCCTCTAAGAAACGGTGAACCATATGAGGTACTGAGAGTTGATTTCTGCAAATTGCTGCTTGGATTTGGATAGTTATACGAAGTAGGTATTTCGGGTCTACATAAAATATTACTCACAGTACAAAATAACACCGAAATAGTATACAGAGTCTTCATGGTTGAAATAGACTGATAAAAAACTGTTTCTGAATATATGTGAACTTTGTGGTTTTATATATAGTTGAATCATTTCTGGTGAAAGCCATCGTAAGTAGATTTTCCTAAAAGCAAATATTGTAAAATTGTTTTTCAACAAAATGGAACCGAGTTTTACAAGGCCTGTGGTTATTTTTATGGTGATTTTCTGTTTACCTACCTTTTGTTCGATCTGGCGACTTGTATATTCCTGTTAAATTAGGAAATGATCTAACGTTTACCAGGGCCAGATGAAAAGTTCCTTTGTATAGTTTGATGCAAATACGAGCGTAACGTTCAACGTTAGGAATTATGAAGTAAACACGACAGAACACGAGCTGGTAATCTACTTTGATTCTTTTAAAAATACTACAGTCATTTTTACTCATCAGAAGAAACAATCGAAAAACGAGTGATGCGAATGTCCATGTTCAAAAATGCATCGATGCTTAAACAAACTGTTTTAATTTATGAGGTTCGTTCAAAAAGTTATCGGTCTGATACAGACGTGGCGCAACTAAAACTACATGACTACGATGTTTGTCAAGTGCGATCCGTTAGATGGCGTGATGCGAATTTTCAGACCCGTTCGTTTAGTTGTTTGTTTGTTGCGATAGAGCCTATTGTTGCGATAGTTTGTTGCCATAGATACTTTGCCTTTTTTATGTAAAAAATGTATTAAAGTCTTCTTTTCCTTCGTTTTCAACGATGAAAAAGTGTGCTTCGGAATATCAACATGGTCAGACATCACTAAAGTCAAAGAGATCTTATTGGGAGATATCACTTTCTGAGAGATTGAATCATCGCCTGATGGTGCTAATTTGGTTAGTCGCGCTCGCGTCTAGTGTTTTAAAAACAACTGATTTAGTGATTCGTGATCAATCTCTTCGAGTCTGATACAAATATTCAAATATCAAATTTGATGGTCATACAAGGGTAGTCCCAGAAGCAGCAAAAAAATTACTATGGTATAAAGTACCAACCTTATAAAGCTCAAGTTTGAAGTTTGACGACGCTACGTTATTTAGTACTGGTTTGGCAGCCATTAATAGTAAACGCTCTCAGTGAATTTGTCAACATGGAAAGAATTGGTCATGGTTATGTCCAGGACTCAGTCCATCCTATATCAAAGCGGAGCTAAATTATCCTTTGAAGAAGTCTGCTCCTTCGTTTATAACAGTATAATATTCGTTAGTCGATTCATAACCATGGATAAACATGGGTCCATTACTTTACACGACGATTCTCACAATAAACAGGGAATCGAAGCTATTGAATATCGCTGGGAAAAGTGCATCGAACTAAAAGGAGACTATGTAGAGAAATAAAGATATTAGGTCCGGTATTTCTGGGACTATCCCCGTACAACCATTGAAGACAATGAATATTTGAATATCCATTGAATCCCCATTGCGTATAAACCCCAACTGAAGATATGCGAGCTTGTTAATATTGTAATCTTAGAAGGTATTCACTACCGTTTACACGATGTTTGGGATATGAAATAATTTTCCGCTTAAGGGATGCGGTACTTGTTAAAGCCACATTCGAATAAACACTTCTGAAGAAATATTACACGCAGATTTTATTACAGAGATAAACCAACAGTCTAAACGGTGTGTGGAAATGTGGTAGTAATTTTAGGCTTCACTACTGAATCAGTTGAAAAACAATAATTATTCATATCGGGCTAAAAAGAAAGTACTGATAATATGCCTGCATACACATCTCGAGTTATTCCTTCAAAATTCCATTTCCTACGCTTCGAATTGCTTCCACGTGCACCGTATTCACCAGATTTAGCTCCCAGCGAGTACGTTCTCCACTTAAATCTGAATAAATGACTTGGACGAAACTTCACTGCAAATGATGAGATTAAAAACAAAGACAACCATTTATTTTACAGAGTTGGACAAATTTCATTATACTGAGGGTGTTAAAAGGGTAGAATATCTAGTCTATGTATTATTGAATTTCAACGCGATAACTTTAAAAAAAATTAAAATCTCAAAAGCCTGTGTTTTTGGACAGATTTTTCGAACGACTCTCGTATATAATTTTCCTAAAAAAAAATCAGGATTGGTACTGTTGTAGTTATATTTTCGCTTCGGCTATGATGGAACAAATTTAGTATTTAAAACTAGTTTTGTAATACTGAAATCAATGCATCCACGTTCAAGATGTGCCCTCGTATACCATCAGTACCAAGTGAGAGATCAGTAACCTTTCAAACAGTAATAAATTTATTGTTTTTTTTTTATTGGGGATATATATTTTAGAAGCTTTTATTAAAAACTGTGTCAGGGTGTGTTTACATCAAGAACTTTCAAATACAAACTGAATCTCAACACGAACGCCACCTTATAAACTTTGTTAACAAGGTTGAGTGAAAGAAATCAAAACATTTGTTTATATAAAATAAAAAAATAATTTATTCGTAATTTTTAAATATTGTCCTACATCTTATATTTGTCACCGTTTTCTAAAGATCTAACATTATCATTAAACGGATACATTTCTTATTTTCTAATATGGCAGATATGAACAATACATGAAGAATAATGAGAGGAATGTACAGTAACATGACTATCACGACCTAAAGACTAAAGGGATGTTGAGGGTTCGCGAGTGTACAACAGTCACCACTAGAATAAAGAAATAAAATCTCGCTACTTCCTCTAAGTCTTTCAATGACCTCGATATCACTTCTTCCATCAAGTCATCTAATAGGGACCCTCAGGTTTCCCACTGATGTATCCAGGAGGTCCATAGGAACTGGTCAAGGAAGCACCTGACGAGCCCGATGAGAATGAGCTGCTGTGCGAGCTGGAGAACGATCCAAGACCTCCAGAGATCGATGCCCCATGACCCAAAGATGATCCACCTCCCAAAGATGCTCCAGATAAACTAGCACCTGACAGTGATGCTCCGGATAATCCAGCACTAGAAAAATCAGCTCCTGCATCTAAAGAAGCACCACCTGAGAAACTAGAACTGGATAATGAACCTCCGGAGAATCCACCAGCGCCAGCTTGAGCCTTTTGAGTCTTGTAACGGATAAAGTAAACTTCTGGTTTGCTTGGTTGAGTGGGTATAGGTGCTGGAATGTTGATTTCTGGTTGTTCGTCGGGTTTCTTTACCAAAACGTATACCAAAGTCTTTTCCTCGTTTTGTGGCTGCAGTGGAATGGATGGTACGGTTGGTGTTGGAGGAGATGGGGCTTTAATAAAGATAATCTTGTAATGCTTTTGTGCTGGTGCTACTGGAATAACACGTTGAGGTCTCAGATCTTCTGGTTCTGGTGGTGGAACGTGCACGTAGATGTGTTTTTGAACTAGAGTGGATCCGCCTCCGATGTTTCCTAGGGAAGCAGCTGAGCTGAAGGCTCCTGAACTGGCACCGGAGAAGGCTGAGCTTGATGAGCCACCGAACGAAGAAGATCCCCCGGAAAGTAATGAACCACCGCCGAACGAAGAAGATCCTCCGGAAAGTAATGAACCACCGCCGAACGAAGAAGATCCTCCGGAAAGTAATGAACCACCTCCGAAAGATCCACCGTGTCCTCCCGACAACGAGGAAGAACCGCCAGATAATAGTGACGAACCATGTCCTGAAGAGAAGGAAGAACCTCCACTGAAACTTCCCGAACTTGCATAGCTACTTCCTCCAGAGTAACCACTGCCTCCACTGCTGGTTAAGCTGATGTGACTGATGTCGTGACCAGCTCCAAGAGATGCACCACCTCCTGATAGTAACCCTATGCTGGATACTCCATGACTTCCACCTATACTAGGTCCGGAAAGAGTGAGCTGAGGACCTGCAGGTACAGGATAACTGTATCCTGCTTCTGGGCGAGCGTTGGCAATCGCTAATATCGCAGTTGCAACCTGAAATATAGCGCAATACTGTTGAAAAAAACTCATTCAAAAATATCTAGGTAGATGTAGTACTCACCAAAAAGGCTCTCATGGTGTTAAATCTGTATTGACCGGTGACCTTTGTCTGGCAACCTGGTCTTGTCTTGCGGGGACCCGGAAATGTTTTGTCTGCTTCCGAAGGAGCCCCCAGGTTTTATCCCTGGTTTTTCGACCCCACCTGAAAACCAATTCGATGACGCCATCTACGATGAGCCGAGAGCGGTGTATCGTAAGCGATTTTTTCTCTTTGTCCGGGCCGTATCCGGTGAAAGCGTCAGTTATTAACATAATTATGAATGGGCAATATGCAGAAGCAATTTTTACCGAAAACGTGGTATTAGGTTGTGATACGATGATGATCGTGGTGGATAAACGTTGATCCAACCGTTAATTGTTAATGTCAATGTAAAGAAAGAAAAGTTGGGTGGTGACGAGGCGCGAGGACGATTTTTTTCGGAGAAATTTTTGGGTCGGCGTCTTCTTTCACCTTTTAGCCGCGGGCGGCGCGCGGCCTCTGTACCCGCCGGATCTGTATCAATGCGATCGAAAGTGGTGCCGAATTGATCCTACTATATGCTGGATCAGGCCAGATCTACTTTAAACAAGCACCTTTTCAGGGTAGACAGCAGATGATTGTCTTGAAAAAAATTAAATAATAATCGTTAGTATACAGGCGGTTATTTAAAAATAAACGGATCTTTTGTAAAGAGCTTCTTTCGTTGGAAATTTAAGATTTAATAATATAAAACAGTCACGGATTCCCAGATCGTGGACATACAAGGGTCGTTCGAAAAAATCTCGATCTGTCACAGAGATGGCGCAATTTTTAAAGTATGATTTGTTAGATGTCATGCTGTCAAATTTCAGACGCGTGTGGTTAATTGCTTATTTGTGGCGATCATGTAAAGCAAACAAAGTTCAACTTCAACAGATTGTACTTTAAAAGATTCTTCCCATTCGTTTTCTATGGTAAATAGTGGGATGTTAGATTTTTAAACGTGGTCGACCTTCCATAGGAGATGATGAATGACGTCAATGACACTACGATAGATAAAATCGTCAAAATAAAAAATAAAATCAAAAAATGTACAATGAAGATAGGCGAGCTGGCTAATATCGTAAACACACCAATATACCGTGTTTACTTCATTTTATACGATATTTTGTATAGGAAAAAACTTCAAAAACGTAAAAATCAAATACGTATTCGAATGAACACTTCTGAAGGGTACTTTGACTATTTTTAACAAGAATCTGTTAAGCCTCTTCGAAGCATCGATCTAAGCAGTGGATGGAAATAGGCGAAAGTGAGCCAAAAAAGCAGCAAAATGAAGCAAAAAGTTCTTGATACGGGTTTTTGGGATTTTCTAGGTATAGTTTTCATAGACTGTCTGACAAAAGACTCAATGACCAAGTTACCTGCAAAACTTTATGACCTACACCTGGAAGTGCTTCCATATGCTCTGTACTCGCTCGATTTGGCTCCCAGCGATTACTTTCCCTACCTAAACCTGAAGAAATTGCTCGTTGAGTGAATATTCACATTAAATGATGAGGTCGAATCTGAAACAGCCGCTAATGTTGCAGAGATTTTTCGTTTTCTCGTTCGTTTTCTTCAAATGTTTTCTTTGCCAGATCGATAATTTTTCTAACGTCTCTCGTAAGCTAGATACTCTGGTTGGGAGGATCTATAAAGGTTGTTGGTTGATTAAAAAGCTTATTTAATAATTTTTGCTATGAAAGTAGTGACACACATAATAACTACACATTTCTGAAATAGTACTGTATAGTACAGTGTCCAAAAGTGACTCTAGAAAAATAAATGTCTAGCTGTTGCGAAGCACAACTCCACAATAGCAATTACCATTTTGTTCATCGTAAATTTTCTTTCCTTCAATTATTTTTTTTGCTTCGGAAAAGATTCTAATCAGAGGAGGCTAAATCAGGAAAATATAATGGATGTTGCAGTTTAAGTTAATCAACTGAAAGTTCTTTAAGGAGATAATAGACTAAATCAACTTTGTATTGTTTGTATTTATATCAACAGTTAATTCCGCGTCCGTACAAGATTATGGCTGATTAATATTTGCTTATTTAAGCAAGAAACAGAACACTTTTGCCTTTATTCGCGTTGATGTAATTGATATTTTGAAAGAGTTTTTTATCAAGTACTATTAAAACATATTGTTTTCCGGCCTTGTGATGGTATAGGAGAGCGGCGTAAATTCGCAGGCGGTTTTTTCTTTCATTTTCTGTTGTAACTCACTGGGTGGCGACGTGCGGCGTGCAACTGATTGCCAATTTCGCCTTCCCCATGCACCGGAGCTTTCCATAAATATCGAAAAACAGAAAAAGAAGGCAAAGACGTGGAATTATTCAAAATGTAGTCTTACGAAACGCCGATGCCCGCAAATATTTCGAAACAGCTTCGCCGAAGAAGAGAAATACTTTCTTTTCAAGGTTAGATATCGAAATTAAAACGAATGGCGTTGTTGTTATTGACCGACGGGCCAGTGGTGGAGACGATTCATCATATACCTTGTTTATAACATCATATAACTTGTTTATAACGAGTATCTGTCGAAGTATTAAAAATCGTCAGTTATATCAAAATTAAAGCCAAATGATTTGGTGTTTTACAACAACAACAAATAATAAATAAAAACAAATATTTATCGTTGGAAATGGTTTTATTGTTTTTCAAAATATTCTCCGCGATGATCGATACACTTTTACATACGTTTGAACCAGTTTTCATAACACTTTCTCCATTCTGATTGAGATATATCCAACACATGCATTTTGAACGCATCAACCGTTTTTTCTGGTGTCGAAAATCGTCAACCACGTAGTGCATTCATTGTGGGTGCCAAATCAGGACTGTACGGCGGATGACCCATCAATTCCATGTTTTGACCGGTCAAATTTTGAGTTGTTCGATCCGATGTGTGAGAGCTCGCGTTGTTGTGATGAAGAATGAATCTGCGTCCCAATGCAATGCGTGCAATTTATCCCAAAAAAAACAGGCGACGATTTGTTTCGCAATGTTTCTTGCGCGAACAACTTTTGTTAGGTTTGGCTCATTTTGAAAACTCGTACACATAGATCCAAGATTCGCCACCTGTGTTATACGCGGCTTTTGACCCACCATGATTGTATTTTTTGAGAATTCCTTTGCACCAAACGACAAGAATCTTTTTTTGAGCGATTGTGAAATTATGCGGAATCCAATGCCCACAAATCTTTTCACGGCTAAATGTTCATGTAGATTTTTGTGTATGTTTGTCATATTAATGCCCAGGGATGCCTCAATCTCACGTTATGTCGCAGGATGATCTTGCTTTATCAGTTCGCGCATAGTGTCGATATGTTCGAGCACAACAGCTTATTCTGGACGACCTTCATTAAATTCATTCATTAAAGGAATCCTTTTATATTCTGTCACAATCATCCGATAAAAATGACGTCCGTTTGATATCTCTGACTTAACCTGACATCCACTGGCTAACACTGGAAGACTATCTGACTGAAGTTCCACAACAATTTTTTAGTTACAAATTATAGCGTTTTTTGTACCTGTAACAATTTTTGTTGGTGATCGGAGCAATTTATCGACCAATAATAAATTTTGTCGAAAAAACGAAATTTCTTGTGCTGATACATTGAAATAGATTATTAACATTACATGTTAAGAAAGCGCTACGACGGGGTTATGGCCAAGGGGATGGACTCTCGCCTCTCTTATTTAACTGTGTTCTAGAAAAAGTAATACAGGAGTGGCGTGAAAAAAAATCGGCCCTGAATATTGACCAGCCCATTAAATTGGGGAGAACCAACATCAAAAGTGATTGTCTGGCATTTGCTGATGATCTAGCAATTTTGGCTCAAGATCTATTAACGGCACAGAAACAGATTGAAATCATAAAAAAAAAACAGCAGAAAAGGTAGGACTCCAAATTTTCTTTGAAAAGGCCCAATACATGACCTGCAACAGACTAAGAACACCATTTCTAAAAACAAAATAGGGTAACATCAGACTCTCAATCTACTATTTGGGTGAAATAATCATGGAAAATGGGTTGGAAAAAGCGGCCAATAAGGGTAGATGTCAAAAAATGGAAACGGCATTGAAACTTACACAAAAGATTTACATCAAAAAATGCCTATCTAAAAACACCAAACTGAGACATTACAACACAGTTGTTAAGCCAGAATGTCTATATGAGGCAGAAACGCCCATTTTGAATAGAAAGAGAGACATCGAGGACAATGAAAAGAAGGAAAGAAAAATCTTAGGCCCCAAACAAATAAATAGCACAACATACAGACTTCGAGAAAACCAAGAAATCAAACAATACACAGATATACATGGCAATATAAAAAAAAGAAGACTTAAGTTTTAGACAAATCGTTGAATTTTATGAAAATAGGAGTAGAGCTAAAGTAGAAAAAATTAAATGGATTGCTGCAATTAAAGAGGGCCTAAGATCAGCAGATATTACACAAAGTGAAATTAAGGATAGAGGCTGTTTCAGACACAAGGTTGACGTTTGGAAGGTTGGTCAGAGAGAAAAATGTAGGAAGACTGGAACAACTTGGTCTGACGAAAGGAAAAAAGCTCATAGCGAAAGAATGAAATTAGTATGGGCGCAAAGGAAGGCTAACAACAACAAACGCCTCTAATTGTACTTCGCGTGGTCCAACAGGCCACATACGTGAAGAATAATAATAAATTTGTTTTGGTTCTATTTCATTTGAGATAACAGTTTTTTTTTGCATAAAATTTGACTTTGATGGAGGTATAAAATAAACAAATAATTAATTTTTTTATATATAAAAAAATATATATTTTTATTTAAAACAAAATGTACTATGCCAATACTTTTGTCTTTCACTGTATATTACTTAAGCGACATGCGCTTTGAAGGAAACACAACAGAAATCGAGTATAAAAAACTATTTCGAAGACTGGAAAAACGTTGGAAGAGTGAGAGGATATTACTTTGAAGGAAACAAAATACATTTTGATGAATGAATAAACACTTTGTGTTTTATATGGCCATCTTTTTTTTTTGATCATAGTAATATTTATAATATTTATATTTATAAAAACTGAAAGTATTTTCGAACGATCCTATAATATAAAAAAAAATAACGACTAACCCGCCGCTGTAAATTTTAGAATCTCCTCGATGAAATTCTTCGACACCCACCAACGTTTTTCTAATGGAATCAAATTATAAATGTCTATCTACGCGACACAGAAAAAGAATCATATGCATATTGGTGACCGATTTTTTTTGCCCGACACCGGTCGTATTCGCAAACCAATGGTGATATATCGTCTGCCACGCCAGATTTTCCCCTCATAGATTATTCTAAATTATGAACCAACCTTAAAAAACCTATTCTTACGCACTACGAAATCCGATCTCTCTTTTAATATTCAGATTAGAGTCGATTTTAAGGAGTGACCAGGTACACTGACCAATGTTTGTTTTTTTTTAATTCGAATTAGTTGTGATACATTCGTATGTGATGATCGTAAAATAACCGTAACCAGATCATTTCCTTAGAAAGTGAGAGTGTTTTAAATTGTGTGGGTTTTCCCTTTTCGTTTGATGAAGATAGTAAAAAAATTCTTTTTCAAGATCCAAACCGTTAAGAATTTACCAGATTTAAAATTTTCTTGTTACTAACTGATTTCCTGTATTCGCCTGATTTGGTTTCATCAGTTTCTTCAAGTTTCCTTAGATTACTAATATTTTGGTAAATAAATTCTTTAAAAAAAATAACCAACCCGACAACGAACATATCTTATTGTTTGATAAATATGGAGGTGAATATGGCTTTTAAAAAGTTGCCATTACATTATTTAATTACAATAACTTGAACATAGTGAATAGAGAAATCTTGTTCATCATTTTCTTATTAAAATTCATACTATAACCAGCATTTTAATATATTTTATTGCTTGAAAGATATGCAAGTTAATAATGAGTTTGGAAACATACCTGCTCCCCAATTCAGTCATAGTATCTCGAAAACAGTAACTCTTTTGAAAGGTGTAATATACCTTTTCTTACCTTTTATGGACATGTACGTAACCGAATCAAAGACGTGAACCTTTTTCGCACTTTTTCCATGTATATCTGAATATACAGTATAGTCGTGAAAATTTGGAAATTTTCTATATGACTCACGTTGTAATGGATATATTCTAATGATAATATCCGAATGTATCCATTATAACTCGAAAGCCGTAAATCGTTTGAAAAGTTAGATTGCTTTTTCTTACCTTTTATGGACATGTACGTTTTATATCACAAAATCAACCGAATCAAAGGCATGAAACTTTTTCGCGATTTTTCCATGTATTATAGCCGTGAAAATTTGGACATTTTGTCAATGTTTACACTTTTCCATATGACTTACGTTCTAATGGAGATATTCTAATGAAAAAATATCACTACTTACATGGGTAGATACCCATCGTACACAGATGTTCGATACAGATGTCGAATAGAGGATTTTCTACATTTATTTTTCATGTTTTTTCTCTTGCAGGTGGATGGTATGTAACGAGAAATTGGAACAAAGTAGAATTCAACGGCATCGAAGTATTAAGAAAGCTCCAGGTCCAGTATGGAGTCTCTCCATTTTTTCGTATCCACGTAGAACCCGATCCCCATGCCTCAGATTCCTATTCTATTCGTATATCTCCAGCGGGATTAGGTCTGCCTGATCGGGAGTATTACTACAAAGACAGCGACGATCCGGTAAGTAGATATTTGAACCAATCTAGGAACAATATGCTAAGATATTCTATACTTTAAGAAGCAATTGAGTATGAACAGTTTGAAAGTATTGTGAAGAGCAAAAAGTGACAGGGAGCTATTTTGGGTAAATAAATTGGAGGGTCTAGAGCTGCAATACATTTCTGAACCATAAAATAATATTGATGGTTAATATTCTGGCTATTTGAAATCAATTTTATGCTTTTAACATAAGAAAAAAAAAGCAACTCAGTATACATCCACCATATAATCCTGAGATTGCACCATCCCCACGAAAAAATCTTTGTTTATTTCATGGTAAAAAACCGGACAATTTCACACTAATAGATGACGCGAGTAGTATAATCTCTGGTGCAAATAATTCTTTTTCAACAACCGGTGTAGAAGAACGTTTTCATTTTCCTTTTTTGTCTTTCTTGGTTACGCAAAAATACGCTATAACGGATTTCCAATGTTATGCAGCAGCAACATGTTCTAAAAAGTGAAACTGTTGTGTAAATGTAGCGTTTAAAAAATAATGGAATTTCGTATGGGTGGTTTTTTTCGGACGACCAAGCCCTTGTGGTTGGAAAATTTCTCTTTTTTGATTTCATTCTTTTAGGCGATGGTACAATTCTTTTTTCGCATTGTTTTACGTTCATCATTCTTTTTTATAAAGATAATTACATTTTCTACAGAGTATATATATATATATATATATATATATATATATATATATATATATATATATATATATATATATATATATATATATATATATATTAGGTAAACATATATGTTAGGTAAACATGCGGCAAAAATGCAAGGGGTTGTTCCTTGTCCTATGATGATTTTTGAAAAACCCTTTTGTTTCGAAGATACAGGGCGAACAAAATTTGCGACAATCATAGTCGATATTTGTTGAAATCATTAATGTAAATAAAAGTAGGGTGTACGTCAATGAGTTTATCAAGTACAAAATTTTTTTTTTTCGATCTCGATCACTTGGAACGGCTGTTTTATCTAGTAAGTGGATTTCATCGGTCGCATTTGTTTACATATATTGAGTGACGTTTGGCTGTTTGACGTGTCTTAAATAGTGAGTGAAGTCCTCTATCATAATGTATACAAACGCCGAGATGACTGACATGGACTTCATGTATGGACTTGCTGATGGCAATGCATTACAAGCTAGGCGATTGTACAGCGACGTCTTCGTGAAACAGGCACATTGAAACGAACTGAAGGGTCAGGAAGATCACTAACTGTAAGAACGGTTCAATTGGAACAGAATGTGCTAGACATAATAGCGGAAGAGCCTGATAGTTCTACGCGAAAAATTGCAAATACTTTGAATGTGAGTCACTGGAGAGTTTGGAAAATTCTTAAGGACAATTTGTTGTATCCATATATTCTTTTCACCGATGAAGCCCCTTTCGCAAGAAACGCAATAAGGAATTTTCATAATAACCATGTGTGGGCAGATGAAAATCCGCATGAGGTATGCGAAGATAGTTTTCAACATCAGTTCTCGTTGAATGTTTAGGTTGGAATTGTAGGTGACTATCTAATTGGACCGGTATTTCTATCACGAAGAGTTACTGGCGAGATGTATCGCAACTTTTTGGAAGCAACGCTGCCTGAGTAGTTTCTGGAAGATGTACCATTGGCAACAAGGCATGAAATGTGGTTTATCCACGATGGTGCACCACCACATTTCAGTTTGGTTGCTCGTGATTTTTTAACATCAACATAGGGATATCGCTGGATTGGTCGAAGTGGGCCACGCGCAGCCTGCTCGATCGCCGGACTTAAACCCCCTGGATTATTTCTTCTGGGGATATCTGAAGTCATTAGTTTACGCTACTCCGTTGAAGAATTTGGATGATTTGCGAAATCGGATAATTGCTGGGTGTAACTCAATTAGAAACGACCCTGGTGTGTTTGAAAGAGTTCGGCAGTCAATGACGAGAAGATTGAATACTTGTATCAAGGCTGGAGGAAGTCATTTTGAACATTTACTGTAGAATGAGCAACTTTACATATACTTTTTGATAATAAAATGTTGTTAATGTAGTGTTAGATTTTCTTGGACTGCGTGCAATGAGGCAGCAATAGCTTAGTGTCATCCCACACCCAACCGTTGAGTTCCACAATCTCATGTGGAACACATAACAATCTGCGTCTCCGCCTAAATGAACACTTTTGTTGGTTGCTTGACCGGGAAGGAGCCTCACCTATCCCTTCAACTGGATGACATATGTTTCGTATCTCGAGGTTCAGACTCTTCAGGGCACCGACATATATTATATCATCAAGAATAGGGAGACTCTATCCACAGTCAACAACCCATGTTTTCGCCGACCTCCCGCCGGATGGCGCATATATGTAGTGTTAGATTTTCTTGGACTGCGTCCAATGAGACAGCAATAGCTTAGTGTCATCACGCACCCAATCGTTGGGTTCCACAATCTCATGTGGAACATACAACAACCTGCGTCTCCGCCTAAATAAACAGTTTTGTTGTTTGCTTAACCGGGAAGGAGCCGCACCTATCTCTTCAACTGGATTACATATGTTTCGTCTTTCGAGGTTCAGACTCTTCTATCACTACATATATATATATATATATATATATATATATATATATATATATATATATATATATATATATATATATATATATATATATATATATATATATATATATGCACAAAATGCATCTTTGACATTAAAAATTCTATCTTGATATCACTAATACCACTTTCGGCTTTTTTAAAGCCTGCTATCATCATAAAAATTGCAGCATTTTGATTTCTGTACTTCCTGTCCTTCCCTTCTATGGACCCTCATCCTTTCACTGTCATATTCTAAACAGATTCTTTGTTTAAGATGCGTGTGGCTTATCTCGAATATATCCGAGATGTTGTTATCTATCTGAGCACGCCCAAAACCGAAGCCTCCAAATTCGCCCAGGACATGTTCAGCTACGAGAAAAGAATAGCGGAGGTGACGCCTGATCGAGCTTCGCTGCGAAACTCCATCACCACTTACAACGCCCTAACACTGTCAGAACTTAAAGACTCAAACCTGGTGAGGAAACGTAACCGAAGATAAACCGAAACTTGAATGTTATAATATTTACAGATACCTTTCTACGATCTTCTTCAAGCTATGTATCCCAAGGCAAATATTTCGGAGAATACCGAAGTTATTGTGACGTCTCTAGATTATTTGACTCAGATTTCTCAAGTTATTGCTACCACAGACACTCTAACCATGAATGGATATCTTATCTGGACCTTGGTACAGAGATATATCCCTTTTTTGACTGAGCAATATACTTCAACGTTGGATTCTTTCAATTCAGCTCTTTTCGGTGGGGTTTTCTCCGTTTTTATAAGTGAAACCGTTTGGTTATATCATCGTTTTAGGTGTCTCGCGTCCTCTTAAGCGTTGGGAGTTTTGCGCATCGTTGCTCAAAAGCCATATGGGCCTTGCCATCGAGTACCTGAACGAAAAATCATCTCCGATAACTGACACTACCAGAAGCACTATTAACAACACGTTTCACAATATTTTGGAAGTAGTTAGGCAGAAAATTATAAAATTTAAAGCATCTCCTTTGCTTTATCAACATTTAGAAACCAAGGTAACTGTTTTATATCGGGGTTTCCGGAAAGTTTTTCGGTTAGTTGGTCTTTTAACGCTTTTAAACAAAAATATGTGTTGGATTAGTAATGTCAATTTACATACTATTTGTCAATTGTTGTGGAGACCATGGCGCAAAGTGGTTAAGATATTTTGACTTGGAAACTTTGCGTTTCTCTTTCTCTTAGAACAAGTATTCCGTACTTTCTGGACACCCCGATATTTAAAAAATGAAGAAAAAATTCATATTACGTGATTTTGTAGTTGAACAGTATATCGCTCCAAGTAGGTCTACCAGAAAGCTTGAAAACTCCAAGTTACCTTAAGGACTATTTCCGGTCTTTAATTATTATCAAATTAAATTTTTTTGAAAGCGTAAAGAATACCATTACTTTCCGCACAAGTCTTGAAGAGAAAATGCTGACCAAGTCTTTGGCGAATGGTGATTTTATAAATGAATATTTCAAAGAATTGCCAGCGGTCAGATATCTGGCATCCAAAAATCAAGTTATAGTACCCAGAAGCTTGCTGCAGGAACCCTTCTTTGACGACTCTTTTCCAAAAGCAATTCTGTATGGTCGTATTGGTCATGAACTAGCTGAGGCCCTTGTTTCGTCTGTACTTCCATACTGCAGTCTTTGGACGTCGGACAAGAAGATTTTGACTCCATTTCACATGACTGTGAACGAGTCGTTTAAATCTGTCGAGAAGTCGAGAGCTTGCCTGTCCAGGTGAGTTATTCTCTTTTACGTTTTGCCTTTTTGTCTCACAAATTTGTTTCAGGTATATTCTGAACATAAACTTGAATGTTCCTGTTAATATAGTCAACGAAACTGCTCTCAGTGTTGTGACAGAACTAACATCTGTAGCAGTAACTCAGGAGGTACATGAAACCAACGTATTTCCATGGATATTGCTTTAGTAAATGTTTTAAAACATTCTAGGCTTTGTCTCGTACCCTAAGCACCAACAACCACAAGCACCAAAGCGGTTTGGAACAATACGAAGACACGGGTTTGTTCTTTATTAGCTATGCGCAAACCAGATGTTCCGAATCAACCAGCCAGTATCAGTTCTATGAGAACGTGATGGACTTTAGGCTCTCTCAAAAATCATTGTAAGTATTTTTAAGAGTGATCTTCATCAGGATTTTTGTTTTATTTTCAAGTTGTTTTGTTTGTTGTCAGATTGCACATCGTGTGGTCTCAACTAGGGTCCTTCCAAAACGCGTTCGACTGTAAGCACAACAAAAACATTGATTGCGGATCGGTCTTTTAGGATTTTTGAAAATTCCGTGCCACTATTACCATTTTTTTTTCTTTTTTAGTATTATATAATTTATTTATTTTTCTTTTTATTCTATTTGATATTTTATACGTTTAAGAACACATGACAGACGGATGAGATTACTTGCAGTATTTAGTTGATACGAAATAGAAAATATTTTTTGTTTTTTTTTTATATTTCCATTACCTCTACCTCGTATACCTTAACTATAAGGATAACAACCAGGAAGCAAAACTAAAAATCAAATGTTTCAAAGTTGGTTTTTATTTGAATTTTTATCACTTTTTATACATTTTTATTTCAAGTAAATTACAGGTAAGTATCAAGGAAATATTCGCTTTTGCACTGCACGACGAAATGTTCGTTTTTTTTATATAATTTTAACAGGGCTGAAAAAAATATATGGAGAGGGGAGTTCGACAAAAGGACTTTTTATTTTTTTTCTTTTGGGTTTTTCGCCACGATCTAAAATATCTATTCTTATGTAAATAAAGAATCACTTTAATTAAAAAAAAAAATTTTTTAATTTTTGTTCGTTAGGAAAATTTATTCCAAAAAAGGAATCGCTAAGAAATTTGTCTTCGTTTTGTTTTTGTTTTTTACCCAGTGATTCTTTATTTACATAAGAACAGATATTTTTCATATTTTTTGAGTTAGAGTAGTAGTAGTAGTAAATCGTGGCGAAAACCCCAAAAAAAAAAAAAAAATATCACTTTTTATAAATTTGTATTTCAAGTAAATTACAGGTAAGTTACAAGGAAATATTCGCTTTTGCCCTGCACGACGACATGTTCGTTTTTTTATATAATTTTAACAGGGCTGAAAAAAAAATATGGAGAGGGGAGTTCGACAAAAGTACTTTTTATTTTTTTCTTTTTTGGATTTTTCACCACGATCTAAAACGCAAAAAATATCTATTCTTATGTAAATAAAGAATCCTTTAATTAAAAAAAAAATGTGTTTTTTAAATTTTTGTTCGTTAGGCAGGAGTAAACGTAGTGAGTAACGTTACTCGTTAGGAGTAAACGTAAGTGAACTGTCACGTTCGGGTCGGTGACGCTGAATCGGGTTTACTCGGGTCCACTCGACATCAAGCGCGCATAGGTCGGTGACGCACTGAATCGTGTATACTCGACTCCAGTCGTCATCAGCCACGTTTAACATGAATTCAGGGTAGTGTTTTAATATAATACGCGTGTCTTATTGTACCTGATCTGTGTAATATTTAAAGTACTTACAATTCATTTGTGCTGCATTCACTAAAGCTGAGACCACCTCAATATAAATTTGCGTTGTGCGGGCTATATGTGCTATATGTGGTGTGCCTGCGCGACAATGTAGACGCTCTGACACCCAAAGTCACGCACACGAACCATCTGTTGTCCACCAGAAAATTATTTCAGTAAATTCAACACACAAGCAAAATTTTATTAGTGTGGGCCCAGCTTTATAACGAAAAATTTATTTTGCATCAAGGTAAGTTCTCGCATTTCTTCAACAATATGAAGAACTTAGACATCAATTAGTATAAGTTGATAATGATATTAATATTTTTTTTTATAAAATAAACTTCAATCTAAAATATGTATAACAATTCATTCTTAGAATATAATAGCGATGAAGAAGTCCAATCAGAGCAAAATTCAACAGTATAATTAATTCACGAATATATTTGTTTATTTTGTAACTAATATTACTTCACAGATACAGAGATAAGAATAAACAATTTTATATAACTATATTAATATCAGCTTGTTGTTGATTCACCGAACTAATCCATTATAGCCGGTCGCGTTGGTGCGGCGGTAAGAGCGCCTGCTTTGCCGAATCCGCGCTGGAGCGATAGCTGGTTCGATTCCAGCGCTCGGATGGTTATTTTTCTTTCTTCTGTTCGTTTATCTTTCCTAAATGTTTGTGATTGTTTCTAGGCAAGAGTGTAAAATCCGACTACGAATTACCCCTCAGTCACGCCAGTTAAAGGCTGGGTAAGGCCGGATGCCTTCTGAGAAGTGTTCTACGTTGGTCACTCGCCAGTCGGTAGGTTTCCTGATAGACTTATGGGTAGGCACATAACCAAGGGTTTATAGCCCGAGGGGGGTGCTGGCCTGGGTTTGTCGGAAGCTGATGACCGTGGTTCGGAACCCACGTTAAGCTGTAGGTCCAGTCGCTAAATAGCCTAGTTGCTGATGCGCCTCTAACCCAAACACTTTACTTTACTTTAATCCATTATATAGCATAAATGTAAGTATATATATGTTACAGTTTTTCTTCCAGGAGTCAATACGGTCGTTGAAGAAATTTTCACATGCTTGACGACGTTTCGTCAAAATCTCATTTGGCATTTTCAAGTCTTTGCTCTCTTGGTAGACAGCTTCGAACTTCTACCAAGAGAGCAAATACTTGGAAAAGATGTTACATTTAATATTTTCACGGATGGTATTTCACGGTGGATTCTGCGAAGAGTCACGACGTTTCGCCAAAATCTCATTTGGCATTTTCAAGGGTTGTCCGCTTCGAGTAAAGACTTCAACTCTTTGTCGTGACTCTTCACGGAATCAACGGATCGACACCCAGAATGATTTAGAAACACACATATGGAACGCTCAACAACCTGCGTCTCCGCCAAAATGAACATTGGTTAGTTGCTTGACTGGAAGGAAGCCAACGGCATGTATAACTCCTGACTACTGTTGTCTCATTGGACGCAATCCAAAGAAATCAAAAAATTGCAATTATAAGCCATCCGACGAGAAGTCGGCGAAAGTGTGGGTTGTTTGCTTGTGGAGAGGGACTCCCTATTTTTGACGAGAGAGCATATGTCGGTACCCTGATGAGTCTAACCACTAACAGACGAAACATGTGTCCTCTAATGTGACGGATGGGTAGGACTTCCTCCCAGTCAAGCAACTAACGAATGTTCATTTTGGCGGAGACGCAGGTTGGGTTCCACATGAGATTGTGGAACCCAACGGTCAAGGGTGTTTAACTCCTGACAACTGTTGTCTCATTGGACGCAATCCAAAGAAATAAAAAAAAGCATATATATATATATATATATATATATATATATATATATATATATATATATATATATATATATATATATATATATATGACGCACAACCAAAAGAACAGGCAAGATTCAGTACAATGTATCATATCCAGGTTGTTCAACAGGACATAGAATGGCACAATGAATACTGCATGCCACTGTGCTTGGTTTTTATTAACTATGAAAAGGCATTTGACTCAATATCAAGGAAACCATAATGAATGCATCGCCTAACCAAGGGATAGACAGAGCCTATGTAAACCTACTGAGATCCATGTATGATGAAGCTACAGCGACAGTTCACATGGATGATCTTGAAGTCACAATCAATATAGAACGGGGTGTATGGCAGGGTGACTCAATATCCCCTGTTCTTTTCTCAACCTGCCTTGAAGAGGTATTCCGTAATCTGGATTGGGAACAGGATGGAATAAAAATAAATGGTGCGTACTTAAGCCACCTTAGATTTGCAGATGATAGCGTTCTCTTGTCACAAAACCCAGATGAACTACAAAAGCAAATACAAGAACTGCAGAAGAAGGGAGAACCATTTGGCTTGAAAATAAACCTGGAAAAGAGTAAGTTAGAGGTGGTGGACCACTACATATATCTTGGGCAAAGAATTTCAATAGATGGCGATACCGCCCAGGAAGGGGAACGGCGCGTGAAGTGTGGCTGGCAGGTATTTGGCAGGTTCAACATGGTGTTTAAGAACAAATCTCCACTTTGTCTGAAGAGCAAAGTTTTTGATCAGTGCGTGCTGCCTGTTTTAGCATGCGGAAGTGAAACGTGGACACTCACATCACAATCAATTTAAAGACTTTCGGTAGCACAGAGGAGAATGGAAAGGTGTATGCTTGGCATTACAAAGCGGGACAGAAAGACCTGCACATGGATCAAGAAACAGACGAAAGTATATGACATCATTGCAAGGGTGAAGAAATTGAAATGAAGGTGGGCAGGCCATATAGCAAGGCGATGTGACGACAGATGGACCAAAGCAATCTTGGGATGGATACCGCTTGATCATAAAAGTCCACGAAGAAGACCTAAAACACGATGGATTGATGACATCATCAAGTATATTGGGCCCAAATGGCAGAGGAAAGCTCAAGACCGCGTGAGTTGGAAGCATGCTGAGGAGGATATATATATATATATATATATATATATATATATATATATATATATATATATATATATATATATATATATATATATATATATATATATATATATATAAAGTCGTAAGCCCACACCCATTTTTTTCTTCTAATACTATTTCTTCTTTTACTCATTCTTCGTTTAATTAGGATTTTTCCAAAAAACTAAATCCTAAAATATCAAAAAACAAAGTGCGTGAGTGTTAGAACTGAGGAGTATTGACGCACAGTGATATCTACCAGTGACAATACGGTTATTTTTATTTTATCTTGAAGAACAAACAATGGAGTTTTCTTTTGAAAATAATGTCGTTCAAAAGTCCTACTGGATTTCGTCTGGTGAAATGCATTCTGAAAACTTAATTTTCGATTATTTTTTCACGCATATCGCGAGGCATATTTTCAATGGTGACCAGATCTGGAGAGTAGAACACATTTTGGAACCGAAGTTATCGATACAGCTGTTTAAACAAAACTCGTGGGTGTCGTCACGCTTCTATCGATGAAATGTTTCCTTGTAACAACCGTCATTACTACTGAGTTATTCTATATGAGGGTCGTTCGAAAAGTTTTTGGCCTTGCAAAGAAAATATTTTTGATTTTTAAAAATTTTCCACGCAGATATCTTGCAATTCAATACATTTAAATCAACGACACATTCCAACTTTTTGGCACCATCAGAATAATGAGAATTTGTCACTTCTGCAAAATAGGCAGTCATTTATTCAGGTTTGGGAAGAGGAAGTCATCGCTGGGAATTACATCCGGACAATACGGCGCATGCATCGAGTTTTACAGCAACAACCTGAGACCTGTGTGTACAGGTGTATGATCGTGTGGACGTTTATCTTCAATAGCACCCCTGAGTTGGTCTAGTAGTGAAGCGTAATACTCCCTGGTGATGGTTCGTTTGATCTTTTGATATGAGCTCCACACTTCGAGAATTCTGACACATCTATGTCGAATCGAGAACTTTTTGAACGACCCACATAGTTATCAGCAATAAGAAGATTTTTTTTTACGTTTATTAAGTCTGGTTTCAAGAATATAAACAAAAACAAACCTGCAGTTTTCCAAGTTGATTTTTATTTGAACTATTTTTTAACTCTGATACAGGGATTTAATGTTTGATTCGTATTTTCTTTGATTTATCGGTACACCTAACTATGTTAAGGGCCAGGGCGTTATCAAACCAGGGAGTAACAAGCAAATACTCACCCCTGGTTTACCGTCCTGAACCATCCAAGTCTTATTACAAGTGAAATATATCAAAACAATATGTAGAAAATATATCCAAAGTTGTTTTTTATCCAAATTGATACGATTCTTAACAGAGGCTGTAACATAATAATATCTATATATTTTTTGATTCATCATTATCATTTTTTTTGTATAAAATTTTGATTTATTGAAAAACTATAATAAATATATTACAGAACGGTGAAGGCGAGAGGTCCACTAGTATATATTGTTTTGATTATGTTTATTCTGACTTGGGTTTTCCGAAGAGATTGATTTTGTTTTTCTTCTTTGTCGTTAATATAATGAAATCAGAAAAATAGGAACAAATTAATGGTAAAGAAGAAAAACAGCAGCTTTAATGTTACATTTGAAATGATGGAGAGTTGTTTGTGTTTAACCTGTGACCTCTCCTTTCACAAAAAACTGTAGGGATGCGCGTTAGAAACCCTGATCTATCCTCACAAAAAACAGAAATAGATTTTTTGGCAGTAGTAATAACAATTCGATAAAAATAGACGTTGAATTTTGTCCTTCTTCACGAAAACAACCCTTGTTCCTCACGCTCATCCCCTTTCAACTAAAAGCCGATCTAAACCGCGATGGAGTAATCAGACGGTGGTTGTTGGCCACCTTGTTGACCACCTTGCGGTCGAGCCCACAAGGAGCTCCGAAGCCCCAGCTTCAGTTTCTTCAGCGTGTCGATGTCACATTCCGCTTCGGACAGTTCAATTTGGCCAGTCTGACTCGGAGGTGTTGTCGATTCTCCGAAAGCGGTCTCCGCCACCGAGAGATGACTGAGGATGTGTCGCTGTGAACCTGAACGACTTTGCGCACCGAACCTGGACAAGCTAATGACGGTTACAAAGGGTGATTGTCGGGGTAGGGTTGGGGTGAGAGATGTCTGACCTGTTTCTGTTACGTCGTGGCAGTGATTTTTGTTCGGACATCGGAGACAAGTCGGAGGACGTACTCGATTGGCCCGTTCCATGATAAGCGAATGCTGAAACACATAGAAAATACCAGTTCGTACAGTGGAACATTTGATATTAAAGTATCTCGCATGTTTCGTTATCCATGTTAACATTATCAGGGGATGATTGATATAGAAATAGAAGAAGACAACTAAATTGTGAAAAGTTCTTGGAGTGATGCGAGGGAGGCGTATTTTAGAGTTGAAATAGTCCCAGATGAAAATGTTTTCTTCGATTCTTTTCTTTGGTAATGTTCTGGCAGTTTTTGATGTTTTAGCAAAGGTAATGCTGCTTATAAGTAATACAATATTATCATTTGTGTCCTTCATTCTTAGATTATGAGACTAGAAAGTTATCCATTATATATGTCTATCCAAAACGTAATGAGAATTATTTAAAAAATAGATTTCGTATAAAATTACAATTTCAGATGTAAAGTTTTTAAAACAGGCCCCCCTGAGAAACAAGACTATTCAAGACCATTCTAATAGACTTAAATGTTTTTTTTTTGTGATGAAAGACCAATAGCCTTAGCTTTCTGGATTTTCCATTATTCAAAAAACTTTGTCTTCGAAATTAATTTGCAGTATCCCCTCACGGGGCCTGGAGATATCTCCAGGTACGGGGAGTGACGCCCCCGGGGCTCGAGTCTATCCCTTAGATCAAGTTGGCAGGCGTACCGTAATAGGGGTAGCCGTAGTAAGGTGCACTGCCTCGGTGGTCTTTCTTTCATCCCTACTTTTACTCAATAACTTCTTCTTCAGCCTATTTCAGGGTGGAAAAGAATCAGGATTGAATCTCCTCCTTCAGTCCAAAGCTCTGATTTCAATAGGTTTTTTTATTATTAGTCGCATAGACGATTCATTGGAAAGAGTATCCCCCTTTATATTAACTAAAGCAATTTCAGTGACTCAGTCTCGTAATGACCACTGAGCCACACCTGGAGTTTTTGGTCGCTTTGTTTCTTTCCATACTTGTGGAAACATCATGAGTTTATCTTCTCCAAATGAGTTTCCTCTTTATAAGTTCCAACCTCCCCCCCCAGTAAGTTCCTTTGTAGAATACGACTTGGGGTTAGAAGAAATGATGGTTCTCTCGGTATTGGTGAACCAGAAACATTGTGAAACATCTTCCTTACTTCCACGCTTTAATCCACCATTATTTAAATCATTTTTCTTCCACCAGTGTTAAGTCTTTGAAATTCTCCTACTACTCGCACACCTTCCGGATCTTTTTTACCAGTAACCTTTCCGGCTCTTCAAGCCGCTCTTCCGATGAAACCAATAGGGAGCTGAATCTCCACTCTTGCTATAACAATTCTAGCAATCAACCCCTGATGATTCTTACTTGGTTAGCGAAACTCGCGTTCAGGAAAAATATGTTTTTTGATATTTTATTTTTCTTTTAAATTTTCTTACTAGTACCTTATAAAAGGTACTCTCTTATAAAAGGTACCTCTTTTCTAAACTATATCCTTATATAATTTGATAATAACGACAAATGTCCATGATTAAACAACTCTAACAACATATACCAATATTTTGAACTAACATTTTATTTTACCTGGAGGTTTGTGTTTCATGTCCAGTTGATTGGATGATTCTGTGCGGCTTGATGTGAGCGCTTCTTGGTCCGATTCACTCTCGTCGCTGTCGATGTCTTTTCGGTTGGCCCTTCGACGCCCGTGACCCTTTGTACTTTGAAATTTTTGCTTCAACAAAACAAAACTCATAGGAGAACCCTCCATATATCAATGTTTAAATATCGAAGTTGCACGTAAGTGTACAAATAAAGCAATTGTTGACTCTTTGTACAATATTCAAAAGAGTTATAAAAAAACAAGAGTCGTTCGAAAAGTGCTCGGCCTGACAGAGATGGCGTAAGTGTTACGGTTTTTTAGGATTCTCGTGTTGTGGTGCTCATGGACTATCTGGTAAAAGGCAGGAGCATCACCGAGAAGAATTGCACTTTACTGCTGGATCAATTGAAGGGTGCTATTCGGGCAATTCGCACAAGGGAGGCACAAGGATCAATTGAAAGGTGCTATTCGGGCAATCGGCTATTCGCACAATAATGCGCCTGCATGCAGGCTCATTTGCGCACTGCATTGTGCCTGCACAGGCAGGTTTCCAGATTCACCGAGTCCGCTAGCGATTACTTCCACTTCCCAAACCTGAAGAAATGGTTTACTGGACAAAGATTCACTTCAAATAATGGGGTTAAACCTAAGACAGCCGTTTATTTTGTAGAGTTCCAAACAAAGTTGGAACGGCGTTGATCTAAATGTATCAATCTGAAAGATGAGTACGTCACAAATCTGATTTTTTCTTGTCAGGGCGAGAACTTTTCAAACGACTCTCGTAAAGTAAACAGGGCAAATCTCCGAACGGTATGGTTTTAGGTTAACACATGATCCTCCTGTTAACATACATCATTTGACATACATTACGATCATCAACAACGTGATAAATTACACTCAAATCAAAAAGTATCAGGTCTGCTTTATCAAGTGATAAACAATTTTGGCCATTTACGCGTCTTTAAAACTGGAACGAAAAATTTGAAATCTGGTTGTCATTGGTCTTGGTTTTTCAAAACAATGGTTATATATATATATATATATATATATATATATATATATATATATATATATATATATATATATATATATATATATAAAAGCCAGAATGTATATATGGTGTAGAAACGCTTATTTTTAATACAAAGAGAGTCATCGAGGAGATTGAAAAGAAGGAACGAAAAAGCTTAGGACCCAAAGAAATAAATAGCACAACATACCGACTTCGAGAAAACTCGAATCCAAGGCTCCAAGAAATCAAACAATACACAGATATACATAGCGATATGAGAAAAAGAAGACTTAAGTTTAACGGACACATACGGCTAACTAGACAAATAGTCGAATTTTATGAAAATAGGAGTAGAGCTAAAGTAGAAATAATTAAATGAATGGCTGCAATTAAAGAGGACCTAAGATCAGCAAATATTACACAAAGTGAAATTCAGGATAGAGGTTGTTTCAGACACAAGGTTATCGTTTGGAAGGTTGGCAGGAGAGAAAAATGTAGGAAGACTGGAACAACTTGGCCTGACGAAAGGAAAAAAGTTCATAGCGAAAGAATGAAATCAGTATGGGCGCAAAGGAAGGCTGACAACAACAAACGCCTCTAATTGTACTTCGCGTGGTCCACTAGGGCCCATGTTATGCTCACATTTTGGGAGTGTAAAATAGACTTGTTGAAATCACAAAAGTGGTAGGTCGATTTTTATTCGTTCCGAATTAGATCGATTATTATATGTCTTTTATTTCACGATTTTTTCGTTAATGATATTTTTAAAATGCTTTCCTCTCTGCTGAATACAACATTTTTTTCGTATGCCGATAGATGAAATTATTTTACGTCTATTTTTTAATCATTGTTGGGCAGACAGCTGAATATGCTCTAAAAATTCCCCTCTCCAGTGTTTGAAACTTGTACGTAAATTTAATCTTTCACGTAACCCTCTAACGAATTAAATCTGACACAAAATCGGTTTCAGAGGGCTTTCTCTACCATCCAGAAAATTTGCAAAACATTTAAAAATGTCTTGTTTCACTACCATAAACGGTTTAATTTATTTCTAGAAACTGGTGACACTTGTATCCCAATTTGCGTTAATATGTACTTGTTTTTTCAATCAAATCTTAAAAGGCATTATTACCCTCAGAAATAAAAATCTAGAGGATTGTGGTCACATCTAGTTGCCATGCAACAGAACCATCACATTCACTCTATAGTTGTGGATAATTGTGGTTCATGAAATTCCAGACGGCAGTTCCGAAATATGCTGGTGTGCATTTGAAATGACGTAGTTTCTTATGATCAGGGGAATATTATTAGTTACCAAGTATGTAAATATGAAACCGGAATTTTTGTATAGAAAATACACGTTTATTGTAAGAAAATGATTATTGGAATTATTGCCCGTCGCTAGCTATAAAACGCAAAAAAAAATTTTGCTCTTTTGAGGCAAACCAGTCCCATGCAACAAAGAAGTAATCGGACGGAGCAAAATCTGGTGAGTAAGCCGCGTGCGAAAGTATTTCCCAATTAAACGTAACAATCGTTTCCTTGACCAATTTTGCTGTGTGTTACTTTGTGTTGCCTTTTTGATATTCAAAGCTTGATTCAAATCGATTATTTGTTATCGGTAGCGGTCAGAATGAAGGGTTTGGCCAGGTTTTAGCAGCACATAATAGATCACACCCTTCTGTTCTCACCAAACCCTGAGCATTCCTTCCTTCCATAGTGATTTGACCTTGAAGTCGATTCGATGGTTTGTCTGGAGTCACCCATGATTTTTACGCTTAGGATTGTAAAAACATATCCACTTTTCATTTCGCAAGTGGTTTTTCAGTTTTCCTGTTGTCTCTCATTCCGTTCATGTGGAACCAATTTTTCCATCTTCTGGATCTTTTCCATGGCTTTCAAACATATAGAGACGGCTTTTCGTGCCACATTTAATTGATCCGCGAGTTGTTGCATTTGAGCGTGATCCTCATTCCTAATGCTTGCAATTCACTGGTTTCAAACTTTTTCGGTGGTTTTCCACGTTCTTCGTTTCTTACGTCCCTTCTTAATGTTTTAAACCACTCAAAGCACTGTAATTTACCAAGAGCATGCTCACCGTAAGCTTCGACAAGCATTCGATGTGGTTCTGCAACAGTTTTCTGCAAATGGTAACAGAAAATTAATGCTGTCCGCAAATCGTAGTTTCCAAGCACAAAATTCGACATGTTCAACGCTATTACAAACTATGCTGTTGTATGAAACTTGTATTGTTGTGGATTGAAAATGTTTGTCAGATTGTCAACAAGGAAATAACGCCAATGACGCGATTTCACGGTAACTACATTAACAGCTAGGGCCATCTATGGGCAAATTCTGGTTTCATATTTTCAGACCTGGTAGTTGTTATTGTCTGTATTTAATCTCATAGGACAATCTGTATTTAATCTCAGTGTGACATTTATTCTGATGAGGTTGACGAATAATCAATAATCGTTAGACAGTTATCTGAAACCGTAGGATCTGAAAATCGCCTAATAATCGCTTTAATAATGCACTAAACAGTATAGATTGAAACAAAACTTGAAAGCATAGTTCCTGAAAAAACAGTCTTCAATCTCGATACTTTCTGATTTGAGCAGTAAAGCAGCTAACTCATTGTACAGAGTGGCCAATAAGTAATTAACCAATTTGCATACCATCCCATTTTCGATGCACTTGTTACCGATAGTTGTGTTTTATTATATGTTTTAGAATAGATATGAGAATTTAATATTGAAGTATTTACAGCTTTCAATAACGCGCGGTTATAGTATATTGAAGTTGTACTGCTATGATGAAAAAGTAAAGTGACTTTAAAAAAAAAATACAAAGTATATATTAATTCTTCCCAAATTATTTTGTGCCTTTCAAAATAATCTCCTCTCACTGTAATTCACTTATTCCAATGTTTTTTTTCCAATCTTCGAGACAGTTTTTATACTCGACCCCTGGTTTTACTTCAAAGCGCTCAAGCAGTTACATGGTTCCATATCTGATGAATGTGGTGCTTATGGAACGATATCTGTATGATTTTTTGCGAAAAATTGACGACTAATTATTGCTGTGTTCGATGGTGTGTATTTGCCAGAACTCTGGACATTTTCTTTTAATTCAACTCTAATACGAATTGGTTTTCTTCATTAGTTGACGTGAAAGGTCTTCCTGAATGAGGTTTATCTTCAACTGCTTCTCTACCATCACTACAGTCCTTGTACCACATTTTTTTGACATAGCTTCATCGCCGGAACACTTTTTAAAACATTTTTAATGGATCAGAACAAGAAATTTCGTTTTTAGACAAAATTGAAAATTGAAACATCAACAAAAAAAATCGCCGACAAAACTTAACCAGTTTGTTAATAAAATAAACGTCAGAGACAACGTCATCCCCTTGGCTATTGTATTACTGTCATATATATTTTTTCTGGACCTTAAAAACACCCAATCTGTCCAATGGACAAAGTAAGAACAGCACCATCTTTAAATGTTAAAAATTTAAATACGCCCCCTACTTAGTGCTCACCCTGTACAACACTCTACAAAAATTGCAAAACAATATCAACACTCGACACAGTACACGATACACATCATCACTATCATCGACAGGATACATACTATATTGTAATATGATGAATCCACACATTTTTTACTCTGTTTCTATAGAGAAAAGAGAAAAGAAAAACTTATAATAGAGGCTCTACGGAAACTCTGGTGAACTTACAATGTTATAGTATGGCGAGTTTCGTTGTATTGAGCTGGAGGGAGGTGGAGAGGCACATCCTTCCGTCACGGGGTGTTCGTGATACATGAAACTATGCAGCATGGTGTTTTGAGGTAATGTACTCGGTTCTGATAATTGAAATGTTGCGTATGGTGATATGTCTTCAGATGTTTCTATAAAAAAATACTTAAAAACTTACGTTCGGCCAGGGACCGAAAAAACGCTTAATCTTAAGTCACTCTAAAAAAAATAATTATTGCATTTGAAAATGAAATATTACAAAAAAAGCCAAAAACTTTTGCATTTATTTAATTGTTGAGTGAGTGTAACTTATTAGACAAGTTTACTGTATTTTATACCGGGAATTTTCTCGCCAGCTTGCAGCGCCACCTTATGTATTGTGGCGTAATAACGCTCCCGCTGCGCCTCCGCGTTCTGCTGATTGTCTAGATGTTCGCGCGCGTTTTCTTTCCTCCCTAAAACACAGATGGCGCGAGTTGGTTTTCTGCTCCTCGCCATTGACCTGATACTCACGTCGTCTTATACACACTGCCAAACCGATGAACAATACTTTCACCAATCCCACGACGATTATAAGTGGTATCAGCACCTTCCAGTCGGAGTAGAAAGCTCGATCATCATCTCCTTGGGTTATTAAATCAGGTGGAGGTACGTCGCCATCTTTTGTCAACGTCATGAAACTAAACTCTTCGGTGCTGAAGCCTGCAACGTTGTAGGCTTCTAGTTTCACGACATATTTCGTAGCTGACGTCAGACCGGTAATCGATGTGCGTCTTTGTGGTTTTAAGGCGTTGGATACTGCAAAAGTCAAGGTCGTATTCTTTGTTCCTGAACAGGTCACGCACCAAAACCCACCTAGGGTCCATTGACTGTCTGAAGCTTTCCTATATTGTAAAACAAAATAGAGTATGGGACAGCCGTTATCAGGCCACACGTGGAGTCTCAAAGTAACACTGGTAGAATTCGGACTGATGAAGGAAGCAGCTGGAGGAACCCCCGGAGGATGTCCTTGCGTTCTAGCCTGAAGAGGATGACTGGGTGGACTGGAGCCGATTTTATTATGGGCAGTAAGGTATAAATGATACGTCGATCCACATGAAAGACCCTGAAAACTTTTTATGAGAGAGATATCATTGTTCAAGGAAAATTTACCTTAAGCTCGAAGCTAGTTGCATGCCTGGATAATTGTACCTCATCCAGATCTCCGTGCTCTTTCCTAAAACCACAAATATCAGTCTATGCCGGGCAGAAATTTCGTTCGTAATAAACCTGTAATTAAGATGAAACCCACTCACTGGAGCACCTCCGTTATTGCCAGGTTTCCAGTGCAGCAAAATACTGGAGCTTGTCGCCGACGTGACGTATAGGAGCGGTGCACTGGGTGGGATCTGAACTACCAAGTTATATGCGATCCTTAGAAAGAATTAATATTTTAAGACATAGAAGGAATAAACATCAGAAAATGAACCTGTCAGTGCCGTGACCGTTGTCCACTTGACAGGTATAGTTCCCTGCATCGTTCATTTGTAAATTTGCCAGGATCAGCTCTCCGGTATCCAGGAGTTGTTGGTTATGACTTGCACCACCCTATAGAATCAGTTTCTTTTGACATCGGGGATAAAGTATATTCAAATTACCTTTAAGATCTGGTCACTTCGAAGCCACTCTCTTCTAGGACTACCAACCGACTCACAACTGAACGAAACTGTAGATCTCCAAGGTCGCACTACCAATCCTCCAAATGATATTATCCTTGCTGGAACTAAAAACACCATATGTAAGTCTAATTCGGGCAATGTTTTTGTTCTTTGTACTTACTTCTGGAAGTGACCATTTGGTTCACCACCTTTGAACTTTGCCCTTCGCCAATACGAGTTGATGCTGTCACCCAGAATTGATACTCTGTATGCTGTTGCACGTTTTTAACTTCAAATACTGTGTTATGACTAGAAATAATCTGTCTTCCATTATCTATTTCTTGTCTTCCATCAGACGTTCTCCTTAGAATCGTTAGAATTAGAATTGTTATTGCTTCATGAAGTTGTCATAAAATATTTTTTTTTACTTACTTATACAGGCTATATTTGGTGATGATGCCATTGGGTTCTAAGGGGGGTAACCACGACACCTTCAAAGACTGTGGAGTTGCCACCACCACTTTTATATCAGCTGGAGACCCAGGCACTGTAAGAGCACCATCACGTTAGGATCATACACGAGACATATTACCTACTTCTTACCGTCTTCTTCAGTTTGACAGTAATGGGGTACTGTTAAAACGCCATCACCAACTTTGGTGAACGCTAACACCTGCAAGCTGTAGTTAGTGAATTTTCTTAAACCAGTTATAACGGTAGTTAAAGCTGTCGTTTTTCTGGTTTCCATTTCGTCATTGCCACGCCATCTATCGTCTGGTATCGGTTCATATGTTAGTTTGTATCCTTGAAGAAGCCCATTCGAATCCTCTGTTGGAGGAGGCTGCCAACTGACCTGTAGGCTTTGGGAAGTTAATGGTGCACATCGAACATCCATTGGTGGTTGGCTTGGTACTAAAATTATTAGTTGATACATGATTTTGAGGCAATAAATAACAAGTTACCATCCTCCATGGTTTGGGCTGTTACTGGTTCGCTTAATGGCCCAGAACCAACCTCATTGTAGGCCTGAATCACGATATGGTACCTAGTGAACTTGGCAAGTCCGCTTAACAATACTTCGCCACCATCTTCTCCATCTCCAGTTATGGAGGTGAAATTATAGGAACCCATCGATGGAGATCGATATCCTATATTAAATCCCTAAAAAACACTGTCACTACAAAACAAACTTTCACAGAACAAAGTTCACTACTCACTTGTATTTCACCGTGCCTTAGTTCAGGTAGTGGCGGAGTCCAAGTAACCAGAATCTCTGTGGAGGATATAGGCCTGGCATTGGGGTTCAAAGGTGGTCCGGCTGGTTTTTCACTGAGGGTCTTCACGACGATCTCATCACTTGGTAAACTTCTTCCTGCTGGACCTTCTGCTATAAGTCTGCAAACATTAACAATTTCTTTTCCATTTTTGCTCTTTATTTTTTGATTGGTATACCTGAAACTATATTTGGTTGCTGGTTTTAGGTCATCAATGATAGCTGAATAGGGAAGTGGGGTTTCAGTTAGGTCAATCTGATGCCAAGGCCCTAGAAACAACGGCACATCATTCTAATTCTCGCTAGAATCGACCTTAAAAAACCAACTTACGTTCCGTTTCTTTAAATTCTACGATAAATTTAAAAACCTCATTCGAATCACCAGATTTGTGAGCCCATTTCAAGTTCACCGAAGTGCTGCTTTTCGACGGTATCTAAGAACGATCAATTCTGTAGTCATAACTTTTGCCCATATATCACCAAAAGTAGTAGCAAATATCTTACCTCTAGATTTTGAGGAGGCATAGGTGGTTCTTGTACCAACAGTTGAACTAATTGTTGATCTCTGCCGTACATGTTACTGGCCTGGCAGAAGTAAGCGCCGGAATCAGAAGCATCAGCGTTTAGAATTTGTAATTCAGCAGCTACCTATGAAGATTTTTTTTGATAATTCAAGTGATTTAGAATGGTTGAACAGGATAATTATGTCGTCATTATTGAATAAGAATATAAGCTTTTATATGCATCATCAAATGCTTTGTTTGTAAAGTCGTTTTTTTTAAGCAGAAAAAGATAATGGTGACCTTCATTATCTTTTTCTGCTTCATCACATGAACTTCTGGTTGCAAGTTATTAAGATTCAGTTACATTGATAGTTCATTTATTACTTGATACAGCAATATGTTATTAATAGTAGAATCTTTTATCAGTTATAGTTCTACTAATACAACGAGAGTATTGTCTTGTTTTGCTTCGATTCTTCATATATAAGTTTGTACCGCAATCTTTTAACACTAGCAGAATATTTTATTAATTGAAATTCTTCTTTTACTACTAATACGAGGACCTGGTTATCTTGTTTTACTTCGAATTTTCATATATGATTTTGTACTGTTTTATTTTAATATTAGTAGAACCTATTATAAATTGAAGTTCTTCTTTTACCACTAATAAAGGAACATGGTTATCTTGTTTTACTTCAAATTTTCATATATTATTTTGTACAGCTTTATAACATGAGTAGAACATTTTATCAGTTGAAGTTCTTCTTTTACTACTAATACAAGGACATGGTTATCTTGTTTTACCTCGAATTTTCACATATTTATTTTGTACAGCTTTGTTTTATAATAGTAGAACCTTTTATCAATTGAACTTCTTCTTTTACTACTAATACGAGGACCTGGTTATCTTGTTTTACTTCGAATTTTCATATATGATTTTGTACTGTTTTATTTTAATATTAGTAGAACCTATTATAAATTGAAGTTCTTCTTTTACCACTAATAAAGGAACATGGTTATCTTGTTTTACTTCAAATTTTCATATATTATTTTGTACAGCTTTATAATATGAGTGGAACATTTTATCAGTTGAAGTTCTTCTTTTACTACTAATACAAGGACATGGTTATTTTGTTTTACTTCGAATTTTCATATATCATTTTATACAGCTTTGTTTTAATATTAGTAGATCCTTTTATCAATTGAACTTCTTTTACTACTAATACAGGGACATAGTTATCTTGTTTTACTTCGAATTTTCATATATTATTTTGTACAGCTTTATAATATGAGTGGAACATTTTATCAGTTGAAGTTCTTCTTTTACTACTAATACAAGGACATGGTTATTTTGTTTTACTTTGAATTTTCATATATCATTTTATACAGCTTTGTATTAATATTAGTAGATCCTTTTATCAATTGAACTTCTTTTACTACTAATACAGGGACATAGTTATCTTGTTTTACTTCGAATTTTCATATATTATTTTGCACAGCTTTATAATATTAGTGGAACATTTTATCAGTTGAAGTTCTTCTTTTACTACTAATACAAGAACATGGTTATCTTGTTTTACCTCGAATTTTTATATGTTATTTTGTGCAGCTTTGTTTTATAATAGTAGAACCTTTTATCAATTGAAGTTCTTCTTTTACTACTAATACGAGGACCTGGTTATCTTGTTTTACTTCGAATTTTCATATATGATTTTGTACTGTTTTATTTAAATATTAGTAGAACCTATTATAAATTGAAGTTCTTCTTTTACCACTAATAAGGAACATGGTTATCTTGTTTTACTTCAAATTTTGATATATTATTTTGTACAGCTTTATAACATGAGTAGAACATTTTATCAGTTGAAGTTCTTCTTTTACTACTAATACAAGGACATGGTTATTTTGTTTTACTTTGAATTTTCATATATCATTTTATACAGCTTTGTTTTAATATTAGTAGATCCTTTTATCAATTGAACTTCTTTTACTACTAATACAGGGACATAGTTATCTTGTTTTACTTCGAATTTTCATATATTATTTTGCACAGCTTTATAATATTAGTGGAACATTTTATCAGTTGAAGTCCTTCTTTTACTACTAATACAAGAACATGGTTATCTTGTTTTACCTCGAATTTTCACATATTTATTTTGTACAGCTTTGTTTTATAATAGTAGAACCTTTTATCAATTGAACTTCTTCTTTTACTACTAATACGAGGACCTGGTTATCTTGTTTTACTTCGAATTTTCATATATGATTTTGTACTGTTTTATTTTAATATTAGTAGAACCTATTATAAATTGAAGTTCTTCTTTTACCACTAATATAGGAACATGGCTATCTTGTTTTACTTCAAATTTTCATATATTATTTTGTACAGCTTTATAATATGAGTGGAACATGTTATCAGTTGAAGTTCTTCTTTTACTACTAATACAAGGACATGGTTATTTTGTTTTACTTCGAATTTTCATATATCATTTTATACAGCTTTGTATTAATATTAGTAGATCCTTTTATCAATTGAAGTTCTTTTACTACTAATACAGGGACATACTTATCTTGTTTTACTTCGAATTTTCATATATTATTTTGCACAGCTTTATAATATTAGTAGAACATTTTATCAGTTGAAGTCCTTCTTTTACTACTAATACAAGAACATGGTTATCTTGTTTTACCTCGAATTTTTATATATTATTTTGTGCAGCTTTGTTTTATAATAGTAGAACCTTTTATCAATTGAAGTTCTTCTTTTACTACTAATACGAGGACCTGGTTATCTTGTTTTACTTCGAATTTTCATATATGATTTTGTACTGTTTTATTTAAATATTAGTAGAACCTATTATAAATTGAAGTTCTTCTTTTACCACTAATAAAGGAACATGGTTATCTTGTTTTACTTCAAATTTTCATATATTATTTTGTACAGCTTTATAACATGAGTAGAACATTTTATCAATTGAAGTTCTTCTTTTACTGCTAATACAAGGACATGGATATTTTGTTTTACTTTGAATTTTCATATATCATTTTATACAGCTTTGTTTTAATATTAGTAGATCCTTTTATCAATTGAACTTCTCTTACTACTAATACAGGGACATAGTTATCTTGTTTTACTTCGAATTTTCATATATTATTTTGCACAGCTTTATAATATTAGTGGAACATTTTATCAGTTGAAGTTCTTCTTTTACTACTAATAGAAGAACATGGTTATCTTGTTTTACCTCGAATTTTTATATATTATTTTGTGCAGCTTTGTTTTAGAATAGTAGAACCTTTTAACAATTGAAGTTCTTCTTTTACTACTAATACGAGGAACTGGAACAAGAAGACTCGAATGTATAGAAACGAGTGTTTTACTCAAAACACGGGAATATTCATTAAAATTACCCCATCTGGAGTTACATCTTGCTTGGCGTTCACCCTATAGTTCGTTGACGGATTGAGTTCGATTTTTCCACCTCTTAACCAGATGACGCTGATGGGCTTATCGCCATTAACATCGCAGTGCAGTATTGCTGCATCACCTTTCTTCACTGTCACCATTCGAGAGGGCGCGGAGAAATACGGAGAAGCTAAAAACGATGAGTGTGATGAGATTTTGATGATTCTGGCTTGAGTCACTTACAGTTCACCCTGAGGTGAATAACTTTTCCTATCCCCGTTCCAATTCCGTTATCAGCTTGGCATAAATAATATCCTTCTCTATCTTCTTTGACGTGTTGAAGCAACAGAGTGCCATTTCCTAATAGTTTCGTATACATATGATCGCGTACTTCCTCGTAATCCCCCGATTTTGACCCTAAAAACACGTCAAACGAGAAGTTAAATGACATTAACCACTGACAAATGAACTTAGGTACCTGTAGCTTTCTTCCAAATAACAGTAGGGGTAGGAACACCCTGGGCTTGACAGTGCAGGGCCACATGACGATTTCTCTCCACATTAATATCAACTGGCTCCACAAGCCATCTTGGTGGCACTAAAACATAGAAAATACTCTGGTATATCTTTTTAATTAGCCATTATAATTTTCTTCCTTATTTCTATTCAGCGAAGAAACATTTTATACAATTTTAATTATTTTGAGTGACATTTGGTGCTAGGTATACATACTTATACTCAGTTTGAGGTCTTAAACTTGGTGTTAAGGAATCAACTAAAAACAAATTGAAAATAAAACCTTTTTAATTACCTAATCAGTATATTATATTGATTACAAAACTATTCGAATCGGCATATAATTCCAATTAAAAAGTATCAAGACTGGTGTATTTAGTGAGAGTTTGCTTCGTACTTGATTTATAATAAAACATAAATATATTGTGAAGCTCTTCTGGTAATGAATGCTTATTATTGAACATGGATTTTTAACACTTTGAATCTTTTATTAACTGAAATTCTTCCACTCTGTGAATACAAGCACATAATGACTTTTTCTTCTACTAGTACCGGGAAATTTGGGATTCGAGGCTTTGAGATTTTTTTCTCTCTTTTTCTTTTAATTATATAAAGGTATAAATATTTTATCGTACTTCCCTTCTTCACTTTCAGCTATTTTAGTTATCAATAGGAGTTCTTATTCTACTAATAAGTTAAAATATTGCATTGTTTTAACTAGTAGAATCTTCTGTCCATTGAAACTCTCCATCTACTAATATAAGTACATGATTATCTTGTTTTGGTTCGATTCTTTATAAAATGCATGATAATTCGGTGATATTAATTTTATCTTAAAGAACAAATAACGGCCTTCTCTTTGAAAATAATGGCCTTCAAATGTCTCCCTCGACTTCGTCTGGTAGAATGCAAGGCAACATAGTTGGTATATTCCCATAGCATTTACCATTAACAGTAACCACCATTTCCATCATGGTCTTAAAAAAATAAGGACATATCCCTCGTTCAGCCCAAAAACCCCACTAAACATGAGATGATAAGATATAATGATAAGATGGATACACATATATATATATATATATATATATATATATATATATATATATATATATATATATATATATATATATATCATCATCATCATCATCATCATCATCAGCCCGTATCGATCCACTGCAGGATGAAGGCCTCTTCAGCATGCTTCCAACCTTCACGGTCCTGGGCTTTCCTCTGCCACTCGGGTCCAATACACTTAACGATGTCATCAATCCATTGTGCTTTCGGTCTTCTTCGCGGACGTTTGCGATCAAGCGGTATCCACTCCAGGATCGCCTTGGTCCATCTGTCGTCCCATCGCCTGCATGGCCTGCATGGTCTGCCCATCTCCATTTCAATTGTTTTACTCTTCCAATGATGTCACAGACTTTTGTCTGTTCCCTGATCCATGCGCAGGGCTTTCTGTCTCGTCTTGTAATGCCAAGCATACATCTTTCCATTCCCCTCTGTGCCACCCGAAGTTTTTGAATTGATTGCGATGTGAGTGTCCAGGTTTCACTGCCGTATGTCATAACGGGTAGAACGCACTGATCGAATACTTTTCTTTTCAGGCAAAGTGGGAGTCTGCTCTTAAACACTATGTTGAGCCTACCAAATGCCTGCCAGCCACATTTAACACGCCGTTCCACCTCCCGGGCGGTATTCCCTTCCATTGAAATCCTCTGCCCAAGATATATAAAGCTGTCCACAATCTCTAAATCCCTTCCCAAAACTGAAATTCTTCTGTCCTGAGCGAAGTTATTGAACATAACCTGACTCTTTTTCAGGTTTATTTTCAAGCCAAATGGTTCGCCAGCCCTTTATATATATTTATATATATATATATATATATATATATATATATATATATATATATATATATATATATATATATATATATATATATATATATATATGGATATATGTATAAGACGATAAGGATGATAAGAGGTAAATCACGTCAGAATTTCCATTGGCCCAGGTCCTACAGTTATGTTTATTCATAAACCCATTAGCCCAGGATTATTTCGGAATAGATTATTTTTCTCCCAAGGTAGGGGATAAAAACATAATGCTATTATTTGTTGTTCAAGATAAAAGAAAAATTATCGGATTATCATTATATCTCATTTAAAAATTGAAGTCCTACTAATATAATTAGTTTCGTATATAGTTTTCTTTCTATTATCCATCTGTTATTTTCTTCTAGTAATGTAAAATGTATAATGAAATATATTCACTTCATCTAATCTTCTCCTAGTTTTATAGTAATATTATGTTTTGTAATAATATTTATAGAATATTTTATTAGTTATTTTCTTCTGCTATATCAACGTGTATTGATAATTTCTAGAGTACTGTTTTTTTGATCGTATTAGAATGTTTTATTATTGGGAATTTACTTCTGTTAAATCTTTTAGTGTGTCATTAAGTGTATTGTGGGTTTTTGTCTGTTATGTTATATAGCGATGTTTTAATATTTAATACACTTTTAGTTAAAGCTATTAATTTAAGAATATATATATATATATATATATATATATATATATATATATATATATATATATATATATATATATATATATATATAAATACCTATAGATATTCATTTTCTTGGAGAATCTAGAGAGTAGTTTTTAGTTTGTGTTTCTACTGGCAGTCCTGATAATTTTATAGTGTGATGTGTGCAAATATTTACAGACCTAAAACTGAGCTTGATTCGTGAAACATAGAACTACTTCAAGGGAGAAGCAGTAAGCTTTTCGTGATATTTGCTGCAAGAAGCATTACAATTCCTTACTAGTGAACAATTGTGATTATAAAATAGTACATTTTTTTCTTTGTTTTTTAATTTAAAATCGTGTTACAAGTTTATATATATTTGAATATTCGATAAATTGAAAACAAAATATATAAAGATGCAAGCATGCAACGAAAAAAAAACTCCATGCTAAAAATATTCAAGCACCAACGACATGCACATTTCAGTGAAGAGTGAGAAGAAAAATAAATGTCATAAAACGACAAACGTTTAAGGCATACCAACACCGGGATATTCGGTAAACCTCAAACCACGATCGAAAAAAATCCTCCAAATAAAAAAAATGGTGCAAAAACGGTACCTTCGGCCTTACTCGAGTCCGTTCGGATCGATTCGGGCCCCGATGACGTCAGCTGTGCCAAAGCGTGGTGCTAGTGGGCGGGGCGTGATGGCGTGAGTGGCCAATTGCGTTCGAGATTACGTGATTGAGCGGTAACATGGGTGTGGTCTCTTTACAAGACTCCGCCCCAAACGAACGTTCATTCACGTGACCTGTCAAGTGGTGTGGGGCTAATCAGGCGAGAGTGATGGGAAAAGTGTTGAGGGTTCACGCTTTTCTGGCGAAACAAAATTGGTGACTTGTACAAGGGTGAACCCTAACGTGAGACAGGTAGATAATAACAGGTATAGTTGTAGGGAGGAGTTACAGGCTCGGGAGAGATATTGACTATACCTTTGACTTGTAGCTTCGCCGTGTATCTGACTTCCGCTGCCGGGTTGCTAGCAACGCACGTAAAGTCTCCAGAGTGGCGTGAATCTAGGCTAAAAAATCGCAGGATATTTGTGTAGGTCTAGTTAAAATAAAATACATTTTTATCTCATATATCCACAAAGCTCCAGAATAACTAAATCGCCAACAGGCAACCATATTGCTGATAATGAATATAATGAATCCTCATTAATTATGAAATTATATCTTAAATCTCCGTTGGTATATATCATCCTGCAATTTCATTTATTAATATTCTTCTATCAATCTCGCGTATGTACTGAAATTGTAAAAAGGGCAAATGATTATAAAGCATATGCTTACAACTTTTGTTTGCAAGATTTGCCATAGTGTGTGTCAATTATATCTGTTGCTCTTGCTAACTTTGATATCATGGATGTAAATATTTTTTACAAATATAATTTCATAGTAACACTACGTAGTATTTTTGTGGCCAATAAAATTTGATTGGGGCGTGGCTTGTCTCTGACCACGCTCACTCTCGTATAATATTGCTAATATTTCCACATATCTCAATATTTTCGATCAATCCATTGTGGTTTTGTTCATTTCTTCTATATTCCAATTATTTCTTTGAATTTTTCATATATTGGTTCTTGAATGTTGTCATTATCTATCTAATTCCATCATTACAAACTGCCTACTGTCGTATACCCAATGAAATGTGAGTAAGGTGTGATTTATATGTGGCCACGCCCACTATAAATTGTTCATAAAAGTCTAGTTATTTTTGTTTTACGAAAAATTTTATTATATCTAAAAAACTTTGAACACTCCTTCAAATATAACAATCCATGGGCGTGGTTGAACATAAAACACGCTTAATTTTTCCACGCCTGTATTTTCTTAAGAGTGGACCTTTCGATATATGAGTATCAGAATGTTGAGTAAAAATAATGTTGTCATATTTGAAGACCTACACAAATTACCTGGCCACACTGAGCAAACTGGAATAGGCGTCCAAGGCGGTGACGTTCACGCCCAGTTCGGGCGTGAGTGGGCGGCCATCTTTCAGCCACGTGACTGCAAGTGGCGGATCGCCGGCGCTGACTCCGCACACGGTGCGCGTGCGCATGCCTTCGCTTAATCCGTCTTGGAAGCTGAACGGCTCTATGATAGGAGGCACTGAGAGGAAAAGAAAGTTCGATAAATCATCTTCGGAGCAGAGAGAGGAGAAAACCGATTTGTTCGGAAGAGATGTTTACGTTTTTCAATCAACATCCTCAAAGATTCTGCTCCGAAGAGGCTTCATCGTCTAAAAAAGAGAAAAAGAAGATAGGAAGACAGAAAAAAATATATCTAAGACCCAAAAACCAAAAATAAAGAACGAACACTCCAAGGCTGATGTATGTTTGGGGCAACTCCACGGGGTAGGACAGGCAAATTACCATTGACGGCCAGTTGTTGGGTGTGGGCCACTTCGGCAGCTGCATTGCGCACCACACAGGAATAGTTGCCGTTGTGTTCTGGTGATAGACTCTCGATGACCAGGATACTGGTGAAGGGATCTACCTGGGTGACAGAAACAGAATTGCCCTGAGTCAGGACGCGTCCGTCTTTGGTCCAGGTAATGGTCAAGGGTTGATCACCTTTCGTAATCGAACAGGTGAGAGAAGCACGATCTCCCACGTGCATAGCGGTGGCGGCATAAAAGGGACTAATTTTTGGTGGAACTAGAAGAAAATGTAGGTTAAATTGGTCGAGAGATAGCAGATTAAAACTACCAGCGTTTCTAAATATACTGGCTCTTATTTGTATCCTAACATTTTTAGTAAGCTGTCTTTAGTTATTAATTGTAAAGTTAAAATTCAGTTGTTGAATCCCCAGAATGTATTAAAAAAATGAGTGTTTTTATGTTAATAGTGATCAGTTTCTTATGTTTATTTTATATCATAGAACGAGTAGGACAGAGAAAGAGGTAAACGTCTGCGCATCTCTCGGGGTATTTTTTGTTAGGTGACATTTTATTAGGTAAAGGTTTTCTTTGATTTCACGCAGGATTTAATCTTGGAGCGCGGCCTCATGTCTGTTTTTGTCGACAAGAGTTACGGAAGAATAGTTACATTTCACGCCACAGAAAAATTGTGAAATGTTTTTGTACAGAATCGATAATAATACATTGAAATGTGCCCCTTCTAATATAGATGGAGCTACTGATACTGTTTATGGGGAAAATATATGGTTCCTTTTCAGAACACCTGTAATTTTTTTTAGATGCGTTAACATTTAACTGTATAGATTTGATATACAGAAATATATTAGGGGGATTGTACGTACGCACGTTCAAATTTGGTAAGATTGTTGTTTTGTCCATCAGTATAACAAGTTTATAATAGTTCAGTTTTGTATTTTCACTAATAACACCTATGAGGAAAAGAGAAAATATAAAAAAAAACAAGAAGAAAATACTGTTTGGGAAATATTTTGTCAGTGATATTTACCAATTACATTGACCTCCCCGCTTCTTCTCGCACTGTGACCTTGCTTGTTCCTCGCCCAGCACGTGTAGACCCCCGAATCTTCTTTCTTCTGTACTGGTTCGATAATTAATGTCCCATCGGGCAAAACCTATTTAAGGAAACAGCAAGTCAATGCGTAACTTACTTCTTTGAAGTTCATGTAACCTTTTGGCGAAGACCGTTGGGCAGTTCGCTTCCACTTCTCTCCCAATGTATCTCTTCGATTGGATATCCTGCTACAGGACATTTGAGCCGCAGTTGTTCGCCAGCTACTGCAGTGACTTTCGGTATAAGTCGTATATAGGGCATTCCTAAAATTCGTAATAGATTCACTACATTATCTTGAGAAAATATTGCCATTGCATTATTGTTTTGTAAGGTTAGTAATATAATTGTTGAATAGTTCAGTTTCTTTCTGTGTTGGTCGTCTTTAAACTTAACTTGGTCGTCCTTAAATGTCTGTAATTATTATTAGTTTTTATCAGTTTTTTCATTTTTTCTTTGTTAGTTAAAGTATGACACAACTAAATAATGAAAAAGTTTTATTATGATTCCCTTTGAAGGAAATCCTTTTCGAATGTAGGCCTTCGTAATGATTAGGGAGCCAATTATCCAGCCACGACGTTTTTAACAATACCTCTGGAAAAAGCTCCCAGCCATTCACCGATATTAATACGAGCTTTTTTACGACTAATAATGTTTTATGGGCAATAAAGCATTCTATTAAAAAGACAACGGCTAAGTAACGACAAGGGAAGAAGCAGGACCGCAGATAATACGCGAACTGCGAGTTTTACTATGACGCCCTCTTCTTTGAAGCGAAAAGTACATGAAGTACATCATTTTCCCACGCTTTTAAGTCGAACATATAAAAATAGTAATATTGTCTTAAATAGTTATTATCAATATAAGTCATTAACATATACAAAATATGTTTACTTACTATCTTTTCGAGCATTATATAGAAATTAATATAAGTTATTTTTAGATTCGTTTTGAAAACGGTAAGAGAAGACTTCCCGAAACGTTAACATTCAAAAGTTTGTATTTATTTCAGAAAATGTTGTATTTTTAAAATTTTTGTTCGTTAAGCAAATCTATTACAGAAAAAGAATCACTGATAAATTAGTCTTCATTTTGTTTTTTGCCCAGTGATTCTTTTATTTACATAAGAATAGAAATTTTTGAGTTTTATATCGTGGCGAAAAAAACCCAAAAAAGACAAAAATATATTATTGTCAATATAAGTATCATTGACATATATAAAATATATTTACTTACTATCTTTTAGAGCATTATATAGAAATTAATATAAGTTATTTTTAGATTCGTTTTGAAAACGGTAAGAGAAGACTTCCCGAAACGTTAACATTCAATAGTTTGTATTTATTTAAGAAAATGTTGTATTTTTAAAATTTTTGTTCGTTAAGCAAATCTATTACAGAAAAAGAATCACTGATAAATTAGTCTTCATTTTGTTTTTTGCCCAGTGATTCTTTTATTTACATAAGAATAGAAATTTTTGAGTTTTAGATCGTGGCGAAAAAAACCCAAAAAAGACAAAAATATATTATTGTCAATATAAGTATCATTGACATATATAAAATATATTTACTTACTATCTTTTAGAGCATTATATAGAAATTAATATAAATTATTTTTAGATTCGTTTTGAAAACAGAAAGAGAAGACTTCCCGAAGCATTAACATTCAAAAGTTTCTATTTATTTAAGAAATTAGTCTCCATTTTGTTTTTTATCCAGTGGTTGTTTTATTTACATTAGAACAGATATTTTTGAGTTTTAGATCGTGGAGAAAAACCCAAAAAAAAAGAAAAATATATAAAAAAATAGTTGCTCTTATACATTTATAAACTAGAGCAGTGAAAAATATTACTAGGGTATAACCAAAATATTTGCTTATAATTTTCTTTGTTTATATAGAAAGGATTGAATTTCACTTCTCAGAAGTTTAATCTGATTTCAACTTTTTGCTCCGACAAATATACATTCCTTCTTCAGTATTAAAATAATTCTACTACGAAATATTCGGCCGAGGGTTTTTATAAAAACAAAAAAAATAGTGAAATAAGTTACGAAATTAGAACAATTTTAAGACATTGTTAAAAAAAATGCTTCAAAGCGACTGACGCCACTCGTGAGGATTTGTGAGTAGAGGGGGGGGGGGCCACATTATTCGACATTCATCCCATGGAATATTTTAAAAATTTTTAGTTTTATTCTGAAGATGGAATTTGAAAATTTTAAACTTGTTATCATTTATAGTGTTCTGTACTTTCACAGATTGATGATTAACCAATCTTATTATGTTAAAGACCAGAACCCTCTAACTGGTGGAACTAATATACCAGTCACTCTAATACCAATACTCCAGTACCAGTACTACAAAATACCAGTTCACTCTAACTAGTGAAACTTCAGGAAACCTTTAACGGTGAACTCACACTTCCGCTTTGTTAGATGCTAATTTTCTACACGATTTGAAAAGTGAAAAAAAATTAGTTGCTTTCCATTCTACCATTAAATTTCCCTCTCGACATTTCTACTGATTTTTTTTCTCTCAATTCCGGAGAAATGGTTGTTAATTTTCGTCAATTGGACCTTATAATTGCACCCAGGGATTGCGTAATTATATCCAAATCCCCGTTAATAGGATTTCGACCAAAACCGAAACCACCTTCGGATATTTCGGAGGGTAAATCTGTCTGGCGAGATAATTCGATTTACCTTCTATAACCTTTAACATTAAATACGAATACAGAGTGTGTCTGCTACGTTTTAGAAGTGATATTAAAAAGTATTTACTTCAAAATAACATGTTAATATAAATTTTATAGAAAAGAGAAAGTTAACAAGAGGAAAGCATAAACAAACAACATTTTAATATTTTGTGGTCTTTCCACCATCTTTTATTTCATCAATTTTTTTTTCTGCTAATGAATCATGCAACTGTATTATTGTTGGTTATGGAATTCTCGTGAAACCTGAATAGCACTGTTCAAATCTTTCATATTTGTAAATGGCGTTGATTCATTATTCAAGTCCAGCCTAATCAAAATTCTTAAAGTCGTTTCTTCTATATAACCTTTGAAGCATAAAAGTACCAAATTCTTTCAAGGGCAGTTGTTCGTGTTAGGTTTCAAACAACATCTTCTGTTGGGAAGTCTCTATTTAGATTCCTCTCTATTAGAACCTCAGTCCGATTTATGACTCGAAAACCTACAGTTTCTAATAGAAATTGGCTGATTTAATCAAAAATATTGATCCTATCCTATCCTATCTATAAATTCTTCTAGTGCTTGTTCTAGGATCTGCAGCTAGAGCTGCTTTTAAACCTTCGCAATCAAGAGACCGTAGACGATCTGATCTTTCCCTACATTGAAGACTCATGCCTCCCTCCCCGAACTCTTTGTACCAGAGCTGAACGGATGCGGATTCATACGGCACCCTCCCCCTTTACTTCGCAAATGTTATTCGCACTATATCTTCATTTAAAAGAACTTTATTACTTTAATACCTTACCGTATACATTAAGCCTAGCAGAGTGGGAACTTTTTCCCGCTCGATTTTCTGCTGTACACGTGTACTCTCCTCCATCTTCTACCATCACATGACTGATATTCACGTGACTGATAACATCACCGTGAACAGTCACATATTGCCCAATGACAAATCTGAAAACAAAGAAAGTCATAAACAGGGACTTGTAAGCAGTTACATTACATCAGAATTATCTTAATGACAAAATATCCTGAGTTAAAATAGTTTGCTTAATTATATGAAAAAGAGCAGCAGTGAAGTTACTGAGGTTGAAGTTGATAATACTCGAAAAGCTCTGCCATCTTGCCAGTTTTTATTTTGGGAATGGGCAGAAATCACAAGAATAAAGCGAATATGAGGGATGGTCGTCCAACATCACGTCACTTTCTTTAGTGGAGAAATCGCTTGTAAGAATGCTTTTGTGTGACGTGATGATAATGTCGCAAAGAGTGGTCGTCCGATGAACCTCACAGTCGCACAACGAAAGAATCGAAAGAATTTTTCGTGAGAAATTTTTAAAATATTCTTGCTATTACAGGATCAAATTCTTTGTTACAATAAACTATCGAGGAAAATTAATTCCTACTGATGGTACACACTTTGTTCCCTTTATAGTAAACAATCAATTCCATCCATTATTACCTCAGCAATAGTAACCTAATAACGTCTCAGATAATCTTTATAGTAAGAATATAATAACCAATAAAATTTTTTCGAAGGTATTTCGAATTTTATATTCATATCTCGCCTATGAGAGTGTCGCTTTGGTCGATAAAATAGTAATCTTTAAAAGATAACGATTCGAGACTGTACTAAATCTCTCTTTAGATACTCTTTCGTCTTTACCATAACAGATTTTTATTACCCACCACGAAACGTCAATATTATAAAATTGAAAATATATGTAGTGTTCGGCAGATATAATATCTGAGTGCCAAGGAGTATTGATACATAGCTGACTTGTAAATTCAAAACTACAGATGGCAGAGAAAGCATTGCTTAGTCCGTCAATAACAGTTCAAATTGGAGAAAACATCCACAAAGGGATGAAAATTATTCGACTTAATTGTATCGTGTCTGTCGCGAGTCTACGAGATTTTAACTAAATATATGTTCTTGGTTAGAATTTTTCTACTTAAAAAACTATCGCTGTGCTCGACTATTCACACATTGGTTTATTTTAGTCTAATTAGCGATGAACTATTAAATCCAATAGTTCATAGCCCTTGAACACTGCTCTAAGAAAATATGATCTAATCTGAGCTGAAAACTAACCAAAAAAAAACTAAATAAATAAATCTGCTATTTACCACCTGTCTGGAAAATAACCATTCCAGCTAAATTGCACGAAAGTAATAGAATACTTGTCTAAAGTCGAAGGAACTTCGAGAGAAATAGAGTTTGAAATACAAAAAAAATTATTGAAGAAAGGAAAATAATTATATAGGTAAACCATAAAGGGGGTATTTCCACAGTATTCTACGTACCTTCAAGTGCAGTTTTATTGTTTGCTGTAGTTTAGTTTGTTTCTGTCTCGTTTACAGTACAGTCAAGTATTTAAGGGCCGGTTCTACAATGCAATAATATACCAGATATAAGCTTTACCTGGAATAAAATTTGAAACGCCCGTTCTACAGAACGGACCGTCTCAAATTTTATTCCAAGTATAGCTTATACTTGGTATATTCTTGCATTGTAGAACCGCCCCTTAGTCAATTTTATATAAAATGGTAAGTTCTAGTCATCGATTTTGCAAAAATCCAGCGGATAAGTTATGTTATACACGTTGCCTCAGATGCGATGCTCCAGTCAGAGTCAGACACATTCTCTTGGAGTGCGGTGAACTAAATGCCCTCAGAGCCTCCCATCGTCTTGGTGGGAGTCTGGAGGAAATATTGTCGGTAATCAGTTTTGGACACCTGAAGAACTTCTTTATATCCCTGAACCTTTTCCACAAAATTTGACGCTAATCTTATACTGTACTATCCAAACTGGTCATTACTATTTTATTTATTATTATTATTATTCACGTATGGGCCCTGGTGGACCACGCGAAGAACAGTTAGAGGCGTTTGTTGTTGTTAGCCTTCCTTTGCCCCCATAGTGATTTCATTCTGTCGCTGTGAGCTTTTTTCCTTTCGTCAGACCAAGTTGGTCCAGTCTTCCTACATTTTTCTCTCTGGCCAACCTCCCAAACGTTAACCTTGTGTCTGAAACAACCTCTATCTTAATATTTGCTGATCTTAGGTCTTCTTTAATTGCAGCAATCTATTTAATTATTTCTACTTTAGCTCTACTCCTATTTTCATAAAATTCGACTATTTGTCTACTTAGCCTACTCGGATTCATCCGTTTTATGTGTCCGTAAAACTTAAGTCTTTTTTTCTCATATTGCTATGTATATCTGTATTTTGTTTGATTTCTTGGTTTTCTCGAAGTCGGTATGTTGTGCTATTTATTTGTTTGGGACCTAAGATTTTTCTTATGATTTTCCTTCTTTTCAATTTCCTCGATATATCTCTTTCTATTCAAAATGAGCGTTTCTGCCCCATATAAACATTCTGGCTTAATAAATGTGTTGTAATATCTCAATTTTGTGTTTTTAGATATGCATTTCTTGTTGTAAATATTTTGCGTAAGTCTCAATGCCGTTTCCATTTTTTGACATCTACTCTTATTGGCCGCTTTTTCTAACCAATTTTCCATGATTATTTCACCCAAATATTTGAATTGAGAGACTTGTCTGATGTTACCATATTTTGTTTTTAGAAATGGTGTTCTTAGTCTGTTGCAAGTCATGTATTGTATCTTTTGAAGGGAAATTTGGAATCCTGCCTTTTCTGCTGTTTCTTTTAGGATTTCAATCTGCTTTTGTACCGTTAATATATCTTTAGCCAAAATTGTTAGATCATCAGCAAACGCCAGACAATCAATTTTGATGTTGGTTCTCCCCAGTTTAATGGGCTGGTCAATATTCAGGGCCGATTTTTTTACACGTCACTCTTGTATTACTTTTTCTAGAACACAGTTAAATGAGAATGACGAGAGTCCATCTCTTTGTCTCACTCTATTTTAATTTCGAAGGGCTCTGAGATGACACCCATGAATTTAACTTTTTACCATTTGTTAGTGTTGTGCACCATTTGTTAGTGTTAGCATGTGTTAGTATTGCTTTAATAATTGCCAGCGTTTTCAGATCTAGTCCTTGTTCTTTCAAGATTTGGAATAAAGATTCGCGGTCGATAGAATCGTATACTTTTTTGAAATCCACAAATGTGCAGACGAGATTTTTATTGTACAGTTTTGGATGTCTTAGGATCAACTTTAGATTTAGGATCTGGTCAGGGCAGAATCTGCCCGGTCGAAAACCCGCTTGATATTCACCAATTTTAGGTTCTAACTGTCCCTGTACTCTGTTTAGTAGACATTGAGATAGAATCTTGTAACAAACTGAGAGAAGAGATATCCCTCTGTAGTTGTTTACATCCGTTCTATCTCCTTTCTTATTTAGTGAATGGATTAGAGCATCTTTCCAATCGTCCAGTATCTGTTCGGTTCGCCAAACTTCTTGTAGAATTTTGATCATTTCCTTGATTGTACCTGGACCAGCCGATTTCAAAAGTTCAGCAGTGATTCCATCTTCTCCAGAGGCTTTGTTATTTTCAAGTCGCTTGATTTGCCTAGTTATTTCGTCTTCATTCGGTGGTAATGAATCTGGGTTTGTTCGTTTAGGGTTTAGTGTTGGTAATCTGTTTAAGAACTCAGGACAGTTTGGTACTTGTTCAAAATATTTGGCAAGTTCTTTGCAGTTGTCTTGGTTACTTAGAGCTAATTGTCCGGTTTCGTTTTGGAAGCTAAGACTTTGGGGTTTTGTAAAAATTTCTGGTGTTATTTTTTTGGAAATCTTTTTCTATTTCATTAAGTTGTTTTCTTATTTTCTTTTAGTTTGTCTAATTAGCTTCGATGTTTCTTTTCTTACTTCCAAAAATATGTTATAGTTTATTGCTGTTTTTTGACTGTTCCACTCTTTGAATGCTTTACTTCGACTACTATTTTATTTACTATTTTTATTTCTACATCGTCTTTTCTATATATATATATATATATATATATATATATATATATATATATATATATATATATATATATATATATATATATATAAAACCTCTATTTGTCCTATTCCCACTTCCTATCTCATGTTTCGTCACACATACCCCCGTTTTATACTTGACATATTTGATTTCTCGAATCGAATCAAATGTTCTGTATACACTCGTACTATTCTAGTCATTAGTCCTAAGTGACTGTTCTACTTATATGGTTCTTGTATGTTCCCTAACATACTTTTAACGAAAACGGCCGCGAAATGACCTTAGATGTCGGGTCGGTTTTACTTCTAAATTCTCTCTTTCTCTCTCTTTCTCTCTCTTTGTTATAAAAGTATATGCGGACGATTTATTTTAAAGTCACAAGCTAGATCTATATCCCAGGAAGTCAAGAAAGCCTGTCTTTTATATTGGAAGTGCCAAATTGAAGGTCAAGATAAAAGTTGGGCTCCTCAAGTTTGTTGTATGTGTTATCACGTAAATTTAGTGAGTGGATGCATCGCAAGAAAAATTATATACCTTTTGCATTTGGCAGTTCTTATTGTGTGGAGAAAACCTACTGACCGTGTAAGTGATTGCTACTTTGTATCACTAAAACAGAAGGGATTTCAAAAAAGCAAAGGGACAAAATTCAGTATTCAAATTTGCCTTCTGCACTTAGTCCACATAGCCTGTACCGATTGCGCTTTTAAACCTGGACACCATGTTTCCGGTGATTCTAATTCTTCATCAGGATCTGATCCACAACTTCCTGAGAACACCAGTTGTGACCCAACATTTTTAACAACAAGGTGGAACCTGTTTCATAAAAATGCAAGTGTTTCACTTTACTGAAAACGAACTGTAACATTTTCAAGTTTTTTTAAATGGTTTAATGAATGAGCTTAACATGGAACATGTACCTTCCGAGTAACTTATATTCATAGATTCGACGAAATACAGCCTAAAAGTAGTCTCGGTACATAATGGAAACAAAAAACCATCTATTGCTTTAGCCCATTCAGTGAAAATCAAAGAAACCTATGACAACTTAGCAACCATACTAAATCGCGTTAACTATGAACAGTATTAGTGGGTATTTAAAAGTGATAGGTATATTGGTAGAACTTTAAAGGGATTTTACAAAGAATTGCTGATTTTTTGTGTCCATGGGATAGTAGGGCAACAAAAGAACATTACAGAAAGAAAGATTAGTTTCATAGAGCTTTTCAATCTTGTATTTCAAACATAAAATATGCCTCTCTCGTTAACCCAAAAAAAGGCCCTTCTTCCGCCTCTCCGTATTAAGTTTGAACTAATGAAAAACTTTGTTAAATCCATGGATGAATAAGGCAATGGTTTCAAGTACCTAAAAGAAATATTTCCTCAATTGAGTGATTGAAACTAAAAGAAGGCACATTTATTGGACCTCAAATAAGGAAGCTTCTAGGTGATCTCCTAGGTTTGAACACAACAGGAAAAAGTTAAAGTTTTTGTCACTGTATGAGATTAAACTTGAAGAGATTTACCACTAAACACCAAAACACTTTTTTGAACTGCTCGACGCACGTTTCGCTAACCATGTTAGCATCATCAGGAAATGATTTAATCTAATTCTAAAACTAAACTATGTTCTATTTAGATTAAATTCTTATAGAATAGTTCTTATAGATTAAATCATCTCCTGATGATGCTAACATGGTTAGCGAAACGTGCGTAGAGCAGTTCAAAAAAGTGTTTTGGTGTTTAGTGGTAAATCTCTTCAAGTTTAGTGCATCACACCAAAGGTTCCAATAGAGGAATTGAACTGTATGAGATCTCATGTACTATATTTTTATTTACATAAACCTCGGTAATGTCTTTGCATGGATTTATCACGTTTTAGATGTTTATATTAAATAAATATCAGATTGTAAAAATATGTCATCTCTTTTTTTCCCCACCACCGACCCCCCGTAACAACAAAACTGTACGTGTTACAATAATTAGCTTATCATTTTAGGATTTAGGTTACTAATTTTTTTAAAATATTTACTTCAATAATTAAAAAAAAATCGTTAATTGTAATAAAGTTTTATTTTTCATATTTTTTTTTTCTTGTGTTTGTACAAAACGTCCAAGAGTTAATTGGTCAACTTAAAATAATTAAATAAAATGAAATAATCGATTTATAATAATAAAAAATGATTTAGATATGCATTACAATAATTTATAAGAATTAACTTAGAAACAGTCCCGGCTGAGATTTCGATTTACTTTTGATTGAGACTGTCCCGCCTAAACCTCCTTAATAAAGTTAATATATGGACAAAACTCCCTCCAATTAAACGTATATATTTTATAATTAATTATATTTATTGTCAATATTTAATATTTTCCTAAACCGAATATAAAGCTATAGTAAATTCATAGAGAAAGGAAACACTACGAGATTGTTGGTTAGTCTAACCACAGGAAAATATATGCTCGGAATTCATGCCTCTCTTCCTCACACTCTCTTCTATCCTCCCCTATTGCATATTTTAATTTCGTCACCATTGGTGACGTCAATGCAATCGGGGGTGCGGAAAAGCTTTTCCCATTTTCTCCCTCATTTGCGAAGCTTCGATCGGCAGTAGCTTTAAAGGGATAACGGACGAAAGGGGAACGAAAAAACTACAGTTGATTAGCTTAATTTTCCGTACTTCTTTTATATAATGGGAACCCTTGTTTAGAATCATATAAAAAAATGTAAAAGAATAACTAAGGGTGTTTTATGTAATGGATTTATGAGGGTTGATCGATATTAAAAAAACACAAAATTTCTTTTCAGTTTTCCCCATGCGCGTTTTGCTTACCATGTTAGCATCATCGGGAGATGATTCAATCTTATTTTCAAATTAAATTATAGTCACATCATCATCATCATCATCAGCTCATGTCGATCCATTGCAGGATACAGGCCTCTTCAGCATGCTTCCAACTTTCACGGTCCTGCACTTTCCTCCGCCACTCGGGTCCAGTACACTTAACGATGCCATCAGTCCATCGTGCTTTCGGTTTTCTTCGTGGGCGTTTATGATCAAGCGGTATCCATTCCAGGATTGCATTGGTCTATCTCTCATCTCATCGTCTAGCTGTATGGCTTGCCCATCTCCATTTCAATTCCTTTACTCTTCCAATGATGTCACACTCTCTCGTTCGTTCACTGATCCATGTGCAGGGCTTTCTGTCTCGTCTTGTAATGCTAAGCATACATATTTCCATTCCCCTCTGTGTTACTCGAAGTTTTTGAATTGGTTGCGATGTGAGTGTCCAGATTTCACTTCCGTATGTCATAGCGGACCGGTAAAGTGGAAGTTTGCTCTTAAACACTATGTTGAGCCTGCCAAATGCCAGCCACATTTAACACGCAGTTCCACCTCCCGGACGGTATCCCCCTCCGTTGAAATTCACTGCCCAAGATATATAAAGTGGTCTACAACTGAAATTCTTCTGTCCTTAGCAAATTTATTTTTTTTTAGTTTTTCAGCCAAATGGTTCGCCAGCCCTTTGCAGCTCTTGTATGCGTCTTTGCAGCTTACCTGGGTCTTATGAAAGGAGAACGATATCATCTTCAAATCTAAGATGGCTTAAGTTTGCACCATTGATCTTTATACCATCCTGTTCCCAATACAGATTACGAAATACTTCTTCAAGGCAAACCGAGAAAAAAAAATAGACAATATTGCGTCACCCTGCCGTACACCTCGCTCTACATTAATTCGAATCTCAAGATCATCAAGGTGGCTTGTTAGCAGTCTTCATCATATATCGATTCTAATAGGTGTACATATACTCTATCTACTCCCTGGCTAAGCAGTTAATCCATTATGGCCTGCTGTGAGATTGAGTCAAATGCTTTTTCCTAGTCGATAAAAGCCAAGCACAGTGGCATGGTATATTCGTTGTGCCTTTCTATGGCCTGCTGTACAACCTGGATGTGATCCATTATACTGAATCCACTTCTGAATCTAGCTTGTTCTCTTGGTTGAGTGTTATTTCAGTTTTCTTAACATTATTTTAGATCTATCTTAAGAAAGCTTTGAACATTACTGATAGGAGGCTTATTGGACGGTAGTTCTTTAAATCTTCCTGTGCTCCTTTTTTATGTAAAAGAATCACTTCTGAATTTTTCCACAAGTCAAGTACTTTTTGTTCTTTAAGGCGTTTTGAGTATAATTTTGCCAGTCCGACCACCAGCTTTTAGCATTTCATTTCATTTTCAAAATTTTCTGATAATCTCTAACATTTCTGTACGCGCCCTGCACATCGTGGCATTTAAGACATACATTTGCGTTCTGTTCTTTCTCAACTTCTATTTAGCCTTGTTAATTCCCTTGTTTTCTTCCAGAACTTTTTGCACTAGCTGTAAAAAATTGAACCGGCGCATCTCCTCTCTAATACGTTTTCTTATAGTTTTGCAGAGATCAACGTACTCGACCCTGCCAAAAGGACTCCCTGAATTTCTCATTGTCAGTCGTTTTTTTTCATTAAATCAGTGGTCTCACGGGAGATTTTTGTCTGTTGGAAACATTTTTCTTTTGGTGCTATTGAAGCAGCCGTTTGAAGCACATTGTTGGTGATTTCTTCATATTGAACTGATATTTCCATCTCCTCCGGGTCTTGTAACACAGCAGAGCGATTCGACAAAGCAATCTCAAATCAAATTATAGTCTGTTTTTCTGAAAACCGTACCTAATGAAGGATGTTAAAATCATAAACCGTAAAGAAGTAATCATTTCAAAAGTTGACTGAGTAAAGTGGACATCTTATCCGTGCTCATGGTTTTCTTACATGTTATTTGCATCTTAGTTACTGTTCCCGTCTTAGTTATTGTTACAAGTCTTAAGTTACTAATATTTATATCATATTCATGCTCGACTAACGGGTTGGGCAACGAACATTTTCATTATTTATAACTTTTTAAAATAAGATGTTTTTTATAGCATGTTTATTTCGCCTGTACATTTTGTATTAATTAATTTTTGAAAATATGTTAATCAAATATGAGTCATTAGCAGTAATTCAATTTTGTGTCTTTTTTAACACACTTTCCATAACTTTTGTCAAAATATCTTAATTAATGTTATTATTCAGCAATTATGTGTTAATTCAGCAATTTCAGTACAGATGCTGCTAAACACCAAGTCACCTGTTTCTAAATTTTTTGTCGCACGTTTCGCTATCCATGTTAACATCTTCAGGAGATGATTCAAATCAAATGGAACGGAATCATCTCCTGATGATGCTAACATGGTTAGCGAAATGTGCGTGGAGAAATTAAAAAAGAGTTATTTTGTGTTTGAAGGTAAATCCCATGGAGTTTAGTGTTTTACCGAAGGTTCCAGTAGAAGAACAATTTGAACAATTTTCCAGTTTTGAACAATTTGAATCTTATAAGGAAATATATTCTACTCACTTCTCAAAATTCAGCGTAAACTGCATGGAGAAATTTCCAATTGTGCACCACGTCATCGAATCGATGTTTCTTGGATGTTCTTTCAACCTCTGATATAGGGCCTATATTAAGTTTATCGAATCATTAACATATTTGGTTAATTGATCTCTGATAACCATCTCTCTCTCTCTCTCTCACACTACATTGTTAAACTTATTAGAACGTACAGTACATCGGCAAAAACTTATGTAGCATGCCAGAAAGAATTAGAACATTTCTGTATCAGTTCGAGTACGATTCGCACTGCCCACGTAACTATTTATTCGTTCTTTCTGAGAGAAAACGCTTCAATTGGTTTTCTTTCCATCTGGCTTGAACGTTTTAACTTTCTAATAAAGCCAATTCGGGCCTTTTCGCAAAATATGCCTCGTTAAAACTGACGAAGAAAGCAGAGTGGAAATAATTACGATTTTCGGCAAATTTATTTCTATTTTCTTCGCCTCGGGTAGTTTTCTCTTGGAGGAAAAAAATCCCTACTGAAAAGCATATCGTTATGAACGGATATTTCGTTCTTACGAGGGTGCGTTTCTAAAAAATGATGCTTTTAGCGTGCTCTTTTCTTTTTTTTATTTCAAGAACCGGACATGGATATCCTAGAAATAAATTATATGATCATGAAATACAATAGGACTTCAATATTTGCGGGGGTTTTTTCAGGTTTATAAAATTAAAACAAAAAAAAATGGAGGTGTCTAAAACAAATGTTTTTCAATATTTCACGTATTGAAGATTCGTTTTCGTTTTTTTACTTTAATCGTATCCACAATTTTTGATCTTTCAATAATACAGACAGTTCACGTGTTTTAGGTTTCAAAGCAATTGTAAAATTTTTTATCCTTTATTACGCTTGTGGCTCTTGAACTCTTGTCTATCTACTACAGAAGAGAATATAGTTTTGACACTTCATATAATACTTCCTTTAACCTTTTTTCTGTACTTTGAGTTCAATTTTATCAAAGTTTGAGAGAGTTTGAAATTTCCAAATGATAGCTGAAATGTTTAGAAGTCCTAGAAGTACCCAACCTAACAAAGAAAACAATAAATTTGGGAAAAAATATCTTAATTTCTCTACATAGCCTCCTTTTAGCTCCATGCACTTTTCTGAGTGATGTTCAATAGCCTCGATTCCCTGTTTATAGTGAGAATCATCGAGCTCCTCAAAATAGCCATCAACGGCAGTCTGCAGCTCTTCATTGTTGGCCAAATATTTGACCAACGAGCCATTTTTTCAAGTTTAGAAACAGAAAATAATCCGAGAAGGCTAAATCTGGCGAATACGGTGCGTGGAGAAGCAATTCAAACTTTAACTCGTTGATTTTAGTCATCGAGATAACGGATGTGTAAACTGGTGCATTGTCTTGATGAAATAAAACTTTCTTTTTGACCTTGCCTGGAGACGAAACTGTCTTCGCCTTCTTTGGAGCTGATTCTCCCCTTTCAGTCCGTTGTTTTGACTGCTCCTTCGTCTCAGGTGTGAAGTAATGGACCCATGTTTCATCCATGGTTATGAATCGACGAAAAAACTCAGCTTTATTCTTATGAAACTTCGCCAAACACTGGATTAAAATATCATCACGACGCTGTTTTTGTTCCATTGTGAGTAACCGCGGCACCCATCTTGTGCACAACTTTTTCAGTCAATATGCGATGCTTTGATATCAGTTGGGCTGAGACCTTTCAAATGAAAATGTTGGGTCACATAAACCGACTGATGATCGCTTAAGGCCACACCGGTCTCGGGAGACACTTGCGGACGTTTGATGACGACTGAAGGAATGGGAAAATGTTTGCGGGGAGCACAGAAATTTCCCTGTTTTTGAATATTTTATATATTCTCTACGATTCCACTATACAACTTTTCATTTTACGTTCATCCCTGAAAAACAAACTACTTTATGGATCGAACTTCAATTTTATCAATTTTTTGGAAGATGTTAAAACTTGTTTGCTTTACTCGATCACCACAAACATACAACCAACTTTGCTAACTTTGCAGCACGCCATTTAGGAAATCATACGTGACAACTATCTGACCGATAACTTTTGAAACGTCCCTCGTATATCAAGTAATAAGATAAAAATGAGGGAATGTCAACCATGTCTGCTAGCTCGGGCATTTTAAGTCGACGGTCATCCAATACCATTTTGTGAATTTTCTTCGCCATTTCTGGCGTGGTCACCTAATTTGGTCGACCACTACGGCCTCGTTTAAACTCTGCCGCCCAATATTTTACTGTTGTAAACGAAGGAGCAGACTCCCCCAGAGCAAAGTTTCGCACCGCTTTGATATCAGTTGGGCTGAGACCTTTCAAATGAAAATGTTGGGTCACATAACAATCACCGATTTTTTCTATGTTTACAAATTCACTGAGAGCGTTTACTATTAATGGCTGCCAAACCAGTACTAAATAACGTAGCGTCGTCAAACTTCAAACTTAAGCTTTATAAGGTTGGTACTTTCTACCATAGTCATAATTTTCAAACAACAACCGCCATCTATAAGCCAGGTCTGGTACTTCTGGGACTACTCTCGTATATTCCAAGACTTTCTGTCTCCCAACCGGCGATTTTGGAAAATATTTAATCTATTTTCAAATTGAACTCCGAATTTAAATTGGAAATTAAACAGCTTTTTTTAGAGATTTTATCATTCGATTTTTATTGCTTTTTGCGATATTTAGACTTTGCCTACAAATCTTGGGTCTTTTCACAAAATTTTAGGTTATAATTTTGCATAATCCCTGATGTATTTCATCAAGAACAATCGCATTTCGATTTTAAAATGGTCAGTTGTTTGAGGATTGCTGGGTTTGACCTTGGATTTCAGGAATCCCTCAAAAAGAAGTCACATGGTATTAAACCAATTTTCATCGACCAAAAATGTCAAAAACTTTGCTTTCTAACAAAAATAACTCTTTCGTATAGCGTTTCATATTTTCTAATCGGAAGAGTTATGTATTATAACTGTCAAAATATTAGAATTATCAACCGCAAAACAAAACAAAAAAATCGCGGATTCTAAATTCGGGGTTAAATTTGGGCCATCCAATAGAAAGCCAATGGATCTCTTCCTGTTTTTTCTAGGTCATTAAGTGGTTTTAACGAAAATTAAACGGCTTCATTTCTCTGGACGCCTGTACAACGTATCGCGTCACGGTCCGTGTCTAAGGTCATCCATAAAACCCCAACCGGAAAAATCTCCGTCCCCGAAATGAAAACAAACGAGCGGCATCCCCCGAAATTAACCCCTTAATAGGCCGAATATTTCTTTGGCGCCTCTGCGAGCGCCGTCTTTGTCTTCATTAAGTCCCGCAGGATGGGAAGTAATTCGGAGGACGCTCGGGTTGCATAACTCCTCGTTAGGAGCGGCCATAAGGGGTTGATAGAGGAAGGAGGGAGGAGGATGTGGGTGAACACGTACATAGTTCCAAATTACTTTTAGCCGGAGTACTTGTTACTTACCGTGGTGGAGCTTGGGAGGGTTTTTATGGGGGATGGGAACAGGACAGGTCGTAATTTATAAGTTTGAAAATTAAAATGTAAAACATAAACACTAATGTTTTGGTTAAAATTGTAAAGTTAGTGCTCTATTTCAGACACTATACATCAAACTCGCGTTAATACTTAGGATTCCACGACGCACTCGTCTTTTTCAAATGTTCAAGTTCCCTGATTCACTCTCACTCAGTCCCAGTTCTCAGTCTCTCTCGAGGCGTTAAATGCATTCAAATAAACCAGTTTTATCAACATTCATCATTCATTTTTACCATCTTTCCCGTTTTCTTGTTTTAGGTGGTATCAATCCCAGTAATCTTTTAGGTCATGTTGTTTGATACATTCGTTGTGTGTGTTCAGATTCTATTAATAGTTTGTCTCTATTTGTGCTATCAATGTTTTTGTCCACGTTTATATTTTCTCTTATTGTATAATTTCGTATTCCTTCAAGTATAGGTTTTCTACATTTCATGGAGTTTGTTTTAGTCATCATCAATTTATTTCTCTTTTATTTTCTGTTTTCTTTCTTATGATTTTCTCTTTACTGTGACAATACTTTTGTATATTTTTCTTTTCCTCCTTTATCGGAATGGAAATTTTAGGAAAATTTTAATTGTAATTTACCAAATTTATTTCATCCCCTTCAAAGTAATCCCCTCTCACTGTACTGTTCTTATTTCAACGTTTTTTTTTTAGTTTTCGAAGCTGTTTTATACTCTACTTCAGGTATTTACTTCAAAGGGGCTAGCCAGCTGTCTTGAACAGCATCTTTGGGCCCAAAACGACACTTACAAAGTGATTTCTACAATCGAAGGAATTGGGAAAAGTTCCAATAAGCTTAAGCATATCTTATACTCCTGTGATGACAACTATACACAGACGCCTTGTTCTGCTTGTCTACCCGAATAACCGAAGCAATCCAAGCCAGAGGAACGAAACAGTCCAAAAAAGTATAATTTGAATATTACACTCTCTATAAAGCAAAATGTTGTTTTATTAACTCCACCAACGAGCGAATTTCACGTTCCAATTCGCGCGGGCCGTGGACAAAAATGCAAAGTCGATTCATTAACCGGCAACGCTGCAAGTATTAGGGTCAATTTCGCGCTACGCTCGTGGCATCTCCCCGTTTGACGTTGTCGAGCCACGTTTTACGGTCGCCCTCCTTTTTTCTCCACCACCTACCTCACTCGAGTAGATGGGGATGCCCCCCTTTTTATGTTCTAACATATAAAAGTTGTGGAAGCTGGAGAGATCGACTTATGTGTGTTAGCTACGGGCGATACATTTTATTTGAGAAGTTCTAGGTCAGAAAACGCCGATAAAAAAGTTACCAGAACAGTCCAATTCCATCGAATGTTCAGATACTGCTTCGGTTTAATATCAGAATTGATAGTAAGGTCATATCTTATGATTAAAAATGTTATAAGTCTTTTGGGGATTATTTTTATAAACCCATCCTTTAACGTAGCCCCGAAGAAAGTTGTATATGGTTGGTCAATTTTCATTTCACTCTCTGCTAGCAGCTCGTTTTATAGCTTCATGACCCTATATACCACCTCAAGGGCTTGGAATTAACTCCAAGTACGGGCTTGACAAACCCGAGGTACCCAAGTTAGAGGATCACACTTCCTTTAACCTTTTTTCATTACTTTGAGTTCATTTTATCAAATTTAAGAGAGTTTGAAATTTCCAATGATAGCTGAAATGTTTAAAAGTCCCAGAAGTACCCAATCTAACAAAGATAACAATAAATTTAGGAAAAAATATCTTTATTTCTCTATATAGTCTCCTTTTAGCTCCATGCACTTTTCTGAGCGATATTCAATAGCTTCGATTCCCTGTTTATAGTGAGAATCATCGAGCTCCTCAAAATAGCCATCAACGGCAGACTGCAGCTCTTCATTGTTGGCCAAATATTTGACCACCGAACCATTTTTTCAAGTTTAAAAACAGAAAATAATCCGAGGAGGCTAAATCTGGCTAATACGGTGCGTGACGAAGCAATTCAAACTTTAACTCATTGATTTTAGTCATCGAGATAACCGATGTGTAAACTGGTGCATTGTCTTGATGAAATAAAACTTTCTTTTTGACCTTGCCTGGAGACGGAACTGTCTTCGCCTTCTTTGGAGCTGATTCTCTCCTTTCAGTCCGTTGTTTTGACTGCCCATCCATTGACGTAGCCCCGAAGAAAGTTGAATATTGTTGGTCAATTTTCATTTCACTCTCTGCTAGGAGCTCGTTTTATAGCTTCTTGACCCTATATACCTCCTCAAGGGCTTGGAATTAACTCCAAGTACGGGCTTGACGTACCCGAGGTACCCAAGTTAGAGGATCACACCTCTTAAAAAATGTGAAGGGGTGAATGTGAGGTGGTATAAAACGATGTGCTTCAGATTGGCGCCCTCTAATTGTACTTTGCTTTACTAAATTAGCGAGGCTGTGCTGTTGTGTGTTCTTAGTTATTAACTTGTGTAGTTCTTAGGATACTCGGTAGATCTATATACTCTAATATTGGAGCTGTTGGAGCGCCGCTCCTTCAGCATTTATCACAGTAAACAATTTTTCAGCGCAAAACACCATATTTTATTTCCGTTCAGTTTCTTTCCTTTAACTCATTTCACCTCCTGTATAGGATTTCAATAGTACGAAAAGTAAAAAGGAAAAAATCTTCAGAAGCACTATTTTCTTCTACGCTCTCCCACTTCAAAAACCCACGAGCCGCCACTGATAACTACCAATGCCGCTCAAATATTAACCTGAATTGTTTTATACATATTTATTATTTATAAAATAATACAAAAAGCTATTGATAATTATTCGACATAATCTTCTCCACGCTCTACACATTTTTCCCAGCGGTTTAGAAGCTTGTGAATTGCTTGCTTGTAGAAATTTTGAGTTTGGGGTCATCTGCCACTTGCGCCGGATGTCCTCAACATCTTGATCTTTGTCGAATAGTACTCCTTCTGGTGCATCATTCAAGAGCGCAAATAAAAAATAATAATAGGGTGACAAATCTGGGTTGTATGGAGGGCGTTCAAAGGTTTCCAACTGCATATTCTCCAGTCTTTCCTTCGTCAAAACCGCTGTGTGTGGACTGGTGTTGTCATAGAGAAGGAGGACGCCTTTGATGGAGACACCGCATCTTTTGCAGTAGTAGGTAGCATTAACCGTACGTCGATCATGTAGAAAATGAATCAGCAAAACTCCTTTCCAGTCGAAAAGAACCTACTGAGACGGGTTTTAGCGTTGACAAGGCAGGTTTCGTCTTTCCTTCGCCGTTCCTTACTCGCCATTTTTGATTCTAGAATGTAACAATGCACCGTTTCATCAAGTGTCACAATAGACTTCAAAAAAGTCTCTCCTTCCCGCCCAAATCGATTCAGAAGTATTTTATTGATTTGCAATCGGATGTTTTTTTTTATCTTCGATCGATATATTTTATCTTTATCAAGATAATTTCTGATGATTGCTTGAGCACGTCCAAAGCTAATACCCACCTTTAAAGCGATTTCATGAATAGTGAGCTGCCGGTCACCTTCGATAATGACCATAATCACCTCCATACTGAACCTTCAACCGAGATAATATTACGGTTGGTTTAAAGTCTTCCTTGGTTAACGTTCCTTGTAACTCACTCATGGCTATACCGACAAAAGAAGTGAGTGAAAGAACTCACCGAGCGTTCCCCCACTCCTAATAGATTAGGTTATTATTCCGATTTATAGTTGATTCGTAATTTTTTTGGAGGTGGACCTAGTGGTCCCACCTCGGAAAACAATTGCTACTGCCTAATATAATGTGAAGTGTGTAGATAGAGAAATGAGACTGATTTTTTTATAATTGTTTAATTCAATTGAAAGCCACACAGCGTTGAAAAGGGATTGTCCACTCTTCAGAACAGTGCCCAAGTTGTTAAAGCACAGTTACTCTAAATTTTTGAAGAAAGAAATGCAGAGGGCCACCAAGGTTCACGTTCTTACACAAGACGCATCATATGTTGACCTTCCTCCCCTTCAACGAGGAAGCTAACAGAGTTGCCATATCGAACGCTATGCCACCAGTCTCATTTCGATATGTAGAAACCTAATGCGAGTTATTTGGCTCGCTATGATTTCTGTCTATTCCCAAATTTGGAATTGGCAACGAACATAAACAATATCAACTCTTCTGCATGGGCGAAAAATTATAACAAATTAACCCACTGTTTTTCAATTTCAGCAAAGTCTTTCCCGATATTTTACTTTCACATTATGTGGGTGTCTGTTGCATTGAAGTTATCGTGGATTTGATCGAAAGACTACACACACGGTATTGTTTATTTGGGCGTTTAATCTTTTAATCAAAAGAATACGAGAATTAATTAAGTTTTATTACTTTTTTTCCAGGCAATATCGAGTGAATTAGCTCGTTTACGACCTCTATATCGAACGAAAGCAACTAAAACAAAAACGGGGAGTATTCGGGGAAGTTTCGCATCCGTCGCTCTGTCCAAAAAAACGACTCGTGCTCGTAAAACGCGACTGTTTCCCTTTTTACGATGTTCCCTCGAAATTTATTCAGTTCGCAGCACCAAAATTTATCTGAATAGAAGGCGAAAAGCTACTCACCGACCATGACTGGGCAAAGGAAACCCGTCCAATAACCAGGAAATCTGGGGCGTGGGGTTCCCCGAAGCACTGCACTTCAACGACACCGCAGGTCCTGGCTGGAGAGTCTGCTCGATGAAACTGTAGAGGAGAACGGGAGGAGCATCTGAAAAATATCGGGAAAATACTTTAGAAAGTTTCCACTTTCTCTGGCCGCAGGCTGACTCTGAAACTTGTTCCTAACAGAGAAAAAAAAACGAGATTAGAATTATCTCGGTGGAAATGCAAATTTTTCCTTTTAAAACGAAATTCGTCTGTTTAAAAACTTGAAATTTTTCGATATTTACATAGGAGTAGACTTTTAAGTCTTACAAGGGTCATCCAAACAGTGCTCCGCCAAATATCAAGTTATTAATATAATCTGTAAACTCAACATAGTCTTATTTTAGCTTTTCGTGTCAGACTGATATTTAGAATGCATAATTTATTATTCTTATTGTTACGCTTCTCCTTTTATTAAATGTCTGTAGTATGAGATTGATGGAAAAATGCATTTACCTCCTAGCTGAAGCTCCGAAGAAGCTTGTGCTGTATCTCCTTCGGCTCTTCTCACTATACACTGGTACATCCCTCTGTCTTCTCTTCCCACATTGTTAACTATTAAACTTTCGCTAGGTCCCCGACCTGTGCTGGGCAGTTGTCTACCGTCTTTGTACCAGGTAATTAAGTGGGGTCCTCCAGATTGAGTCGACACAACACACCTTTAGTATTTTTTGAGTTAATAACTAAATAAAAACTTGGTGGTTGATACTTACCTGAATTCTGCGCTGCCCCCCATGTGAACACTGAGTAATGGCGGTGAAATTTCTACATGTAACGGAGTGGACACGAGTAGTCGTATATCTGAACTAGCTTCACCACCGGCGTTCGAAGCTGAACATCGATATGTTCCTCCTGCAAAAGGAACCAGAAAATCATTATCTAAGATGTAAATCCAAAGGATTCGATGGGATGGGATTAAATATGGAATGTGGACGGTTTGTCTCTAATTCTTAATCGGTGATTATTTAATACAAGATCCTGGATTTTTATTATGCTTTCTTCATTTGTTGATCTGGAAGGTCTTCCTGAATAAAAGTTCATCTTGCACCACTGCTCCTCTACCATCATAAAAATCCTTATACCACTTGTTAACATTCTTTTGACATAGCTTCATTGCCGTACCATCATCTTAACATATTTAGCGCATTAGCACAAGAAATTTCGTCCATTTCCATTTTAAAAAATCGGCGACAAATTTTTTTAACAATTACAAAAGTCGTCATCATTTTTAACTTTAGAAGCGAAACGATATACAATTTCTGTCAAATATCAATGACAATCCTAGGCATAAAAAACAAATATTTAATCGATATATAAAACATGTATTTTTTCCAGTATTTTAAACAAAATTTATTTAGCAGAGATAGCACCATCTGACTTTTGTAATATTAAAAGAATTTTAAATGTGGATAATTAAATTCAATTAAGAATGAATTTATGTGTCCTAAGGTCAAATACTCTACGCTTTAAAAGCTTTTAAAAGCTCTAATAAGCTCTTTGCCTCTTTTTAATTTAACCAGGATGTCGGTCCCAGTTAAATTCACATCCAGTATTCGAATCTGAGCATCGATAATTCCCTTCTGGAACAAGAACCAGACGGGAAATATCCACACTTCGTCAGATTATGCTGATTTATAGTTTCCAAACCGCGATTTTTCCACCACCTTTCTCACTCATTTTTTTCCATCTACTCTCTTTTACCGTATCGCGTTTCAATCCATCAAGTTCCGGCTCCTTATCGGAAAGACCCATTGTTACGGCGTACATGTGTGATCGATGGTGTTCGACCTTTTGCATCAGCGTTCACCAGTCGATGAAAAACAGAACAAAGAGCGAAACCAGAAAGAGAAAAGAGAAGAAAAATATAATTTCTGACGCTGGACGAGCGAGGAGAAAATGGTAAAGTCAGATGGTGTTCCCTTCGTTTAGTCTATCCTTTTCTCTTTTTTTCTTATTCGTACTTTTGAAGGGTTCATTTCGACGAGGCGCGCGAGAATACGAACGAAAGTAAATGAGATACAGTCTGTTTCAGGTGGCAGGATAAGTTTTTTTTTTATCTTCTGCAAGAATCCGTAAAATACTCATGAATACTTTCTCTCTGTTTTAGTTTATTTGTTTTTTTCCTCAGTTATTGCTTTTTCCTCAATTGAGTCATTTATAAGATGTAAAAATGTAATCAAAATAATTTGCCGATTAGGTTGTTGCGGCTGCTTGTCCTTTCTTGATACTTTTTCCTAGTCCATGTCTTTAATTGGGCTTTGGGTGTACTTAACCCAACATCCCCCTTGATTTCTGAGTTTTCTTTTTATCAGTATCAGTTTTTCGAAAAATTTTGTGTTCCTTATTTCATTCTGAATGTGTTCTGTACTTAGAATATGTCTATTTAGTCCTGATTGGTCCGTAAAAAATGTTTTAATTTTGAAAGAGCTATTTTGAGCGTACGTCGTGTCAAATTCAATATGACAGGTAAAATGGGCTGTTCATTATACTCAAAACGCAGTAAATTTCATACTGAACAATATTCTGCCTGTAGAATGTTTATTTGACTCTGATTGGTGCGTAGAAATTTTTGATATCGAAAAAGTTAAAATTCACAAATTGACGTTAACAGTTGTCAAGTGTAATCAAATACTTCATCTGTCATTCATTGTTTCATAGCCTACTAAATGAAGAACATATTGAGCCAAATATTTGTAGCCCGAAACCCCATTTTTTAAATGCTGTTTTGAAAAAAACCGAACGATATTTACCTAGTTGACTTCAGAAAAAAAGCTTTTTCTAACAATACCAAATTCAAGTACTATTATCATTAAAAAAAAAAATCAAGTTAGCATCATCATCATCATCAGCCCGTGTCGTTCCACTGCAGGATGAAGGTCTCTTCAGCATGTTTCCAATTTTCACGGTCCTGAGCTTTCCTCTGCCACTCGGGTCCAATATACTTAACGATGTCATCAGTGCATCGTCTTTTCAATCTTCTTCGGGGACATTTGCGATCAAACGATATCCACTCCGGGATTGCCTTGGTCCATCTATCGTCCCATCACCTCGCTATATGGCCTGCCCATCTCCATTTCAATTGTTTTACTCTTCCAATGATGTCACGCACTTTCGTTTGTTCCCCGATCCGTGTGCAGGGCTTTCTATCCCGTCTTGTAATGCCCAGAATACATATTTCCATTCCTGTCTGTGCTACCCGAAGTTTTTGAATTGATTACGATGTGAGTGTCCAGGTTTCACTTTCGTATAGCATCACGGTCAGGATACACTGATCGATTACTTTTCTTTTCAGGCAAAGTGGGAGTTTGCTCTTAAACACTATGTTGAGCCTGCCAAATTTGCCGCTTTTCATTGATTCTATAGTATTTGTTACTTCCTCCTCTAGGATATTTGGCATTTGTTTTTCCTTGAGTATTGTTGTCCTTGATTGGTTCTGATTGTATAACTGTGAATAAAAGACATCCTCTAACATTTCCGGACGCGCCATGCATACTGTGCCATCCTCAATCATTAAATTTGCGTTCTTTTCTTTCCCACCTTCTGTTTAGCCTTGTTAATTTCCTTGTTTTCATCTAGTTTTTTTTTTTAAATTTAAGTCACGTCAATACAAACACACACAAACATCCATGCCATACATATATATATATATATATATATATATATATATATATATATATATATATATATATATATATATATATATATATATATATATATATATATATATATATTTATATATATATATATATATATATATATATATATATATATATATATATATATATATTTGGATTCCTCATCAATAGAAAGCTGAAGGACAGTGTGGTAAAATTTGAAAGTACATCCGACCGATTAGCCCAATGCGTCATTCAGCTGAATAAAAAGTTTAGGCTTCAAATCGTCCAAGCTTATGCACCAACTATAAGCCATAAAGATGAGGAAATTGAGGAATTTTATGACGATGTGGCCCAGCTTTTATACAAGGAGAAATGTAGGTACAAAATCCTGATGGGTGGTTTTAATGCCAGAATTGGAACAACAAGAACAGACAGGTGAAAATACAACTGACCCACATGGCACTGGTGAGCGAGACAATAGAGGTGACAGATTAGTTGATTTTGCTGAAGGACAAGAACTATATATTATGAATTCGTTCTATAAGAAAAATATCAGCAGAAAATGGACATGGAAAAGTCCATCTGGGCTCACAAGCGAAATTGACTACATCATGACCAACGATAAAACAATATTTACCAATTGTACTGGCCTTAACAATTTTAATATTGGAAGTGACCACCGAATGGTACGAGCAAGGGTTCGGATTGACTGTCGAAAAGAGCGCGAAAGAATGGTAAGATCAAAGAAGGGCAAGGTGGATTCTGGAAAACTGGTGGAGAGAGGAAGCGATTTTGAGATTGCTTTGTCAAACCGGTTTGCTGCGTTACAAGATCCAGAGGAGGTGGAAATATCAGTTCAATATGAAGAAATCGCCAACAATATACTTCAAACGGCTGCTTCAATAGCACCAGAAGAAAAATGTCTCAAACAAACAAAAATCTCCAGTGAGACAATTGGTTTAATGAAGAAACGGCGAGTAATGAGAAATGCAGGTAGTCCTTTTGGCAGGGTCGAGTACACTGAGCAAAACTATAAGAAAACGTATCAGAGAGGACACGCGCCGATTCAATATGCAGCTAGTGCAAAAAACCCTGGAAGAAAACAAAGGAATTAACAAAGCTAAATAGAAGCTGAGAAACAAAAGAACGCAAATATATGCTTTAAAGCGTGAGGATGGCACAGTGTGCAGGGCGCGTACCCAAATGTTAGAGATTGTCAGAAGGTTTTATTCCCAGTTATATGAAGATCAGAGCCAGTCAGGGACAGCAATACCCATGGAAGAACAATATATAATACCAGATATCCTAGTGGAGGAAGTAACAAATGCTATAGAATTGATGAAGAACGGCAAGGCTCCAGGAAAGGATAGTGTAACTGTCGAAATGCTAAAAGCTGGTGGCCGGACGTTACATAAAACACTGGCAAAATTATACTCAAAATGCCTCAAAGAACAAAAAGTACCTGACTTATGGAAAAATGCAGAAGTGATCCTTTTACATAAAAAAAGGAGCACAGGAAGATTTAAAGAACTACCGTCCAATAAGCCTCTTATCAGTGATATACAAAGTTTTCACTAAGATAATTTCTAAAAGAATATTAAAAAAACTGAATGACGCACAACCAAGAGAACAAGCAGGATTCAGAAGTGGATTCAGTACAATGGATCACATCCAGGTGGTACAGTAGGTCATAGAAATGCACAACGAATACACCATGCCACTGTGCTTGGCTTTTATCGACTACGAAAAAGCATTTGATTCCATCTCAAAGCATGCGATAATGGATGCACTGCTTAGCCAAGGTGTAGAGAGAGCCTATGTAAACCTATTAAAATCGATATATGATGGAGCTACAGCCACAATTCACCTTGATGATCTTGAAGTGGGAATTAATATAGAACGAGGTGTACGGCAGGGTGACGCAATATCGCCTATTCTTTTCTCGGCTGGCCTTGAAGAAGTATTCCGTAAACTGGATTGGGAACAGGATGGTGTAAAGATCAATGGTGCAAACTTAAACCATCTTACATTTGCAGATGATATTATTCTCATTTCACAAGACCCAGAGGAGCTGCAAAGACGCATACAAGAACTGCAAAGGGCTGGCGAACCATTTGGCTTGAAAATAAACCTGAAAAAGAGTCAGGTTATGTTCAATAACTTCGCTCAGGACAGAAGAATTTCAGTTTTAGGAAGGGATTTGGAGATTGTGGACAGCTTTATATATCTTGGGCAGAGGATTTCAATGGAAGGGAATACCGCCCCGGAGGTGGAACGGCGTGTTAAATGTGGCTGGCAGGCGTTTGGTGGGCTCAACATAGTGTTTAAGAGCAGACTCCCACTTTGCCTGAAAAGAAAAGTATTCGATCAGTGCGTTCTACCCGTTATGACATACGGAAGTGAAACCTGGACACTCACATCGCAATCAATTCAAAAACTTCGGGTGGCACAGAGGGGAATGGAAAGATGTATGCTTGGCATTACAAGACGAGACAGAAAGTCCTGTGCATGGATCAGGAAACAAACAAAAGTCTGTGACATCATTGGAAGAGTAAAACAATTGAAATGGAGATGGGCAGGCCATATAGCGAGGCGATGGGACGACAGATGGACCAAGGCAATCCTGGAGTGGATACTGCTTGATCGCAAACCGAAAGCACGATGGAATGATGACATCGTTAAGTATATTGGACCCGAGTGGTAGAGGAAAGCCCAGGACCGTGAAGGTTGGAAGCATGCTGAAAAGGCCTTCATCCTGTGGATCGATACGGGCTGATGATGATGATGATGATGATATATATATATATATATATATATATATATATATATATATATATAATTATTTTAACTTGTGAAATAATATCCTTGCAATATCGACAGGTAGATGAACCCATCAGGTGAAACAACCTATATTTTAATAGGTATACAAAGCGAAAAACAGAAATAGAAAAAAACGCAGAAAGAAATATTTCGCTGTTGATACGCGAAAAAAAGCTGTATATAGGAACAAAAAATGGAAAAGTTTAGAGCGCTTGAAGGTTGTTCTCGCTTTCCTTTTCCTTTTGTATGCTCGCCTTATTTCACAATTTCTTTTTGCGTTCAGTTTCTTCGTTTGTTAATTTTTTTCCGCCGCTCGTTCTTTTCTATTTAATATTCATACTGATTAGAATGTTCATAAACTGTAATTGAAAGGTCTTTGATCACATAACCTAAAAAACAAAGGGGGATGCTCTATATATGGAGATGAATTAGAATTGACTTCAATCGATTTGTTTTAATTTTTAATATGCGCTCTTTACACCCAAAAACTTCCGCAACATTTCTGTACAAAAAATGTTATAAAAACCCATTGCACAAACAAAAACTTTTCAAATTACAAATAAATCAATAACGTAAGCTGGTAATTTAAACCGAAAAACAACTGAAATTCGTTTATGTAGATATACTCAATCTTGATTTTTTTTATTAAACCAGTTACTCACCATCTTCTGCTGTGACCGCCTCGATCGCCAGAACAGGACCCAGTTGACGAGTTCTCGGTCCAGGCATTATCAAACTTGGTTCCATTGATCCGTGATTATACCACCTGGAAAAAAAAAGCTGCTTCAGTTTCTGCAAGAGTGTCGAAAACTGTAAAATCAGACATGTTCATGCATTTTGGAGACCCAATTTTCAATTATTCTTTCGCCATATATCGCATGGTACGAATCACGCCATTCAGTGGTGGCCTGAGATTTAACATAACCCCACAAAAAATAATTCAAGGACGTGAGATCCCTTGATCTTGATGGCCAGTTGACATTTCAAACAGTGTTGCTCCTATCACTTTTCAAAGACTGTCAAAAACAAAACGAAATGTCATATCGGCTTGTAATTCACGGAGCGGAATGGTCTAGTCAGAAATGCAATCAGCTTTGCGATCGCACCGCCATCTATCGCAAAAGTATCGGACTTTTCACTGTGTCCTCGTATATAAAATTTTAAAATTTTCAGTTACTAATTTCTTTAATTTTTCAATTACAAGGAACAAAATGATATGTTTAGCTGACTAATTACTTATTAATTAAATAATGAATTAGCAGTTGAAACTCATTTTCGCGCTTTGCAATTAATCGACTTGTGCAGGCTTTTATTTTTCCTAGATTATTACATGAATAGGGAACAGCACGTACTAATTAGTACACTATTCATAATTTTATTCTCTTGCTTCAATTAAATAAACCGACCCCTTTTGAATCTCGTTCTATACATTTTCTAAAGAGTTATCTGTTAAAAAAGTTAAAGATCTTTAAAAAATGCGTGTGAAGAAATTAACTCACGTGCATTAATGAAATGATCTCTAAGAATTTCGCATTAGGTACAATAATGAAGTTTTTTCGGAGATTCTCAGCACCTAATTCCAACAAAAACTGGTAAGCATCAAAGAATTAGTCGTGTGGATTTGGAAGCACCAATAAAAACAATGTCCCGAAGAAAAGATTCTTTAGAGTCAGGCGGTGACGTAACCGGAATTAGCAACGATGTTTTTGCTTCGCCCCGTCTGTTATATACATCGTAAAGTTTGACATTGTTGACTGTATAGCCGTTTATAACATCTACATAGGTGACGAATCTTACATCTATGCGTATGAGCCCGAAAGTAAACAGCAGTCGACAGTAAGGGTCTTTCAAAGAAGCCAAACCCAACAAAAGTTGTTCCCGCAAGAAGCAAAAGGTCACCAGTTTTTTTTTAGATAAATAGGCATGTGGCTCTAGTGCCACCAGAGGATCGTAGAACGGTCAATTCTGAATTTTAGACAACTGTTTGTTTGCCAGAAGTCTTTGAAGAAATAAGAAAAAACAACCAGCGACACAGGATCTTTCTTCACCATGACAAGGCGAGCTCTCACGCATCGGACCGAACAACTCAATATTTGATCCGTCAAAACATCGAATTGATGGGCCATCCGCCGTATAGTCCTGTTCTAGCACCCAATGATTTCTTTTTGTTCTCGTCCGTAAATAATAAGCTACGAGTTCGACGATTCTCGACGCCAGAAGAAGTGGTTGATACGTTCAAAATGCATGTTTTGGAGATACCTCGATCGGACTGGAAAAAATTGCTATGAAAATCGGTTCAGGCGTATGCAAAAGTATATCGATCATCGCGAAGAATATTTTGAAAAACAGTAAAACCATTTTCAATGATACATATTTGTTTTTATTTATTATTCCGGATGCATAAGTAGCAACCCTCATATCAAATGGTTTGTTTCGTGAGAGACTTGCGTTTTGCGTTGCGTTTTCAATATAATTATGTTTGATGCAGTTTCTGAGTAATAAAATTATTTGATTATATTTTTTGGAAGACGATCCTCAAAAAACTGTAACGATTATTAGGTTTTTGTGGTAATTCCCTGATGCAAACAATAAACGTGTTTGTCTGAAACTTCGCAGCCCGCCATTTAACGAACCATACTTGACAGATATCATAGTAGGGTAGAGCGGGGCTAGTTGAGCAACCCCCATAACTTTAAGAATATGCATCGGATTTAATTGGTTCTTACTCTGTTAGGTTCGTAATTTGCTGTTCTCCAAAAGTCTAGCGGTATAAAAACGATCCAAGTACAAGTTTAAAAGTTATGGTCGGAAATGCGAGAGCGCTCTAGCTAAAATCAAACAAAATTAAATCTTTCCAATCTTTGAATTATTATTACACTTTTTATATTTAAAATTATATATTTAAGAATAACTATAACGCAACTAAAGATTAAATTAAAGTAGTAATTAATTATGAGATGAAGAATATTGCTAGATGATAAATAATCCCAAATTATTAATCATCTTTGTCCCTATCACAATTAATACAAACATAGGTTAGACCAACGTTCGTCACACATTTAATATGGGACCATTCCTTGCAAATCTGACACTGAATCAAGTTTTCCCCAGATATGCTCTCAGGAAATTGCTCATAACACATAACACAAAATAATCGAAATCCGAAAATATCGAAATACAAACATAGGGGAACCCTATTTCCAGATGCCGATACTGCAATTACCACTGTTACATTAGTGCCTCGTTCCCCAGAAGTCATTGCACCAACATTCCGTTTGATCTTTGCAGCTATTAGGTTTCAATACTGTCGATACCCTATTCTCGTTCACGTTCCATATTTGAGAGGCAGTGAATGTATATTTTTCCATTACTTCAGCCAGCTTAAAAGCTCAAATTAGATCTTTACATTTTCGGCATTGAAAGACCTGCTCTACCTAGGCTAGTAGCTTCAGGATTTCTGATAGATAACTCTGGGTTCCTAGCCAAAAACTTTGTGAGCCGTTCCCTGCCTGCTATTTTGTTTTGGGTCCAGGTGGCTGGCCTTTGGACCGCAAATTTAACTACACACTCGTAAGCAAAACGACGGACATCTTAAGCGTAGAAAATCGACGCTATTTGGAGCTATTATTACCAAATATCAAAAATATCTGTTCTTATGTAAATAAAGAATCACTGGGTAAAAACAAAAAACCAAACGGAGACAAATTTCTCAGTGATTATTTTTTGTAATAAATTTGCCTAACGAACAAAATTTTAAAAATATAAAAATGTTCTAAAAAAATATACAAATTTTTAACGTTATTTGTTATGTGTTTTGTGGGATATGAAAGGTGTGCTATACTTTGAGTTGCTAAACACCGGGAAAACTGTAACTTCTGAGCGTTATCAAGAACAATTGATATGCTTAAGTGACGAAATCGAACGAAAACGACTATATATTGGCAAGGAAACTCGACAATAACACACGGTTCGTGCGCCGGCAGCAACCAAAAAACTTATCAATACTTTGGGCTGGGAAGTTTTCCCCATGCGACCTATTCTCCAGATATGGCCCCTTCAGATTTCCATCTCATTCGTTTTCTGCAACACCATTTTGTTGATACGCACTTTCGCATAATCGAAGGGGTCCAAAATTTGATTACCCTATTTATGGAGTTAAAACCACAATCGTTTTTCCGAGCAGGGATTCGCCAGCTGCCCGAGGAATGGCAGAAATATATCGAAAATTCACATGATTCACATGTATGTTGGTTTTGTATAAATAAATATTAATTTTACGCAAAAAAGATCAAAATTTATTTGTAGACCTAATATTACAATTGTTTCGACATGCAGTGCCTTTGTCAAATATCCATCAAGTATCCCAATTAAATATAAATATGTTTTTTCCTGTATTTGAACAAAGTTAAAATTTAATTTTGTTCTACGATCGGAACCCACACACATCTCGTGCGTCTTTCTGCAGAAAAATATTTCCATAAATTTGAAAGAGACGGATTTTCTGATGCTAAATCCGAGGGGATACATCCAGAATTGTTTTCGGAGACGGTTTTGGGCTCGGAAAATGGAAATCTTCCTGCCGTTCAGCTTCAGTTATTAAATTAGGTAAAACTAGGGGAGAGAAAGGGATGGATGAAGGTAAAGGTCACACTTACCGATATTCTGGTGAGGGACATCCTTGAGCTATGCAAATCAGGGCTGCTCCTTCATCTTGTGCCACGGTTACGGTCCCTGAACTTTCAACGATGACCGGGGTGACAATGCCTCGATGTTCTGCAAAAAAATCAGTATTGGATTGATGTAAAAGTTCGTTCCCTGTTTGACGCTAGATATCATTGCATCGCAAAACCGAAATGTTATCTACTTTACACGTGTGAAGTAGATAACATTTATCTACTTCACAGTATTAGTATAGTTGTTTACTTCACAGTGTTAAAGTTAATTGACAGAAGGAATTACAGCGAGTACTTGGGAAAAAACAGTGTTATTACGTTGTGTTTTCTAAATGTTGTTAACTATTAAAAATCGCAGTAAATAAGGAGCATTTTCGACATATTGTCCTTTTTAATTTCCGAAAAGGCAAGAATGTTTCGCAGGCAAAATTGTTTCGCCCGCTGTGAGGGTGCAGTTGACGATTCCACGTGTCCTAAATGGTTTGGAAAGTTTCGTAAAAACAGTTTTAATCTTAGCAATGCGCCACGTTCTAAACGAGAATTGTGCTATATATTCATATCAACTCTCTCATCAGTATATTCTCAACAAATCACCATGACATATTGCAGAAGATCCACGTACCAACCTGCTATCAAATACCGTGTTAGTATCCACCAATTTTTACCTTAAACACACTAAAAGCACCTCGTAATTTAATAATATCAAATTGGACACAAAAGACGCATTGAAACTTTTTTATACACCAAATATTTTCGCTAGCGCGATATATTTTCAGTTCAATCCATCGACCGTTCTCCTTTTTGATGGCTTACGTGCATTTATCGAAATGGAAAACGCCTCCACCATCGTGGAACGACAAAGCCACGTTCCATTGTGATTTCCGTCTCCCACAGGAGTCGCTTTTTTCTTGTCCCCCCCTAAAATGAAAATCTCCAGGTCGCTGTAGTAGTCGTAGTCGTCGTTCATTCCCGTCCTCCGCTGGGAATGCTACTTAAGACGGGAGCCAAGCTGCGCGTTTCGTTTTTATTTTCTGGAGAAGAATGTGTTCATGAAGGACACGAAATTGGCGGAAAAAAAAATCACAATTCAGACTTGATTATTTTGTTGTCATCAGGAGATGATAAAAACTAAAATTGAAATCTTATTACTATTGCTCTTCTTAATGCAAATTCGGAAGATTAAAAACAGGTAAATGTACAAGGTAGTAATATCAACATAAGAAAGGAGATAAACAGAAATGCGAAAAAGATTGTGATATACTTCTAAGTTCATAAGTTCTAACAAATAGTGAGTCAGAGGACAGTAGGTAGGTTTTAGAAAGGAACACTTAATAGATCAATTTTCCATAGTCCTTTAAATAATGGAGAATACAACAGCATTTGACGCTTCTTTATTCCAGATATTTATAGACTTCATACAGTACGATCGCGAACCAAGACCAATAGTATACGATGCCTTGGAGGAAATGCGAATACCAGCTAAACTCATTAGATTAACCCTCATGACGATAAAGCAGTAGTAAAATATCCAGCAATACAGCACGATAGAATTTGGGATCGAAAAAAGTTTGCGATAAGGGATAGATTGACACTAGTCTAGTTAGAAACTAGATTGACACTAGTAGTTTACTACAGTACTGAACCAAATCATCAGCAAAACAGACATAGACGTGAACGCAATAGTGACAAATAATGAAAAACAGATAGTGAGGTATGCACATGACCTAGACAGATCAATATAGACCCTGGAAAGACATATGGACACAAAGAAATGTCCACAAAATTTAGCCCCTCTGATACAAAACCTTGTTTTTGCTCCTCTATGTTCATCTCTCCAGTTTAGACATGTAATCATACTTTGAGTACTTACCGGTTATTCTGACGTTGGCAGCAGTGCTTACAACAACCTGACGACTTAGGCGATGCATTGTTCTGCAGCGGTACGTTGGAAATTGATCGCTAAATTCTAAATTGTGAATGAGCAACTCGCCAGAGGGCAACTGATGAAATTTTCCATCTAAAAATCAAAATGAAAAAACATGTATAAGTTCTATATTTATACATATTATAATTAAAATTAATGTTCTCTTAGTATATAATTATTCAGACACGCTTGATATACAGGGTCTGTCCCAAAAGTAAGTTGAATAAGTCCAGGAAAAAAGATCTGTTGCACATAAAAGTACAAGCAACTAAAATTCTTCAAAGTAGCTTCGCTTCGCGTCGGAGCACTGGCGCCAACGTTTTTCCCAGTCACTGAACGCACCCTGGAAGGCGTCGACGAGGACCTCCTTCAAGCATCTCGTCGTCCCTTGTTTGACAGGTTCCAAAATCCGGTAATGGTGGCCCTTGAGTTCCTTCTTGATCCTCGGGAACAAGAAAAAGTCCGGTGGTGTCAAATCGGGGCTGTACGGCGGCTGGGGCAGTGTTGCCACACCGCGTTTCGCTAAGTATTCCGTGACAATGACGGCGGTGTGCTGCAGCGCGTTGCCATGGTGAAGACGCCATATTGTTGCCAATATTGTTGAAAGTGTTGGCGATTTCCTTAATGCCGCGTTTCACTCACTACTTTGGAGCCTTTTCAGGACTTCCAAGTAATAATGACTGTTTGCATTTATGGTCCAAACTCTGAGTGGACAATGCCTTTTTTGTCGAAAAAAACGATGAGCATGGCCTTTACACGACACTTGCTCGCCTTTTTGGGACGCCTTTTCGGGACGCGGGGAATCTGCAATGTGCCACTCAGCACTTTGTCTTTTGGCCTCCAGGTCATACTCGAAAACACATGTTTCGTCACTCGTAATCACATTGTCCAAAAAATCGGATCACTGTTACGCTCCTCCAAGAGGTCACGCGAGATCGTTGCACGAGTAGCCTTCTGTTCATCGGAAAACACCTTGAATTCTTCGGTAACAATGTGAGGCACAGTACTTTTAGGGATATTACACTCATCCGCCAGCATTCCAACACTCAGGCGTCGATCAGAGTTCAACATGTCCCTCAATTTCTTCAAATTTTGATCGGAATGTGAAGTCGACGGGCGTCCAAAGCGGTCTTCGTTCTCGGCATCCTCTCTGCCCTCCCGGAATATCTTGTGCCAGTGGTAGACCAAATTTTGGGATATGGTATTATCGCCATAATGCCGAACTAGCAGCGATGCGCACTGTGGAACAGCCTGCAGGCAACTGACGCGGGTATCGTTGGCTTCCCTAAACCCCCCACCACGTTTTCCGTTACTTGGCGTGCCTTGCTTCGGCGGCGCAAAGTCATTCAACTTACTTAAGGGACAGCCCCTGTACATGTAGCTCTGTAGAAACGATTTGATTGCGTATTTATATGTACTTTTTGGATCTCCCAGATTTCGTGTCTTGTTCTTTAATTCGCCATAGAGGATTTGCTTCGGCATCCTAATGTCCTGCATCTTATGACAGTGACCTAACAATCACAGCTGCGCTTTTATAATCTGGAATCCTATGCTCAAATTGTTGGCTCTTTCAAGTACCTCCACATTAGTCTGACAGTGTTACAATTTTATTCTCTGATTTTCTGGAGACAGCCCTGACGAAATCTCTCGAGATGTTTTATATGCTTCCGATACAGGATCCAGGTTTTAGCTTCATACAAAAGGGTTGGAATTATGGTAGCATTGTAAACATTGATTTTAGTGTATTCGTTTAAGTTTCGGTTACTAAATGCCGTTCTTATTAGACGTCTAAACTTGGTACCAGCAAACTTTATTTTATGTATAAAATCTTCTTGCTTGTCGACAGAGCAGGAAATTTGACGCTACTTCTTGTAGTGGTCGCAATATTGTTCGAGGAGCAATTTGTTGCAATATTTTCCTTTTTTGTTCATAAATTTTAAGTCCGAAGGCACTGTAGGCCCCCACTAAGTAAATCCAGTACTGTTAGCAACGTCGTCGCACTATACACTATACCAAGTGTGAAGGTTAATAATTTTTAATACTTTCTTAAAACAAACACGTCTAATTTGGGAGAAAGGTAAAAAATGGTTTATTCAGGGTATGTGCAATAGCTAGCTGCACACTTTTTCCACCTTTCTGGCAATTTGTGGATGCCCTCCCAGAAAAACCGTAGACTTTTTGAGGTGGTCTAGTCAACAAGTCATTTTTCGATATCTCCGCACTTGTTGAAGTGTTTCATAGAAAAAGTGCGTGAGAGATCGATCAAAACATATGGTAGTCGAAAGGGACCAAGTCTGGTGAGTAGGGCGGGTGGGTCAAGAGTTCCCAGCAAAGTGCAGAAATTATCTGACCGTTTTCGCTGTGTGTGGAGCTTGGTCATGTGGCAAAATCACTTTTCCGTGTCTTATAGCCCATTGTGATCGCTTTTCCATCAGTATATGGTTCAAATTGATCATTTGCTAACGGTAGCAAAAGTTATTAATTGTTTCACCTGGTTTCAGAACCTCATGGTACACGACACCTTTCTGATCCCACCAAATGCACAGAATTGTCTTCTTTCCAAAGCGAGTCGGTCTTGCGGCCGATGTTTATGGTTGTCCAGGGTTAACCGATGATTTTCTGCGTTTTAGGTTCTTGAAATATATCCATTTTTCATCTCCAGTCACGATCCGATGCGAAATAGTCTTTCTTTCATGCCGAAAAATAAAAATTCGCGTACCGTTTTTCGTTTTTCTATCTGTATATCGTTATTCCGTTGTATGATACCCATTTTCTTACCTTCTGGATCTTTCTCATGGAATTCAGATGATCACAAATGGTTCGGCGACCAAAAGTTTACCTCTCTGCCATTTGTCGTTGAGTTTGCACATCGTCTTCTTTCAACAATGCTTGCAATTCGGCATCTTCACATTTTTTCGATTGACCTGGACTTTCTTTGTCTTTCGAGTCGAAATCACCACTTTTGAATCGTCTGAACCAACGCCCACAAGCGACTTGCATTGGGACATTATCACCGTAAGTTTCCACAAGTATACGACGGCTTTCACTCGCGTTTTTATTTTGATTGAACCAGAAAAGCAAGCACGTGCCGCAAATGCTCTTTATTTGGCTCGAAACTCGACATGAATACGACACAAAAAATATGACGCCAAGTCGAAATCATTTAAGCATCAACAGCGTTTCGAAAGGTACTGTCGTAGTAACAAAATGACATAAGAGATTAGGCTGTGAACCAATCCTTGTTTTCAGCGCCATCTAAAAAAATTCCAAATTATTAACCGCCACACCTAGTAAGCACACCGTCAGTCATCTGCAAACTGCAGCTCCACGATGCTAACCTCCTTCGTTTTCGATAGAAGACAGCAGATGTTGAATGAAGCTGAGAGAACGGCGGAGAAATTTAATAGCTAATTCTATGGTCAGGGGATAAGAGAATGAAATATCTCAATAAAGCTTTAGCGCCATTTAGCATTTGGATGTGTTTGATGAATATGTAAATTTTGCTCAGTGGAAACATTTTTTTACTACACTGGGTTAAATTGAGCCAACTATAAAAAAAAATGTTAATTTCACCATCAAAACTAATAAATGGAGCGTTATATAAAAATCCAGTTAAATTAAACTTCAGTCCTAACGAAAAATATTTCGAATAATTTTTATGTCCGATTTTGTCACAGCCAAAGCTTTCGGCTTTTCCGATATGAAAATTCCGGTTCAGCTTTCGGACTCATTCAATCAAGCTTGTCATCATCGACAACCCCCACCCATCCCAAAGCCTCCCCTTTCCTCTCGCCCCCGCGGCACTTTTTTTCGCTTTGTTTAATTAGAAACTGTCAACAATTGGGGTTGTTTATAAAATAATAATAAAGTATGGTCCAGAGACGGGAGAAAATTGCTTATCGATCGGGATGGCAGAGAAATAATCTTCCTATTTGGCCTCGTAGATAACTTTTAATTTGTTTACACTCTGCGAGATCTCAATTATTTCACATTGTATAATATGTGCCGGCGTATTTTATCGTTCGTATTTTGCTTTCATATAAAGACCATCGTACACGAGGAAAACATTGCAGACATTATCTAGGAAGTATTTTTAATAATTGTATTTTGCTAGATAACTTAAAAGGTTAATACATAGTTCTCCAATAAGAGAGTTAGAACTTTGAAACGTAATAACGGCAACACTGTTTGAAATGAAAATGTCACTCATAGACTGTTGGTATACAGAAATAAACCCTGAACCTTCAACGAAACATTCATGCCACCATGGAAAATAGTCCACGCGATATTTTGGAAAGAGTAATCGAAAAAAAATTGGGTCTCCAGAATGCACAAAAAATGGTGTGGTTCCACGTCGAAGCGTAGGTATGAGGCGATACTGTACTCTTCTGGAAAGGTGTAAGAGCAACTGGTGATGGTAGAGACTAAAATAAGAGGATTTACTCAATAAATATGTTGGCAAAGGTTAGTCATTAAAAGGATACAGGGTGTTGAAAGTGAAAGGGATGTGCTCACAAGGAAATTACAATAGTTGCGCTGCAGTTAAAAGGTATGAAAAGCTCTACCGAACCAGAATCATCCCAGATCGACAAATTTTTCAAATAATTTTCAATTAGTTAGGCGACACAGGTTCGGTTTATTACAGCAATCCTGGTGGCCGACCGAAACGTATAGCCACAGAACAGGAAGAGGACATGTTGGTTAGTATCGCGGAAAACCCTGAATTAGGCACTAGGCGGTTGGAGGCATCTACAGGGATTAGCAAATCTACCGTTTCAAGAGTTCTCCATTAAAAAAATTGTTTTCCTACCATTTTTCGCCTGTTTAAAATGTATTGCCACAAAATTTGCCAGCTGCCTTTTGTTTGCTGACGAGGCAACTTTTACCAGACGCGGAATATTAACATTTGGTTAACCGAATGGGGATCAATATGTTTAGTTTTTATAAAATGATTTATTAGGCCTTTTGGACGGTATACCTCTAAACTTGAGAACTTAAGACAGCTCTAAACTTGAATCAACGTCTTCCACATCGACGGATTGGGCCCGATGGTGAGTTTCCTTGACCACCTCGTAGCTCAGACATTGATCCGTTAGACTTTTATTTGTGGGGTCATATGAAGTCTTTAGTTTACCAAGATGAAATCAATACACGAGACTTTTACAAAAAATTCAACAAGCGGCCAATGTTATTAGAAATGAAGAAAATATCTTCTCAAATAGTATGCCTACGAAAGTGTATTGAGGTAAACGGTGGACACTTTCAACACCTATTAAAGTAAATTTAAAAAAATTGTTATTTTAAATAAAGTCCGTTGTATTTCTGACATCTTAATGTTTTCTTTTCCTCGTATTCAATTCACACTTTGTAAATTGCAGATTTTTCAGCTATCGACAAAATGTGTAATGGAATATTCGACCACGAATATCTCGCAAATGGCGTGAGATATCGATAATGACCAAGGGAATCTTTTTTACGTGATAATTATGACTCTTCTCTATTTAGAGTCAAAATAATAAAAAATATAAGCGAGTTAATTCCTCACAAAATAGGTAGCTATCAATTTTTCGAAAATTTAGTTTCACTTTCATCTATCATTTCATCTAGGATTGTTGTACGTATGCATTTTCACAAATCCAAACAACTACTGACAATATCTTAATAACCTTTTTACTGAGATTTAATTTGTTTTCCTCGAAATTTCCCATCGTCCATATCTACATTTTTAAAGTTGCGGAATCAGTACGCGTCAGCAAACGATCTTTATCTACAAAGGAATATCTAGGGCAAGGGAATTCCCGAAAGGGCTCTGATTAAATGCAGACGAAATTTTATTCTAATTGCTACTTCAGATCTATCGGCTCTGGCAGAGTTACGCTCTCTCTAATGGGCAACGACAAGCGACGATAGAATTTTTTTTCTCACCAGTTCTAGAAAAAAGTCGGGAGCTTTTCCCCGAGTTGGAATGAGAAGCGATAAAAAGTTGATGGCGGAATGAAAATTTAAATATGGCAAAAGAACATTAAAATTACGGCTGCGTTTATTTCTGTTCTCGAATGGGTTTTAAAACTTTGTATTAAATATTGCAAATGTTCTTTATTTTTATCGAATCTGCACTAACCTTAAAGTATCTAACTAAACAAATAGTCTGAAGGAGATATATCAGGATCATACGGATGAAGCAAGGACATTTTTCAAATGGCCTTTAATAAGTGCGTCACTCATATGGACAAGTTATTTTTGTAACAGTATTGGTGAGCGTAAATCTTTTAAGGGGAAATTAAACTACATTTATTGATGTTGATTGAAAAAATGTTTACGTGGGCGTCCTTTTCATATAGTGTGGCTACATTTATATTAAGACATAAGTCATCATTTCACCCAAGGTTTATGCAAAATGAGAAAAAATAGCCATAAAGATCGTTAGCAAACCTTACAATAAGTTAAAATAGGTCGTGGAGAACACAGCTTACCTCCTTGAAGAGATGGATAGATAAAGAAATTAGGCTCCTGCACCCATGATATAATTCGTACTAAATCTTTGACAAAATTAGGAACAACACAACGTAGAACGGCTGTACACCCTCGTGCAGCTGCTATCACTTCTACATCCACTTTGAACGATTGTGTCACTACTGAAACCAAGAAAGAAGTACATTTATTATTACCAATTTTTTTTAAATTGTTATTGTAAGGAAACTCTTACCAGCTCTCACTTGTACATCCCTGCTAATGATACGGCCCACAGCGTTCGATGCCACGCACCTATAGACGGTACTGTGAATGTCCTGCCTGTACGCTGCGGCTGGAAAGGGCATCAGGAACAGCGTGCCGTTCCTGAGGACGCGTCTCACTCCAGACACATCGCCCACCGAAGTGCCATCCACGCTCAGCCAGTCGATGGACGGTTGGGGACTTCCCGAAGCCGAACAATCCAACCAGCCGCCACTGGAGTTGGAAAACTCCAGTCGTGGAGGTGGTTCCATGACAAAGGCAGGGCCGCGAAGATGAGAATCGAAAGCATCAGCGTTATCTGAAAGAAAATTATAAAAATACAATTATAAATGCTTGGAGGTTTCAGCGACCAAAAGAGATGCTTTTATATATTTATAGATATATAGGATGGTTGGTCGAAAAGTTATCGATTTAACATGTATATGACACAAGTATAACAAAATTACTGCAATATTTGTATATATGCTTCGTTAGATGGCGTGCTCCGAAGTTTCAGACGCGTGCGTTTAGTTACGTATATGTGATGAATGAGTAAAGCAAACAAATTTAGACGTGTGAAACACGACGTCTGAAAAATATAAAAAATTGTCGAGAGTTAGATTTCACTTAAGTTATTTCTTAACTTAATAATTAATCATAATTATAATTAAATAATTAATAATTTTAGTTAATACATTAATAATAATAATTAATACATTAATAATAATAATTAATACATTAACAATAATTAGTAATAGAACCACTAGAAAGATCATGTGTATGAATCGGTATCTGTATCATCCCAGATAATCTATGCAGCGATTATACCTTTCTCGACAAATAGGATGGAGGAGGCTGTTGGGCTTGGAGCAAGTCTATGGTAAAGTGGCTTTGGAGACATCAGGGAGAATACTGAGAAGCCAAGATCCCTTATTGAAGTTAGTTAACACACACGAAATAGAAAATAAGGGAGTATTTTTGTTTCATGTAGCATAGAGAGCGGCAAAAAGGATTGGACTTCATTATTTAAGCCCTGATGCTCTAAGAACTGATGCTGTAATACTGGAACACACCAGCGGAAAGATCAAGAAACCGCAGGAGGAAAGACTAATGCAAGAGCACATGGCGAAGAACCTTCATTCGATCTTTTTCCGACACCTCCAAACGCAAAGTTTATCCGCGGAACTCAAATTTGCTTTATTATGATCTGCTTCCTTGAAGTCCGAAACCGAACAGTTCATGCAGTGGTGAACACGCTAATGTGCGAGAAAAACATTTTAAAGGAAAATGTCTCCGCTGTCTGTGGAGCGTGCAAGAGTAAAGCAGAGACATTAACACACATTTTGTCAGCTTGCTCTACTCACGCGAAGTGTTTGTATATCTACAGACACAATGCTGATTTACGTGTGTTTTACTTCCATCTAAGATACAGTTACTGCATAGACAAAGACCTGGTCTTGCCACTATGTCCATCAGGAAATCGAGACGGTCGTGGAGAACTCACGATGTAGCATTTACTGGAACTATTTATTTCCTACTACTAGGAAGCTTAATCGATAACATAGCCAGAAAAATGTATGTCATCGAATTCTCTTGCCAGGCGGAAGTTCTACGGCGAACATCACTACGAAAGAAGCGGAGAAACGGGATAAATACAGATACATTATTTTCGAGCTTTCTGATATGTATCCAGGGTTTTCTATAAAATTGGTGATACCTATTATCGGTTCTTTGGGGGGCATCTGTGGTTCATGGGGGTTTCTACAATCTTGGCCTGGAAAATGCAAAAAGTGGCACTTCTGGGGTTGCTCCGTATAGTGAGGGCCCACAAAGCAGCGTTTGAATGAAAGCAAGTTCGCATATCACTATTGTTTGGGTGCGACGCAAAGGAGAAGCCAGCTAGGTTTGAACACCCAAGAAGGCAAAAAAATCATACATTAATAATAATTAATAATATATTATAATAATTAATAATAATAATAATATATTAACTGTATTAACATACAGTTAATATTAATTAATAATTAAGCCCATGGACTTAAGCTACCAACATGAAGAAACATTATTTTAACTTTCTCTTTTTGATTAAAAACTGATTCATCTTCGCAACTGAATTAAAATATTACACATTATAATACAGCAGCTTTCAAATAACACAATGACAGTGTGTTATACCTTTCTCGACAAATAGGATGGAGGAGGCTGTTGGGCTTGGAGCAAGTCTATGGTAAAGTGGCTTTGGAGACATCAGGGAGAATACTGAGAAGCCAAGATCCCTTATTGAAGTTAGTTAACACACACGAAATAGAAAATAAGGGAGTATTTTTGTTTCATGTAGCATAGAGAGCGGCAAAAAGGATTGGACTTCATTATTTAAGCCCTGATGCTCTAAGAACTGATGCTGTAATACTGGAACACACCAGCGGAAAGATCAAGAAACCGCAGGAGGAAAGACTAATGCAAGAGCACATGGCGAAGAACCTTCATTCGATCTTTTTCCGACACCTCCAAACGCAAAGTTTATCCGCGGAACTCAAATTTGCTTTATTATGATCTGCTTCCTTGAAGTCCGAAACCGAACAGTTCATGCAGTGGTGAACACGCTAATGTGCGAGAAAAACATTTTAAAGGAAAATGTCTCCGCTGTCTGTGGAGCGTGCAAGAGTAAAGCAGAGACATTAACACACATTTTGTCAGCTTGCTCTACTCACGCGAAGTGTTTGTATATCTACAGACACAATGCTGATTTACGTGTGTTTTACTTCCATCTAAGATACAGTTACTGCATAGACAAAGACCTGGTCTTGCCACTATGTCCATCAGGAAATCGAGACGGTCGTGGAGAACTCACGATGTAGCATTTACTGGAACTATTTATTTCCTACTACTAGGAAGCTTAATCGATAACATAGCCAGAAAAATGTATGTCATCGAATTCTCTTGCCAGGCGGAAGTTCTACGGCGAACATCACTACGAAAGAAGCGGAGAAACGGGATAAATACAGATACATTATTTTCGAGCTTTCTGATATGTATCCAGGGTTTTCTATAAAATTGGTGATACCTATTATCGGTTCTTTGGGGGGCATCTGTGGTTCATGGGGGTTTCTACAATCTTGGCCTGGAAAATGCAAAAAGTGGCACTTCTGGGGTTGCTCCGTATAGTGAGGGCCCACAAAGCAGCGTTTGAATGAAAGCAAGTTCGCATATCACTATTGTTTGGGTGCGACGCAAAGGAGAAGCCAGCTAGGTTTGAACACCCAAGAAGGCAAAAAAATCATACATTAATAATAATTAATAATATATTATAATAATTAATAATAATAATAATATATTAACTGTATTAACATACAGTTAATATTAATTAATAATTAAGCCCATGGACTTAAGCTACCAACATGAAGAAACATTATTTTAACTTTCTCTTTTTGATTAAAAACTGATTCATCTTCGCAACTGAATTAAAATATTACACATTATAATACAGCAGCTTTCAAATAACACAATGACAGCACAATAATTATGACACCTTGCACACAATACAATTTTTGTTTAACAGGCTATTACTGCAGGCTATTTTAGCTGTTTTTGCTAATTATTCTAAAATGGCTAATCCAATAAAGAAATGTGACATAACATTTTTTATTTCGAATTTTAAGATTTGTCAAATTATGTTAAAAAATACGATATTGTCACTTCAAAAATATTGTTTTAGTAACTACTGAAGAAATCAGGCAACACCGAAAAGCATTGTTTGTACATTTTTCTTATTCAAGTTATTTCCTTCAATTTGCCAGTTCATGTAGTTCCAATTCTGGCATTAACATCACCAATTAGAATTTTGTACCTACATTTTTCCTTGTATAAAAGCTGAGCCACATCGTCATAAAATTCCTCAATTTCCTCATCCTTATGGCTACTGTTGGTGCATACGCTTTGATAATTTGAAGCCTAAACTTTTTATTCAGCTGAATGACGCATTGGGCTAGTCGGTCAGATGTACTTTTAAATTTTACTGCACTGTCTTTCAGCTTTCGATTGATGAGCAATCCAATGTCCGATCGTGATCGTCCAATCCAATCCTCATCGTCCATTTTCCGTACATCGGGTGTAGAGTACGTGTCTAGTTGGTCCCAGTTTAATTAAGTCTTTGCCCTGTCTTCGTGTTTCACAGAGCCCAACAATATCCCAATGTATGTTGTCAAGTTCGATTAACAGTTCTTGCAATCGGGCTTTCGTTTTCATAGTCCGTATATTAAGCATAGCAATGTCAAAAGTCCAATGGCAACCTGATCTAACCTGGTGGTTCTTAGCACCCTCTGCCGTAGGTAGTTGCCCCTTGGCCTCCGGGGAATGAGGACCGTGTTTGAGGTTGTACTGTCATATTGAAATACCATGTTGAAGGTATGGACCGTAATCTGCCACGCTGGTCCAATGCGGATTGGCAGATTTTGGATCATGTTAGTCTGAGGCATCTGCCTTGATCTGACCCTCCCAGGAGCATAGACTCCAGATGGCATAGCTCAAAGCTTCATTGCTCTACTCAAACCCCTTTACCACGTCAAGGTCTGATCCACAAAGTGGAGATATATATATATATATATATATATATATATATATATATATATATATATATATATATATATATATATATACATATATATATATATATATATATATATATATATATATATATATATATATATATATATATATATATATATATATATATATATATATATATATTGAAAAGACACAATAATACATAACCTGCAACAGACTAAGAACACCATTTCTGAAAACAAAATATGGTAAAATCAGACGAGTCTCTCAATTCAAATATTTAGGTGAAATATTTAGGTGAAATAATCATGGAAAACGGGTTGGAAAAAGCGGCCAACAAGGGTAGATGTCAAAAAATAGAAACTGCATTGATACTTACACAAAATATTTATAACAAAAAATGAATATCTACTTAAAGAACTTTTTCGGCAGACTTTGTTTTTAAAAAACTTTATTTCGAAAATGGTTTACAAAATAGGTCTTTTAAACTCAACAGCTTAACTAAGAATTAACAATATTAAATTTGGAGGTAATATTTATACTTAAAAATACGTTTAGGTTGCGTTTCTCACGGGACCATCTGGTGGCGTGATGACTCCCAAGGTGATGCTGACATCGTGGTTCTCATGCGAACGAAATATGTAACTCTACTCTTGAGGTGATGCTGACATCGAGGTTCTCATGTGAGCGGAGTACGTAACTCCTCCCTCCTTAAGATTCGAAAACAACGGTACGTTTTTCCGAATCCACTTTACTCTGGGGGTGGCTTTTCTTGGACCTTCTTCTGACAGCTTGCCAATAGGAATACAACTTTTCCCTTTGCATCATCACTACAAGTATGGTTAGGACAATGCAAATACCTAAAACAATATAATTTGTGGTTTGTCGATGATTAGTGTTATCGAGGTTTATCGGCTTCAATTGATTTGCCATATTCTTCAGATGGTATATTTCGTCAATATTGATTTTGGTAATGTTCGAGGTAATCGAAGTTTTCGTTCCATCTAACTTTGACCATTTTATTTCGGGTAGGATAATTGGTTTTCCTCTCTGAATCTTTAAGTCATTTAGAAATTTCTTTTCCTTAATTTGAACTTCGCAATCTTCTGGGATTTTAATTAGTGAAGATTTCGATATTTCGAAATATTGATCGGTGTTGCATTTGGCAATCATTGTTTCTGGTTTGGTGGGTAAGATTAAAACTAGTTCTCTGGTAATCTGCTCTGTCACTGGTTCCTCAATATTAATTTCGATTGTCGGACAATTTCCAGTTTGATGTCCTGCTATTAGACTGTTCACACATTGGTCATCGGGTAGGAATTCTTCCATGCAGAAATGTATTTTCTCGATAATTGGACATGAATTAGCAATAAATTGTCTTCTCATAGGGGTTTGTGCCAAATAAGGGTATTTTGGTATAAAGATGGTTCGATTTTGGATAATTGGGTAGATGTGATAGAAGGTAAGGGTTTCAGGCCTCAGTATCGGTACATGTATGGCAAATATTACTTTGCTTTCTAAAAATTCTACTTGAATTCCAAAAAATTGATAGTATGACAATAAATTTTTGAATGTTGGAATTTCCGAATTGTTATAGATATTCTTTAAATAGTTTAACATATTTTTTAATTCTAAATTTGACAGTATGCTGCTATGTAGAGCGTTTACTTTGGCAAACATAATAGCGTCTTCCAAATTATCAAGAAACATTATTAGATTTTGACAATCTAAATTTAATTGCGTTGTAATTCCTTGGAAACTTAGATAATCTTGTATGTTATTGATAGTTTGTTGAACTGGTGAGAGTGATGTATATAAACTTGATTGCAGTGACTCTTGATTTTTACTTAGAGTTGCCACAGTTTCGTTGTAATTATCGATTAGATTTTTTGATAATGAAATCTGTAATTTTAATTCGTCAACTATGGTTTTCTGATTGGACTCTAAAATTGCTATTGCTTCATCATATCGTTTACCGTCATCTGAATCTAGGGTTCCGAATAACCATTTATTAATCTTTCCAATTCCATCAATAAAACCTCGTTTATTTCTAATGTGAGGGTGTAAATTTTCGATTTTATTTGTTGCAATTTCTATTAAGTATTCGGTTCTGAGGAGTAGGTTTTGCGCTAGTGCATGATAAGAGATATTATTCGATGCATTTACTGGTAATAAACTTTCCTTGAGTTTAAGAAAATAAGCCTTAATATTACTTAGTTTATCGATTAAATGTCTTAAATCTACGTAATGAATAAATGTATGTCTATTATAAATAAGTCTGGAATTTCCCAGTTGGATAGGTAATATGGGGTTCTCCAGCGTGGTGATTTGAATGTCAGACCCGTTTGTCAGGTGGATCTGCAGGACCAGGTATAACAGGATCGTCGCTGTTTCCTGCTTCATCCTGAAAAGATTTTCCTCCATTAGGTTTAGGTTTTCTGAGGGTACTTTTATGATATGAAGTTTTGTCTGTTATTATTTTGGTATCAGTTTCATCAATTATTGGTACCTTTTTAAATTTTGGTTTGTCTTTGCTTCTATATTTCGTTTTCACGTAGGCGATCTTTTGATCTTGAAAGTCAGGAGGTTCTTGTCTAGTTTCGTTTATTTTCAATATTACATTTTGTTTGGTTTCTTCATTTATTCTCTTTACTTTCTCATATAGCTTGTTCGATGTTTCTTTATGTGATTGTACATAGCTAGATATGATAGCGTTGTCGTTTAGATCAAAAGGGTTTATAGTATTTACGTGTCCTGTTGTTATTTCGAAGGGCGTAAGTTTGGTCACGCTTTGTATTGAATTATTATAACCCATTACAGCTCTTCTCATCAACTGCTGTATTGTCATGTCTTTGTTTTCTTCTCGTAAACAACGAAAACTTTCAATTATGGTCGAATGAAAACGTTCAACGGGTGAGTTCGAATTACTGTTTTTCGCGGTTGTATAGTGTAGTTCAATTCTATACAATTTACAGAAATCTTCGAGGTCTTTATTTTTGAATTCTGTTCCTTGATCTGCGGTTATTTTTAATGGAAGACCGTGATGTGTTACGAATGTATACAAATTTTCTACTACTTCGGTACCTGTAATACTACGGAGTGGGTAGGCTTGTCCATATCTTGAGAATGAATCTAAAATTGTTACAAAGGCGTCGTAATTTATTCTAAAAGTATCCACGTGTATGTGCTCGAAAGGTCTTGATGCTGTAGGTGTTAAATTAAATTTAATTACGGGTGGATTTCGATCATATTTGTTTCTTTGGCATATCTCGCAATTATTAATGAAATTTTCAATATCATCTGACATCTTTGGCCAATAAAATCTTGTACTGAATGCTGCTTTCATTTCATTCATACCTCTGTGGCATGTTTTGGTGGTGTGGTGTAGAGTAAGTTTTTCCTGTTGCTCATCTCTTGTTCGTATATCTTCTAAGAACGTTGAGCATTGTAATATCTTGTAAGATGAGTTTTTAAAAAGGTTTTGCAAAGTGATTGCAAACTGACGTGCGCATTCTTGGTTATTAAAGTATATAGCGTATAATTGTTTCGGTTTTACATATTCTTTAAGGAATGTGACTATACTGAATGTTGGATCTCTACTTGAAATAGTTAAGTAAAATCTGCTGTTTTCGAACACTCGTTCTTGTCTTAGTTGAAATTTGGTTATATCTCCACTTGTGACAATTATTTGATTTTTATACATGTTTATGGCTCTTTCAGTTATTGGCATTCCGCAAATGGGATCTTCAGCTGAAGAGTGTACTGTTTCAACTCCTTCTTTATTATTCTCATGAATAGTTGGTGGTTTAATTTGAATGTCCGAAATAATATTTATTTTCGGTGGAATAACTTCATCAATTGTAACTTGATCTACGTTTGGTAATTCGCTAGGTGTTAATAGAAATTCTTTTATTATATCATCAGCGTCGCCTGCATTATTACAAACTGATTCGGTTTCTGCTGCATTGACTTCTGCTACATTCCTGGATAGAGCATCAGCTGCTTGGTTGTTTTTTCCCTTTTTTATATCTAATTTCGTATTCAAATTCTGCTAATTTTAGTCGCCATCGTACTAAACGAGAATTTGGTTCTTTTAGCGACATTAACCATTGTAAAGGTTTGTGATCGGTGTATATCACAAATTTTGCGCCATATAAATAGGGTCTGTAATATTTACAACTCCACACAATAGCCAATAATTCTTTTTCTGTTGTTGAATAATTGATTTCGGCGGGGTTTAGAGTTCTGGATGCATAGCAAATTGGGTGACCATCTTGAGATAAAATTCCCGAAATTGCATAATTCGATGCATCCGTAGTCAGTTCGAAGGTTTTAGAGAAATCCGGATATGCTAAGACTGGTTCTGAAATTAATAGATTCTTACAGGTGTTAAAACATTCTACGAATTCTTGTGTGTGTTCGACTTTATTTCCTTTCTTTAAACATAGAGTCATCGGTTTAGTGATTTTGGCAAAATTCTTAATAAACCTACGGTAATAGCCTAACAAGCCTAAAAATGCTTTGATTTCCTTTTGCGTTCTTGGAATGGGATATTTTTGTATAGCAACTATTTTCTTTTTATTAGGTCGGACTCCTTCAGGTGTCACAATATGACCTAGAAATTCAACTTCCTTTCGTAGAAATTCGCACTTGTCAATTTGTATTTTTAAATTAGCTTCTCGCAATTTCTTAAAGATGAGTTTAAGGTTCTGAATATGTTCCGTTAAGCCTGTGCTCACTACTATTATGTCGTCCATAAATACCATACAAATCTTGTTCTGTAGCTCTTTTAAGACTTCGTCCATTATTCTTTGGAACGTAGATGGAGCATTTTTCAGACCGAATGGCATCCTTAAAAATTCATAATGTCCATTTTCAACTGTGAACGCCGTTTTTTCTATGGAGTCTTTTTCTACCTCAATCTGGTGAAAACCAGACGCTAGGTCCAATGTTGAAAAGTACTGGGCTCGTCCTAATTTGTCCAATATATCGGTTATATTTGGAATAGGGTAGCGGTCCGAAATTGTCTTTTCATTGATTTTTCTATAATCAACTACTACTCTCCATTTTTGTCTTTCCGAAGCGTCCATCTTCTTAGGGACGATCCATATCGGTGATGACCATGGACTGGATGATGGTCGTATTATTCCCTTTTCTAACATTTCGCTGATTTGTTTGCACACTTCATTCTTGTGAATGTATGGGTATCTGTATGTCTTTGTGTACACTGGTATATTATCTGTGGTTTTTATTTCGTGTTTAATTTTCGATGTAAATGTTAATTTGTCTCCTGGTTGGTAAAATATATCTTCAAATTCTCTGCACAATGCCGTAATTGCTTTTCCTTCTTCTTGGTTCATATGTTCGGTGCGTATTAGATGATTTAACTGTGCCTTTTTGCTTGGTATTTGTTGAGAACATTTATGATTTACTTGTTCGAAAGTCATACATTCGAATTCTTGCGGTTTAAATAATTGACAAGGAAATGGTTCAGTGAGAGTCAATGTTATATAGTTATTTGTTGGGTTATGAATTTCGATTATAGCATAACCATCGTGAGCATAAGAGAGAATGGATGGAAAGTTCAATTCATCTATTTTTTCGCTGTTGGTGATGATTTCTCCTTCTCGTATATTAACTGGAATTTTCTTTAAAGTTTTTTCTTTGGGATTTATGGTAATAGAAAAATTTGTTTCGGAAGGTCTTCGGTATTTAAAAGGAATTTCGATTTGTTGTCCAATTAGTTTTTTATTTAAAAGATCTATATTCAATCCCATATTAATTAAATCTGTTAGACCGATTACTCCATCAAAATAGTCGTGAAAATCAAAAAGAATAAAATCTATCTCATAATCTAGTTTAAATTCTGAAAATGCTGGAATTTTTGCCTGAAATTGTGTGTTTTCACTACCTATTGCTGTTTTGATGATGTTATTCGCTCGATAGATACAGTTTGGATAACATTTTTCTGCGACAGTTGGTCTTAAAATTGATCTTGAGCTCCCGGTATCTATTAAGAGTTTAATTTTAGGATAGCCAATTTCGATATATGGTAAAGCGTTATTAGAGGAAATGTTTATTTCCGTCAAGGTTGGCCTTCGTTCTGGGCTTGTTTCCGTAAAATTTCCAATTTCTTTAAGGTTTTCATTCTCTGAAAATTCTTCGTTTTTTTGTTGTTCATCTTCACCATAGTTATTCACATGATAATCAAGGTGAGTTTCTTCATTCGGTTCGTAGTACGAGTAATCTTGATAATCTTCAACCGGATATCCTTCACACTCGTTGTTGTGAAGTTCTTCGAAAGTAAAATTCGGTTTTTGATTGGGGTATGTGTTTTGGAAATGGTTGAATTGATTACGGATTGGCTGTCTGCTAAATCCATTACTGTTTCGTACACTAATCGACATGGGTGTTGGTTTACTCATTTGACTAGGTGGAATATTCTTGGGCTTAAACACATTTTTGGAGGTCCAAAAACTTCCCGGTTTGTAAAGAATTTTTGAGGTGCGAATTGTCTGGGCTGCACATTTATTGGTTGTGATGGCCATTGAAATGGTTTTGCCATTGTCGAATATTGTTGTTGATTAAAATTTGGGTTTCGGTTAAAAGCATTCTGATTAAATTGATTTTGATTGAAAGGGTTTTGATTAGAATAATTTTGATTGTTTGAGAATTTTGGATAATTTGAAAAATTTGTTGGTTTCGGTGCAAATTGATTATTACTGTATTTTTCAGTTGCGTTTAGGTTCCCATATAATTTTTCGAAATTTTCAAATTCAACGACATAAGCTATTGCATCTTCCAATGTGTCGAGTTTTTTCAAATGCATGTTATTTTTCAGGGTTCCCGTACAACCTGCTATGAATGTATTTAACGCCGTTTTCTCATAGTAAGTAATGTGGCAAATTTTCTGTTGTTCACTCAAATTTAAATCGTTACTAATTCTCTGAGCAACATTACTTCGAAGAAGTTGAAGTCTGGTTCCGAAACTTATTAAGTGTTCACCTTTGAATGGTCTGGCTCGTGTTAATTCTTGGACTAAATTGTCCGTATTGCGTCTATCAGAAAAACATTGTTGTAACGCGGCTTTCAGAGCGTCCCAATTTGTCAGCTCTGTTCTATTCCCAACCATTACTTCTGCTTTCTCGATTAATTTTTCCTGAATACAATCGAAAATGTGGGCATCTAATTCCTCACTTTGTAATTGCCTATATATATTTACGAGTTTATCGCATTTGGTAACAAATTTATTTAAAACGTTACTGTCACCATTAAAAGGTTTAATATTTTCTAATCTAGATTTGAATAAATCCCAGTCAATGGGGGTTTGTTTACTTTGTTTCTGCATTTTAGAATCGTTATCGTTAAATGCTAATGCTAATGATGCTACTAAATCGTCAATTTCTGTCATATATTTTTGTTCCTCTTTCTTAACCTAATTTCTAACCCTAATGTGTTCAATACACTGGTTTTTTGTGTGAAATACACTTCCCTAACTATTCCAACTGAGTACCTTAATCAGAGGGTCAGGAGGGTAAAAGGAATTGGCACTAACCTTTGTTGATCTGCTTCTTCCTTCCCGAATTCTCGGCTGTGCTGCTGTCTGCTTCTGGTTCTGTTGATTGCACTGCTGGATTGGCTCCAACTGTTGTGTCTCTTGGTGTCGTCCTCAATTGGCTCGTTCGTGAAACACTTGTGCAATCCTACCGACTGCGCCACTTAAAGAACTTTTTCGGCAGACTTTGTTTTTAAAAAACTTTATTTCGAAAATGGTTTACAAAATAGGTCTTTTAAACTCAACAGCTTAACTAAGAATTAACAATATTAAATTTGGAGGTAATATTTATACTTAAAAATACGTTTAGGTTGCGTTTCTCACGGGACCATCTGGTGGCGTGATGACTCCCAAGGTGATGCTGACATCGTGGTTCTCATGCGAACGAAATATGTAACTCTACTCTTGAGGTGATGCTGACATCGAGGTTCTCATGTGAGCGGAGTACGTAACTATCTAAAAACACAAAACTGCGACTTTACCACAGTTATTAAGCCACAATGTCTATATGGAGCAGAAACGCTCATTTTGAATAGAAAGAGAGAAATCGAGGAGATTGAAAATAAGGAAAGAAAAATCATAAGAAAAATCGACTTCGAGAAAACCAAGAAATCAAATAATACACAGATATACATAGCGATATGAGAAAAAGAAGACTTAAAAAGAGCTACTAGACAAGTAGCGGCTAACTAGACAAATAGTCGAATTTTATGAAAATAGGAGTAGAGCTAAAGTAGAAATAATTATATGGATTGCTGCAATTAAAGAGGACCTAAGATCAGCAAATATTACACAAAGTGAAATTCAGGATAGAGGCTGTTTCAGACACAAGGTTAACGTTTGGAAGGTTGGCCAGAGAGAAAAATGTAAGAAGACTGGAACAACTTGGTATGACGAAAAGAAAAAAGCTCACAGCGAAAGAATGAAATCAGTATGGGCGCAAAGGAAGGCTAAAAACAACAAACGCCTAATAATATCTCGACGTTTCGGCTTCCACTTTGAAGCCATTATCAAGAGAATCGAGTTGATTTACTCCGAGGCCTCAATCTGCCTACTCCCCAAAGTTCACAACCATAATTTACATGAATTAGCATTACTAATTACATTAGTTAATACAAACATAAACATTTAGATTCACTAAAATATATATATATATATATATATATATATATATATATATATATATATATATATATATATATATATATATATATATATATATATATATATTGATAGGGTGTACTTTACAAATTAATGTTCCATAAAAAAAAGTATGGGCTTGTTTATTCAGTACGTTATACATACGTTTATAACGAGGGTGCGTTATAAACGCGTACATTACAGGACAGTTTTACTATATAAAGTAAATAGACGAGATTTAAAAGAAAGTCCTTGATTGAAGCCGAAGCTGAGAGGCCGAGGAATCGATGATGAAAGAGTTATTTTCGTCGACGGTGAAAATTGAGAAGGCGACGAAAAACAAACCCTTGACAGAAACGTCAATATTTAGCACTTCGGCTTCGACGACTTCGCAGATAGTTTGGATTAGGAAATTGGAAACCGCTGATTCGCCCGCTGGACCGTGCAAATGGGCCGGGGTACAAGGGACGGCGGGGTTGGTTCGGTAGGGGTTTTCGGGTGGGCAGGAGGTCGGTCATAAGGGCGTGAAAAAACGAGTGGAAAGGGGTTTGTTTTTGCGCGGTCGGCTCACAAAATAAACATGCACAACGAAGCAGATAGTGGAACTAGGTCATCCTTAAATTTAACAACAATGCTGTATGTTTCTCCAGTTTAAAATATGCCCAAGTACGAGGTAAATTTCTAACTTATGGTTCTTAATAAGGAAAAATACACAAAAAATGGCCCATAGGAAACTGACCCATGACTCTGTTAACCCAAATCTTGAAATCATTTTTTAATTGCTTGTTTAATAAAATTTTTGGGACACTGTGAGCCAAATCCGGTAAATAAAGGAACTTCAGGCGCATCTGGAGGAACTTCAAAGTGTTAGACCATGCAGTTTTACAATACTAACCTGAGAGCCCCGTTTTTTTGTCAGATATGGACGTTTAGCATGCATTGTATCCTTCAATCGAGTCAATAGTGAAGGTGATGGCTGTGCCTCTTCCTAAGTATTCTATAACTGCCTCACGACGAATATCCTAAGAAACCGCAGCTTTGACTTTAATTGTCCTGGCGGAACCGTTGTCGCTTTCTTTGTAACATTTACATACTCTTCCACCCACTGTTTAGACGAACGAAAAACAAACTCAACGACCGATGACGTTCAAACTCCGCCAAATTAGCGATAAAAATAATTTTGACAATCTCTTTAAGCGGGCTTTTCAGATGATCATTTCCCGGTACTTTTTTGACAGAATATATTTAACAACGTGAGCAAACTTGCCTACTTTCAATTGGCGAAGAAATCAGCTGGTGATGGTTTTCTTTAGATCAGACCGTGTATATACTCAGAGAAGTATCAGTGACAGATTTTATAGATTTTACATCGAGAATAATTAACGTACACTTAAATGAAATTCCTTCTCCTATGTCTGGACTACAATAAACGACAGAATTGTACCCAGTCGCTTTTTCAATTGGCTCTACCGAGACCACTTTCCAGAGCCATTTCAAACTTGAAATACTCCACACTTTTGCCTCGTAACGAGTCTAAATTGTAATAATAGTTGTTCGAATTTCTCTTTCAGGATACTGTCAGATTGAATGGGCGAACACCCATCCCCCTCACCTCTCCGCCGCGCTAGTTGTTCCTAAAGCGATTTCCTGGAGAACGAATCCGAACGAGACGGAGACTAGTTCGCTTTGTGTCTTTGCCAGTCAGTCGATTCGCAGTTTTACTCAGTTACCGAGCAATTATATAGAAATTTGTCCTTTTGCATGGTTGAAAGAGCCGTTTTGGGAATCTGGATTAGCGGTATTTCGATACGTGGGAAAATTGCTAAGTTTCTTTATCAAGCACTTTTAAAAAGAAACAATAAGTCATCAATTACTAGATACTATCTATCCATACTTATAACTTTCAATAATATTCACTCCAGGTCAAGTTTAAGACCACCTTTACCTTTCCAAATCTTTTTTTAATTACCAAATTCTTTTCCAATTCGGTAATATTGATTATAGTTTATTCAATGTCGGTTAATTTGCTTTTTACAAATCTCATTTTTTGTTTTGATTAAAACATTATTCAGAATCATTTTGTATCGTATTATGAAGAAAAGTTTATATATATATATATATATATATATATATATATATATATATATATATATATATATATATATATATATATATATATATATACATACATACAGTGTGTCACATTTAAGATGAAGACACCCCCACATTTTCGCTATTTGAAGGAATACAAATTTGAATTTTTGCACAGTCGGACTGATTGATGGGTGACGTTTTTAAAGATACTCAACTGAAATCTGAACTTTAAACTAAGCTTACTACGAAAAATGTATTCGAATAGACGGAGGACTAGGGGTGAGAGATGACATTTAATAGTTAATTATTTGTATTATGAAAATTATTGTTATATACTATATACTTTTTCTTAAATTTGATCAATTACCAAAAATTGTTTTCTAATAATAATAAAATAATTATTTCTTTGTAAGTGCTATTTATTTTACTGAAATATTTGAATACATGACACTATTGACAATGTGTCAAATTTTTACTCACCATAGCACACTAATTATCAAATTAAACAAATAAACTTGTAATAATTTTGTGTATAGACCAAAAATAATGAAAAAATTAAAAATGCGAATTTTATCATGAAACTCGGTATAAGGGGTTAAAATATTATTCCGAACAACTTTTTCTAATAACCTTTTTCGATATCTCTAACGCGAAGCAAAATATTCAGGATTGACCTTGTTTGTGAATTCGTAGTAGGCTGAGTTTAAAGTTCAGGTTTCAGTTGAGTATCTTAAGAAATGAGACCCATCCACCTGTATGACTGTGCAAAAATTTCAATCTGTATTCCTTCAAATAGCGGAAATATGGTCTGTCTTCATCATTTGACACACTGTATATATATATATATATATATATATATATATATATATATATATATATATATATATATATATATATATATATATATATATATATATATATATATATATAAATTTGATAAAAACAGTCCTTCAGAGTCCTCTCATTTTTCAAATTCTTATCGAAAAATCTTTTATGCTGATAGAGACCTGTATGTTAAGTGAAAAGGCAAGTTTGCTATGAAACCGAGGCAGATACGAAATAAATGTCAAGATACACGTTTTGTTGAAAAATTTATTTAAGTTTAACTTTGAACGGGGCCATATTATTTAATTAATTTAGTTAGTTAGCAGCATTTAATTAGTAGAGTAGCAAAATCCTATAACTCCGCCACTGGCTGCTTGTAGAACTTCATATTCTCTCAGATTATGGCAACCGGAAGGCTGATGATGTGTATTAAAATGCGGAAGATATAAATTCAAAAAGAAAAAAAAGTCTTCAACCGCCAATATCTCGAATACGAGGGATTTCCGTGGGATTCGAATCACCGTCATCAGCCACCGACAAACCCAGGCCAGCACCCCCCTCAGGCTATCAACCCTTAGTTATGTGCTTACCCATAAGTCTATCAGGGAGCCTACCGATTGGCGAGAGACCAACGTAGAACACTTCTCAGAAGGCATCCGGCCTTACCCAGCCTTTAACAGGCGTGACTGAGGGGTAATTCGTAGTCGGATTTTACAGTCTTGCCTAGAAACAATCACAGACATTTAGGTGTAGATATGTGTGGGCATGTGTATGTATATGTAAGTGTATATATATGCGTGTATGGGATAGGAAGTAAGACGAACAGATGAATTAAAGAAAAACAACCATCCGAAAACAAGAAGAAAACAACCGAACGCGGTTTCGGTATAGCAGCGACAGGCTGCTGCTCTTAATAACGTAATTAAATAATAATTTTATTAATACAATTGACCGAAAATCTAAAAAAAAACATGGTGTACTGTAACTCGATAGTTTCAAATTTTTTTCTTTGTCTCTGATGGGAGTAAACCAAACCAAATGGGTTCTTACTTGTCGAATTTTTGCATCACCGAAAGTGACAATGTGTAAATAGAACGTCCACTTGAAGCGATTTTCCAGAGATGTCTGTACACAGAATGACCGAAGCAGAAGATTCCAGTAACGAGACTCGCCCCAAAAAATCGAGCCGAATCTGCTAAAATCAGGCTTTCCAGAGACGCGAATCTACAAGGCGTGAAATCGGATCGAGACGACACGAATATGAGACTGTCGGAGCGGGATTTTCCGTGAAAATGTCAATTTTCATGGTCGTAGGGGTTGTTCTGTCCTCTAAATTTATTTATTTAATTACTTATTATATATTTATTGAACTAATAAATAATCATCATGTATTTAACTAGTATTAATAATTTTTAATACTTTCTGACATGTGTCTCATTGTTGTCGACATGGAGTTTGTAAGAACGATGAGATATGGGCAGAAATTAATAAAGGTTTATATATATATATATATATATATATATATATATATATATATATATATATATATATATATATATATATATATATATATATATATATATATGCCCACAAGGTAGCGTAACGGAACCGTAGAGGGAAAATATTACAGAAATCTATCACCCTTTCTCCACGTGGTGCCACCGATCGCCTTCGCCGAACTGTCAACCATACGACGTCACGTGTCTCCCGGGACCGGTTTCTAGCCTTTCAGCCGTCATCAGCCAAGCTCTAGACGAACGCAAGGAAAGCAGTTCGGAGAGGCAATCGGGGCCAGACCAGATCAACTGGCCATTTTAATGACGGGTCGTGATCGCACACAACTCGCGCCATCATACGGCGAATGCTCGTAGCAGTCAGGACCGCTCGTAACATTCTGCCTGGAACCTCTTGTGGGCATACCTGGTACTATACCCGAGGTTCCAGGAAAGCCCAGGACCGTGAAAGTTGGAAGCGTGCTGAAGAGGCCTTCATCCTGCAGTGGATCGACACAGGCTGATGATGATGATGATGATGATGATGATGATGATATATATATATATATATAATTAATTTAATTAACCATGAATTTAATAATAATATTGCAATGTCAAATTTGGGAAATACGACGAGTATAAGATAACTTATTTGGATTTTCTGCTATTATATTTCGGGATTGTATTGTATTCAGGGATACCTTAATAACTGGCCTAAAAACATAAAATTCCAGTCTGCCAGCCTCATATTTGCGTCGTTTTGATCCGATTTCACGCCTCGATACCTCGCGTCTCCAAAAACGCCGATTTCAGCAGATTCGGCTCGATTTTTTTCGGCGCGTCTCGTTAGGAGAATCTTCTGCTTCGGTCATTCCGGACACGGGCATCTCCGGACTAGCGCTACGAGCCGACGTGTTATTTACATATTTTCACTTTCAACGATCTGGAAAATCGTGGTTCGAAGAGCCCAGTAGTCCATTCTGACCACGCGTCATGAGAAAAGGGAAAAAAGAAGAGAATCATTCTCGTTAGATCGCATAAATGTCTATGTAAAGTTATCCTAAAAATATTTTCGATTTTCTATAATGAATTAACTTTCAAAGTAATCCCTCCTTCAAAGTAATCGCTTCTCATTGTTATATACTTATTGCAACGTTTTTTTCCAGTCTTTATACGAAGCAGTTTTATACAGGGTGCGGCGCCAAAATCCGGACAAAATTCAATTTGAATTTCCCGCCGTTCTTATACCACTTGTAGAGGTTGCGATTGGCGTCCAAATAGCTTGACGCATGTACTAAACAGTCATAATTTCGAAACAATCGCAATGTTGCAACCGAAGAGCCGCGATTATCGAAAGTGTTGGGCCCTCTGTGACGGAAATCATTTGGTTCTTCGGGTATCCGAGTCCACTGTGTATGATGTCGTCGCGAAGTATAATGAGTCGGAGAAGCCCAACGAAGGTTTTGTAACACCGACAAGGAAAATTCACTCGAAGGAGCAGGTTGTAGGGACGTCCGATATCATTCAACGTGCACAGGAGCTGATTTTTGAGGATCCAGGACAGTTGATCTGAACATTGTCATCGGTTGTCGATGTGAGTGAAAAAAACTATGCGTCGAATCGTCGAGGGGGATCTCCGCTACAAGTTTTACACAATTAAAGTGATACAGATGCTTTCCGAAGATGCTAGAACAAAATGAGTTGAACGCTGCAAACTGCTTTTGTGTTCGTTAAGAAACAATGCTGCCGGACGCCTCAGATTTTTTTCTGATGAAAAAATGGAATGATCGCTAGCTTGCACGTGACTCTAAAGATGTTCCTATTGTTTCCAGAACAAAATTTACGGTTTTCCGGCGAATGTTCACGTGCTAAGTGTTGTGTCCAGTGAGGGTGATGTAAAGGCACCGTATTTCTTTAACAAATGGGGAAAATGTCACAAAATAAGTTTAAACGTGTTCTAACAAATGTAGTGAAAGCCATATGTTTTCCATCAAGATGGTACACCCACACAAGTCATTTGGTTCAAAATTTATTGTCGAACAACAGCGACATATTTTGGTCCAAAGAATTGTGGCCACTTATATACATTTTATACCACTTATATAATTTTTTTTCGATGTAGCTTTATCGCCGTGACATTTTCTTGGCATTTTTAATGCATCAGCTCAAAAATTATTCGCTTTTAGGCAAAATTTAATTCAAAATCTTTGCTCGATAAATTCTCCCTTTTAAAAAAAAAACGAAACAATTTTTTAACAATTACAAAAGGCGCTATAATTTTTAACTTAACAAGCGAAATGATATGAAGTTTCCTTCAAATGGCAAAGCCGGTCATACCATCGTAGAAAAAAGTAAGACGTTTTGCTATTAAAAAAACAAGCAAGTTTGTTTGTTTCCCACATATGTGTACCATATGAGTATATACTTTGGAATAATTCCAAAGCGATATTAAAAGAATCGGTAACAAAATACAGAAGATTAAAAGAAACCGCTATAATTAATTTAAATAAAAATAACTGTATTGCTATGCCTTCGGTAGATTTAAATTCGATATGGTTTCTGATTCTAAAGAATACAATTAAAATTGTTTAAGTATTTCAATACACAACAATCACACAGTAAATCTCACCTATATATATATATATATATATATATATATATATATATATATATATATATATATATATATATATATATATATATATATATATATACACCACTACATAAGAAAGGAGATAGAACGGATGTAAACAATTATAGAGGGATATCTCTTCTCCCAGTTTGTTACAAGATTCTATCTCAATGTCTACTAGACAGAGCACAGGGACAGTTTGAACCTAACATTGATGAATATCAAGCAGGTTTTCGACCGGGCAGATCCTGCCCTGAACAGATCCTGAATCTAAAGTTGATTCTAAGACATCAAAAACTGTACAATAAAAATCTCGTCTGTACATTTGTGGATTTCAAAAAAGCATATCATTCTATTGACCGCGAATCTTTATTCCGAATCTTGAAAGAACAAGGACTAGATCTGAAAACGCTGACAATTATTAAAGCAACACTAACACAAATAATAACTGATTTTTTCATATAAATCGAAATATCTCTTGACATGTCAGAGATATCAATTTCGGGTTTTCACTGGATGATTCCTCTTTAAATTACCTTTCTAGCCATGTAATAAAAGCTGTACCATATTAAGACCAATTTTTAATTTAATATTACGGTAAAAATTAAAACTAACTGATTTTTTCAGAAAAATCGAAATATTTCTTGACATGTCAGAGATATCGATTTCGGGTTTTCACTGGATGATTCCTCTTTAAATTACCTTTCTAGCCATGTAATAAAGCTGTACCATTCCATTTGAAAAAACTGAACAAAACTTCAAAAAAACTATTGTTGAATGTAACGCCACCTCGCGGTTTCATTTATAAACTAAATAATTTATCTCCCAGATTATCTGATTGCCCCAACAATTGCCTTTTAAATAAATCCAAATTGAGGAAAATCGGTTTAGGCAAACGGACATTAGACGACTTTTTATCTAAATAGGTAAAACTCCCCCCCACTTCTTTATTCGCGAAGTTACGACAAAATGTCATAAAACAAAGTTGTAGGAGACAGTTTGCTAACTATAACTGAGAATTTTTCTTACTCGGTTAACACTTGAAAATACACAAAAAAAAGGATTTTTAAAAATGTTTAGCTCGTCACGCCCTCTTGCGGTCGTTTTAGAAGCTTAAAAATATTTTTGGTGAATTTCTCACAGTCAGTTTTAGTATAATATTTTTTTCCGCAAAACTGTGGGATAAATAGTTTTCAAGATATTTTCAAGATACTTAATGGGACACCTGGTACATAGCGATATGAGAAAAAGAAGACTTAAGTTTTACGGACACATAAAACGGATGAATCCGAGTAGGCTAACTAGACAAATAGTCGAATTTTATGGAAATAGGAGTAGAGCTAAAGTAGAAATAATTAAATGGATTGCTGCAATTAAAGAGGACCTAAGATCAGCAAATATTACACAAAGTGAAATTCAGGATAGAGGCTGTTTCAGACACAAGGTTAACGTTTGGAAGGTTGGCCAGAGAGAAAAATGTAGGAAGACTGGACCAACTTGGTCTGACGAAAGAAAAAAAGCTCATAGCGAAAGAATGAAATTAGTAGGGGCGCAAAGGAAGGCTAACAACAACAAACGCCTCTAATTGTACTTCGCGTGGGCCACTAGGGCCCATACCTAAATAATAATAATATAATATATCTATTTTGGTAGTGACTTATTATTGTCAATGTATCATTGACATATACAAAAAAATATATTTACCTCCTATCTTTATAGTATTATATAGAAATTAAAATAAATTATTTTTTAGATTCTTTTTGAAAACGGCAGGAAAAAACCTCCCGAAACGTTAACGTTCAAAAGTTTGTAATCATTTTAGAAAAATTGTGTGTATTTCTTAAATTTTTGTTCCTCGGGCAGATTTTTTATCGAAAAAGAATCACGGAGAAATTAGTCTCCGTTTTGTTTTTGTTTTTTTACCCAGTGATTCTTCATTTACATAAGAACAGATATTTTTGATATTTTTTTGAGTTTTAGATCGTAGCGAAATCTCCAAAAAAGAAAAAAATATATATGAATACCTTACAATCATTCAGACAATACTTGCGAGTATGTCCAGATAGGATTGGGTGTAAAGTTGTCGATAAGAAGCTTATTTTCGATAGAGAATTGTGAACTATCTAGGAGTCAATAGTATCTGCGAAACTTCATAGCAAGCTGCTTTCGTTTACTCCAAATAAAAGTTCGTCAAGTCAGTTGATTACTCAGGCCAACAGTTGTTTTGATGCCCTGAATTCAATTATAGCATTAATTTATTATAGCATATATTATATATTATATATTATAGCATTAATTATTTATTATATTATTTTTATTATGGATAAGTTATGGGACTGGATGTTGCACTATTTTTTGTGTCACTGCATATATTTAATTTATTAACTTAAACCAAAGAAAAAACGAGAGAAAGTCGATAAAATATATTCAAAGCCTTAAGTAAGACCTTTTGCACTTAATAAATCATGAAGTGTATCATTTTCTCATTATAGACGAGATTGGATGTCAGCCCTTCTCAAAACCCAAGCCCTACCTTTCCAGACAGGCATTTTAGGTAATACGCGGTGCGGTAGAACAAATAAACTCAGCGAGGAGCCTCTACTTTCTTCAGTGGCTGTTCTTATTTTCCGTTTACTCAATATTGACGAAGATAAACAACTTTTACATTTTTTAATTTTAACAAGAAGGTCACGATTTGTAAGAGGATATAAAGTTGGGAATCCATCAAGTGCAGGTATATCTGGATCATATGGAGGTATTAAAGATATTAATGTTTTTGATGGTAATAGTTTTATGTATACATATGTATATATGTATATATATGTATACATATATATATATATATATATATATATATATATATATATATATATATATATATATATATATATATATATATACATGTACAAAAGAAATATTGCAAAACAGTCAACGGGAGATTGCAGGGGATGGGACTGATCCGTATTTTGTCGGGGACCAGCGGCAATTTCCCTAATTGGAACTATCGGACGGCAGTTGCATCGGCATTTCGTAGCGTTCGGCATCGCTAACCCATATATTATTCCGCATGGCGCGTCACAAAGGGCCCTTATCTCCGATTCCCGGCGAAATTAATCAATTACAGCAAACGCAGAGGACACGCCGAGTTATACCGGGCCAGCAGGACCACGTCCGCCCCGGCGAGGCTATTCTACCAGCTAAATTTAGTGCCATGGGTCGAAAAGTCTCGTGAAGGAAAAATTAGACCATGGAAAGACCTTAGCAATTTAGGAAGTGTCTCTCCCGCTCTCTCGATTTCGAACTATATTTTATTTTATTGCGAAGCTCCGTCAAAATTTGGCGACAAAAGATCAAATTAATGCTTGTAAGTTGTTTATGATGTTTTGAAGATATACATATATATATATATATATATATATATATATATATATATATATATATATATATATATATATATATATATATATATAGGGTGTTAATACCAAAGTTTGACCCAACGAAAATAAAACCAGCCCTAACAGAAGAACTTGATAAACAACCTGCGCAGAACTGGCAAGAATTAAAACAAAAAATCATTAAAACAGCCTTAAAGTTGGTCCCTTTACAAAAACGTAGAAAACATCCGTGGTGGAATGAAGTTTGCGAGCAGGCAGTATTAAGCCGAAGTAAAGCATTCAAAGATTGGAACAGTCAAAAAACAACGATAAACTATAACATCTTTTTGGAAGTAAGAAAAGAAACATCGAAGCTAATTAGACAAACTAAAAGAAAATATGAAAACAATCAACTTAATGAAATAGAAATAGATTTCCAAAAAAATAACACTCGAAACTTTTACAAAACATTTAAAACTAAATTAACAGACTATCAACCGCAGAGCCTATGCTTTCAAAAGGAAAACGGACACTTAGCTCTAAATAACCAAGACAATTGCAAGGAACTTGCGAAATATTTTGAACAAATACTAAACTGTCCTGAGCCCTTAAACAAATTACCAACACTAAACCCTAAACAAACAAACCCAGATTCATTACCGCCGAATGAAGAGGAAATAATTAGGCAAATCAAGCGGCATAAAAATAACAAAGCTTCTGGTGAAGATGGAATCACTGCTGAACTTTTGAAATCCGCTGGTCCAGGTACAATCAAGGAAATAACCAAAATTCTATAAGAAGTTTGGCGAACCGAACGGATTCCGGAAGACTGGAAAGATGCTCTAATCCATCCACTACATAAGAAAGGAGATAGAACGGATGTAAACAAGTATAGAGGAATATCTCTTCTCCCAGTTTGTTACAAGATTCTATCTCAATGTCTACTAGACAGAGCACAGGGACAGTTAGAACCGAACATTGGTGAATATCAAGCAGGTTTTCGACCGGGCAGATCCTGCCCTGAACAGATCCTGAATCTAAAGTTGATTCTAAGACATCAAAACCTGTACAATAAAAATCTCGTCTGTACATTTGTGGATTTCAAAAAAGCATATGATTCTATTGACAGCGAATCTTTATTCCGAATCTTGAAAGAACAAGGACTAGATCTGAAAACGCTGGCAATTATTAAAGCAACGTTAACTAACACGAGGTCAAAAGTTAAATTCATGGGTGACATCTCAGAGCCCTTCGAAATTAAAACTGGTGTGAGACAAGGGGATGGACTCTCGCCACTCTTATTTAACTGTGTTCTAGAAAAAGTAATACAGGAGTGGCGTGAAAAAAAGTCGGCACTGAATATTGACCAGCCCATTAAACTGGGGAGAACCAACATCAAAATTGATTGTCTGGCATTTGCTGATGATCTAGCAATTTTAACTCAAGATGTATTAACGGCACAGAAACAGATTGAAATCCTAAAAGAAACAGCAGAAAAGGTAGGACTCCAAATTTCCTTTGAAAAGACAGAATACATGACCTGCAACAGACTAAGAACACCATTTCTAAAAACGAAATATGGTAACATCAGACGAGTCTCTCAATTCAAATATTTGGGTGAAATAATCATGGAAAATGGGTTGGAAAAAGCGGCCAATAAGGGTAGATGTCAAAAAATGGAAACGGCATTGAGACTTACACAAAATATTTACAACAAAAAATGCCTATCTAAAAACACAAAACTGAGACATTACAACACGGTTATTAAGCCAGAATGTCTATATGCTGCAGAAACGCTCATTTTGAATAGAAAGAGGGACATCGAGGACATTGAAAAGAAGGAAAGAAAAATCATAAGAAAAATCCTAGGCCCCAAACAAATAAATAGCACAACATACCGACTTCGAGAAAACCAAGAAATCAAACAATACACAGATATACATAGCGATATGAGAAAAAGAAGACATAAGTTTTACGGACACATCAAACGGATGAATCCGGGTAGGCTAACTAGACAAATAGTCGAATTTTATGAAAATAGGAGTAGAGCTAAAGTAGAAATAATTAAATGGATTGCTGCAATTAAAGAGGACCTAAGATCAGCAAATATTACACAAAGTGAAATTCAGAATAGAGGCTGTTTCAGACACAAGGTTAACGTTTGGAAGGTTGGCCAGAGAGAAAAATGTAGGAAGACTGGAACAACTTGGCCTGACGAAAGGAAAAAAGCTCATAGCGAAAGAATGAAATTAGTATGGGCTCAAAGAAAGGCTAACAACAACAAACGCCTCTTATTGTACTTCGCGTGGTCCACCAGGGCCCATACGTGAATAATAATAATATATATAGGGTAGAGCCGAATTTGGACCGCCATCTAAATTTATTCAGGTACAAATTACTGCGATAGTTTTATTAGCACAAGTTCAAAGTAGGGTTATGTAGTATATTTTGGCATTATTGGCATTAAAACTTTGAGGATATTCTTCATAAAATGTCACCGCTACCAACACAAAATCCACAGCCAGGACCATCGTCTTCTCGAACACAGAGAAGTATTGCCCAGAAAGCACAATTATTATCAACTATTGATAACGTTCTGCGATTAAAACGTAACATCGAAGAAAAGATTAAAATGAGAAAACCACAAAATATTGGGAAGAAAAGATGTAGCAGAGAAGACAAGATTACAAAGAAAAAGCAATGAGTACAAATGAAAACTACATGGTTTTGTACCATATGTGATAAAATAAGGGACGAAGAGCACGGTTAGGGTGAGCCGGGAGGTGGACGTTTGATTGGCAGGGTTTCGGATGGGCAATTTGGAAATGAGCGGTTTTCATGTATTTGGAACTCTAATACGAATATTTCACGAATTATGCGGGGTTTGTATTGGTTTGTCTATTGGTTTGGCCAATATATGATTGGGAGCAGGAAGGCCCAACTGAGTGCTCCACCCACAACCTTACCTATTAATGAAGAGGTCGCACCGACTACGTTCTTTTCTAGTTGTAAATCCTAGGGAGTAGGCAGATTGAGACCTCGGGGTAAACCAACTAGATTCTCTTGATAAAGGTGGAAGTTCTCTTGATAATGGTTGATAATAAGTGGAAACCGAAACGTCGAGATCAGTTTTCGCCTCCATTCTTCCCTCTCGTACCATTGATTGTCATGTAGCTGTCTCTCCCTCATAGTTTTGTTCATGTTCTCGCTCCAGCATTTTCTGGGTCTACCCGATTTTCGTTTTTCCGCGGACCCCAATCGAGGGTTGATTTTGACAGTCCAAATTCAGGCAGGCATTCTTCTCACTTGTTCTTACCGGGAGTGAATATTATTTTTCTATTAAGTCAAGTAAAACTCTTCAGTATAACCGACTAGACGTGGATGTCGCTTTGATTTCTCTATAGTTTTTTTCGAATTCGGAGGTCTGCTTTCTTCAATATAAACGAAATATCCATGTTTTTATTATGTTGGTATTCTGTTTTCATTATTTTGGTATTCTGTTTTTATTGATGCCTCTATTTAAAAACTTTGTAATCATTCTCTTTAGCTTTAATGTTACATTTTTTTATAGTCTTGCAACTGTTTCATCGTTTTTTTATTTTATGTGTATTCTCGATAAGCAAATTTCTGGAATAATTTTCCCATGTCTTTGCTGACATTTTTCCTTTATGTCTATTTTCTGCCCACATGTTATCGGTAAATGTCCATTTTTCAGTGTATCTTCAACCTCTTAACGCATGTCCATGGTCTTTTCCTCTGCCACTACTTTCTAACACGTCTTTTTACCTCATTGTATGTGTATTCATCATCAATCTATTTTTTCCACCATGTTTTTTTTAATTATTTTTTTATTATCATCACAGATTCAAATTCAGCTTCATGAATAGTCTGTTTCTTGTGTTATTGCGTAAGAAAATTAGCTAGATTATCTAAATCACTATAACTAAACTTGAAGAAATTTACAACTAGACACCAAATCACTTTTTTTGAACTGCTTGACGCACGTTTCGCTAACCATGTTAGCTTAGCATCATCAGGAGATGATTTAATCTCCTCTCCAAAATTTTGTAAATCTCTTCAAGTTTAGTGTTTCACACCAAAGGTTCCAATAGAAGAATAAATCACTATAGTTACTTAAATAGCGTTGTATATATATATATATATATATATATATATATATATATATATATATATATATATATATATATATATATATATATATATATTCAGAAGTAGATTCAGTACAATGGATCACATCCAGGTTGTACAGCAGATCATAGAAAGGCACAACGAATACACCATGCCACTGTGCTTGGCTTTTATCGACTACGAAAAAGCATTTGATTCCATCTCAAAGCATGCGATAATGGATGCACTGCTTAGCCAAGGTGTAGAGAGAGCCTATGTAAACCTATTAGAATCGATATATAATGGAGCTACAGCCACAATTCACCTTGATGATCTTGAAGTGGGAATTAATATAGAACGAGGTGTACGGCAGGGTGACGCAATATCGCCTATTCTTTTCTCGGCTGGCCTTGAAGAAGTATTCCGTAAACTGGATTGGGAACAGGATGGGGTAAAGATCAATGGTGCAAACTTAAACCATCTTAGATTTGCAGATGATATTATTCTCATTTCACAAGACCCAGAGGAGCTGCAAAGACGCATACAAGAACTGCAAAGGGCTGGCGAACCATTTGGCTTGAAAATAAACCTGAAAAAGAGTCAGGTTATGTTCAATAACTTCGCTCAGGACAGAAGAATTTCAGTTTTAGGAAGGGATTTAGAGATTGTGGACAGCTTTGTATATCTTGGGCAGAGGATTTCCATGGAGGGGAATACCGCCCGGGAGGTGGAACGGCGTGTTAAATGTGGCTGGCAGGCATTTGGTAGGCTCAACATAGTGTTTAAGAGCAGACTCCCATTTTGCCTGAAAAGAAAAGTATTCGATCAGTGCGTTCTACCCGTTATGACATACGGAAGTGAAACCTGGACACTCACATCGCAATCAATTCAAAAACTTCGGGTGGCACAGAGGGGAATGGAAAGATGTATGCTTGGCATTACAAGACGAGACAGAAAGTCCTGCGCATGAATCAGGGAACAAACAAAAGTCTGTGACATCATTGGAAGAGTAAAACAGTTGAAATGGAGATGGGCAGGCCATATAGCGAGGCGATGGGACGACAGATGGACCAAGGCAATCCTGGAGTGGATACCGCTTGATCGCAAACGTCCGCGAAGAAGACCGAAAGCACGATGGACTGATGACATCGTTAAGTATATTGGACCCGAGTGGCAGAGGAAAGCCCAGGACCGTGAAGGTTGGAAGCATGCTGAAGAGGCCTTCATCCTGCAGTGGATAGATCCGGGCTGATGATGATGATGATGATGATATATATATATATCGCACTTAATAGATATTGATATTGTTCTGATATTGATATTGTTCCACCCTATATAAAATAACTATGTGATATGAAATGCCGAGAGCCAACGTAAAACATTATTCCAATACTTTTCTGGTGCTTTTTTTTAGACATTTCCTCCAAAGTTTATATTTATGCAATATTCTTTTCACTACTATGATGAATAATGTCAAACTTAGTAAAAATACATAAACACGGCTAAGTTTACAATAGTTGCCTACTAAAAAACAGATAAAACTAATAAGTTGCAACCGGCAACAAAATATGTCGTTTATTAATATTTCTTTTTAATATAAGCACAAAGAACAAGAAAAAAAAAGATCAAGCTAAGCTCGCAACCAAAATTGCAGAGTCGTTATTCCATTTTCTTCCGTTCCTTACCCTTCCCTTCCAACCCGCAATCCACGACATTCAGCAGCCGCTTGTTGTCTTGCCGCCCGGTTCATTCAACAAGTGACTTCTGGAAAGATTAATCGTCCGCAGCGAAAGTTTCCTGGAATACGGAGCGGGGCAGGAACGAATAGGAAGGCTTAACTAATGTCCCTCGGTCGTGGAAAAACCTTCGGGTAATGGCCCGGACTGCCGAAACGCTGCTCCCATAAAAACCACGAACTTGGAGGGTGAAGAACGATATGGTTGGTTAGATGAAGGCAGAGGGGTTGAAGGGGTAAGAAAGACGATTTTTCGGACGTTTATTTGTCTATATTTCCTGCCTGGTCTTGATATCAACCTCTTTTCTCGTTCTCTTTGTTTTCCGATACGATCCTTTTACTTACTACTTGGTTTTATGGAGTGGATAGGTTTGTTTTTGTAGTTCTTTAACTTTTAAAACGTTAAAGTTCGAAACAAATTCCAAAAGAGACATTTTTAACCCTGCTAAACTTTTTTTTGTTTGTCTTAAAGACAATTTATTACTGGCCTCCGAAAGTGTTGGAACTTTTTGATTTCACTAACCCGGTTTATTTATCTTGAATTGTTTTTTACTGCTTTACGTTGATAGAATTGTTGGATATTCTTTATAAGTAACGGACGGGGCAGATATCACGCTACCAATTTAATTATTTATAATTAATTAATTTTTGAAAATTATGTTATTCAAATGGCATCAATGCAACTTTCTGTTCTTTTTAATGCATTTTCTAAAACCTTTGATAACTTATCTGATAGTTTTTCACGTTTAATCGGAAACAATTAATCAATTCATCAAACATTTCATTTGAAAGTTGTTTTTTTAACATTCTCTTCTGAATAGATCTTTGTTATAAGCTCCTCGTCGTGCCTCTTATGGAAATATATTTATCAAATATGGAAAAAAGCAGGACGAGGAGCTTACATCAAAGGTCCATCCAGAAGAGAATGGTAAAAAACAACTTTCAAATGAATGTTTTGAACTTATCTGGTGTTAACGCAGTTACCAACAATTATAACAATTTTAAATTACAACACTTTCACTGCCTGCTTTTAGCGTGTATTTATCCATAATAAAACTTGCACGTCTGCACTCCACAACTAAAAGCTGTTTAGATCAGGGGTCGCCAACCTTTTCAATGTGTTGAGCTGCTTTAATAATATTCAAATAAAGAGAGCTATCTAAACTTTTTAATGCAATAATGGAAACACATTTTCGATGTTCAAGATTTGGTGGACCAAGCGAAGTACAGTTAGGGGCGTTTGTTGTTGTTAGCCTTCCTTTGCGCCCATACTAATTTCATTCTTTCGCTATGAGCTTTTTTCCTTTCGTCAGACCAAGTTGTCCCAGTCTTCCTACATTTTTCTCTCTGGCCAACCTTCCAAACGTTCACCTTGTGTCTGAAACAGTCTCTATCCTGAATTTCACTTTGTGTAATATTTGCTGCTCTTAGGTCCTCTTTAATTGCAGCAATCCATTTAATTATTTTTACTTTAGCTCTACTTTTATTTTCAGAAAATTCCGCTATTTGTCAAGTTAGCCTACTCAGATTCATCCGTTTTATGTGTCCGTAAAACTTAAGTCTTCTTTTTCTCATATCGCTATGTATATCTGTGTATTGTTTGATTTCTTGGTTTTTTCGAAGTCAGTAATGACTTCGAGAAGTCATAGATGGCCCTAGCTGTCAATATAGTTACCGTTAAACCGCGTCATTGCCTCCATTTTCTTGTTGACACCTGACAAAGATTTTCAACTCATAGCAATACAAGTTTCATACAACAGCATAGTTTGTAATAGCGTTGAACATGTCGAATTTTGGGCCTGGAAACTACGATTTACGAACAACATTGATTTTCTGTTACCATTTGAAGAAAACTTCTGCAGAATCGCATCGAATGTTGTTGAATGAGGATGACACTCAAACTCAACAACAATCGCGGATTAATTAAATGTGACAGGAGAAGCCGTCTCTGTACATTTGAAAGCCATGGGAAAGATCCAGAATATAGGAAAATGGTTTCTACGTGAACTGAATGAAAGACTGCAGGAAAACTGAAAAACCACTTACGAAATTCTGCTTACCAGATACAAAAGAAAGTGGTTTTTCAGTCGAATTGTGACTGAGAATCCTAAGCGTAAAACATCATGGGTAACTCCAGACCGAGCATTGACAATCGACCGAAAGGCCAAATCGCTAAGGTTTGGTGGGATATATTATAAGCTACTAAAACCTAAACCGTCAAAACTGAACTGATTTGAATAAAACTTTGCGTGAAAAACGACCAGAATATCAAAAAAAAGCAACACAACGTGACTTTGCTTCATTATAATGCTAGTTGGTAAATACTTTCGCATACGGCTTACTCACCAGACTTGGCTCCGTCTGATTACTACTTATTTGCATCGATGGGACACTCACTTGCTGAGTAGCGCTTCACTTCTTACGAAAATGGCTCGATGACTGGTTTGCCTCAAAAGAGCAACAGTTTTTTTGGCGTGGCATCCACAAATTTTCAGACAAGTGGGAAAAATGTATAGTTAGCGATGGGCAATACTTCGAATAACATTACATAATATCATTTTCGTACAATAAACTTGTATTTTCTATACAAAAATTCCGATTTTATATTTACATACCTGGTATAATATACGAACTAAATATAATTCGCATTTGAAAAAGGCACTGTACTTCGTATCAATCGCAATACATACAAAATATACATACAGCACCAGAAATCTCGTTTTTTAGAAAAAATTTAATACAAATCCATTAAAAAAAAATTATCACGGTTACAAATGACGCTACTATTTCAAACTCAACAAGTGAAATGATGTAACTTTTGCCTGATGTCACGGACTGTTATACCAACTTAAAAAACAATTTTTTTTTGTCAATATATAAAGCGCACGAATTTTTGAAACAAGTCATCATACTTTTTGATCATAGTAGTGCCATACCAAAGGATATCAAGAGTACAATTTGTTATAACCTTGTATAAAATCAAAAAAATCAGCTTGGAAATTGTTAATCTCCCAGAATATCCTCCTGATTTAGCTCTAGATCTAAGAATTATCTTTCAATATATACAAAAAGAAGATATTCTAGTTTTAATTCTAACCTAGTTTAAGATTTTATTCAATTCTGTCGAGGCTCTTTTCAAAAATTGCCGAAAAGAGAAAAGGCAGCCATCAAGACGGTGTTTCACTTTGACCAAATTCTCAGGGCTACTTTTATAATCATTCCCAGTTCCTCCCAGTTAATTAACGACATTTATTAGCCTGTATTTCCCCCGATAGCCCATCAATTCCAACCTGGAGGGACGAGGGAAAAGCAAGAAGGTGGCAGGGTGGGAAAGGCAATCCTTAACAGCCGAAGGGAATGGTAGATTCTCCTCCGGGAATGTCTCAAGTCGACGCGCTTTCATGCGTCTTTAAACACTCCTAGTCGAATATTTTCGGGAGCTCATACATAGTAAGCAGGCGAGGAGGGTGTGGTGACATTGGGGGAGTGGGTTACACGCATCAGAAAATGTATATCTGATTAAGTTTTTTGTGTTGTTCGTGAGAGGGAAACTAAAGAATGTTTTTTAGCTGCGTCTCATTTGATATTGAAGGTGTATTCGAAATACTGATGGAAGTAGGTTAAAACGTATATTCTACATATATCTTCAGGCTTTAATATATACTTTACTCAGCTCTGAAGCTTGTTAAATAACAATAATATTTATGTGAAACATAAAAATGTTTATGTTTACTGTGAATTATATCACATGAAGTTAATAGAATTAAAATTAATTAACTTAAAACTTTCATCTTTATTAAGGAATGGAAAAATGTACTCACAAGCTTTATTAATTAAAGAATGAACAATATATACTAAAGTCAAATTAGCAACAATCAAACAGTTTAACATTTTTATTGAACAATTCAAGTTGTTATGGAAACTAAAATTATGATGATCAAGACCAATTGACTTAAGATTGACTAACACTAAAAAACGAGAGTCCCAATATATATGTATACGTTATCAAGTTCAATTTAACTACGACATATATGTTCATAATGTTGTAATTCTGACCAGTTTACTGGCAATATTGGAGAATAGAATCGAAGCTCATTGAATATATAGAAAATTAAGAAGTTATTGTCAGAAAATTGGCAAATGCTGGGAGAAATATTATAAATGCTAACAAAGAGAAAATTTCATCAAAACAATTTTTTTAAGCTACACAATCTTTAAAATCAAGACCAATTTACTGGTGTCAGCAAGCACGTTGTTATTCAACAATGAATCACATTAAAGAAAGACAATCCCAATACATATTTATGAGTTATCAAGTCCAATTTATGATCATAGTGTTGAAAATGAAGACCAATTTTCTAGCTAAATGATATATACTACAGAGCAAAAAAAAAAATAAGCAGAGTAGAGACGATATTTTTTATTGGATAAAAAAACAAGAAATTTCACTTATATTTGATAACAAAAAGTTAATAATTAAGTATTGATAATCAGTTTTTTTCTGAAATATGTATACTGGATGTTGCATTTTATTTGATTCACAGTATATCGTCAAAAATCAAGACCAATTTGCTGTTATCAACAGTTTTTGGGAAAAATATCGTCGAGCAAACTTAAATAAATTGTATCAAGCTGTTGATAATTATCAATTATGGGTGATGAATTAACCTACCAATAATATTTCAATAATGGACGAAATCTCCATTATGATAATGAACAAAATTAAAAAGGACAAATCGGTATTCTCCAGATTTATTTAATGAATTTCAAAGATGGAATTGACAGATTGGACATTCTTCCGACGATGCTGAATCGCGAATTTCACTTTAAATTAGTTGAAATGAACGAATCCAGTCTCTCTTTCATTCTGGTGTCTGATCTTTCCCCTTTTTTCCCGTTCCTTTGTTCTGGTCTTTTTTAATTTGCCGGACTTAAACTCGCTTTTCGAGCTAATTGCCGGCGCTTTTTTTTCCTTCCATGGCACTCGGCTTGGTTTTATGTGGCCCCGAAAATTAATTTGCCCAATTTTCAACTTTATGCTTTCGAATCTTTTTTCACTTTTCGCGGCAAAGTTTTTTTATAAGTTTCAATATTCCATTGCATATCTTGTCGATGGCTGAAAAATCTGCCTTGAATACCTGGAAAAAAACATTCCAAAATACAACGGACTTTATTTAAAATAACATTCTTTTGAAATTTACTTCAATATGTGTTGAAAGTATCCACCGTTTTCCTCAATACATTTTCGCAGGCTCTTTGTTAAGTGTCGCTTCACATTTGAGAAGATATTTTCTTCATTTCTAGTAACATTGGCCGCTTGAAGAATTTTTCTACCGTAATGCGTTTCGGTCGTCCACCAAGATTGTTGCAATAAAACGAACCTGTTTCATCTAACTGATTGAAAGTTCTTTGAAAAATGTGTCAATCTGGAATGATTCTGATTGGGTAAAGCTCTTCATACATTCTAACTGCAGCGCGATTATTATAATTTACTTGTGTATAAACGCAAAGTATATCCCTTAAATCGCGGTTAGGAAACTGATTAAGTCTGGGCATTTTTTACAAATTATTTAATACCAACTCAAGATTGGAGAAACTTGTTTCCACCTACGTTTAATGGGAGAGATAAAAAATAATGACAGTTGTCATCGAGAGGTAATAATTTGTACACGACATTCAAGGTATTCAAAGTATTGCATATTTTCAGCCATCGACAAGATGTGCAATGGAATATTCGAACACAAATATCTCGCAAACTTTTTTACGTGCAAATTATGACTCTTCTCTATTTTGAAGTCAAAATATTCCGAGCTTTATAGGACAAAAAAATATGAGCGAATTAATTCCTCACAAAGCAGGTAGCAAGCGCCCTCTAGGAACTAGGCTCAAGCTAGTACCAAATTCGGATTTGTCGCCTTTGAAAACCCAACTACCCCGATATTGAATCTGATATCTTCAACCGTTTTTAAATAAACTGAATTTTTCGAAAATTTAGTTTCACTTTCAACACCGTGTATTTTTAACATTTGCCAATACATTTATTTACTATATACATTAGTTACTAAACCCCAGTTGCTCTATGTTATGGAACACCCTGTATAATTGAGACCAATTTACTGTTAAATTTTCAGATATTCCATAAAGCAGTTTTGAAAAAAATCAAGAGGAATTTGCGAGTGTCAATATATTAAAAAATTTAATTATTTAAAAATTATTTTTATGTTGTAATAATGGAAAAACATTTCTAAATATGTAAGTGCAAAACATTTAATGCCAAATTAACTAATTTAACCTTTTTTAATATATATTAATTATAATTTAATATATTATGGTATGAAACAAAAATAAGCACTCTACCTACACGAAAAGGTCCTTCAAAAAATTAGATACAACACGTTATGTATTTATAGTTTTATATTTCTATTAAAAATCGACTGTGAGGTTCAACGACCAAAAAGGTGGATATTATTTTTTAGGTCTCCAAAACCGCGGTCGAAGCATGCTAGTTCTCCTAGAAGCTAGGCCCCCCCGAAGCCAAATCAGGAGAATATGTGGCATAATTAAGGACTATGGTATTTTTTTAGCCTAGACTGAAAATGTTCATTTTTGGCACTTTCAGATCATGATCGCCATATGCATCCATACAAAATCCAACTAGTATAAGAGCGCTAGTGAAGTTAACTTAAGAGAGCTAGTTAAGTTTACTTTTGCGCTACACTGTAGAATTATAATTTCAATGAATTTCAACCATTTTTTTATCGTTTTCTTCACTTTGAACTGTTGATGAACCTGGTCATAACTAAAGAACCTCAAAACTTGTCCTAAACTTGTCGTTTCAGTCGACATCCTAATACTGAATGAATAAGAAATATTAGCGGCTGGATATATGTAAAAAATAAAAATATAAAAAACGTAAATGTATATAAAATATAAAATTGCTTATAAAATATCAAGACGAATTTAATATTAGCCTTTTAGTGAAAATATGAGAACTATTCTGAAATAACGTAACAGAATTTAGTTGATTTAGCGTGTTTACAAGATGCCTCCTCCTCGAAAACTTTCCTGCAGTGGATCATATGACCAATTAGTCCAACCCCCCCACCCAACCCCACACCTTTTTCACTAAAGCTATCCCTTTCGCTAACGGGCGTATCGAGTTGCAAACAGAGAGGGTCGAAAGTGAATAATGCCGCCAAGGGTGATACAGGAAACCCGGCGGTGGTATTTAAATTTCATTCTGGCTACTCTTGCTTGAAATTAGGGCTCGAATGTGAGGAAACGAACCAGGGGGAAAGAAGAGAGAGACCTGTGGGCTGAGGAAAATGGAGAAACGTTTAAGAGGTTTCCTGTTCGAGAGAATTATCGATCGGGATTATTGTTGTGATAGTCCAATGATGCAGTAAGTAAAAACAATTTATAATTGGAAGAACATAGGTCAATTTATCGTGACTAATTAACCGTCTTTATAATTAAATCTTGTATCGACGTTTTCCAGTTCTAAATTACGAGAAAAAAGCTGTCATCGGCAAAAACCACTCCAACTCTTCTTTTCGTCGCGGAAAAATCCCTGTCAAAACAGACGAGCTGACGGAAGGAGTGGAAAGAGACGATAGAGATAATTCGTCCAAGAATCAAAAGAATTTTCCGTCGGCAGGCGAAAACCGAAGGCGTTCCACCGTTTTGTTTCTCTTGATTACGGGTGGATGTTTCTTCGGATTAAAGCGTCGCCAGCAGTCGGAGTTTCGCTCTTTCAACGGTCGTCGCCTCCAAAAACGTCTATTAAAAAAAGACACTTAATTCGTACGGATCGTTTCTGGATGAACACATTTCCAATTAGGAAGACGAAGTTCTGTTTTTTGCTGTTTCTTTCCGCACAAAGGAAATAGCAGACCTACAATATTTCAAATATGAAGAACAATTAATTTAGTTTTCTCTTAATATTTTTATAGCAATTATTTACAATAAGTATTGAAAATGGTGGATTAATTTTTACTTGGGAAAATTTTAAACAAGAACAATTAATATGTATTATCAATAAGACTTTTGACAATTACCAGTGAACTAGTTTTTCGGTATTTGCAACTGAAAGATGGAACAATTGATATTCAATAAACCTAATAATAATAATAACTAATAATAACTAATAATAACCTAATAAACAATTTGATATTGAAACAACAATTAGGCACAAGACACTGAAAATAATTGAATTACCTGAAATCAAATAACACAAACTGACTAGGGAGTCTTTAGAGTTTCGAGAGGGCCACTAGTCAAATGACATACATTTTCGCAAATGAAAATATAACTATATTTAGTAATTTTTTTGTTTTATAAAATGTATGTACACATTTTTCTGCACATAATTAGGTAATATTCTGGAATAAAATATGTAGTTAATTATTGTGTAAAAACAACCGTTTATCAAGATCAATTTACTACTGATGTTCGTTTTTCTTTTGTTAATAGGTGTTTGTAAAAAAACATTGAACTATATTTCTCGGGTAAATATTTTTTTAGAAAATAAGAAAGTTTAACTGGTTAGACCAGTTTACTGGTGGTCTTCCCGGAACTCTGAAGACGATTTGTAAACTTAGGTTTTAATTTTTGCTATCGAAAATTAAACCAATTAGTATTTAATTATATACACATTTTGTAGCAATAAATTTGAGTCTGCAATGGCATGTGTAGATTGCCCCCCCCCCCCCCCTCCCCAGCAATTAATTAATAAAACAGCAATATTAAAAATAATTAATTATCAAGACCAATTTATTACTGATTTTCAAATCTCTTTGAAGGCGCTTATAGAAACAAACTTCATCCGATTCAACTACCTTTATGTAGTGAAGCATTTTATTACAAATTATTAAAGATGTGGAATCGGCCGGTAGATTTTTGGGAAGACCACTAGTAAATTCTTTTTTAATTTTTTTTTTCTCAATTTCAGCATAACATATTTTGACGTGATAATTTTGATTATTCAACATAATGTACAAAGAAAACTTGTGCATTAGTTTTGATTATATTTATATGTTTAGAAATCATTTAAAGCCTAAAAATAACAAATCAAACAGACGCCAAAAAGCCCATTAGGAAACTGACTTTAATTTTTATTATTAAAAAGTAAACTCGTGATGTTTAATAATTATATACTTTAATAAAAGGTATGTACATATTTTGCATCGCTAAATTAAGTAAACATAATGGAATATAAAGATTATTAGTTTGAAACTTAAAAATAACAAATCAAGCAGACGCCAAAAAGCCCATCCCATTAGTACACTGACTTTAATTTTTGTTATTAAAAATTAAACTAGTTAGTTTTAATAATTATTTGCTTTAATAAAAGCGATGTACAATAGTTTGCATCACTAAATTAGATAATCATAATGAAATATATAGATTATTAGTTAATTCTCAAGACCAATTGTCTATTGATATTCCATTCTTTAATTGATCGGTCTAGAAAAAAAGCTTTTTACGCTAAAATCAATTAAAAAAATAATCAATTCTCAAGACTAGTGATCAATTTACTAGTGATCAATTTACTAGTGATCAATTTACTAGTGATCAATTTACTAGTGATCTTGCAGTCTGTTTAATTAACATTTTTTTAACAAGATCCTGTTAACAATCGATTTATATCTATTTAATGAAAATTGATTTCGGTTTGATCACTGAATTTTCTGAAAGGACGCTAGTAAATTGGTTTAGACTCTGACCGCGGCAAATCGAAAAGATAAGCGTCTAATAAAGGTTTTTTTTATATTAATGGAAGGGATGTGTACGTCTCGTGACATTAAGTGGAAAATGGAGCAGAATTTATTTTCCATTTTCTCTCGGTGGGATAAACAAACAGGTTAAAATACGGTTAAAAAAATCTCAATTTTGCCAAATTGAAAATAATCATTCCGGTCACGCGTCTTCTAAGTCCCCGGAAAGGAAGCGCCGCGTCGCATAAAAAACTCCGGAGCGAAGGCAACGGCTCCAAAGCACGTTCGGAAAATTTTCACTTTCGCCGTTTCTATATCGGATAAGCATACGGAAGTAATCCAAAAAATTCCTATATTTAGTAAACAAACAATATCAATTAGTTATTAATAGTAACTAACTTTTGATATACTTTACTAAAAGTCAACAATTAAGGCTTCTTCTAGCTACTAATCATCAGGATGTTAGTAAATATAAGTGAATTTTAAAATTAGATTCGATAATGTCCTAATGAAGCTGACATGGTTAACGAAAGGTGTATAAAACGACTACACATAAGTGATGAAGGGCTTTGTTGTTTTTTATTTTGATTTTTGGAAGAATTTCTCTGAATTAAAAACCAAAAAGTATCTAACAGAATATTTGAGACTGTCCTGGTATAGTTCAGCTGAAAAGCGAAATGTGGCGAAGAAAAACAGGATAAAAACAGTATTCGGTGACGGGAAATACCAAAAAATATCGCCCGTCTAAGCAGACCCGAGGTAATAAAATTCAAAATGGCCGAAGCAAATGGTTGCGCTTTTATGGTTGGGCTCCATTTACGTGACAGATAAGTCGTCAAAAACGGCTGATGGACCCATAAAGCGAAACGCGAGGGATAGTTAAAATCGGTATTGTATCTTGGATCAAAAATATATATAATAGGGATATTGTTATCAAGACCGATTTACTTTCATCCTTCTCGTTTAGCCTATGCTATTAGCCTTATCATTTAGCCTATGCTATTTTTGCTGCTAAATTGGACAAAATATATAATTCCTTCCCTATGTTCATTATAGAGATCATCGATTGCTAGAAAACCCCTTAAAACATCTCGAAGTAACTCACGATGAGGCTCAATCATTATATTAAAAAGCAAGACTAGTTTAATATAGTACGTCGCACTAAACGAATAAATTGACAGAAAATTCTTGACAAAAATGACTTGAATGAAGACCAGTTTACTTTTGTTATGTGATCATCTCTCAGTTATCTTATAATTAAGTTTTATTGAAAATGAACACATGAATCACAAACATTTAAGCGGTACTAAAGACCAATTGTGTCATTAAAAGTGTATAATCAAGACCAATTTACTGGTATCCTTATAATAATTTAGATTAACTGTTAAGCCCCAGTGACTTTCTAAGTACAATAAAGATTCTAACTTGGGTTTTTCCGGTACAATGACCTTCTCAAAGGTGGATAAAAATATTATATATTATTATTTTTATAATGTTTTCATATGCGTTTATTCATTCAGTCAGTATCGAAAGTTATCAAAGAGAAAATATACAATCAAAACGAATTTAGTAGTTTCTATCACTTACTAATATTCTTATCACCTATTTTCTTATTTCTCAATATTCGCATCTCCGATGTTATCTACTAAACACAATTATGTAAGACCAAGACCAATTTGCTAGTGTTCTTCCATATTTCCAATTAGGAAGATGAAGTGTTTTTTTTTTTCGGCCGATAGCGATATAAATTTTAAGTTTCCTTTTCCGTTCGTCCCACCCAAAAGTAATTTTTCTAATTGGATTTCGGTGAGAAGTTATAAAACATGCAATTGAAAGATTCAATAAAACGGTAGATTGAAACTACAAGGCCGCTACTAAATCGGTTCCGACATTCGATGGAGATTGATTAGGCGGATAATAGAGAAGAATTGATTTTTAATTTTGTTTGTCGGTAGAAGAAAACTGGCAGATTGAGATGTTCTTAATTCTAAACAGGTTTACTACTGGTGTTCTCCAACATCATTTTTAATTCTACAAATGTGTAAGACGACACAACGTTAGTATCAAGACGAATTAATCAATGGTTTTGCAATTTTTTGGATCATCCATTTCTAGATTGATGGAAATATCTGAAAATAGAATTAAGAATAAAAAAGAAACAACACCTAAAAGTAAAAGTAACATTATTATGAAGGCAAATTGATTAGTGGACTTCCGCTTCTTGTTTTATACGTCCCTGGATTAATGTTAAAATGCAATAATAGGAAATTTATAGTAATTAAATAAATTAAGAAAATTATAAGTCTGATCAATAAAGTTTTGAGGTAGAATCAAGACAAAAAATCACATCCACAATTCTTGGTATTTCAAATTACTCTTTCAGTTTATCTCTTTTTCTCCGGGTTGTCCAGCAGAAAACAGCGAAACCGGAAATCTCCAGTTTTTATTTTCAATTTGTACGGTCTCATTCACTTGGATTTTCTTTTACTAGCGCCTTGTTCTCGAATAAATAAGCCAAAGAAACTCTAAACCAAAAAACTCAACAGTCTTTACCGTATATAGAAAAGAACGCTACCACGTAACTCTTTCGTTTCCGCGAGAATGTTTTTTGCTATTTTATTTTAAGTTTCTTTTTTTTTAATTTAATATCCTTAAGGAACAAAAGTGTGACTAATTGGTCTTAATTTATTTTAAGACATTAGATTCTTACCTATCATTTTTATCAACAAAAATGAAAATTCATTAGTTAACATCAAGTTAATGTTTTTAACAACATTATTGCTAAAAAATAGAGGAAATGATTTCAAGTTTTCAAAATTGGTCTTGATTTATATGAGTAGTCGTCGGCCTTGGTTTCTTATTTGTACCGTCTTGTCTTTCCTTTAATTACAGTTTCTATCAGATATGAAAGTCCACGAATTAATTAGACTTGACTCCATTATTAGATTTAATTTAATTTTAAAGCTTCAAAATCGTAATTTAAGGAAAACCTTCCGAATGAACGCAGTGGTAAAATTACACTCTCAATCCCTATTACACTATTCTAATTTCAAGTTTCCAAACCAGAAGTTCGTTAACAAATTGGACTTGATTTATACTTTAGCATTTATTTCATTAGTGGATCATTTTACTTTTGGAGGTAAACCCTAACGATATTTTCATGGACACGATGAATTAATCTTTAACGGGAATTAACTGCAGGTGTTAATTTGACTTGATTCTTTCATTAAATTGTCCAACATTTCACGTGCAAATTATACTTCAGCTACAATTAAAAGGAAGCACTGATATTTTCATCTTGACCTATATTTCCTTGAAACGATTAATGTCCTTATGAAGTTCTTAGTCAATTGGACAAATTATTGAATGTTCATTATAATTATTAACTGTTCGTTATAATTCAAAATGAGATAAGTTGGTCTTTATTCATATGAGACTACTCATAAAAAGCAAAACAAATTGAAAACTGGAAACTTAAAAATTCACTAGCAAATTAGACTTGATCTATATTTGAAAGCAAACACTGCTAAATTAGTCCAGGTATATATTTCTTCAGAAACTTGATCAATTAATAATATTTATATTAATTAACTGCAGTTAGTTTTTTGCTGTATTTTTTATCAATCTATTACCAAATAAATGTATTAACATTTAAAATGTGAAAGTGGGCACTACAATGCATGTTCCCCTGTTAATTAAGACTTGAGCGTATCATTTAGTTTTTTTAGTATTTTAAACATTAATAATTGTATTGCATATGTGATGCATAGAAAATTATTTAAATAGTTTAAACCTTAGCATCAAGGTAATAATAATTAACAATCTCCTTTGCGATTACCTTATGTTAATTGGACATTCTTAAACTGGAAATACATTAGTAAATTAGACCTGATCTACATTTCAAAGAAAATACTGATAAATTGGTCTTAGTTTATCTTATTTTGATATTTTTTTAAATTTATCAATAGTTTTTAACAAAAAAAAGGAAAAGCGAGAAGAATAATAAACTTTGAGTTAGATTTTCATAATATAACAACCATAAGTGTATTTTTGGTTTATCTTAACAGAGGAAATTGTCAGTAAATTAGACTTGATGTGAGTTAATTTAATGCTTATAATTTAACTATTGCCATATTAAATTTTACAAATCACTCAGCAGTATTGAAAATAATTGATAGTCAAGAAAAGTTACGTGGTGGCACTCCCGCTTTCCATTTGTATAAGTAAAATTTATGCCCCGATAATAGAGAAGCCGGTTTATTTTTCCGCAGTTTGTCGTGTCGTAAATTTCGGATTTCGCTTTTGCTTTTTTTCGCTCGCCGTATTTTTTTTTCTGTTCTCGCATTTAATTCGCAGCAGACGGCATCTTAATTCCGCCCCCTCCCACTTCCTTCATCGTCGTCGACCCCCCCGCCCTTTCAACCCTCGGGGGCCAAATTGGTTTCGAGTGGCTGGCGAAATGGTCAAAGAACGAGAAACGCGGCGAAAGGGAAAAAACCTGTCTGAAATATTGCCCCGGTCGTTGATTAAAGATTTTTTAAAGAGATTTTTTTTTCTTGATTAACTAGAACCCTCTGAAAATGGATCAAGGAAATAAAATCGCTCGTAGGCCATAAAGGTACATAAATCAAGAGGAATTGACTATCCTCCGTGATCTGTATAATATATAGGTTCATCGTTCAGATTATTATGGCTCTGTGCACTCGAGATGAATGTTAGTGAATGATAAAAGTGAAAATTGAGTGGCACAATGTCTTAAACTATTCTCTTTCGCTTGTTTAATGTGGTCCAGACAGCATGTGTGGTCCACACACGGTCATCAGATTTAAGCCCATTAGTCTTTTTCTCTGGAGATACCTAAAGGAAACAGTTTCAAACATCGTCCTCATTCTGTTGATGATTTTAAGGAAACGATCAGACAGAAAATCAAAGTAATTCCACCTGAGTTAACCCAGAGAGTGATGACGAACATCAGGAAACGACTTCAACAATGTATTGCTAACGACGACTTGATGGTATGATTAAAAACTTAAAAACTGTCTCTACGTAATTTTTTATACACCTTCAAAATGTGGGAGATCTTGGTGCCCTACCCTGTATAACTAAACAAAAATTTATTATGTATCGCAGGCCTTTTTCATATAATAAAAAACCTACATCAACCTCCATTCTCACCTCCCATCCCTTTTGAAGACCACGACAAAAACCACCCCCCAAAACAGACCGGAATTGCGAAAACTTATCTTGTCAGTCACCCGACTTTCCAACTTACGAACTTCCGCTACAAAAATGTTGACACCGCCATCGCAGCAGAATTGTTTACCACGGGGGGGTAAGAGTGGAGGAATGATAGAGACGCCGAGAAGGAGAGAGAGAGAGACAAAAAATTAATTAGGATCGGAGAACTATTAAAACCAGGACGAGATTTCGTAGTGCGGAGAGAAGGATGGTGGGTGCGATGTTGTCATAGAGAATGTTATCGAAAGGTATATTTTTCTTTAGTTTATAATTTTTTTTTAGAAAATTCTCTTTTTGGGAACATCAAATAGACCTAATTATGCAACTAAGGGCCGGTTTTACGATGCAAGAATATAACAGGTATAAGCTATACTTGGAATAAAATTTGAAACGCCCGTTCTACAGAACGGACCGTCTCAAATTTTATTCCAAGTATAGCTTATACCTGGTATATTCTTGCATTGTTGAACCGGCCCTAAAAACACAAAAATCATATGTCGATCTTTATACGCTCCCAAGTTACAGACCTATGAAATTATAAACAGTAAATAAAAAAAATTAACTATGTGAACCAGATAAAATATTATCTTATTTCGGGAATGTTTATTTTGAAAATCTAGCTGGTCAACTTGCCCAGAAAAAATGCCACGCAGATAAAATTCTTTTAGATTAACAAACGTGAATATCATTTTTATTTTCAGTTTCAAATCGGTTAGTGTTTTACTGTGTGTATATGTTTATTTAGAATGTTTTACCGTATATGAGTTTCATTTACGATTTACAGTTACTGCAACGGGAATTCACGGCAAAAAGTTAGGGAATACCTAACTGATATCGGTTTCCAAATAGACTTGAATTATGCCTCATTACTGAACATTACTGGAAGTACACAGATAGTTTTGAGAATGTGAATTACGTGATTTTGTTTTCCACAGAGGCGTGAATTTAGATGAACAGATACTACCAGTACGTTGAATTAACAGGTAAGTGGAAATACCACAAACGATTGTTTAGCGAATTTTGAAACGTGGTAGTTTACATCCACATCATTATCTAAAGGTGCAGGGTTTGCTGCAGACTGACCACTATCGTCGGCTAGTTCATTCTACTCGGATCTTACGCCGGTCATGGCTAAATTTTGATTTCTGCAGAAAAGTCCTTTGGACAGATTAGGCTTTGTTTACGAGACGCGATATCATAAATCTGAGAAACTTGCATAGATGGGAACTAGAAAATCTCTCAAAGAATTAGATACGTCTTAGTTTCAGTATGAATTTTCGGTCAACGTTTGAGCTGGCTTAATCTATGATTTGCTACTTGAGCCTTACGGAGGGACTGAGAGTTTTTTTTTCTTTTTTGGGTTTTTCGCCACGATCTTAAAAATAATTTATATTAATTTCTGTATAATATTGTAAAGATAGTAAGTAAATATATTTTTTTTGTATATGTCAATGATACTTACCTTGATAATAATATTTTTCACTGACAGTGACATACTACCAAAAAAAATACTTAGATGAGGTTTACTACAGACGAAATCCTGCAGCTGTGAATCTAACCAATAAAGAATAGTCTTTACAGTATCTAGATTTTGGAATAAAACAAAAATACATCCTAATAGATATAGCACAATCAGACCAAACATAATTCGCCATACTGCAGGATGTGGCCTAGTAAATGGTCCATTAAACTGATATAATTAAAAAGAAAAAACAGCAGAAGAGAAACCCTGCCCATATATATTTTTTCAATATCATCAGTATCTCTTACAAAATCAAAATAAATCACTGTTCCAATTGAGAATTTCAATGAAACATCATCAACTGCCTTTTCATTGATTGTACTGAAACTTTCAACTTTATAATTTTAACTATTTTAATCTCCCATTCAATTTTACGTTCATTCAATTTTCTTGAATATTAATGGCATGCTAAACTCAAAGAGATTTACCACTAAACACCGAATCACTTTGTTTAAAGTTCTCGACGCACGTTTTACTGACCATGTTAGCATCATCAGAAGATGATTTAATCTAAGGGAGGGGAGATAAAATCATCTCCTGATGATGCTAACATGGTTAGCGAAACGTGCATCGAGAATTTTAACAAACTGATTCGGTGTTGAATGGTAAATCTCTTTGAGTTTAGTGTTTCATACTGAAGATTCCAATAGAAAAATTGATTAATGATATGAATATATAACTAAACCTTTAACAAAACTAAGCGAGACAAACACGAGCCTGGTACTGATTAAAAAAACGCTTCAATTGACCTTATTTTTATATACCACATTTCGTAAAATATGAAGCGCTGCTCAGCAAGTGCGTGTCCCATCTATACCAATAAGTAGTAATCGGACGGAGCCAAGTCTGGTGAGTAAGCCGCATGCGAAAGTATTTTCCAACTAAACGCCTCAATCGTTTCCTTGACCAGTTCTGCTGTGTGTGATGGTGCATTATCATGAAGCAAAATCACTTTGCGTGCTTTGCCTTTTTGGATATTCTGGTCGTTTTCCGCCACTCCGTTGTTTTTATACCACTCAAAGCACTGTGATTTACCAAAAGCATGTTCACCGTAAACTTCGACAAGTATTTGATGCGATTCGGCAGCAGTTTTCTTCAAATGGTAACAGAAAATCCATGACGTTCGCAAATCGTAGTTTCCAGGCATAAAATTCGACATGTTCAACGCTATTACAAACTATGTGTTGTATGAAACTTGTATTGTTGTGAGTTGAAAATCTTTGTCAGATGTCAACAAGAAAATGGCTTCAATGACGTAGTTTGACGGTAACTACATTGACAGCTAGGGCCATCTATGGGCAAATTCTGGTTTCATATTTACAGACCTGGTATCAGCATAAAAGCACAAACTTGCAGTCAGCAAACAGGAGGGTATTTTGAAAATATCATAAAATCGTTTGTGATTTATTACTTTTGTTAGATTAGATGTAAAATAATCCTTATTAAAAACCCTTCTCTAATTTACTATTAATGACACTGGTTGAAAAGAAGTTCTATGAGGCCAATCTTTCCTACTATAATGTTCTTTTGTTGCCCCACTGTCCCATAGACACAAAAAATAGCACATAGCAAAAAATAGCACAATAGCAAAATAGCAGTACTTTGTATGAAAGTACTCCTTACCTTTGTACCCCAAAAGTCAGATACAAATAATTTCAATGACCACTTGATATAAAGAAGAAGCAGGAGAGAGTATTCTCGTTAATGTTACAAAAAGCATGTCGACCTGTGTCATAGGCAGAAGTCGATCAATAAGTCAAATTAATGGATTAACAGATAAACACACAAAAAATTGAACGTTAAAAATCAAAGTAATCCGAAGCGACACAGATTTCGCGCGAAAATAAATTGAAATATTCCGTTGGAAACACGACTCCTTATTACATTTTGCTCCATTCTCCTTCGTATTATAACCCAGACGTAATCTTATTACATCCGATGTCTCTCGCGTGAAATCCCATCATATTAATCTGAGTGGGGCACGGAGCAAAAAAAAAACAAATCTGCCAAGCCATTAGATCCCATCAAAATCTCATAACCGCCATGGCGTGTCTGGCGCAACATCATTTCCCCGTTGAAAAACTCGCCGACGTTTATTCGACATTTTCCTCCTGCTGGAAAACTGCTAGCGTTATTGTATACACCTCGGGGCTTTGTTGTATCATACTCTAATCATTTTTATTACGGTCTATTTTTTAAAAACCTTATTTTGGATTTTGTTTATCATTAAAATCGAGTTCTGGAAAACATTTATCGCGATGAGAATAATTTACTATTGGCAAGTTGATTTGTGTTATTACTAAGCTAATTGAAAACTTCGCGGAACGGAAATGATAAAACAATTTTATAATTGAAAAAATGATATTTTTTCCAGCTGCTCTCCAATTAATTTATTCCATCTCTGGAGTGATGTTCTGGAAATCTACGGCTGCTATAACTTCTTCATTTGATGAAAAACTCTTGTCACGTAGGAATGTTTTTAGGTTTAGGAACAGATGAAAATCAGAGGGAGCCAGATGTGGTGAATATGGTGGATGCTCTAACAATTCGTAGTGTAACTGCTTCAATTTGACTATTGCAAAAACACCTTAATTAAATACCTCATAAAAGTAAACATGCATCTGAGAATGCATATGTACATATTATATATAAAAAAATGTCTACAAAAAATTAATATTTTGTTTGTTCACCTTCGGTACTTATGACGCCTTGTAATCATTTGGGCATTGACAGGACTAAATTTTCCGTGACGTCTGGGGTGATTTCAGTTCAAGCCGATTGTAAAACATTTTTTAAATCCTAATTTTAATCCCTAAGATGTCCGACTGGGTATAAATCGGGTGACTGGGGTACTGAATGAAGTTGCTTAGAAATATTATTTAGAATCTATTCCTTGAGAGCCGCTCAAGGAATTCCTCAAGTGTCGCTGTGTTTTTAGGATCGTTGTCTTGGTGAAATATCAGTCGATTTTCCAATTCCAAATGTTCAAATGAGGGTAACAAATAATCACGCAAAATTTGCAGGTATACGCGATGATCCATATTACCTTCAATAAAAACTAAATTTTCCACTCCAACCGCTGCCATAGAGCTCCACACCATCACACCATCTCCACCGTATTTGACTGTTGGCATCAAATTTTTGGGTTTTAACTCCTGGTTTGCTTTTCTCTAAATTTAGCTTTTTCCGTCAGATCCAAAAATGTTATATTTGCTTTCATCGGTAAATAAAACAGTTTTTCAAAAAATCAAAATCCTTCTCCAAGTGCTGCCTGGAAAATTATAACCGCTTTTATCAATTTTTATTTAGATGAGTGGTTTTTTCCTTGGCTCTCTCTTTTCTTTTGATCTGAGAACCCTGCGTACCGTTTCGGCACGGACACATTTTCCAGTTTCTTCTTGACCATGACCGACCAATTTGGAAGCACTAGTTTTGGATTTTGGTCTAATTTTTTTAAAAATTGTACGGAAAAAATTAAGTGAACGCGATATTCACTTAATTTTTTGAACGATCAACTCTGGGCTTATTCTACACTGTACCACGTAAATTAAAGTTTTTATTATAATCTGGTTCGTACCAATTTCGTTTCTAACCGTTGTAACAAAAATAATATAAAATACTTAAAAAAAAACCTAAATATTATTATTTCCTTGAGGTGGATGCCTAAAATATACTAAAATATAATATACATTTCTGATGACAATACTAGAAACACTAAACAATTTTTTACTTATTCAAGTTGGTGCTGTATGTTTACTCTTGTAAGTTACTATTCAGGACGATTATTTTTTTATTTTGAATGTAATTTGCAATTAAAAATCTGGTTTCATGCATATCGTTCTTATTTGTATTGAGAATGTAACTTGAAAAAATAAAAAGTTATTAGCTATAAACCGCTAGCAAATAAACCGTTTTAAAAATATAACTAATTTGCATGGTGTATGTAGATTTTGTGACTTACTGTATATATATATATATATATATATATATATATATATATATATATATATATATATATATATATATATATATATATATATATATATATATATATATATATATATATATATATATATATATATATATATATATATATATATATATATATATATATATATATATATATATATATATATATATATATATTTAATATATATATATATATATATATATACTATCACTTCAGTTTTAATTTCGAAGGGCTCTGAGACATCACCTTTTGACCTTGTGTAATTTAGTGTTGCTTTAATAATTGCCACCGTTTTTAGACCTAGTCCCTCTTCTTTCAAAATTTGGAATAAAGATTCGCGGTTAATAGAATCATATGCTTTTTTGAAATTCACAAATGTACAGACGAGATTTTTATTGTATAGTTTTTAATATCTTAGGATCAACTTTAGATTGAGAATCTGTTCCGGGCAGGATCTGCCCGGTTGAAAACTTGCTTGTATTTTCTTTGTTTTTAGTTTTTTTTATATTTAATATATATATATATATATATATATATATATATATATATATATATATATATATATATATATATATATATATATATATATATATAAATATAAAAAAAACTAAAAACAAAGAAAATACAAGCAAGTTTTCAACCGGGCAGATCCTGCCCGGAACAGATTCTCAATCTAAAGTTGATCCTAAGATATTAAAAACTATACAATAAAAATCTCGTCTGTACATTTGTGAATTTCAAAAAAGCATATGATTCTATTAACCGCGAATCTTTATTCCAAATTTTGAAAGAAGAGGGACTAGGTCTAAAAACGGTGGCAATTATTAAAGCAACACTAAATTACACAAGGTCAAAAGGTGATGTCTCAGAGCCCTTCGAAATTAAAACTGAAGTGAGACAAGGGAATGGACTCTCGCCACTAATATACAGTAATACAGGAGTGGCGTGTAAAAAATCGACGTTTAATATTGACCAGCCCATTAAACTGAGGAGAACCAACATCAAAATAAATTGTCTGGCGTTTGCTGATGATCTAGCAATTTTAGGTCAGGATATATTAACGGCACAAAAACAGATTGACATCAGAAACAGCAGAAAAGGTAGAACTCCAAATTTGCTTTGAAAAGGCACAATACATGACCTGCAACAGACTAAGAACACCATTTCTAAAAACAAAATATGGTAACATAAGACGAGTCTCTCAATTTAAATATTTGGGTGAAATAATCATGGAAAACGGGTTGGAAAAAAAAGCGGCCAATAAGGGTAAATGTCAAAAATGGAACCTGCACTGAGACTTACACAAAATATTTTCACAAAAAATGCATATCTAAAAACCCAAAACTGAAACATTACAACACAGTTATTAAGCCAGAATGTCTATATGGTGCAGAAAAGCTCATTTTGAATAGAAAGAAAGACATCGAGGAGATTAAAAAGAAAGAAAGAAAAATCTTAGGCCCTAAACAAATAAACAGCACAATATAAAGAGTTCGAGAAAACCAAGAAATCAAACAATACACAGATATACATAGCGATATGAGAAAAAAAAAACTTAAGTTTTACGGACGCATAAAACAGATGAATCCGAGTAGGCTAACTAGACAAATAGTCGAATTTTGTGAAAATAGGAGTAGAGCTAAAGTGGAAATAATTAAATGGATTGATGTAATTAAAGAGAATCTAAAATCAGTAAATATTATACAAAGTGAAATTCAGGACAGAAGCTGTTTCAGACACAAGGTCAAAGTTTGGGAAGTTGGCCAGAGAGAATATATATATATATATATATATATATATATATATATATATATATATATATATATATATATATATATATATTATTAATTAAAAATACTAATACTAAAATTAAACATTTTAAATCTTTTAGAAGACTAAGTGATCGGGAAAGGACCATCTAGCGTTTTGTTTCCTTTTATTTGTACGTCGATATAAGTTCTATTAAAAATGAATAATGGATTAACTAATCCCGTGAAAAAAAACCGTAATGCTTAACTTAAACTTATAGTGGTTATTAAAGGGTTAAAAGGTTCGTTGTTCAATCAAGCCAGTAACCCTTTTGAAATGTTCAGGGTGGTTTCGGAAAGCGATAGGGCGCCGAATAAAGCAAAACACGATCGAGATCAGTCTAATTCGATCACCTCCAATTGACTTTCACGCGGATTAGGTTTCGGGAATGCGGAACGTCTCGAGGGAGAGGCGCCGTTCGCGACGAAACAGTATTAAAGATCGATTTCGGCCCAATTAGTCGCCGAGATAACGTCCCGCCCAGTCGGATCGGGGCCCGCATCCAGAAATTAACCCGCTGGAAAATGCTTTTACGTTTACACCAACCTCCTGCATCGACCCTTTCCTCCTCCTTCTCCTTAACCATCGTCGCTCCCGTTTCCGTTTCAATGTCGTTCGTTTTGGAATATTGCGAGTCATAAAGAAGCGGCAGATTTCGGCGGAATTCTCGCGTAAAATCTAAAATGTAGGACCAATATTTTAGTTCGAATCTGTACGAGAACTGTCGTTATTTTATAATTGAATATCCGTAGTTGAATTTGCATTTTTTAATTGGATTTTCTTGATTAGATTGGAAATTCGTAATAAAAATAAATTGTGTCCTACTTCGAAAAAAATATTGCGAACTCTAAATGTATAAACTGGTTGGATTCTATTAAAATTGAGATTTTATGGAAACTATGAATTTATTATCGGAGGCTTAAATATGGTTGTTTCTTATTGGTTTCGGACTAAGAATTATTATATAATATGTAACAAAAAGACCCGCACCACTCTGTAAACCTCAGTTTCAGTCACATAATATTTTATGAGGATTAAATCTGGCGATCTTGCTGGCCGAGGAACATCCCTATATCTGGAGGTTCGAAAAGTTCTCGGCCTGATACAGAGATGGCGCAAGTACGACCAAATGTCTATGATATGATTTCTTAGTTGACGTGCTGCAAAGTTCAGACTGTCATTGCAAATGTCTATGACCTCGAAATGTTTCTACATGCACCGTATTCACCGAATTTCGCTCCCAGCGATTAGTTAATATTTCAAAACATGAAGAAATGACTAATTTCCCTTCAAATGATGCCAAAACTATTATTTATCCGCTTATTTCGCAGTGTTAAACAAATCGCATACATATTAAGAAGTTGACTACGTTGAAAATTTTTATTTTCTTAATCAGGTCAAGAAAGTTGCGAACCACCCTGGTATTTATTAACACACTACCAATTCTTCATTATTATTTTAGGCTATATTTTCTGTTTTTTATATTTGGATTATTAGCAATTCCAACAGAATGAACTAAAGCTAATCGCAAGATGATTGACCTTTGACATATAGAAACAAACGGATCTCCTAAGGGATGAAGGCTCTATTCAACCATCTAAAACTCAATAATTACTTGTGCTCTATTGACTTTCGGATTGGCAAAGCACTTGATTTGAACTACAGTTGATGGATCGTTTCTAAAATTGATTACCGAATCCCTCGATCACCATTCTTGCAAAATAAATTGTTTTATTAATGATAGGAAATACAATGACCAGTCGAACCTTGAAATCGGTCTGTCGTTCTTTGTGATTCTCTTTTTCCATCAAACGATAAAGAAATCAGTTTTTTGTTAGGGGCGAAAGGAAATTTGTGCTAAATGGAGTGTTTTTCTTCGAAAATGAATAAAAGCTTAACCAGTTTGCACTTTGACCCCGCTATTTTTTATCTAAAAAAACTCTAAATATATGAACTCGTTTAATTTATCTTGATATTTAATCAGGATTTTATAAACTTTCTCTGGATGTTAAACTAATGTTTACTGAACTTTGATGCAATCATTCGTCCATTATTTTCACTAAAAGAATTTTTTTGTTAATGAATAGGAAATCTGAAATAAGAACTTTTTTTGATGCTTCTCTGACTTGCCCCTTTATTCACGCCTGTTTTCTCCCCTTATTTTAAGTCTCTTGTTTCTTTGCCATTATCTTTCGCCTTTAAGCTATATAGAAGTCAAATTTTCGTTGAGAGTATAGAGGAATTTATTGTTTTAAAGCTAAATGGAGTGTCTTAACAAAATTATATTTAGTAGCCTTTTTTTCTGTAATTAAGGAAACATTATCTGTAAGTTCCAGACGTTAAGATATTTCAAGTTTTTCATTGTTTTTTTTTTTCGTTATATAATCAACAGCTAATGGAAACAAGACGATATGAAATATCCCGGTCTAACTCCACTCTATGTTTACAACTTCAGATTTTTTAACGTTAAATTATACTGTTCCTTAATACGATAGTTAAACGAAACAAAGTTTTTGAACGTTTGTATATTGAGGGTATCTTATGTGTGACCTTATTTAATTATTTTCTCTTAATATTTAATCAAAACTTCATGAAATTTTTATAGATGTTGATTGAACTTTGACGCATTATAGAGTAAACCGAGTCTCTTAGGAGATAGAGCATCTAATTCAATAAATAACTTTTGCTCGGTTTACTTTCGAACTGCTAAAGCACTTGATTTGAGCGACAGTTGATGGATCGTTTTTAAAATTGATTACCGAATCGTTCGACCGTCATTCTCGCGAAATAAATTGTTTTATTAACGATGGGCGACATAATGACCGAGTCAAACGCTGAAATCGGGTCTTTCTTTGATGGTCTTCCGACTTGTCGATTTATTCTCAACCGTTTTCTCCCCTCATTTTAAGTCCGTTGTTTCTTTGCCATTCTCTATTTCCGTCGGCAATATTGAAATCGGCTTTTCGTCCTACGAAGAGGAGAATCGGTTATGTTTTCAAGTTTATGAGTTAATAGTTAATGTAATGTTGACGGGACAGTACATACAGTTTCTTTTTCCATGAATTAGAAATTAATTTTTTATACAGAAAAAAAAACATTAATGTTTATCTGGCTATATCACGCGTTGGGCTAATAAATGAATGAACTTTATTACTACCATACTTGTATTTTGAATGTTGATAAAAGAAAACCATTTAAAAATGCTCAAAAATACCAATTTTTCAGAAAAAAATAATTTTCTAACTAAGCTGAAATTCTGTATTTACTTTTATACATATTTAGAGGTGAAAAGAGAAAGCATTAGTTTTCCTATACGTCTTGATCCATTTGAAATATCGCTATGTAGTATACATACTTCAGTCATCAAAAATCCAGATCACAGCTAAATAAAATTACGTTCGGTGTTTTTCCTGCTGTTAAACCTTGACAAATCCTTAATCAATCCGATGAATGGCCGGGTCGATGATTAATTTGACCTTCGGTACTCGAAATCTCGCTGCGATTTTCCGGCTAGCCAAGTCCGGAAATAAAACTGGATGGAGAGAAAGGAAAAAATGGGCCCATTGAAAGTCGACGGCCATCGGTCGCCTCTAGGGAGGGGGCAGAGCCGGAGATTGCCGCCTCTCTGGAGGCGGATGTCCGGACCAGGACCCAGAGAATGGACAATTAAGAATGGGTAGCAGGAAAAGACAGAAGTCTTTGAATAGACCGGAAATAAACAAGAAGTGTAGTTCGATAAACCAGAAGAAATAATTGGCTCCTGAGGGAATATTTTTCAAGTATTTGATTTTAAATGGTGTATATTTTTAGTTATCGTCGAGGTTTCATGTTAAAGGTCTTTATAGGACATTAATTACATTGAAACTAACATGGAGAAGTTTGTATAAACTCTCGATGGTAAAGGACTTTTCCGTCATTCGCGTACTGCATGCAGAGGACTTAGACATTCCGAAACTGCATGCAGAGAGAACATAGACATTCCGAAATAAAAGTACGTTTAATATGAGATTGAGACCGCCATAGCGACAATTCTCAAGCAATTGCGGTACAAAACTTTACATATCATACGTCTGTCTACCATGAGATCTTAGTTTTAGATAAGACATTCAACTTTCGCTTTACAATAACTTTTTTATAAACTCTAAAAAAGCGAATCAAATTATTGATAACAAAAAAGTAATAGAAGCGTCTGAATTGCTAAATTTAGACGACCAACATACCAGGTTATTGAAGATGGCTCTTAAAAGAATAACAAATCTGATCAAATTGCAAGGGAAGGTGGGAGAAATTTTCGAAGCTTGAAATAATGTGATCCCATCTACAGAATCATATTCCATTTAGTCCTATAAATAATGATAAAAAAACTAGTATCAAAAAAAGAAGCACTTCTATCAGTATGTCTGTGCATAGCCAGAATCACAAGGGCATTACAGGAACCTAAAAAATTAACACCAGAGTTAATTCACGAATCAGAAAAACACATGAAGCTGGGAAGAAAACGAGAAATTAAAGAAACCAGAATAACAGTTAGACTAGAATAAACAGGATGCGCTTTCGAAACACAACAATAATTTATATATAATAACAATAGTGATTAGCAGATACGTTAAATACTACAGTGATAGTTTGACATTATAAAAACATTCGGAAATAAAAAATATCTCGTCAAAAATTAAACTAAAAATGTATAACTCACTCATAAAACCGACAGTAGTTTAGGACAGTGAACTATGGATGTTGGGACAGCAAGATACCACGCAAATACAAATAGCTGACAGAAGAATTTTGAGGAAAATGTACGGTGGAGTAAAAGACGGGGAACAATTAAGTGACGGAGGATAAACACAGAACTGAACATCTTATATAATGCACCAGATATAGTGACTGTTTGTCTCTTGTAAGCTCGTTCCAATTTTCTAGTTCTTTCTCTTTAAAATCCTCTATTACTGCTTTCCTTCCCCCTATCTTCTCATAGGTTGTTTTCATGTTATTCCTCGTACTGGTACTGTCCAAACGGTCAAGGTGTCCCAATCAAAGATGTCTTAAAGTTCTTACCAGATGACTTTGCTTTATTAAAGTTTATATGGGGTGTAAACTTTTTGTTGACATTTTAATGTTTTAGCCAAAAATAATTCAACATTGTCGTGAAACTTGAAACATAATTTTCAAGAAAAAAAGTGAAAAATTCAACACAAAATCCTCCAGTAGTTTCTGCGTTAAAATTTACGACCTTGTGTAATTCCAAAATTAACTTTAGTCTAACTATTTCGCCGCAAAAACTTTTCTCGAGCCTAGTACCGTATATCTCCAGCCCGAACTACTCTCTAATGTAATAAACTACGGATAGTAGACGGGATTAGGAATTGAGGGTGGTTGCCACCTCTCCCCTCCTCCAAAAAAACACAAGTATCCTTTTTTTTTTACTCCTCTCGTGGTGGAACATCAGGGGTTTTTAATCGCTCCAGGGATGAAACTTTTCACTTAAGACCCACCCGCACCCCTTCGACATCCCCCCCGTTCTGCAATCCCATTTGCCAGTAGTCGGGAAAGGATTTTTCCAGCCGTTTTTCCAACAAAAGAGAGTTAATTAGTGTGGTAGGGAGAAGAACAGAGGGTCTTTTTTTTCTTTCGCGAGTCTCGTTCTTAATTTCTTATTACCGAGGGTTTGTTTTTGGAGGGTACGTTACATTCGCGTCTAATCAAAGGGATGATATATGTGAAAGAAAATCTTTTGAAATCATGGTGGTTATATATATATATATATATATATATATATATATATATATATATATATATATATATATATATATATATATATACAGGGGGTTTGGTTCTACGCGTATATCCTAGTATGTTTCCCGATATTCATAGGCGTTTAATGGAGCAGGCTAATTTCAAGGTGCAAGCACAAGATCGAGGCCGAAATAGAAATATTAGAACGCCAGATACAGAAGAGCAGGTCTTAATTGCAATTACCGAAAATCTAAATACCAGTACAAGGATCATTGCAGTGAATATGGACATTTCTAATGTCACTGTGTTTACATACCCTTACCCTATTGAAGGGATTTTTTGCCCCGATGACATTTTGTCATTGGTTTCTTCAACATACAGTCCCCAATTTTCATATTGACCGATTTTCAAAAACGAAACCAATTACGAGATATCTGCAATTATACAGTTTAATTCCAGATACAGAGGGTTTGGTGGTTTGGTAAATGTAAAATATTTAAACACCAAAGAAAAAATAACAAAATAAATTATCTAAATATATGTGGAATTAGTATCAAGAAAATTGATAGTTAATTGTATAAAATAAAATCCTAATCATTAATTATATGTTTAGACTATAAGTTAAGAATAAAATACCGCAGAATCATTGACTGAAATTGATTTTACTGTATAAACAAAGTTTTTAAAATAGAGAAACTAAAAAAAAATAAAAAAAATCAATTAAATAAAAAAAATAGAAGTAAAAGTCGGCCCACTCCCCTTTGCACGGGGGAATATTTACAGAAAAAATCAAAAATGAAAGCTCTTTTTGAGAGGAAAAACAAAAAAAATAAAAAATGTCGGAATTCGAAAAAATTACATTTTTTTCGAAAAACCGAAAGATTTCATAGAACTTGATTTCAGATTTTTTTTCCTATTTTTTTAAGTGCATTTAAAAACAAAAATTAAAAAAAGTCTCAGTAGGTCAATTTTTGAAAAAGTTATGGCTATTTGAAAAAAAGAGCCATTATTCCAAAAACTCATAACTTTTTTGGGTTGGGTAAAAAAAATTGAAAAAATTCTGAGAAACGTCTTTGGTGGAGTAGAAAAGGACCAAAAGTTTCAACGAAATACAAAAGGGTCAGGTTCAAAAAGTAGTGGGATTTTGGCTATATATTTGGATATATATATATATATATATATATATATATATATATATATATATATATATATATATATATATATATATATATATATATATATATGCTCGCAATCACAGGTATGTCCTTGTAATGAGTCTGTTTCAAATAATGAAAAAAATAATAAGTTTCAAGAATTAAAAATATGCTTTTTCAGGAGGTCAGTTATGTCAGGTGAATGCGGTCCAAATTACCAAAGTGAAATTTCTAAGTAAAATTCAGAGTCAAAGATAACGGTGTATTGAAATAGGTCGGAATATATTAAATATAAAGTGCTCTTCCTATTTGTTTGAAAAAAGGTACAAAAGAATCTTCATCAAGCTCGAGATATAATAACACATATATTGAACCCACTGAAGATTATTCTAATAAATAAAAGTAGGTTTAGATGGAAAGCATTTTTCTTGAAGTGTATTGAAACTGAGAAGATAATGGAAAATATCGTGAGATACTTGACTATATATCCTTTCTTTTTTTTCCGTTCGGAAATAAAATGCTTGCAGGACGTCTTATTTACGGTTGTCGGAAAAGCGGGTGATATTTCAGGCAAATTTCCCTCGCGTGTGTCGAATTTTTCTCCGCCGACTTTTCAGGAACGGACGACGACTCGTTCCCAGTTGCTTTTCTAATAACGACACGAGATAAATCAACCCCGCTGCTTTACAGTAGAAAAATATCAACTTATCCTCATACCCATTTTCCATTTCTTAATACTACTTCAAAATTCCAAAAAAAATTATTGAAATATTGAACGTTTCATCTAGTTCATCTTTGACAGATAATTTAGTAAACTACTATGATCAAAATGACTTAAAATAAAACACAAAGTATTTATTTATTCATTCAAATTTATTTTGTGCCCTCTAAAGTAATCTCCTCTCACTCCACTATTCTTATTTCAACGTTTTTTTTCCAGTTTTCGAAACAATTTTTATACTCTACTTCTATTATTTACTTCAAATTCAAAATTAGTCCTTCAATCACAGACGTCAATTATTTGCACTCCGCAGAAAATAGTTATACACCTCATCCTTCGTATTCACCAGACTCAACGCTTTCGTCATTGTCAAAGTCACGTCATTGATACTACAAACTCTACGTGGAAAAATTACTACGAGATAATTTTTCGAAAAGGTTTTTATATTCGACTTCTGGTATCTCCTTCAACGCGGCCAGCGAACTCTTCTGAATGGCTTCTGTGGGTTCAAAACGGTGTCCACGATGTGGTTTCTTCAAACATGAGAACAGGACAAAGCCATACGGTGCCATATCTGGTGAAAATGGTGCTTGTGTTGATTTTTAACGAAAAAGTGACGAATTGTTGCGACCTACGAAGATGCGCGGTCGCGATGCAAAATCCAAGAATTGTTTTATCTCAAATATAGATATTTTATGTCTAATACTTAATCAGCGATTATGTAGTTCAAGATCCTTGATTGTGGTAGTACTTTCTTCGTTAATTGACGTAGAATATCTTCCTGAACAAGGTTCATCTTCAATTGCTGCTTTACCATCACCAAAGTCCTTACTAAAAAGCATTTTTTCACATAACCTCGTCGCCGTAATACTTTCTTAATATTTGTAATCCATCAGCAAGATGTTTTATAAAATTTAATGCAAATTATATGAACGATAAATGATCCATTTTTAAAAATCCACAATTTTTTTAAACAGTTAGAAAAGACAGTATAATTTCTAACTTAACATGTGAAATGATATGAAACTTTTGTTAGATATTAAAGACAGTCATACCAACTTAAAAGAACAACCAGGAAAAAAGTCGTACCGTGTCGAGCCCCAATTCTTGATAATGAAGTTAAGTGGCGTTACAATGACGAAAAATGGTAAAATTTAATTTAATTAATAAATAATTATAAATAAATATAATAATATAATAAATAATATTTATATAATTATTTTAATTATATTAAATAATATAATAATTAATAAATTTAAAACTATTTTATGCCATTCAAGCTATTCTATTCGGTTAAACTGATTCATCTCTTGATGATGCTAACATGGTTAACGAAACACGTGTTGATAAATCACGTGTTTCAAATCAAATTGCGTGTGTTCAAATTGTTTCAAAAACAATTGATTTGGTAAATTCTTCTATTGTTCAAAACCATGTTAGCATCATCAGGAGATGATTCAGTCTATTGGATCCATCTATTATCAGGAGATTGAATCATCTCCTAATGGTGCATGGTTAGCGAAACGCGCGCCGAGAAGTTTGAAAGAGCAATTTTGGAATTTAATCGTAAATCTCTTAAAGTTTAATTGATTTACGAGTTAATTGACTATAAGAATTATTAATTTAAACTAAAAAATGTTGAGTTTGCTAAATTGACTATCTCTTCCCTTTGGTATGTACATATATGCTACTGGTATGGCAGTACACTATCGATAACTTCGCCTGAAGAGAATATTTCCTTCTAAAATGGCGAATTAAGCGAATGGAAGTTTTATTTAACGGAAGATAAATCTCCCGAACCAAACTACTGGCGCTCCTCTCTGTATTTTGTATGAGCGGAGGGAGACGAAGAGCGGCGTCCGAGTGTTTTATTTCGAAAGTGCGTCGTTTATCTTTTTCGAGACGGCAGAGTGAGGAAGTAGCGGCGGCAGCGGCGGTGGCGGCGTTTGAAGCGGCGGTAGCCGAACATATGTTTCGCCATGGGCTATTTATTATCATCGGCAGGGGCAGTCTAGGGAGGAGGGAAAACCTTTTAAACCCCCACTTCATTTGTCAAACAGGTTTTTTACTTCATTTCCTCGAAATTTCAATGGTATTTTAGTTTTCAAATCAACAACCATTTTATTCGATGATTAAAAAGGGCCTGAAGGTAATACTGAGTTATATATATATATATATATATATATATATATATATATATATATATATATATATATATATATATATATATTATATATATATATATATATATATATATATATATATATATATATATATATATATATATATATATATATATATATTTATATATATATATATATATATATATATATATATATATATATATATATATATATATATATATATATATATCATCATCATCATCATCATCAGCCCGTATCGATCCACTGCAGGATGAAGGCCTCTTCAGCATGCTTCCAACCTTCACGGTCCTGGGTTTTCCTCTGCCACTCGGGTCCAATATACTTAACGATGTCATCAGTCCATCGTGCTTTCGGTCTTCTTATATATATATATATATATATATATATATATATATATATATATATATATATATATATATATATATATATATTATATATATATATATATATATATATATATATATATATATATATATATATATATATATATATATATATCATCATCATCATCATCATCAGCCCGTATCGATCCACTGCAGGATGAAGGCCTCTTCAGCATGCTTCCAACCTTCACGGTCCTGGGTTTTCCTCTGCCACTCGGGTCCAATATACTTAACGATGTCATCAGTCCATCGTGCTTTCGGTCTTCTTCGCGGACGTTTGCGATCAAGCGGTATCTACTCCAGGATTGCCTTGGTCCATCTGTCGTCCCATCGCCTCGCTATATGGCCTGCCCATCTCCATTTCAACTGTTTTACTCTTCCAATGATGTCACAGAATTTTGTTTGTTCCCTGATCCATGCGCAGGACTTTCTGTCTCGTCTTGTAATGCCAAGCATACATCTTTCCATTCCCCTCTGTGTATATATATATATATATATATATATATATATATATATATATATATATATATATATATATATATATATATATATATATATTATTATTCACGTATGGGCCCTGGTGGACCACGCGAAGTACAATTAGCGGCGTTTGTTCTTGTTAGCCTTCCTTTGAGCCCATACTAATTTCATTCTTTCGCTATGAGCTTTTTTCCTTTCGTCAGACCAAGTTGTTCCAGTCTTCCTACATTTTTCTCTCTGGCCATTTTTCATTCTCCAAACGTTAACCTTGTGTCTGAAACAACCTCTATCCTGAATTTCACTTTGTGTAATATTTGCTGATCTTAGGTCCTCTTTAATTGCCGCAATCCATTTAATTATTTCTTCTTTAGCTCTACTCCTATTTTCATAAAATTCGACTATTTGTCTAGTTAGCCTACTCGGATTCATCCGTTTGATGTGTCCGTAAAACTTAAGTCTTCTTTTTCTCATATCGCTATGTATATCTGTGTATTGTTTGATTTCTTGGTTTTCTCGAAGTCGGTATGTTGTGCTATTTATTTGTTTGGGGCCTAGGATTTTTCTTATGATTTTTCTTTCCTTCTTTTCAATGTCCTCGATGTCCCTCTTTCTATTCAAAATGAGCGTTTCTGCAGCATATAGACAATTCTGGCTTAATAACCGTGTTGTAATGTCTCAGTTTTGTGTTTTTAGATAGGCATTTTTTGTTGTAAATATTTTGTGTAAGTCTCAATGCCGTTTCCATTTTTTGACATCTACCCTTATTGGCCGCTTTTTCCAACCCATTTTCCATGATTATTTCACCTAAATATTTGAATTGAGAGACTCGTCTGATGTTACCATATTTTGTTTTTAGAAATGGTGTTCTTAGTCCGTTGCAGGTCATGTATTGTGTCTTTTCAAAGGATATTTGGAGTCCTACCTTTTCTGCTGTTTCTTTTAGGATTTCAATCTGTTTTTGAGCCGTTAATACATCTTGAGCTAATATTGCTAGATCATCAGCAAATGCCAGACAATCAATTTTGATGTTGGTTCTCCCCAGTTTAATGGGCTGGTCAATATTCAGTGCCGACTTTTTTTCACGCCACTCCTGTATTACTTTTTCTAGAACACAGTTAAATAAGAGTGGCGAGAGTCCATCCCCTTGTCTCACACCAGTTTTAATTTCGAAGGGTTCTGAGATGTCACCCATGAATTTAACTTTTGACCTCGTGTTAGTTAACGTTGCTTTAATAATTGCCAGCGTTTTCAGGTCTAGTCCTTGTTCTTCCAAGATTCGGAATAAAGATCCGCGGTCAGTAGAATCATATGCTTTTTTCAATCCACAAATGTACAGACGAGATTTTTATTGTACAGTTTTTGATGTCTTAGAATCAACTTTAGATTCAGGATCTGTTCAGGGCAGGATCTGCCCGGTCGAAAACCTGCCTGATATTTACCAATGTCCGGTTCTAACTGTCCCTGTGCTCTGTCTAGTAGACATTGAGATAGAATCTTGTAACAAACTGGGAGAAGAGATATTCCTCTATAATTGTTTACATCCGTTCTATCTCCTTTCTTATGTAGTGGATGGATTAGAGCATCTTTCCAGTCTTCCGGAATCTGTTCGGTTCGCCAAACTTCTTGTAGAATTTTGGTTATTTCCTTGATTGTACCTGGACCAGCGGATTTCAAAAGTTCAGCAGTGATTCCATCTTCACCAGAAGCTTTGTTATTTTTAAACCGCTTGATTTGCCTAAGTATTTCCTCTTCATTCGGTGGTAATGAATCTGGGTTTGTTTGTTTAGGGTTTAATGTTGGTAATTTGTTTAAGGGCTCAGGACAGTTTAGTATTTGTTCAAAATATTTCGCAAGTTCTTTGCAATTGTCTTGGTTATTTAGAGCTATATATATATATATATATATATATATATATATATATATATATATATATATATATATATATATATATATATATATATATATATATATATATATATATATATAGCGTAAAAATCAAAAACAATATTATTAGAGATATAATTAGATGTGATATTTCCTGATGATTTTTAAAAATTTAAATAGCGATTTGATTATAAAAAGTTTCATTCAGTTAATTAACTTTCCCCCAATTTAAATCACCCCCATATAAAAAAAGACTATTCATTTTCTGTTGGGACGACAGTTGCCTCCACCGTCGATCTTCTGACAAAGTCTAAGAAAGAGTGGCAAGAAGATAAGCCGGGCCGCACAAAGAACCTCCAACTTGAACACGTTCTTTGGGTGATTTCTTAAAAGTGGTGAAAAGTGTGAAGCTTGAAGTGAGGCCACTTTTCCTGCCTCATCTGATCAAGTTGTGCGGAAAAATAGAGCCGGGATTAACACAGTTAGACTGGGTGTCAGATGAATGGCAGTTATACGTAAATTCGGCCAGTGGGGCTGTAAAAAACTTCCAAATTTTGGTAAAATAGATTGTTTTTTAAAAACACAGTTATAAAACTTTTTATGCTTTTACACTGAAAGAATTCACGATATTTACACCAACAGAGTTTTAGAAGCTTTAACTAGTATGCAAAGCACTCAGCTCCACGCTCTGCCAGACTACGGAGAGAGTGCGTGGGATTTAGGTATTGGAAATTCCTTTTATTCAAAAAAAGAGCTATCATCTTAAGTTACTGTTGCTTTAGATTCATTCTGCGATAAAATAGACGAGGTGTGCAGAAGCGCTGCTTCAGAATTACATAAAAAATGCATGATGGTGGAAGAAGCAGTCGAAGAGATCTTATCTCTGGTGAAAATAGTCCGAATTGATCCTACAGAATCAGCTGATACACAAGATGATTTCGTCTTTGCAGGTATTACTGTTGTTATTGATATACTGTTAGGTCCTCAACTTAATTCTCTGCCTTAAGTAATCCCCCTCACTTTCTAAACATTTCAGTTTTCAAATCAACAACCATTTTATTCGATGATTAAAAAGGGCCTGAAGGTAATACTGAGTTATATATATATATATATATATATATATATATATATATATATATATATATATATATATATATATATATATATATATATATATATATATATATATATAGCGTAAAAATCAAAAACAATATTATTAGAGATATAATTAGATGTGATATTTCCTGATGATTTTTAAAAATTTAAATAGCGATTTGATTATAAAAAGTTTCATTCAGTTAATTAACTTTCCCCCAATTTAAATCACCCCCCATATAAAAAAAGACTATTCATTTTCTGTTGGGATGACAGTTGCCTCCACCGTCGATCTTCTGACAAAGTCTAAGAAAGAGTGGCAAGTAGATAAGCCGGGCCGCACAAAGAACCTCCAACTTGAACACGTTCTTTGGGGGTTGTGCGTTAAGCAGTTTTCATCTCCCCTTTTACGATGTCGACGAAAAGACGATTAAGCCAAGAGGAAAAGGACCAATTCAAACACACAAACAAAAATGTATATATTCGAGTTATTCTGGTTCGGTGTCTCTTTTTTGCATCATTCAACAACCCTTGAAAAACATTAAAAATTCATCCTAGAGTAAGAAAACGTTCTGAATATCAAAACAGAACTCTGTATAAAGAAATATTATCTAGATTTATGATCGGTCAAAAAATCAGACAAATTTAATTCAGTTATTCACATTATTTCATTTAGTTGTGTTAAAAAAATAAGTCTGTGTGCTTCTACATCCTCCGTATTCGCCTGATTTATCTTCATGTGACTATTTCCTATTCTCGAAATTTAAACTGGCCTCGAAATGTACGTTTTTTGACAGTATCATACGAGTCCGAGAAGTTTTTACACTGTATCTGAATCTGCAAAAGCTGTAGGTACTGTAGGTAGTAACAATCACTGATTATGTGTATGAACATACTATTAGCTCCAAATTTTGCAGTTTAGACATTCAAAATAAACTCAAATTACTCAAGAAAATTAGATATAAAAAAACCTCTTCACAAATTATTTCTTTTAGTTTTTTAACCTTTTATTCTAAAGAGAAAGACGAGAGAAAGACAACGAAAAGTAGGAAGAGTTCCAACCCCAATATCTCCATTCGTATTAAAAAAGAATACGCAATAAACTTCTAATTACTTCACAGAATTAAAATTCAACAGCCAGTCGTTAAAACAAGTCGATTCCAATTTAAACAGCTTTAAAAAACCTTTTTACGGGATTTTTCCCCTCTGTCGTTTCTGTCTCCAAGCCTGCATCAAGCCTGAATTTTACGCGAGCTTCATTTTTCCCTTGTCGCCATCTCGTTCTGGCCTTTGATACATTTTTCATAGCTCTAATTTGTGTTGAGGCACGAGCTTGCTAATTAACGGGCATATTTCCGAAAAAATATGCCTTGGAAACGCATGGTAACTTTGAAATTCTTCTGTAAAATGAAAAAGATCTAGTTTTAAATTTCTGATGCGGATTTTTTTGTAATTAACAACACGATTAATATAGAAAACAGATGCGACATAGCCTGAACTCAATTAAAATCCTATATACTATATTCATTATGATGCGAACTCTAAATCTTCAAACTCGTTGAAAATATTTTAATTATAGGTTGAAAAAACATATTCAAAATCTAAACCATTTCACTGTTGGTTTTTCAATACGAAAGAAAAAATTAATGTACTAATACTTTTTTAAATGTTTCGTTTCAGAGCACGAAATTATATAGGAATGTTATTCGATCGTTCGATCTGGCAACATTAAAGGGGTTTGAACTCCCTTGTGGTCCTTAGCAATTTTTTTCCTGAACCAATTTTTTTGTGCTTTTTAAAAGTGAATGACAACATTTAGGAGCAACGGTGCGCTATAGAGTTTTGTTTCACACTTGGGTACAGCGCGACGCATACTTTTGCAAAACTTCAACAAGCCTATGGAAACTGTGCTTTCAGCTTTGCAGGTTTTCGTGTGGTTTAAGGCATTCTTAGAAGGCCGGCATTCGATTGAAGATGAACCTCGAAGCGATAGCCTTTCAACTGCAAGAAGTGATGAAAATACCCAGAAAATCCGCAATCTTGTACATTCTGATCATCGGTTGACGATTGGGGAAGAATCTAATACTGCAATGTAGAACCCTCGATGAGATGGTACGATGATTTAAAAAAAAATCGGCAGGCTACAAAACAGAAATAGGTGAAAGGACTTGAGAGAACCCCATGGCCAAACTTGAACGTCATAAAGGAAAAGAAAGATTAGGACCTCTAAATTTTCAAACTCGTTGGAAATTTTTGAATTGTGAACTGGAAAAGCATTTCGAAATTCTAAGAATCAATGAGAGTCTATGTTTTTGAGCATGAAATTTCAGATAATTGTATGTTAATTCTCTAATAGTTTATTTGAGAGCATGAACATACAAAATTAGGCTAAAAATTCATAGATTAGCTGATAAATGGCGCTATTTAGGACATATTTTGTGATGCCACGCGAAGTTAACTTTTTCATTCAAGCAAGTATTTAATCGGTGGGGAAATTACCACTTGTACGCCACGTTTAGAGACTCATTCACGCTTAACTTCACAGGTATAATTTTTTCAGAGCTTCGCACTAATCTTAGACCTCTAATCCGGATCTATCATCAACTGTTCCAACTTCTCGAAATTGCTTGAATAAATGATAAATTCTCGTTTTATATTTTATGATTTTTACCCAAGGACATTTTTACCCAAGAAAGAATGGCACCAAAACAAAATTGTAGCGTGATTTTACCCAATACTTTATACCAAGGCGATTATGTGGAAAACACATTTTATCTGTTTTTTCATTCCTCGGACTTTTCCACCCATACTTATATATTAACAATTATATGCAACAAATAAATCTAACATCTTGAAATTTTTTTTTATTGTTACCGAACAAAAATACAGTTTTCAAAGCTCTCCCCAAAGCATCGCTCTCCCAATTCTTAAATAATTAAACGTTTTCCTGTAAAAAATAAAGGAAAAGATAGACTGAGAGAATTTTCACCCAAATGCGCCCTTTTTCCATAAAAAAGAAGCGCAATAAACGTCTGCTTATTATACAGAATCGAAATTGAGTAACCAGTCGTTAAAAGAAGTTGACTCCAATTTAAATAGCTTTAACAACTCTTACAGAATATTTTTCATCTACTTATACCACCATCAACTCACCCATCCCCCCACCTTGCTTCAAGGAATTGTGCGTAAGATTTTTTTCATGTTTTTAAATTTGATTAGAAAACATACTGCGTAAAAATCAATAAAAGTGTTTTGAACAAATAAATATTAATTAACATCGCTATGAGTACCCAAGAGAAAATTGTAACCAGGTTTGTGACAGAACTTGCACTCTACTAAAATCATTTAAACTACTGATAATAATTGATAAAATGTGTTTAAATTATGTTCCTTAAGCTGTATAGGGATATAAATTATATTCACCATTGTGATGAAAAATCTCCTCTAAATCTCAGAACTCGTTGTAGAATTAATTTTTATGTACAAGGAAAAATATTTTGATTTTATGCAATAATTTATCTTTACATTAAAGAGTTGAATTTTTTTATACAGTATAAAACTGCACAGAACCACCAAAAGAATATGTGATAATGTCTATAAAAAATCTTTCAACAAAAATACAATCTTACTAAACCCTCTCTAAACCTTCGTTTGTCCTGTTCCTTAATTAATATTATTATTAACTTAAATTATGATGCAGAAATATAAATTATGTTCACAATTGTATGACCTCTAAATTTCAGAACTTGTTGGAAAGTTAAGAACTATCTATTGAAAAAAGTACTTTAAAATGTTTTACGGTAATTTATATTTACGTTAATTCTCTGTATGATCTCTTTAGAGCAGGGTTTCCAAACAAAACAAAAAACAAAACCAAACCTATCCAAATATACAAATAAAATATTTAAAAAAATCCGTAAACATAGATAGAGGGTACCTACGAAAACATAGGTAGAGGCGTGGTCGAGTGATTGTTTTTGTTTATATTATTAAGGGGTCCGCACCGATTATAGTAGACTCTCTTAGCGCGCGTGCGCCACCATCAAAAGAACGTCTATTAACATTTTAAAACATCTCGTAACACGAAGTAGACTCTTTCTAAAGTTTCATTTATCCCCGTTCGTTATTTAAGATTACTATTAATTTAAATTATTATTCCTAAATGATTATTTTTCTAATCACTGTGTGACCTCTAAATTTTTTAACTCATTACTCAATTATACAGTGAAACAATATTTTGATTTTTTACGATAATGCATATCTATTTTAATTCCCTAATTTTAGAGTATACAACTGCGCAAAACCGCCAAAAGGACTCTCATAACATCTTGTAAACAAATCTTACAATAAAAATATAACGTTAGTAAACTAGCTATAAAGCTTCGTTTGTTCTGTTCCTTTCCTGAAGATTATTATTAAGTTAAATTGTTATGCAGAAATATAAATTATATTCATCACTGTGTGACTTCTAATCTTCTGAACTCGTTGGAAAGTAAAAAAAAATTATATTGAAAACAACATTTTAAAGTGTTTTTACTTATATTTTATTTTTAAAATATATACTTCTCTGAATAATATTTTTATATAACTGCAATAAGAATATAATTACATTGAACTCCAGAGAAATGAAAAAAGGCGACTGATATGATGTTCACCGTGACTGACTGATTCCTAGTAGAAAAGGAAGAACAATACCATTGCTTTCTATGACTTTTTTCCATCATTCTGACTAATGTCTTCAGATGAAATCCATTCACTTATTCACTTCCAAGCTTCCGATGGCATCAAGTTTGGATAATTAAGTGAATGTGGCGATTGACAGTAATTATTTCTTTCTGCTTCAACAGCTTATAGTAAATACATAACAATGCCTTATAACCGCGATTTCAGACAACAAGAAATGTTTTTATTGATGAATTTAAAATAATTTGGCTCACAAAAAAACTGCGTTATAAACTTCAGGTTTAGAGATTTATAGTGACATTTTTTATTTATTCTTGTGCGTGGAAGCAATTTTTAACATCTAATATTTACTAGACACAGTTTACAGAACGTTAAACTTTTTTGTAGGATTTTTCAACTTTACCTCTACCTGAAATATATTTTTTATACTTTAATTCCTGAACTTTTAATAAATTTACGTGTCTAGTTTATAATACTTAATGCTTAGTAACTAAATTCGTGTAATAAATATATAACTAAACAAGATATCAGAAAAGATTCACTTTTCTGAAATAAAATGGTCACTCTAAATGTTGGAACTCGTGAGAAATAATTTAATAACAATATAAAAAATATATTTTATTGGATTAATATTGAATTTTTGATGTTCAACATGACGCTGTTATGTAATGATAAAAAATTCTACTTATATTTGATATAAATGAATACAAGCACAAAATGTATTAGTTTTTGTATTCAGGATATTCGTTACAATGTGTATATTTTCAGTTTGATTCAAATATGTCTAATGAAACTGTTTTAAAAATTGTATTACCCCTTATTTTCCTTTTATGGATATGTCTGTATGTCTGCAAAATGGATATGTCACCCATTATATTTCCGATCGTACGCAATAGCATTTGAATCAGCTCAAAACAATCCTTTGTACAGCGTAAAAAAGTGCGACAATTGTTTTGTAACCCTCGTCGGAATCGGGCAAGAAACTAAAGAAACCCTTAGCCGGGACATTTAAATTACTGAACAGCTAAATGAGAATGATTTAACGACTGATTTATTGAACGAAGACGATCCGAAAAGAGGTAATTCGAAGCCAACTATAACATCGAAATGGTTATTTAAATTTGCAGCAAATACGAAAATATAAGTGACTCGATCATTTTGCCATCCATCCAGTCATTTCTCCAGCATCGACCCAGATCCATGCGTACACGTAGTGTCCCAGATCCGAGAGCACCTCGGGCCCGGGCTTTGGGACTTGCTCCCCAATCAATCATCACTCCAAAATGCGAACGGCACACATTCAGTCCACGTGCGTCACCGGCCAAAACCAACCCTCTCCTCCCTTCGTACACACATCTCCCCTCCACAGCCCGCAGCATCCAGTCCATCCGGCGGTCTGACGTAGAGGCTGCGTGAGCACCAATGAGAGATGGGTCAATCGAATGCAGATGCAGCCTACAATTGTGCTACGTTCGACCGGTCCCTGTATTCCTCCCGCGCCACCCTTTGCGGTGGGGGATCGGTGGATGCACTCGCCCTCCCTTCCCACTCCAACTCTCGTCCTTTTTCATCGCAACCGCCCAGTTTCACAGACCTGCTTTTGAATGTAGTTCTGCGTGTCAGTGTGTATGCCAATGTAAAAGGGCGCTACAATAGAAAAACGTCGATTGTTCGATTTGATTATTTTTAATATTTTTTAGTTGGTAGTACCGTTGCTGTTGGCTATCGATAATTCTTCGGTTTCAGAAATGGACTCTTAATATCAACGTCAAATTGATTTAATTATTTTATCATATTAAAAAGTACATATCATGCTCTCTTCGAACATTTGAAGGTTCGAACTCGTTTGAAATGCTTTTTAATGCATTAATTGAAAATATTTTATTGTGGAAACGTAAGTATTTTTTTATTCCATGATATATTTAATTAAAAAGGAATCTATTTCGTTGTCTTATAACATTTTATCTTTTCCACCTCGGTAATATATATTTTTTTGATTTTACTTTCATTTATATTAGTTGTATGTATGATTCACCAGTTTCCAAACTTAGTAATAAAATATAATAAATATCATTCATTATAATAATAAATAAAATATCATCATAACATTGTAAATGTATAAATACATTTTAAATAATGTAATATTTAATAACATACATTGCAGGAAAAACCTCTAAATTTACAAACTCGTTGGAAAAAATTCTAATTGGTTATACAAGAAGTGTAACCGCCTTCAGCTCACCGATTACGGCTTTTAGGTAAATGTTCAATGTTGGGAAGAGGAAACACTCACAAGGACTCAAGTCTGACGAATAAGGAGGCTGCGGAGCCACAGACATGTTTTACTTGCCAAAACCTCGTTAATTGAAATCGCTGTGGGGTAAGTTGCATTCTCGTGATGCAGCATCCAAGTGTTCTTCACACGAACGACTCGACCTTCTGAGAATGCCTAAAACCACCCTAAAGCCTGGACAAAACACTGTCTCTATAGACCTTTCTATAAATTCAGTCCCCCACCTGGGACGAATAATAAATGTAGTAATAAATTGGAGATGGCGCTAAGCGATATGACTCGCATTTTTTTCTACACAGGACAAAATATATGCTTATGCTTTGTTGATTGTTTTAAAAACCTTGTATATCGATACGAGCCCACCTGCTGAAGGTTATGAGGGCAGAAACCTGTCTCGGAAAACACACTATATTAGATTTTTTAATAATCGATAACGCGATTGGATATGAAAATTATTAAAATTAAAACGGCCGATCTTCTGTTTTGTTTTTTTTTATTCGTGCCCGTCGACTCCATTATTCAAAGCGAAATTCTTCTTTGCTGCTTCTGAGCTGTTCCCTCTCTATCGAAAACCGCCGTCGCCTCTACCACCGCCGCCCCCCGCTTTAATCCGGCAAAGAGGGGGCAGATTATAGGCGCGTTATTCTCGCTGAAGGCGTGAAATTGGATAGTTCGTGCGAGTAGAAATGAAAAATGCCGGCGTTATGACGAGGACCTTCCGTGCCGGACAAGAATCAGCCTCTTTTTTTTCTTCTCTTCCGCTTTTCCTGCCTCGTTCAGTCAGGAATTTCAATGGAGAGATTAATCGCGGTTAGGCCGGTTTCGGAAAAGTTTTGATGGGGATGATTTAAGGTTATTACATCGACTAACAAAGCTTTCCTTAAAAATGGTCTGGGTTCTTCTCAATGTTAGATATTCTTTAAGATGTATTCCCTCTGCCTTTCTTTTCCAATAAATAATAAAAGACGGGAAACAGGATCAAATAAATTCTGACTTTTTTTGGTCGATACTACTACTAACGTTGAACGGAGAACAAATTAATTTGGTTTAAACGCATTGCAAAAAAAAACAAAAAATAGTTTAAACTGTAAGAACCTAACAGACCTAACCAGGTACTAATAATTTTGGACATTTTCGCAATTTCAGCGTCACAATCACTCGTAGACGGAGATACCTAACAGATTAGCAATGAACTCTAAGTTTGAACTCGCGAAAAACAAGCCTAATAAAATATTATTTACTCCAGATATTTGAACTCGTTGACATTTTAAACACTTCAATTCAAATTTTATTATATCTAGATATCCGACCTCGTTGAAATTGAAAAAATCTATTTCTCTTTTCATTTGGTCAATATGAAGATTTAGGGTTAGAGGCGCATCAGCAACTAGGCTATTCAGCGACTGGACCTACAGCTTATCGTGGGTTCCGAACCACGGTCATCAGCTTTCGACAAAACCCAGGCCAGCACCCCCCTCGGGCTATGAACCCTTGGTTATGTGCCTACCCATAATTTAACTGGCGTGACTGAGCGGTAATTCGTTGTCGGATTTTACACTCTTGCCTAGAAACAATCACAAACATTTAGAAAACATTTAGAAAAAGAAAGACAGAAGAAAGAAAGAAAAATAACCGTCCGAGCGCTGGAATCGAACCAACTACCGCTCCTATGCAGTTTTTGGCACAGCAGCGGCAGGCAGCTGCTCTTACCGTCCGCACCAACACGACCGGCTTTTTATTTGCATGATAGATTAAATCAGGAGGAGATATCGGTTAATTGTTAATCAACTACGGAAAAACGAGGCTTTTCCGGTTTAATTAACCATCATAAATCCACCCAACAGATCCACAATAAATTAAAAATTAACATATTTTAAACTCTAAAAGGCTGAACTGATTGAAAACAAGCCAAATAAAATATTATTAGCTCTAGATATTCGAACTCGTTGAAATTTTAAGCATTCCAATTGAAATCTTATTAACTCTAGATATTCGAACTCGTTTAAATAAAAATAAATATTATTTTTTATTATTATTTATTTTTATGAAACTAAATCAGGGGGAGATATCGGTTAATTGTTAATCAACTACGGAAAAGGGAGGCTTTTTCGGCAGGACTAATGACGTTTGTCGCATTTACGATCCACAAACAGATTAAAAAGTAACATATTTTGAACTCTAAAAGTCTGAACTGGTTAAGGATTAAGGATTAGTGTTAGAGACGCATCTGCAACTACAAGGATATTTAGCGATCCGAACTGGTTAAAAACAATAAGTAAAATAAAAAATTATTAACTCTGTATGTTCGAACTCACTGAACTTTTTAACATGCCAATTGACATATTATTAACTCTAGATATCCGTACTCGTTCAAATTAAAAAAATCAATTTATCTTTTTATTTGCATGATAGACTAAATCAGTGGGAGATATCAGTTAATTTTTGACCAACTACGGATAAAGAAGGCTTTCCCGGCTTGATTAACCGTCATAAATCGAAAATCGGACTGGCGCTTGCGATGACGTTTGTGACATTTACGACCGATTTATTTTCCGATTCGGAGTTTATTTGTTTCGCGAATATTGGCGGCGAAAACGCCTGCAATGAACGATCTTGCGCGAATTTACTGCCTATGGGCGCAACGAGGGGGTGCGGTGTAGACATCGAGCACAAAAAGCCTGAATATTCGGCCGTTTCTAATTTCTGTATTGGTTTTTCGGAGTATTTTCAGCGAAAACAGTAAAAATTGATACGTTTACATTTATGGTTCACTAATTATGAAATGTTTATTATTGAGTTTGCTGATATATATTTCCAATATTTTGCAAATAAATGAGTGTAGGTGCTTAACAATGTTGTTATAAGCTGTTTTAGCAACTTACCTTTATTTATTTTGAATTAATCAAAATCATTAAATCAAATCGCAAGATCTAAGTGCCAAATTTTCATTATCATTTAAGGGGAGCGTAGTTTTAGATAAGTTTTGGTATGTCTAACCGTTGCATCTCCATCCAATTGACACCATATAATATTCACGTCCAGTTTAACAGTAAAAACATTGTCATCTTCGAGACAATACAGAAGAAAGATTACAATAGGGGTATCAATAAGTGACGTCATTTTTTTTTTATTTTTAAAACCACTGCCATCTACTGACAATATTTTTACTTAATATATATATTTTAAAAAAAATTGGGTAAAGAATGGAAGAGTGGATAAGTTAAGAGAAAGTAAGATAAGATAAGTTAAGATAAGATAAGTTAAGATAAGATAAGTAGGAGAAAGGTGGATAAGTTCCATATTGGACTATTGGTTCTGGTGCCTTGGATACCGGAAAATATTCAAAAAAATTAAGAACGGTAAATTCAACATTTATATAATTCAAACCTAATAGTACCAGAATCACCTAAGAAAAAATTTAAAATATTTTCAGATCAATGTAACATTTTCTTCATAGAAAAAAAATGTCCTACTGCAACAGCTATCGAAACTGAAACTTCATATCAATCATCGCACAAAAAGGGAATAAAAAGTCAGTCAAAGAGATAGGCAAAGATAATCAATAACGATGGAGGAATATTATACATTAAAACCGTATAAAAAATAGATAGTTAAAAATAGATATTCAATAAAATAATTGTTACTTCTAAATATTAAAACTCGTTGAAATAAAAAGAAATGTAATTGGGCTGTAATGGTTAATGGCAGTTCAATCAACCAAGATACCATATCAAAACCCTTTACCCTCGATACTGCTCGTCTTTCCCTCTATGCCTCACTCAAACATATTCATACAACACTCGTCGAAAACGTACGAAATATCAGTCCAATATTCATCACGTCCTTCAGCGAAAATTAAACCCCATTATGGAGCTTTTGTACTTGGGTCTCCAAGCTTCATCGAGTACGAAATCGCTACGGCACTCGAAACAATGGAGTGCCGTAGAGGAAAGTCCCTTTATCCACCACCCGGCCATACCCCGCACCTGCCAACACTCGAGGGACACACGACCCAACCGCCATCTGTCGTCGAACGATGGTAAATCGCTGCATGGCTTGTTACTTAGGTAAATGTGCACTAAACTATAGAAAATATGAAATAGCCCAAAGGGTTAGACACAGTTTAAGAAGTTATTCAGGCAAATTCTAAAGTACACACAGTAAAGTGTTTAAAAGTATTTGTAAAAACGAAGTTAAAATTTCAAATGTATATAATTTTTATAACAGTTACGTGGTTGCCTGTGGTAGGTTTGTGTTTCTTCTTCAGGAAAAAATGTAAAAACCTGCAAACGAATCGCTCCTAAGATCGTTTGAAATGTCTCCTATGTTGATTACTGGCTATCAAATCCTACTTGGCAAGCTTTTACTAGGCTAATTAAAAAGTTCGCGAAGTTTCAATCCCTCATATGAACATATGTGAAGTTTCAAGTCGATCTGTCAATTCATTCGTACAAAACCATCAGCTTAAAGTAAACGTATCAGTGTTATTTTGGAATGGAAAATATAGAAAATCGTGCAGTGGTTAAATTTTTTGTAAAAACGGGTTTAAAGGCACCGAAAATTCATAGTGAAATGACAAATGTATTAAGAGAGTCTGTTTCTTCAAAAATAATGGTTTGTAAGCGGACAGTCGAGTTTCGATGCGCTCGTACAAACCTGGATGATGATCCTCGTTCCGGACGTCCAATAAGTGCAACTACTGAACATATAATTAATTCTATAAACGATATGGTTATGGATGATAGACAAGTAATTTAGGGTGACTTGGGTGCTAAGGCCATGAACATCTCAACTGAACTGGTGTTTTAAATTCTGATCAAAAATTTCTATCCAACATTGGGATCTTTTTCGAAAGAATAAACTAGATGTTAAACGTCGTTTTGTAACTATGGATGAGACTTGGGTACCACTATGATCCTGAACATACCGCCGAGTGGGCTGAGCCCGGTTGTTCAGCTCCGACACAGCTAAAGTGGTGAAAATCGACCAAAAAAGTTATGGCATCAATTTTTTGGGATGCAAAAGTCATTTTTTTCATGAAATATCTACATGTACTTATATTTTCATTAATCAGAATCTGTAAAATACTGCCTGGAATCACTGCTATCATCTGCAGTATTTATAATTAACGGAAGAACTTCTTTTCGGTCAAGTATATGATCTCTGTAATACTATTTCATTATTTCATTTTCTGTATGCTTGATTGTAACCCTCCATATCTGTCACACAGTCTTGCTGTGTATTACCATTTCTATCCATGCGTTTATTATAGTACTTTTTTAGAATCCCCCATTTAAGTTCAATTGGATTGAAAATGCAGTGCTATGGGGGAATACGTAAAACTTTGTGCCCATATTGTTTCGCTAAGTTGTCTACTAAATATTTCCCTGCTAGTTTATTTCTGAAAACTATCCACTTAGGTAATATATCAAAATATTAAATTTTGTTGTGGTACGTACTCTGCTACAATTCTTAATAGTTCAGTTTTATGGCAGCTTTAGTCCATGAGCTGTTCGCTATCTTGTTTAATAACATGCTATGATATGGAGCATTATCCATAAAAATTAAAAACGGCTCACTTAAGTTTATTAATAACTGGTTTTCACACCATTTCAAGAAATTTCCCTGGTTCCATTTCACCATGGTAATCAGTAAGCTAATTTTTTGACGAAAATATGGTCTCTGCACCCTCGATAAATCCATCTTCATTACCAGCATGAAGTATGATGTATCTAAAATGAAAATTTTCAATCAAAACTTTTCATATTTATATAACTTGCCTTTTACCATCAACTTTAGGGTTTTTACACTCTTCTTATTATTATCTTGCCATGAGTGACTTACAGTACCTTTATATAACCTATCAAAAGATCTATACGTTTTAGGGCAACATTGAGAAGTTCCATAACCCCTCGTTTTGGATCATCTTTTTACCATTTAAAACCTACTTCTTTCAATACGTTGCAGAATGACATACGGCCTCCGTCAAATAGTTGTTTCTCTTTTAATTGCTCATGTAAGAAATTCAAAGTTACATGTTGTCCTGAAAATGAAAATGAAACTGTGAGTACCTACATATAAATTACATATGGGGTTAAGAACAGTCTTTTCTGCAATTTTTAGGTTACAAATACTTACCGTGTTCATACATGATAAAAATGGTGTCACGAATAGAACTTGTATCGAAAGCTGCAATATTGGTAACCCATTTAGTAAAACTACCCTTTCTAGGCGATTTTAAAATTTCATTGATTTTTAACTTTTTGTGAAATAGTACTAATAGTGGACATGCTCAACCTTAAAGTTTGCTGCAATATGCTCTAAAAAATTGTTATTGCGTTTCCACATCATCCACTAAATATTTAAACTAAACCTATCCAATTAGCAATTAATTTAACATACCTCTCTAACAGCCGCAAAGGGTAACAATAGAGCATTATTGTTATTAATTATAACATTGTGATAGTTCTTAAAAGAACTGTTTTCGATCGTAAGGTAAAAAATGAAAGTGTTGTATTATCTATATATGGGATAACCTCCAAACGTGTCAATAAATACCAACAAGAAAAATTTGAAACTCGATAACGTCACATATGCTGCCAACCGAATCCAGCTCTAAATTTGAAAATTATGGAATACATTCCATTTGAATACATTTTTTATTATTTAATTTATGTAGGTGGTATTCCCGCTGTTCTTCTATTTTAGTTTTCTATAGGCTATAACTAAGAATTATTCTGGATAACACTCGCTGTTAACAAAAAAAAATCTCCTTTTGTCTCCAATTATACGCTTTTCTCGTTTGTCTCAATTTCAGCCCATAATTCTCCATATTAAGTTTTTATTTCCCCCAGGATCGAAACCGTCGACGACTACGTCGTGTTTGTTCAGACTTATTCAAACCTGCTGCTGGAGCTTTTTAAAGGGATTGGAGAATACGACGAAGTGGTGGTGGAAGGGAGGATGATGAGGAAGTCTATTCGTTGACAAAGCGCCGACAGATGTATCTTCGCCGGGCAGTGCGCGAGAGTATGTGGAAACGCAATCCTCCAACTTTTCGAGACATAATGCCCACTTCAAACTCCATTAATCTTGGCGACGTGAAAATGGGGACGGGGGGGGGGGGGGGTTGACGAGTTTTCGTACGATCGGGCGAATTGCGTTTTTCAGTCGCTGGGAGTCTCGAAGGGGCTCTTTTTTCGTCGTGCTGCCTCCTTTTTAGCCGTGATTTGTTTGATTATCAAATTAAATTTGTCCTATTACTCTATATACGATAATATTTTTGTTTAAATACAGACTGAAAAACTTTCACGCTTATAACGTACACACGATTATGACGTACAGAATAAACAAGCCAGTACTTTTTTAGGAGTATCAAAATTAGAGTTCCTCACATAAGAACAATTTGTTAACTAAAAAGAATTGTGACCTAAGGTCGTTCTACTTTAGTTGAAGCTATTTTAATGACACTAAGCCATTAAAGGAATACAAAAAAAGGAAACAAATGCGTAATATATTAATGAAAATGATATATCAAAAATAAAATCCAATATATATATATATATATATATATATATATATATATATATATATATATATATATATATATATATATAAATTATTGTAAATAACTACTTCCAAATCTACATCCATCATAATTTGCCAGCATTCTCGTGTTATGTATTATCCATACTAGAGCATCTTCAATTTTCCAACTCTCCATCACGTTAAGCAGGAAATAATGAACCCGACAGGGGGGGGCGCACTGTTCAGAAATTAAACAAAGTTTTGGGAACACAATCAGAGCGTAATGTCTAATTACACCTGAGAGACCTCGATCCGGACCTAGTGGAATAGAGCTAGGGATTTTCTGTGCTTGGCAAACGATGTATGCGTTCGTTAGCAGTTTCATAGGTTTCCCTCAGGATATATATATATATATATATATATATATATATATATATATATATATATATATATATATATATATATATATATATATATATATATATATATATATAGCGCCTGCTTTGCCGAATCCGCGCTGGAGTGATAGCTGGTTCGATTCCAGCGCTCGGATGGTTATTTTTCTTTCTTCTGTCCATTTATCTTTCCTAAATGTTTGTGATTGTTTCTAGGCAAGAGTGTAAAATCCGACTACGAATTACCCCTCAGTCACGCCAGTTAAAGGCTCGGTAAGGCCGGATGCCTTCTGAGAAGTGTTCTACGTTGGTCACTCGCCAGTCGGTAGGTTTCCTGATAGACTTATGGATAGGCACATAACCAAGGATTTATAGCCCGAGGGGGTGCTGGCCTGGGTTTGTCGGAAGCTGATGACCGTGGTTCGGAACCCACGTTAAGCTGTAGGTCCAGTCGCTAAATAGCCTAGTTGCTGATGCGCCTCAAACCCAAACACTTTACTTTACTTTACTGTAAAGTGTAAAAAATTAAAAATAATTGTTATTGTATTATTGTATTATTGTATATATATATATATATATATATATATATATATATATATATATATATATATATATATATATATATATATATATATATATATATATATATATGTATATGTATATGTATGTATGTATGTATGTATGTATGTATGTATGTATGCTAATGGTATATATATATATATATATATATATATATATATATATATATATATATATATATATACCATTAGCATCATCATTCGACCACTGTCGATCCACTGCAAGATGAAGGCCTCCCCAGCATGCTTCCAACTCGCGCGGCCCTGAGTTTTCCTTTTCCATTTGGGCCCAATATACTTGATATCATCGATCCATCGTGTTTAAGTCTTCTTCGTGGACGTTTATGATCAAGCGGTATCCATCCCATGATTGCTTTGGTCCATCTGTCGTCACATCGCCTCGATGTATTGCCTGCCCACCTTCATTTCAATTCCATCTCCTTCCCAATAATGTCACATACTTTCATCTGTTCTCTGATCCATGTGCAGGTCTTTATGCCCCGCTGTATAATGCCACGCATACACCTTTCCACTCCCCTGTGTGCTACCCGAAGTTTTTGAACTGATTGTGATGTGAGTGTCCATGTTTCACTTCAGTATGTCAAAACAGGCAGTATGCACTGATCAAAAACTTCTCTCTTCAGATGAAGTGGAAGTTGTTCCTAACACTATGTTGATCCTGCCAAATGTCCGCTTTCCACACTTAACACACTGTTTCACTTCCCGGGCAGTATCACCCTTAATTGAAATCCTTTGTCCAAGATATGTGTAATGGTCCACAATCTCTAAATCGCTTCCTAAATAAGTATTCTTCTGTTTACAATGAATACAGTGAAAAACAGAATTAAAATCTCAATATTCTACTTGATAAAGTTATAGGGTAATATTAACTTGGACTAATATTGAACGCTTCACCACGTGTTTGAACGTTTTAAAGAAGTAATGACGTGAGTATTATCTTCGTTTCTTTTTTTTTCAAATTAAGGACAACAAATTCCGAGGCGATTCTGAAGGAATATAAGAAAAAATGATGTAATAAAGAGGTCTTTATTAGCTGTATTTGTTGTTCTTGACTTCCGTCACAAACGGGCAACGCACCGATTGTTCCAGGCCTGGTTCTTATCAAATACTAACCACCCCGCGTTAGTGGTTTCCCCTTTGTGGCTGCCCACTGCAGGATATTAACGTACGGACGTATTTCCGTCCCAGACACTGCTTGAATGCACACATATATATATATCTCCCGCTCCATATGACGTTGTCCGCCGGCTATAACACCCTCATCCTCCACCCGACAAACCCTCTCAACCCTTCTCCCTTCACTTCTATCTCCGACAAAAGCGTCCCAGTTGTATCTGACGGCCCAGACATGAGTTGGAAGCGTCGAATTACAATATGTGATAATAATTACATCAACACTTTTTAAATTATTCTTGTGAGCGGCGAAACTTTCAAATTCATTCTCATTGACTACATCTGATATTTATTTATGAAAAAGGGTAATAAAAAATTTAATCTTCGAAGAAAATTATCTCATTTTCTATATACACCTTCGCTACTTTCAGGCATCTGTCAAATCCTTGATCGAAAAAAATTTGGTGGTTTTTGATGCGATAAGTCTTGAAGCTTTTTTCTTGAAGAGATAAATATACGAAGGGGCCAAGTCTGAAGGATACGCCGAGGGCGATAAAATCTCCCAGCCCAACTCTGTGATCCTTTCCAGAGTCAATTTTTAAGTTTCTTTTTGCAAATTCTTTGCCTGGTATGCCTCTTTTTTATTTCTTAATATTTCCATTTATATTTCCGCGCACTATATTTATATCTATATTTGCTTTGTAAATATACTAGAAGCTACCTAAGAAGGATTAAGAACTAAAACTATCAATAAATGAGAAGTGAATAAATACAAAGAAAACATTAACCAGTGAAAAAAGAAAGAATGGAATGGGGTCAACACAATGGAAGGATGGCACACTACAAGGTAGGGAAGATATCAAAAAATAGGTCACCTAATAGGAGGACTCTAGGATGTCCAAGAAAAAGATGGTTCGGTGACTTATAAGCCAGAAGAAGAACGATATGGGCTTCGTTTCGCATTTAGGAAGTTTCTCATCCTATATTCGATGCATGCACATATCCTAACCATCTCAGCTGTTCCCTGACTATTTCATTCTTTAGCCGATCGCGTTGGTGCGGACGGTAAGAGCACTGTTTACTTCCTAACTGTTTGTGATTGTTTCTAGGTAAGAGTGTAAAATCCGACAACGAATTACCCCTCAGTCACGTCAGTTAAAGACTGGGTAAGGCCGCATGCCTTCTGAGAGTGTTCTACTTTGGTCACTCGCCAGTCGGTAGGTTTCCTGATAGAGTTATGGGTAGGCACATAATCAAGGGTTCATAGCCCGAGGGGGAGGTGCTGTCCTAGGTTTGTCGGAATCTGATGACCGTGGTTAGGAACCCACGTTAAGCTGTAGGTCCAGTCGCTAAATAGTCTAGTTGCTGGTGCGCCTCTAACCCTAACACTTTACCTTTTCATTCTTTATAAGTTCTATATTTAACTCTTTTAATCTTGTTTTGTTATATTTTATCCACTCTTGTTTTTCCCTCAGGTTTTTTTGAAAAAGGTGCGATAAAATCATTATATTTCCACCATTTTCCAATCCCTTTGTCCAAAGAAATGCTCTTCAAACGTAGCTTCAATATATTATCCAAATAAACTATTTCAGAAAACCCGATATCCTCTTAAACCCCTTCTCCGAAAACATAAACCCGACACGTTCTCTTCCCGCAGAACCTTAAACCGCCAAACACCAAAAGTACCCTCGGCCCCTTTCCCTCCATTACCTCTCTGCCTTTCAGAAACGTCGAAAAGAAACAGGCAGGAAATTATTCAAATGGATATGCGGTCCAGGCGCGGGCAATTTCCATAACAGCGCCCGAAAATAAATACGCAATTTTTCTCTCGACGGCGATGGTGCGAGGGAGACTGAATCGACGGCTCAAAAGACTCCAACGAATCGAAAATGCGCATATTGTTTATTTTTTCGCATCAAGACGGGGGCAATTTGTACCCGGAGGGTGGGTCTGGGCGATCGCGCGGAGCCGTTAAACAAATACGAAACACAGAAATACCTAACCGAATTCTGGGAATATGATTTAGCAGGTGTGGCTTATATATGAGAGGGCGGATTATACTGTGAAATTGGGGAAATTTGATTAATGGAACTGTGGATTTATTCATATAAGATACTCAAGTTTACGTAGGGCACTTTGATAATATGACATATAGAGAACATTTTCATAATACGCTCAGAGATTATCTCAAAGATACCAAAGTAAGAGTAAACCAAAATGCAGCTTTTCATTATCGCTTTATCATCTTAAAGTGTAGACAAAATTCGTGTAAAATATAATTTGCTTTCTGGGTGAAGTCAAACTAATGTAGAAGGTAAGTAAGACCACTCAGGTGTATTGAAATAATTTCAGAATATGAAAACTACGACTGAGATGAGATGCGCATTTTTCAGTTCAGCGAAACAATTCCATATTTATCGAAAAATTCATTCAAGTCAAACTAATGAAGATCAAGCAATTTCAAGAGATGATCTATATTCAGCACGAAAAATACTTTGACTTGTAGTATATTCCAGTCATCTCAACACAAGAAAAAAGGAACTGGAAAAATTCCTTTTTTGAATAACCCCCAAAATCACTCAATTAAGTTGAACTGGTTTGCCATTTACCATCGTCCTACTAACTTTGTTCTCAATGTGTAGAAGTTATCCAGAATTCATCAAAATTTCATTAGCGTACTGCGCCTACATCGAATAGGTTAAATTAAGCAAATGTTTTTAGTTAGGTAATTGTTTTGCCTAGCAATCTCCTGACCTTTTTCACCTCCACCGACACCTCCAAACTCTCTTCTCCGTCCCCTTTCTGCCGTCAAAAGGGAAACTCTCCCGCGAACGCCGTAAAACAGTCCCGAAATTGCGAATTTAATATGTCATAATGCAAACACGGCGCAACTTCGTCAATGGAGTTAGCGAAACTTCGCTGAAAGCAGACGAAGTTAGAAGCAGATTACATTGTACGACACTTATCTACTTTTCCATATCTAAACAGCGGAAAACTCGGTTAAATTCGGAATGTTTTCGTTCGTAGTTTGCGATTTGTACAGCGCGCTCTCTCATTTTTATTGTTATTATTATTATATCGATTATTTGCTGTAAACGAACATGTCGCAGAACCGAGAATCGTCGAGAAAAATGCTTTGTATTGCTTTAAATAAAATTTACATTATGGTACTGTGATGCGCATCTAGAATTCATAATTTTGTACAGGACTAACAACTCTTTACTGAATCTTCTTCAAATATCAAATATATGTGCAACATGCGACAAACTTTAGTTAATAGAAATCACTCTACAACAAACAGGACTCAACTGAAATATTCGTACAGCCAGCAATCAGTCCCGTATTCAGAGTACAATTTGACATCTTGTAGTTTATCGTGAAACTTATTACTTGGAATTTAAAAGATCGTAGAAATTGCAGCAAACATTGTAACAGGATGTTTTAAACTACAAAGTTTTTCAGACTGAAAAAAATCAATTTTAATATATACAATAGCATAGATAGTAGTAAGGTCATTCTTCAATCTGTACTACTCTAAATTGAACACAATTCACCCTCAGGGGGTCTGAGGGGGTCTCTCTCTCAGACACGGGTAGTGACGAACCCGAGGTACCCCAGTCATGTTTGTGTTTGTTCTGTGACGTCTATCTATGTAACTCTATCCCTTAAGCCATACTGTAGGGCGACCCGTGGTTTGGGCTGAATGGCAGCTGAGGGTATCAGCTGTCGTGAACGGGGCCTCCAAAGTACCTCCCGTCCCTTTGGAGTACGTAGGGTTGCCGAGGTAAGGTGCACTGCCTCGGTGGTCATTTTTTCATCCCGCCTCGTGGGACTTTAATGTCTAATTCAAATTTTACTTCTTTTCCCTCCTTTCCTGGGTCTAAACGACCCCGGGTGGAATCACCACCCATTACCCCAGTACGTAGATCGTTTGATAAATTTTTTGTTTTCAAGTGTGAGTCAGGTTTTAGTGGGACTTTAGTGGGACCATTTCGAACAGTTTTGGAATAGCTAAATCAGTAAAGAAACTTAAAGATGGATCACTATTGATAGCAGTCGATTCTATATCTGCCTCCTAAAAGTGTAACAACTTAAAAGTTTTTTGTGGTATGGAAGTTACTGTAACCCCTCATGTCTCCTTAAACGTTTGGAAGGGGGTTATCTCTTCTAGAGACTTACTCCAATGCTCAGAAGATGAAATCTTAGAAGGATTGAAAGATCAGGGTGTTATTGAGGTCAAAAGGATGATGCAAAGAAAAGATGGAGTAATATCCCCTTCTACCAATTTAATATTAACTTTTAAACTTCACTCCCTACCAGAATATATAATATATAATATATAGGTATATATATAATATATACCTAATCCAATGAGATGTTTTAAATGCCAACGCTTTGGACATATCTCTACTAACTGCCAATTTTCTGCTTTGTGTCCCTCCTGCGACCACGCTGCTCATGAATTAAATTCCTGTACAACCCCATATCATTGTGTAAACTGCTCAGAAGCACACTCACCACGATTTAAAGGATGCGCTCAGTTTAAGATAGAAATGGCCATACAAAAAATTAGAACACTAGAAAAAGTTTCGTATTTTGAAGCCAGAGATAAGGTTAGGAAATCTACTCCTACCTTGAGTTCTTCTTATGTACAAATAGCATCAAAACCCAAAGTTACAGTATCTCGTGCAACCCCATGCAGTTTAGATTTTACTCGCTTAAAATCAATGTCCGACTCTATCCAACCTCGTGAAAAATCCCTTCCACTCCCTTCCCCTTCTCCTCCAATCTCCCCCACTCCCCCTGCTCCCTTAACTACACCTTCATCTCCATCAAAATTCCATCACCGTTCCTCCTCCTCAACAAATAAAAAAACAACACCCCCTAGCGAGGTATTGCTTACACTCCCCTCTCACTCAACAAACCCTACCCCAGGTAAGTGTAAAATGGATACAGAAGCGTAGAAGGGTTTACTACGCTTGAACCCACTCGCTCCAAAATCCAACCAGAGCGAAGCAAATCCCAAAAACCCCCGTCCAGAAGCTCCTCTACACTTTCAAAATCTTCTTCCTCGTCTTCCAAGAGCCATTCCCATCGCAGTCCAAGTCACTCCCATATCAAGTCATCTTCAACCCAATAATCCAGTGGAACCTCAATGGCCTGATACAACGAAAGGAAGAATTAAAAGTACTTATAGGTAAATGTCAGCCTTCCATTATTTTAATCCAAGAAACAAACCTCAAACCCAATTCCTTAATTTTCTTTAGTAAATATAATATCTCTAAATGTAATATTTACCTCCCACCATCTACCCCTGTTTCACATGATGAACTAATGGACCTTATTACACAACTCCCACCCCCATTTATTCTATGTGGCGATTTTAATGCCCATAATCCTATTTGGGGCTCCTCCCATATTGACCGCAGAGGCTCCATGATTCAATCCATAATGGTACAGTGTAACATATCCCTTCTTAATTCCCTGTCCCCCACCCATCTCAGTATTCACTCGGGTAATTTTTCATCCATTGACCTAACCCTTTGCTCACCGTCTATTACCACCTCATTAATGTGAAGTCCCTTAGAGGACTTACATAGTAGCGATCACCTCCCAATCCTACTCACTTCCAGTCAAGATCCCTTAACTTTCCACCCCAAGACCATTTTTAGGATGGCTAAGGCTGACTGGAACCTCTACCGCGCTTCTTTTTCCTTACCGCAATTCATTAACGGTGATGTGGATGGCAATATTGATAGATTCACCTCGGCAATTTTTTCATCAGCACACATTGCAATTCCACGCATCACTATCAACCCCTCACGTCCGCCAGTTCCCTGGTGGAGCGCTGAATGCCATGCTGCAATAAAGGCACGCAAAACTGCTCTTAATAGATTTAAACACCATCCATCCCAAGAGAATCTTATCAATTTCAAGAAGCAGAGAGCAATGACCAAAAGAACTATTCTGGCGGCAAAGCGTCGCTCCTGGTCCTCAATGATTCTTTCCCTTCAACATAATTCATCCTCCCAAGATTTTTGGAACAAAATCCAACGCCTCAGGGCTAAACCGTGCGGCTATATAAATGGTATTCTTGTAAATGACTCATGGATCACAGACCGCTTAGAAGTGGCAAATTGCTTTGCCGAACATTTCTCTCACATTTCAAGCGACCAGAATCTTGATCCCCATTTCCTTACTAGTAGAACTCACATTGAGCACCCTCTAAACCCATATGAACCCCAACAATCCCCAATTAACACGCCTTTCACACTGAATGAACTCTCACGGGTCCTATCTAAAAGCAAGAATACCTCTCCAGGTTTTGACAATATTCTCGTTCCCTTTATCACTAACCTCCCCCCTCACGCTATGTCGCATTTACTAAAATTTTTTAACGACATTTGGTCCTCTGGCCTTTATCCTACTGCATGGAAAAGCTCGGTCCTTATACCCCTATATAAACCAAACAAACCCAGATCCACTCCATCTAGTTACCGTCACATAGCCCTTACCCGTCACCTTGGCAAAACTCTTGAACGTATGGTCCACTCCCGCCTTTCCTGGTTCCTTGAGTCCAATGCACTTTTACATTCTAACCAATTAGGTTTTAGACCATACAGATCTACCCAGGACCATCTTATCGGTTTTGAAAATGACATCTGGGCAGCTTTTTCGAAAGGTTATCACCTGGTTGCTGCCTCCTTAGACCTTAAAAATGCCTATGACACGGTATGGAGACACAACATTCTTTCCACTATACATACATGGGGTATTAGAAGTTCACTCTTCTCATATATCAAAAACTTCCTTTCAGAGAGGACACTGCGAGTACGTATTAATGGAACTCTATCGGATTCTCGTTCCCTAGATAATGGGCTTCCTCAAGGCTCTGTTTTGAGTCCAATTTTATTCAACATAGCAATTAACGACATATGCCAAGATATTCCTCCGCAGACCTCTTGTAGACTATATGCCGACGATATCTTGATTTATTATGCTTCACCGAGTCCTAGGGTTTGCGAGAGGGTAATATAACGTTCATTAAATTCACTCTCTCGATGGTCAAAGACTTTTGGTTTCTCTTTTGCCCCGGAAAAATCATCCTCTATTCACTTTTGCAGAAAACGGTCTTGTCCACGTTTTCATCTTTTTAACATCGCTAATCGCCCAATTCCTTCAAATGATACTCTCAAATTCCTCGGGCTTACTTTTGATAGTAGACTTTGTTGGAAAAACCACCTCTCTCTCTTAAAAATCCGTTGCTCCAAAGACCTGTGTATGATGAGATGGCTGTCTCATTATAAGTGGGGTTGTGATCGCCGCACACTTCTTCATTTATATACAGCATTAATTAGACCTAAAATTGATTATGGCTGTGTCGCCTATATGTCAGCTCCTGCTTCATATCTTCATAAAATCGATGTCATCCAGAACTCTGCACTAAGGTTGGCCATAGGAGCTTTTAAAACCAGCCCGATTCCTAGCATCCATTGTGAAGCAGAGGTAATTCCCCTGAAATATCGTCGACTGGGCATTTTATTGAAATATGCTATTGGACTTAGAAGTAGATCTTTCATTCCTACCTCCAAGATCTTCTTTGGTCCTGTAGACTTCCCAAATCCAGTCTATGATACCCGTTCTGACAGTTCTGGATGTTTTTTGGCTAAATCCCTTTTGGATCTTGGCATCTCCCTTCCCGTGTGCCACCCTATCTCTTTAACTTCTATTCCTCCTTGGACTCCCCCTCTTTGCATACCCAACCTAAGTCTTCTGCCGTACAACAATCCTCTCCTTGGACTTCTCCCTTCTCCCAACCGTATTTTTCCTCAAATAATTAGAGAAATTGCGCCTACTAATATCATATATACGGATGGGTCAAAATCTTGTGCTGGTGTCAGCTGTGCTTTCATTCACAATAATTACACTCATGCAACTCGCCTTCATCCCTGGAACGGAATCCTTACGGCTGAACTCTCAGCAATAAGAAATGCTCTTTCTTACGTCCTTAATCGCCCCTCTTCTGACTGGCTCATCTGCACAGACTCACTTAACGCCCTCAAATCCCTGGAAGGGGCTATTACTTTGGTATCTGAATGCCTCTTAAACCTGAGGGAAGCCCAATCTATGGGTTCACAAATTCGGTTTCTATGGGTCCCAAGTCATTCTAAAATTGAGGGTAATGAGCGTGCTGACCTTAGTGCTAGGCTGGCGTCAGAAGAAGACCTGCCGCTAAACCCCATCTTCCGTCATCGCGACACTTATACTTGCATATCTTCCCTCATCCGAGAACAAGTCCAATTTAATTGGGAACTCTCTCATCACTCCTCTAAACTTTTCCCAATAAAACCCAACTTTTTTGATAAATCCTCCCCCCCCGCCCCTGGATAGGCAATATGCGGTTGTATGGACTCGTCTCAGAATTGGTCACTGTTTTTTTTCGCATGGTCACGTTCTGAAAAAAGAAGAGCCACAGATGTGTATACCTTGCAACTTACCTCTTACAGTAAAACACATCCTCACTGAATGCCGAGCTCTTTGTTTCCTCAGACAAAAACATAATCTACCACAAGAACTATCACTCATATTGTCTCCTAATCATGTAACCTCCCTCTTTGCTTTTCTAAAGGAAACATCCCTTTTTTCAAAAATATGAATCCTGTCCCATGTATACGTATGTGTGTGTGTGTGTGGTGTGTGTGTGGATGTGTATGTATATGAGTATAATTGCGTATATGTGTGTGCATATGCATATGTGCTTATTCCACACTTAATCTTAACTTACAGCATTTTACTATGTAGAACATGGTTGTGTTAACCTGTCTATTTATACATTAATATAGCGTAATCCTGTTTTATCTATATTTTTATGTCTTTATTTATACTAATTTTAACATGTATTTTTACTAATTACTTTTATTATTATATCGTCAACCTGTTTATCTATACTTACAGTTTGTTAATGTGTATGTAATGTATTTTGCATTCCCTACACATTGGTATACTTTTATGTCTTTATTTATACTAATTTTAACATGTATTTTACTAATTACTTTTATTATTGCATTGTCAACCTGTTTATCTATACTCACATTTTGTTAATGCGTGTGTAATGTATTTTGCATTCACTACACATTGTAATCACCAACTTTATATGAACAAATTTGAAACTGACTTACAACCCCCCAAGCTACGGCCGCTAAATGGCCTTTGTTGCTGATGCGGCTATATCAATAAATTCTCTCTCTCTGAACACAATTCGGGTGGAATAAGTTTGACATCTTTATTTTTTTTAATCAGAAGATTAAGTCAACAAATCAGAGTTCAGTAGTAACTCAGACTCAATAAATCAGGCTATCGTCACAACCATCGGTGTTAACACATCACTCAATAAGTTCGTAGGATGACTAATAAAACAACAATTTTTAGGCAAAATTTAATACATGATACATTGATTCCAACGCTCCTCTAATATTTCGATGCCTTGTTTGTAGAACGGTTTATCTTCTTCGACAATCACTTCTTCATTAGAGCCAAATCTCTTTCACTGGAGCTTTCTTTTTAGGTCTGCAAACAGGTAGTAGTCGCTGGGAGCCAGATCTGGAGAATACGGCGAATAGGGAAACAGTTCAAAGTGCAATTCATGCAATTTTCCCATTGTTGAGAGGGACTTGTGACATGGTGCTGATACATTATGCATGGTCCCGATAAAAGAGAACTTTTTTCTTCCTCATTTCGGGTCGTTTTTTCGCAATTTCTTCCTTCAAATACACCAATAATGTCATATAATATTCGCCGTTGATGGTTCTTTCTTTGTCAAGGTAATCAATTAATAAAATACCTTACGCCTTCCAAAATACGGATGCCAAAACCTTATCAACTGGCATTTGTGTTTTTGGGCTTTTTGGGCGGTTTTCACCAGTTGCTGTCGAGTGCAGTGATATGATCAGTGCAGTGAGTGATAGTGATTGATCCATGATTCATCCATTGCCACATACCGCATGAAAAAATAAATTTTATTGCAACCGCGGTATCCACTTCGAACAGAGCTTTCTCATAGACAAATGTCCATGCAAAATGATGAATTCGCTGCCTTCTGATATCTTTAAAGTATCAGCTATAACTCACGTAACTTCAATTTACGATCGGCCAAAACTATTTTGTGGGCTGTTTTTATGTTTTCTGCAATAAGTGCCGAATTTGGTCGACCAGAGCGTTCAGCGTCATCGGTATTTGTACGGCCAGGTTTAAACTTCGCAAACCACTTCACTACCATTTGTCTACGTGGAGCAGAGTCCGAATAACACTTGTCAAGGCATTATTTTGCTTGAAGGGTATTTTTTCCCATTAAAAAGTAGTGCTTTATCAACACACGAAACTCAAATATTTCCACTCTTTTCAAAAGTACAAGAGTAGCGTCACTAAAACCACGGTAACTTAACTAAACCTCAGATTGTCATGAAATTTTGACACGTATCATTTGAAGGTTAGTACTTCCTAAAAATCATATGGATTTGTCAACGGTGGCGCCATCTATATGTCGGCCTTCGAACTTATTGAATGATGTAGTATATTGGAGGTAGTCCTATAAAACAATAATAACTTATTTCAACGATACCAAAATGACAATTTCTTTATATGAGCATCTTTCGCATGGTAAAACGTTTAAATATAACTGAAACTCGCGTGGAAATCGGTAAAAGGATGACGCCGGGATGCCGACACGACGTAGTAATTTGAAAAATTCCCTTAATTCACCCTTCCAGACCGAATATTCATGATAACGACGGCGAAGGAACATCTTGTTGGCAACGCATAGATTGGCATAAATTAGAAGAAGACCGAACGATCTCCAAAACAAAAAAGAAGAAACGAACGAATACTCTGTGTGGCAAATGTAAAATAAAAAAAAATGCGAGTTTGTTTGGTATGCTGGGTTGATCAGGATCTTGTTTATTTTAAAGTTATACAAAAACAAAATAATAATTTGTATACCTAAGTCAGGCATTCCAAAACTTTTTACGAATTGGGCTGAGTAAGAATATTGAAAATGCCAAAAAAACGCTAAACCGAATTATAAAAAATTATTCACATAACATAAATTTAAGAATAATAACTGTTCAATTAGAAGTAATAATAAAGTTAATCCGCGATTACTTAGTATAAGTAATACGCACCTTACCTAATACGCACCTTACGCACAGCCCCGTACGCACTTAATAATAATAATAATAATAATTACACCCTGAATAAAGATACAACCATAACACATCTATTCTATATGGATGACTTAAAGGTGTATGCCAAATGGAAAGAACAACTTAAAGGAGCGCTTGAGTTAGTAAGGGAATTCAGCACGACAAATGCTATGAACTTCGGACTAGACAAATGTGCGACACTACAGGTAGAGAAAGGAAAAATAATTTCCACCACAAATTTGACTTTGATGGTACAGAACTGAAAACATTACAACCAGAAGGCCACTATAAATATCTAGGCATTACCTAGGGCCTAGACATCACACAAAATGACAATAAAGAAAACGTTGAAATAGAATTATTAAAAAGAGTTAACGCAGTACTTAATACACACCCCTCAGGAAAAAACAAAATTATAGCTATTAACACTTGGGCTATCCCATCTATCACATACACATTTGGAACATTAAAATGGTCAAAGACAGACCTGCAGATATTAGACAGAAAAATTCGAAGCGCATTTACAAGAGCCAGAATGCATTATCCCAATGCTGCAATTGAGCGGCTTTATCTACGAAGAGAGGAAGGCGGTAGAGGGCTGGGTTGTTTGGAAGTGATACACGAAAGGGAATGTCAAAGCCTAAAAAACTACTTCTATAAAAAACACTCACCCATACATCGAGCAGCTGTAGTATTGGATAAAAAGTACACTCCTCTTCGGCCAAACCACCGCAACCGGAACCAGAAAATGCATTTGAAATAATGAAAACCAAGTGGCGCAACAAAGCCTTGCATGGACGGTACTATGCTACTCTAAACAATCAAGAACAAGTTGACTCCAAGGCTACAAGTACCTATCTAACCTCAGGATATCTCTTTGGAGAAACAGAAGGATTTATAATGGCAATACAGGATCAGGTTGTACCCACGAGAAATTATGTTAAAGTCATCATGAAACAAAACATACCAACCTCCAAATGCAGATACTATGATAAAGACGAGGAATCGATACAACATTCAAAACGGGGTTGCACCTATCTGGCCCCCACCAGCTACCTATCAAGACATGATTCCATGGATAAAGTTATTCACCAACTTCTATGTCTGAAACATGGATTACTAACAACATACACACCATATCATCAATACGCTCCCAAACCTGTTCTAGAAAATCAACACATTAAATTATATTGAGACTTGCAGATTCGAACTGACAGAACGGTGCAAGCAAATAGACTAGATTTAGTGCTCTACCAGAAAGAAGCTAATCAAGCCACAATAGTTGACTTCTCTGTACCTTTAGATGAAAATATACACCGAGTATACAGGGAAAAGGCTGAAGGGCGTTTCGCTGCAACGTTCATCTTCAATCGAGTTTCGGTGTTCTGAGGGAATGAAAACGTGGGTCCTCGACTAATTTCGGTTCACGAAGACAATTGCTACGGACCACCAAGTGACTCTAGGGATTTCAAACTTGTACCGAATACGCATCAGATGTCGACCTACCGCTCCTCCAAAAGGTTAGCCATCAGTGTTGCCAGATCGATCACTACGCCACCAGTTTTATTACTTTATTTACAAACCTCGTACTTTTTGATCATAGTAATAAGCTGGTGTGTGTAATTTGAAAAAAAAATCTCTCACAATTTTGGCAAAATATTCGAGGTCAATGTAGAGTAAATAAATCTTGCAATATGTCCGTTCCCGCTCTTTTCCCATTCGCATATGTACATTAAAATATGAGACAACGATAATTTATAGAATTTTTGAAACGCTATAATTTATTGTTTGTTTTGATATTTAGATATTAAATATAATGCTTGTTATAGAGTTTCAGTAAATCATTGCCTTCCCCAACTCTCTATTTACTTAAAATTATTACATATAGCTTGGCAATTTTCATTTATTTACTAAACCTATAAATAGTTGATGCAGTTAATATCATTATATTTAATATTTTTATATCATTATATATTATTTTTTAGTGGAGCGGTAATATTTTTTTATCTACACAAATGTTTTTTCAAAATATATATTTGAAAAATACTTATAATATATATATATATATATATATATATATATATATATATATATATATATATATATATATATATATATATATATATATATATATATATATATAACACGTGGCTGGAATTGTAGCCGCTCGATTCTTTTGAGCTCTAGAAACTCATTTCTTTATATATTTGAAAAATACTTATAAATATATATATATATATATATATATATATATATATATATATATATATATATATATATATATATATATATATATATATATATAACACATGGCTCTGCATTCCATTTCGAATTGTAGCCGCTCGATTCTTTTGAGCTCTAGAAACTCATTTCTTGTGGTGAATTAGTCCACGTTCCTCTTTTCTTGACTTATTCTATCCTATTGTTTGTCTTGGCTTCTTCCGTTATTTTCTTCCACGTATCTCGGTCCTGTATCTTTTCTCACCATGTTTGTATTTCCAATTTCCTTATGTCTTCCCGCACCTGATCCGTCCACCTATTTTTCGGTACCCCCCTTCCTCTGTTAATAACTGGCCAACACAGTTACTACTTTATTATTTATTATTTATTTTTTATTTTTCTTTACTACTTTATTATCTTCCATTCTTCTTATATGGCCACACCAGCAAAGTCGTTGCACTTTTATGGTCTTCACTATATCTTCTCCTTTCAAAATGGTTTTTATTTCAAAATGCATTAACCTTTTGTATTCATCTTCTGCAACTTTCCTTAATCCATATATTCTTCTTAGAATCTTTCGTTCGAATTTTCCTAACTTTTCCTCTTCCAAGCTTGTTAAATTCAATATCTGAGCACCATAGGTCACACCGGTCTAATAGCTGTTTTATATACCCTAATTTTTGTAAGTATACTTATGTAATGTTTATGTATGTTAATGTTAATAATGTTTTTGAATTTATAATATCTTTCCCTCTGTGTCCCACCTGTACTCTGTGATCAGTCTCTGTGTTTCTGTCGCTTTTGCTATTTATTATTATTCCCAAATATTTAACACACCTAACATCCTGTATATATATATATATATATATATATATATATATATATATATATATATATATATATATATATATATATATATATATATATATATATATATATATATATATATACAGGGTGTTATATAAGGGGTTATTCCTTGTCCTATTCTAAGAATATTTTATCCTATGATGATTTTTAAAAAAACTCCTTTGTTTCGAAGATACAGGACCAACAAAATTTGCGACAACTATATTCGATATTTGTTAAAATCATTAATGTAAATAAAAGTAGGGTGTACGTCAATGAGTTTATCAAGTACAAAAATTTTTTTTTTCGATCTCGATCACTTGGAACGGCTGTTTTATCTAGTAAGTGGATTTCATCGGTCACATTTATTTACATAAATTGAGTGACGTTTGGCTGTTTGACGTGTCTTAAATAGTGAGTGAAGTCCTCTATTATAATGTATACAAACGCCGAGATGACTGACATGCACTTCATGTATGGACTTGCTTATGGCAATGCATTACAAGCTAGGTGATTGTACAGTGAACAATTTCCAGCCCGTAATGTCACCGACCGAAAAATCTTCAAAAACATTCATCGATGTCTTCGTGAAACAGGCACATTGAAACGAACTGAAGAATCAGGAAGATTACTGACTGTAAGAACGGTACAATTGGAACAGAATGTGCTGGACATGATAGCGGAAGAGCCTGGTAGTTCTACGCGAAAAAGTGCAAATAATTTGAATGTGAGTCACTGGACAGTTTGGAAAATTCTTAAGGACAATTTGTTGTATCCATACCACAATCAACGCGTTCAGGCACTACTACCTGTTGATTTTCCCCCACGTATTGCATTATGTCAATGGATATTGCAAACTTTACTTCGCATCCCTCTATTCCTGACACAAATTCTTTTCACCGATGAAGCCAATTTCGCAAGAAACGCAATAAGGAATTTTCATAATAACCATGTGTGGGCAGATAAATATCCGCATGAGGCATGCGAAGATCATTTTCAACATCAGTTCTCGTTGAATGTTTGGGTTGGAATTTTTTGTTTGAAAGAGTTCGGCAGTCAATGACGAGATGATTGAATGCTTGTATCAAGGCTGGAGGAAGTTATTTCGAACATTTATTGTAGATTGAGCAATTTTACATGTACTTTTTGATAATAAAATGTTGTTAATGTCGTAAATTTTGTTCACCCTGTATCTTATTATATATATATATATATATATATATATATATATATATATATATATATATATATATATATATATATATATATAGATTCCAAATTTCGTACAAATCAAATCAATCCAGATTAATCAATTTCAAGATGTGTAATTTATTTAACATGAAAGTAGTTCAATTTCGATATAAATAAGTTTTTGTAAATCATAATACACCAGTAAAACGAACTGATGCTTTTGAAAACACGTCTAATAAATCCAAATTTAAAATTGCAGACAAACCAGTAGAGATAAATCAATTTCAAGGCAGGAAATGTCTTAGGCATAAAAAGTACTATAATTTGGTTATAAAAAAGTGACTGCAAAGGCAACAGAAATTTAGTAAGAGTTACGATTTTTAAAAACTGAACGTTCCTACATCAATCCTGATAAGTCAGTTCTTACGTGAAACGTGTATTCATCATGAAAATTACTTCTATTTGTGTAGTCAATATCTGCTTTTTTTTTGATTATAATATTGTTTAATTTAAAAGTAAGGGAAGTAACATATACAGGAAATTTTAAGAGTATAATTATCAGAGATCTATTAAGAAGAATTTTATTAAAAACAATTACTTTTTTTCGTTACTTTCGACGAGCTCGATATATTTTTAAAGAGCCCCAACGAACTAACTGCAGATGAGCCGCATGTTCCCAAAAGCAATAAACGACCGCCGGCACCGAAAACCTTTATTAAGTCAGCTTTATTTCCCATTTTCATCCCTAATAACAACGAAACTAGTCCCGTTAAAGGCTCCCCGATGACTCCAACCCCGACCTCTTATACCGCCAAAATTGCAACAGCGAAAAAAAACAACGACTGGTTACAAAGCTCGTTGTTTCAACTAACACACCGAAACCTTGAGGCAGACACATGATTTTTTTTCCTTTATTTGTTGTTTGTTGTGTTGTGTTGAAAAAACTAAAAAAAAAAATCGATGATTGCATACTGCAAAATACCGTCCTCTTGCACGTGTTTTTCATCTTGTTTTTTGAGTTTTTTCGTCGACGTGCTGATGAAAGATTCGTCGTCTATCTCAGCAGTTTTCGGATTAAATGATTGTTTTCTTTTCTTTGATCTGTCTTTTCTTCGACCACTAGTTGTTCGATCAGATCTTGTAACTCATATTTTATAAATAAAAATTTATAAACCAAGAACCAACAATCAACTAAAATATTAAAAACTAATTAGAGTTACCCTTAAATTGTAAAAGAAAGTGGGAAAGGCCGACCAACAATAGCTATGCAGCTGCTTCCATATACCTGTGAAGCGCTGCACTGACGTGGCCTGATGGGCAGAACTTCCGAAGGGTCTATCTCTTAGAATTGTACTCGGATCGATTTGAAATTTTAGGAGAATATTTTAAACATATTGTACTATTTAATAAGACAAAAAAAATCGTTTTTTGAAATTTTCAAAGCCACCTAACCCCTTAAGCGACTCTTTCGTTTAATAACTTTCTTGGGATGTTCTCTTCTATAATCTAATTATAGTTATTTAAGTCCGGCCCTGTATACCGGCAAAAAAAATGAAGGAAAATGCATTTCTTCTCGAAACGACGAAAATTCCGTAGAGATTTTTCCATACAATGGACGCAATCAAGGGTACGGTGATGGCAAAACGAACGCGGATGAATTTTGTGTCGAACACGGAACTATACTCAATGAATTCGTGTATCTATCTTTCAGAAAAATGACGATCAATTTAGTTTTTATTCGTCGCGAACAAGAAAAAAAAATGTGATTCGTCGGTCTTGGTTTTACGAAGATCATACGATACAATCATGTAACGAAAAAAGTTCGTATAATTTTTATTACGCCATGTCTTCAAATAATTCAGATTAGACTTAAGGAATACTTTTATTTCAGTTTTATTCACAGATAAGTTTTAAAACAAAGCATCATAAAATTATACCATAAGCATAAATATTTCTAAGTAATGTCTGAATGATTGTGGCGTGTTCATATATTTTTTTCCTTTATATGGGTTTTTCGCCACGATCTAAAACTCAAAATATATCAAAAATACCTGTTCTTATGTAAAGAAAGAATCACTGGGTAAAAACAAAAAACCAAACGGAGACAAATTTCTGGGTGATTCTTTTTTGTAATAAATTTGCCTAACGAACAAAAATTTAAAGATATAAAAATGTTATAAAAAATTTTACAAACTTTTAACGTTAACGTTTCGGAGGGTACTCCCCTCGTTTTCAAAACTAAACTAAAAAAATAAATTATATTAATTTATAATATATAAAGCAACGAGTAAAAGTAAATATATGTTTTTGTGTATGTCAAAGATACTTTCATTGACAACAATGTAAACAACAAAACACAGTAACAATTGTTTGGGCACAGAATACCTTCTTCAGATACGAAAATACAATGTTGTAACGTTGTACAGCCGAAAGTTACAAATAGATGATGAATTTCAATTGAAACAATTTTGGTGCTCTCTGGATAAGTGTAGGGCAATATAATGTTACTCAAAATGTAGTATTTTAAATTATAAATACGTTTCGAGGTGTTAATGATGACAAATTGCCATTGTTGCCTACCTGAGTGGGTTTAGCAAAAACATATTGGCACTTACGATATAGTACTTTTAATTCTGGACATATTTCTCACTTTGAAAGTTGACTATTTAGCTTTGTTCCATCGCTGGTTTTTTCCGAACCATTTTGTTGCCACATTTTTAGCTATAGCAATAGAACCTAGAGTTAAACAAACGAGAAATAAATCAACTTCTTTTTTGTATATTTAAGTTTGACCATAAGTTTTCACGACGTTTCGACTAGATATCACTGACACTGATCAAAAATACACCAAAAACTGGTTTTTGAATATTTGAACACCGCATACAATTCGTTTGATGATTCTTCTGGATATTATACTTGTTTTGTCACCACACACAATTGAAAATTTCAATCTTCATCGATAATTGAAGATATTTATTAAAAAGACTATAATTTTGTTAGTGTTATAACCTTCAACACTACACAATACTTGCAAGTGAATTAACTGTACCAACGTATTAATGATACTGGATCTTTTGAATAAAAAAATCGTTTTCTCTACTGGAAAAACAATAATAAGGAATGCTTTATGTAGATGGAACTGTTATCTAACTGGGCGAGGTTCACGAAACAATGTGTCAAGAGTAGATGGAGATAATGTTCCTGCATATCTGCGATTAATTCAGTTAAATTGTCCTGCGAGCTTAACTGCAGGTATATACGTTCTCCCACTAACCTCCATCATGTCAACCAATCTCCCTTGACCCCACCCATATCTGTTTACTCTTGGGCCTATTGTCTTTTGAATTTTTAATGCTTCTGTTAACTGTATCCATTAGAATTTCCTTTAATTTACTACATAAAACAATGTATTTTTTTAATTTATATTTTTATATATATATATATATATATATATATATATATATATATATATATATATATATATATATATATATATATATATATAAATTAAATAATTTATTTAAGAATTATAAATTAAATTCAAGAAAATTCTAGTGGATACAGCTAACCGAAGCATTTCAAAATTCAGAAGACAACAGGCGCAAGTGTAAATAGATATGGGTGGTATATGGTATAATATAATAATATTTATATGGTATAATAAATACTATGTTGAGCCTGCTAAATACCTGCCAGCCACATAACGCGCTGTTCCACATCACGGGCGGTATCACCCTTCATAAAAATCCTTTGCCTAACATATATGTAGTGGTCCATCACCTCTAAATTGCTTCTTAAAATATATATTCTTCTGTTTTCAGCAAATTTGTTGAATGTAACCTTACTCTTCTTCAGGCTTATTTTCAAGCCAAATGCAGCTCTGGCAATGGGTTTTTGTAGTTCATTTGGGACTTGTGACAGGAGAACGATATCATCTGCAAATCTAAGGTAACTTAAATATGCACCATTTATTTTTATTCCATCCTGTTCCCAACCCAGATTACGGAATACCTCTTCAAGGCAGGCTGAGAAAAGAACAGGCGCCTGTTCTCTCTCTCTCTATATATATATATATATATATATATATATATATATATATATATATATATATATATATATATATATATATATATATATATATATATATATATATATATATATATATATATATATTTATATATTTTGTTACCCATTTCGGGCTTCAAAAAAAGTAGCCTTAAAAAAAATACAATATATTTTAATACGATAAATATTACCCTGGGCTAATGAATGCTCAGATAACATGAGATCTCAGGCGACAAAAAAAAACATTACGCAGTATTTAGACATTTATTCTCATCATGTAAAACAGTATCGTGAAAGCCAAAAGAACATGAAAGAGATTCAGTTACAATGTTAAATTAACTAGCGAACTTAATCTAATGTGACTAGTACGATGATAACTTATCTTTGGTCAGTCAATCCACGAAACTCCCTGATGAGTGTCGTACAGACCACGTTAGGCCGAACGTTGGTCTGTCCACCCCTTACGGTTTCAAATATTCCGTGGGTCTGCTCCTGTGGGTCGCGAGAACTTCGAGGACACCCAAAGACTTGCTTGAAAAGAAGCCAAAGATTCACCCGGATCAACCACGAGAACAGGAAAAATATGAAAAGATGGAAACTATCCTCTACCAAAAGAACTAGAGAGAGATTTTATTAATATCGTGAGAAATATTTTAATCAGGTTAAATTATTCTTACCCCTATCTGGGTTAAAAAAGAATTATTCGTCGGACGACAAATAATTGTATGGCCACGAGAGTTCTCTACTTAGGATGGTCCAAAAATATACCTCGATAGGCTTCGGGGGCAGCTCGCAGTGTGTTAGCAATAAAATCCAGCAAAGCTGATAAATAAACTCGGCACTATTCCCAAAATATCCCGAACTCCAAAACTCTAATCAGTGGAAATTTTTACACTGTGTCAAGGCCTATTGCTATACAGAGGTAATCCAGTAGCTCTCCATTGGAGTACTGCCAATCAACCAAGGTACCAGTATCGGACTGAAGTGAATGAAAAGTAACGATTTAAAACTGATACGTTAATTCCAGGACTAAAATAAATATAAACTAAAGAAACATGGTACCGACCCTCTGTTAAAGCCTATTCTAATATGCGCAAGTACACCCCTGTATCCCGACTCAATACGCAGTACCGGATACACAAAATAACCACGGACATGTGTTAATTACCTCCTCCAGACTCTACACAAAAAGTACTCAATTTTTATTTCAGTACCTTCGCAAAATGCCAAAAAAAAAGGAAAAAAAAGAAAGTCTAAATAACTTAAATTCCAACATAATATAACTAAACCCGGTACACAAATATAACCGTAGCAATATATATATATATATATATATATATATATATATATATATATATATATATATATATATATATATATATATATATATATATCATCATCATCATCATCATCATTCAGCCATTGTCGATCCACTGCAGGACGAAGGCCTCCCCAGCATGCTTCCAATTCGCACGGTCCTGAGCTTTCCTCTGCCATTCGGGTCCAATATACTTGATGATGTCATCCGCCAATCGTGTTTTCGGCCTTCTTCATGGGCGTTTATGGTCAAGCCGTATCCATTACAGAATTGCTTTGGTCCATCTGTCGTCGCATCGTCTCGCTATATGAACAGCCCACTTCCATTTCAATTCTTTCGCCTTTCCAATGATGTCACATACCTTCGTTTTTTACCGTTTTGCACCATTGATCTTTACACCATCCTGCTTCCAATCCAATTTACGGAATACTTCTTCAAGGCCAGCCGAGAAAAGAATGGGCGATATTGCGTCACCCTGCCGTACACCTCGTTCTACATTAATTCCCACTTCAAGATCTAGGTGAATTGTAGCTGTAGCTCCATCATATATTATCCTAATAGATTTACATATGCTTTATCTACCCCTTGGCTAAGCAGTGCATCCATTATTGCATGCTTTGAGATGGAGTCAAATGCTTTTTTGTAGTCGATAAAAGCCAAGCACAGTGGCATGGTGTATTCGTTGTGCCTTTCTATGGCCTGCTGTACAACCTGGATCCATTATACTGAATCTTGCTTGTTCTCTTGCTCATTCAATTATTTTACTATTCTTTTAGAAATTATCTTAGTGAAAACTTTGTACATTACTGATAGGAGGCTTATTGGACCGTAGTTCTTTAAATTTTCCTGTGCTACCTTTTTATCTAAAAGGATCACTTCTGCATTTTTCCATAAGTCAGGCACTTTTTGTTCTTTGAGGCATTTTGAATATAATTTTACTAGTGTTTTATGTAACATACGACCACCGGCTTTTGGCATTTCGACAGTTATACTGTCCTTTCCTGGAGCTTAAGGCAGTTTTTCATCTATTCTATAGCATTTGTTACTTCCTCCACTAGAATATCTGGCATTGGTTCTTCCGTGCGTATTGTTGTCTTTGATTGGTTCGGATCTTCATATAACTGGGAATAAAATTTTCTGATAACTTCTAACATTTGCGTACGCGCCATGCATACTGTGCCATCCTCACACCTTAAGGCATATATTTGCGTTCTTTTGTTTCTCAGCTTCTGTTTAGCCTTGTTAAATCCTTTGTTTTCTTCCATGGTTTTTTGCTCTAGCTGCATGTTGAATCGGCGCGTGTCCTCTCTGATACGTTTTCTTATAGTTTTGCAGAACTCAGTGTACTCGACCCTGCCACAAGGACTATATATAAAGGACTAAGGTCTCACTGGAGATTTTTGACTGTTTGAGACATTTTTCATCTGGTGCTATTTAAGCAGCCGTTTGAAGCACATGTTGGCAATTTCTTCATATTGAACTTATAGTTCCACTTCTTACGGATCTTGTAACACAGCGAACCGGTTTGACAAAGCGATCTCAAAATCGCTTCCTCTCTCCAGCCGTTTCCCAGAATCTACTTTACCCTTCTTTGATCTTACCATTCTTTCGCGTTCTCTTCGACAGTTAATCCTAACTCGTACCATTGAGCAGCACAAAATCGCTAACTTTTTCGATCATTTCGGGAGTGCGAGCTGAAAGTGGTCTTAGGTCACATTTGTCGTTTTCTAGCGCCACTCTACCATCCAAAAAACGTTTATGTCACAGAAAAACATTTGCTCTGCTTAAACAATCATCGTCATACTTGCTGCATCAATCGGATGTTTCCGACACAGTTTTACGGAGTTTTGAATTGAATTTTAATAACAACTCTTTGTTCCATGATTTTATTTGTACATGAAACTTTTTTGACTTGTAAACAAGACGTCATAAAATCAACAAATGTCAACCGATCGTGGTAAAGTAGGTTTCGTTAGGTCCAGGAGTGTTCAAGCTTTGAAAGACGCCGCTCGTCAATAGATGGCGCGATTGATTGATTGTGTATAGTGGAAATTTAGATATAAATCTTACTTTGTTTATCTAATATAGAAAAGGTTCCATCTTCGAAAAATTTACCAGCCGCCAGAAAGGCAAAGAATATCATCGACACAAATATGTTTGTATTTTTGTTTATTTTTAAATAAATACTGAATTTTACACACATTCGCGTATTTTTTCCTTCAACAAAACTGATATTAGCTAAACGGATACTTACTGAAAGGTTAAAGCGAAATGAATCTACACCCAAATATAAATTGAACGAATTAATTTCCGATCCCAATACATAGTTGACAGTTTCAATAAAAATTTCCCTAAATCCCATCCTTATTTCAGTGGTTTTATTCTGACTCAATCCGCCGGGATTTGACCCAATTTATTCAAACTGTTTAATAATTCATTGAATAATTTAGACTATAGTTTATTTGCTCTGTTTATACAGGTCAATTATTATCTGATTGTTCTCCCATTTTCCCTTCATCATATCTCCCTATCTCCCTTGATCCTACCCGTGTCTCCCTTTTGACCTGACAGCTTTGGAACGTTGTTTTTTGTTCGTTAATACAAAGGAAGAGTATTTGGGAGAGCGTAGGCATTAACGGTTTTGAAAATATTATCATTCCAGCGTGCTAGTGTTTGTGAATGATATCTCACTTTCGGCGGTTTTTACCGAGGACTGTTATCTTGATATTTAATAACCAAGCTCACTTTGATTAGGGCTGGAAAATCTGGATGGATCGTGTTAAAGTAGGTTTCGTTAGGTCCAGGAATGTTCAAGCTTTGAAAGACGCTTGTTTATACTGAAACTCAATAGTCGCTCAATAAGTCTTTAGAAAATCCAAGAGATGGCGCTGGTAGATCGAAAATAGTTTGTTTTTAGTAAGCATCATTATTCACACGATACATGTCCAAGTCTCAGTTATATTCTTCACATGGTTTCATTTTTATTGTCGATTGAAGCAAGAAACTTTTGTTTATTTAGAAAAATGGAAAAAAGTGAGTTTCGAGTAGTAACTAAACACATATTTAAAAGGCTTAACACCGAAAGAGATCAAGACTGAGTTGGATGAAGTTCATGGCACGTCTGCTCCTGTGTTTGCAACTGTTTATAATTGGATAAATGAGTTTAAACGTGACCGTACATCCACAAAAGATGAACATCGTTCGGAACGTCCAGTGTAAGTGATTACTCTCGAAATCCACGACATAGTTTTAAGTGATTGACGAATAAAAGTGAGGGAAATAGTTGAGGCTATAGGCTTATCGCAAGGTACAGTGTTTTCAATTTTGCACAAAAAATTGAATGTGAAAAAAAATTCGGCAAGATGGGTGCCGCGTTTAATCTCAGTGGAGAATATACGCAATCGTGTAGTCGACTCTGAGGATGTTTTTTCGTCGCAATCCTAATGAGTTTTTGCACCGATACATATCAGTGAACGAAACATTGATATATTACTACACTCCAGAGACAAAGGGACATTCAAAACAGTGGATTTTTGAAGGCGAACGGGCTCCGAAGAAGGCGAAGACTTATTGAACAACCTTTATACTTTTCATGCCAAATGCACTCCATAAACTTGACTTATCTGCATTAACTCAGGTTTTTATCAATCTCATTCATCAAGTCTCATAAATTTAGCATTACTGTCGATAATCATATCGCATCTTAATCAAATTGGCTTACTTTACAATCGATTAATTTGTTTTGTTGAAATTAAGTATAGCTGTGAATCTGGTCTTTGTGATCACTAAAATTGACTAACATGAAATTTGAAGTACTTTTCTTCAAGCATTTTCTATATCTTGTACTTAAAGAAAAATACTACTAATAATCAAATATAAAGTCACAATGATAGTATGTAATATAAATTATTTAGGGAGGAGTAAATAAATCAAAATTATCAAATTAAATGTAATTATTTCAAGCAAATATACAGCTCGTACAGCAATAATGATTATCTAAAACTCTGTAATGGGTATTATATTTAATATTTAAATATAAAAATAAGCGATTAATGAAGCGAACGCTTCTAAAATTCTATAAATTATAATTACATCACATGGTTATAAACATATAGACTGTCACCTCGTTTATCTTGTTAGGATATTCGCTAACCATGTTACCATTATCAGGAGATGATTCAATCGGATTGATAGATTGAATCATCTCTTGATGATGATAACACGGTTAGCGAAAGGTGCGTCGAAAAGTTTGAAGAAATAATTTGGTGTTTAACGGTAAATCTCTTCGAATTTACTCAAAACTGTTTAAAAGGTTAAATCAAATGAAATTATTTATTCTAATCGAGCAGAATTGGAACTGCTCCAATAAAATAAATCCTTAATATTTTGATGTATTAAAAGCAAAGAGATTTACCACTAAACACCGAATGACTTTTTTTAAAGTTCTCGACGTACGTTTCACGAACCATGTTAGCATCATCAGGAAATTAAATCATCTCTTTGAGTCTAGTGTTTCAAACCGCAGGTTCCAATAGAAGAATTGATGTTGATGTATGCTTATTTCGCCCCTGTTAGAAGTTTTTGCATTAGAAATTGATCAAAAATCACTTAATACTATGTTAGACGATACGTATTCGTTAAGCATACTAAACTTAACTAAGCTTGAGCATGTAGCACCCCGTATTTGGTAAGACAAACTTCCCGCTTTGTTAGGGGTTAGGGAGGTTCCTTCCAACCGTACAATACGTAAATTGCTAGCCAAATCTTTGGAAACTGTGTGTGTGGGTGATGTTAAAAGACAAACGCAGATCACCAACTGTAAGATTAGCTGAAAATATCCAAAGTGCAAGGAAACGTATTCGCAAAGCTACAGAAACATCAACCCAGCGACGGATCTACTCAAGTGGGAATAAAACGACGGTCCCTAGGGCGTAGTTTAAAACAAGAACTCTATAAGCATCCATACAAAATCCAGACGGTGCAAGAGCTTAACTCTCATGATTTTCACCTAAATGAATTTGTTAATAAACAAAATTTATATATATATATATATATATATATATATATATATATATATATATATATATATATATATATATATATATATATATATATATAGTTTTTATTTTAATATTCCATTGAGAAACGGAATGCATACTTTTACGCCACCCTGTATTAAACAATATATTTTCGATCGTTTCTTATAACTTTCCTTGTTATGTGTCAACGAGAGTATGGTGCATCGATTTAAAAAAGTGTTAATCCGATAGCACCAAGTCTGGAAAATAGGAAGTGTATCGGTAAACTTGCCATTCTTGTTCCAGTATGCAACAGATAGACTTACTTAAGTCATATGTCAGCTCATTTCCTTATATTTCTATCCTCTCCACGGTATGTAAACATGCGTAAGTAGAAATATCAGTAGAATTTAATGATGAATCTTCATTCAATATTAATTTTCTTTTTATTTTTTTAATGATTTTAATATTGTTATCATACAAAACATCTCAATGAACATGAATGATGGAAATAAATGTTGAGTATAATTATTATGCGGTTTGGATCTCCTGGCGAATGTTTACAAACAATGAACTCACCTGCCGATGCCAGAAATAGCGCCAAACACCAGATTGTGACCGACATCTCGCGGAATGTCAATAAACTCGCGAAAACTGTCTGTTCCACGACGGATTAGAGGTTGGAAGGGGCCATGGTGCGCGGCCCCTTCGGGGCTCACGTTTCTACGGGCCCCCTTTTTTAGGGGTTAGTGCAGTGGCGGCGACGTGAAGCGCGGCATCGTCGTGGAAGTTGGTGGTGAGACGAGCAGGACGGCGGCAGACGCGGAAGACCGACACGGACTGCCGCCCGAAGAGGGATGCTGATAGCGCGCGCCACCATGGAGATGAGGGGCGGTATTTCTGCCCCGTCCCCCTCGGCTCGTGTTCCCATCACCCTCCAACACCGCCGTTCGGCTCCTGGTTTTGGCCTGGGGGGCGCTCCGAATTCATACACTGCCCAAACTTTGACAACAACAAAAAAAACTACATACTAAGCATCGAGTACAGAGATCACGCAAGCACGACCAAACGACTGTGATATTACAAGTACGATCCATTAGATGGGGTGTTGCGAATGGGGCGATCGAGTAGGGCAAGTTCAGGCTATTATATTGTACTTTGTTTTGGTGGGTTTAACCCCGACGGACATAAAAAAAGTTCCACGTTAAAAATTCGTTTTTTGACGAATAAATGGGGTTGTTGAGTTCAATCGTGGTCGTAAATCTATTAGATCGAAAATTACAAACACACCCGATAGAGCGCTAAAAAAATGAAAACGCTTTCACCTGCAGGAAAAGTCATGACTACGGTTTTAAAGACAGGACCATCACCGATGTAATAGCTTTCACTTGTGGATCAGTTGAAGAGTGCTTTCCATCCAAGGGTGTCGTCCACATCTGCACACACGTCTCGAATTATCGTAGCAACATTTCTTGATATACGCTTCTAATTGTTTTCAAGTTGATCATATTTACCAGATTTGGTTTCCAGCAATTTTTTTCCGAATTAATAACAAAAGATTAGTAAGAGCAACTAGAGGCGATCCAGTGATCCAACCACCAGTGTACCTCACTTTATAACTCATAATGAATTAAATAATTTAATACGTGGCCTGGAGTTGTCAAAACAAAAATCAGAACTTCTTGGTTCCAGACTTCGACAGTGGAACTGTTGGATAAAAATGCAAGGGTAACAACACGAAATGTAACATTTTCAAGTTTTTATAAAATGGAAATATCGCTATGTGTAATCTATTTTCATAGATTCGTCGAAATACAGCCCAAAAACTTGCTTCTTGCTTCATAATGCCAACAAAAATCCATCTAGTCCTGTACCCCGTCAATGATAATGAAAGAAACCTATGACAACTTAGTAGCCATACAAAAGAACATTACAGTAAGAAAGACTGGCCTCATAGAACTTCTTTTGTACCTGGTACACTTCCTGGTGTTTTGTAAGTGTAGTGAAAGGATTTCTGGGCAACAAGAACGAAAAACTATAAGAACCTCATAGATGTACTCTTGAAAGTCTATGAAATATTAAGGGTCGCATGTTCTACAAAAATGTTTTTTTTACACTCCCATTTGTATTTTTCTGAAAAATTCGGGTGCAGTAAGTGACGAAGAAGGAGAGAGATTTCACCAGGACGTCAGGACGCTGGAAGCGAGATACCAGGAACGCTGGGACCCATCTATGTTGGGGTTAAGTGAAAGTTTTTGTCGCTCTTTGACATCTCATGTAATATATTTTATATTCACATAATCCTCAGTAACGTCTGCATATAATTTACAAATTTATATTAAATAAATGTCAGATTATAAAAAATATGTCGTCTTCTTTTTTTTTCCTACTACCGACGCCCTGTAACAAAAAACGAATTACTGTACATTTTAAAGTAAATAGCGTATCATTTTCGACAATTAGCTTATCATTACCACAGGAATTAATATTTGGTAAATAAATATTACTAATTCAACTCAAAATTGCATTTACAAGCGTTAAAATATCAACAATAATCCTTACGCACTTTCCGGACAGCTCATTTCTTTGCTCGTTCATTAATAGATGGCGTTGTTTTTTTAATATTTCATTTCATTTTCATATGTTATCTTTGTTAAACTTTTATTTTGATTTTTCTTACGTAGGGCAGTGTATGTGCATGCCAACTACCCCTTTAAACACCCGCTGGGTGGTTATTAGGGTAGGCGCTGGATTTTTACGCTTGTTTGATACGTTGCCCAGCGATTTTTTTTGTCGCTCTGTGCAGGTACGCGCTGGTGGGGAGAACGGGCACGAGAGTGGCAAGGGGCAGAAGAGAGGGGGTGAGGCGGGGAAGTGTCTTTAACGAGCGGTAGGGGCATACGCCGATTGCAATTGTACCGATGGTAAAACGAGTGGGGGAAGTGTCGATGACGGATCAACGGGTGGAGAAGAGCAGGAGGAAGGGGGTCGATTGAGCAAAAAAATCCTTTCTAGTGGTGGGGATGTGTCTTTAAACCAAAATCGAAACAAGCGACAATCAGAAAAAACATATTTGGTACAAACCCGCTTAAGATAACATTATTCCGTAGTTATTAAATGTTCATCCCTGATATATACCCCTAAAGGGTTGTTTTTTTACGCTAGTATATCTACCACTAGTGTTCAAGAAATACTTTATTATTTACAGCACTTTTAAAATATCCATATCGCATTAACCGCTCGTATAATCACATTTATTTTATGCACTAATTTAAGGCAGATAATTGAAAGTAGGAAAAAAATCACAAGATGCTATATCAGGCAAATATGTACGAACGTACGCCTAACTGTTGACTAATATGTCTAGCTAGTGATTTTATCGATCTAGTTAAAGGTTCAGTCAAAGAGGCACACTTTGTGAATATTTTTCATCTATCGACAAGATGTGCAATGGAATATTCGAACACGAATATCTCGCAAACGCCGTTAGATATCGATATTGACCTTAGTTCTTTGGGTACCTTTTTTACGTGGAAATTATGACTCTTCTCTATTTTGAAGTCAAATTATTTGCATCTTCATAGGATAAAAAAATTTGAGCGAATTAATTCGTCACAAAGTAGGTAGCGAGCGAACTAAGCTAGTACCAAATTCGAATCTGTCGCCTTTGAAAACCCAACTGCCCCGATTTTGAACCTGATATCTTCAACCATTTTTGAATTATCTCAATTTTTCGAAAATTTAGTTTCACTTTCAACATCCTGTATCTTTTTAATGACTAAGAATTGCCAACAGATTTATTCAATTCTTCTGTTGGAACCTTTGGTGTGAAACACTAAACTTGAAGAGATTTACCACTAAACACCAAAACGCTTTTTTTTGAACTGCTCGACACACGTTTCGCTAACCATGTTAGCATCATCAGGTGTTTAATCTATCCTGATGATGGTAACATGGTTAGCGAAACGTGCGTCGAGCAGTTCAAAAAAGCGTTTTGGTGTTTAGTGCTAAATCTCTTCAAGTTTAACAGATTTATTGACCGAATTCTCTTATTTTGATCTCTACTACCACCAGTTGTTCTATGATGGATAAGTTATGGGACAAGGGTGTCCCATAACTCCCGTCTCTCTCTCTCTCTCTCTCTCTATATATATATATATATATATATATATATATATATATATATATATATATATATATATATATATATATATATATATATCATCATCATCAGCCCGCATCGATCCACTGCAGGATGAACGCCTCTTCAGCATGCTTCCAACCTTCACGGTCCTGGGCTTTCCTCTGCCACTCGGGTCCAATATACTTAACGATGTCATCAATCCATCGTGCTTTCGGTCTTCTTCGCGGACGTTTGCGATCAAGCGGTATCCACTCCAGGATTGCCTTGGTCCATCTGTCGTCCCATCGCCTCGCTATATGGCCTGCCCATCTCCATTTCAACTGTTTTACTTAAGAGTCTGCTCTTAAACACTATGTTGAGCCTACCAAATGCCTGCCAGCCACATTTAACACGCCGTTCCACCTCCCGGGCGGTATTCCCCTCCATGGAAATCCTCTGCCCAAGATATATAAAGCTGTCCACAATCTCTAAATCCCTTCCTAGAACTGAAATTCTTCTGTCCTGAGCGAAGTTATTGAACATAACCTGACTCTTTTTCAGGTTTATTTTCAAGCCAAATGGTTCGCCAGCCCTTTGCAGTTCTTGTATGCGTCTTTGCAGCTCCTCTGGGTCTTGTGAAATGAGAATAATATCATCTGCAAATCTAAGATGGTTTAAGTTTGCACCATTGATCTTTACACCATCCTGTTCCCAATCCAGTTTACGGAATACTCCTTCAAGGCCAGCCGAGAAAAGAATAGGCGATATTGCGTCACCCTGCCGTACACCTCGTTCTATATTAATTCCCACTTCAAGATCATCAAGGTGAATTGTGGCTGTAGCCCCATCATATATCGATTCTAATAGGTTTACATAGGCTCTCTTTACACCTTGGCTAAGCAGTGCATCCATTATCGCATGCTTTGAGATGGAATCAAATGCTTTTTGTGCCTTTCTATGACCTGCTGTACAACCTGGATGTGATCCATTGTACTGAATCCACTTCTGAATCCTGCTTGTTCTCTTGGTTGTGCGTCATTCAGTTTTTTTAATATTCTTTTAGAAATTATCTTAGTGAAAACTTTGTACATCACTGATAGGAGGCTTATTGGACGGTAGTTCTTTAAATCTTCCTGTGCTCCTTTTTTATGTAAAAGGATCACTTCTGCATTTTTCCATAAGTCCGGTACTTTTTGTTCTTTGAGGCATTTTGAGTATAATTTTGCCAGTGTTTTATGTAACGTCCGACCACCAGCTTTTAGCATTTCGACAGTTACACTATCCTTTCCTGGAGCCTTGCCGTTCTTCATCAATTCTATAGCATTTGTTACTTCCTCCACTAGGATATCTGGCATTATATATTGTTCTTCCGTGGGTATTGCTGTCCCTGACTGGCTCTGATCTTCATATAACTGGGAATAAAGCCTTCTGACAATCTCTAACATTTGGGTACGCGTCCTGCACACTGTGCCATCCTCACGCTTTAAAGCATATATTTGCGTTCTTTTGTTTCTCAGCTTCTGTTTAGCTTTGTTAATTCCTTTGTTTTCTTCCAGGGTTTTTTGCACTGGCTGCATATTGAATCGGCGCGTGTCCTCTCTGATACGTTTTCTTATAGTTTTGCAGAGCTCAGTGTACTCGACCCTGTCAAAAGGACTACCTGCATTTCTCATTGCTCGCCGTTTCTTCATTAAATCAATGGTCTCACTGGAGATTTTTGTTTGTTTGAGACATTTTTCTTCTGGTGCTATTGAAGCAGCCGTTTGAAGTACATTGTTGGCGATTTCTTCATGTTGAACTGATATTTCCACGTCCTCTGGATCTTGTAACGCAGCAAACCGGTTTGACAAAGCAATCTCAAAATTGCTTCCTCTCTCCAGCAGTTTTCCAGAATCCACCTTGCCCTTCTTCTTACCATTCTTTGCCATCTTACCATTCTTTCGCGCTCTTTTCGACAGTCAATCCGAACCCTTGCTCGTACCATTCGATGGTCACTTCCAACATTAAAATTGTTAAGGACAGTACAATTGGTAAATATTGTTTTATCGTTGGTCATGATGTAGTCAATTTCGCTTGTGAGCCCAGATGGACTTTTCCATGTCCATTTTCTGCTAATATTTTTCTTATAGAATGAATTCATAATATATAGTTCTTGTCCTTCAGCAAAATCAACTAATCTGTCACCTCTATTGTCTCGCTCACCAGTTCCATATGGGCCAGTTGCATTTTCGTCTGTTCTTGTTGTTCCAATTCTGGCATTAAAATCACCCATCAGGATTTTGTACCTACATTTCTCCTTGTATAAAAGCTGGGCCACATCATCATAAAATTCCTCAATTTCCTCATCTTTATGGCTTATAGTTGGTGCATAAGCTTGCACGATTTGAAGCCTAAACTTTTTATTCAGCTGAATGACGCATTGGGCTAATCGGTCGGATGTACTTTCAAATTTTACCACACTGTCCTTCAGCTTTCGATTGATGAGGAATCCAATTCCGCCACATCGGCCATTTTCCGTACCTCTAGTGTAGAGTACGTGTCCAGTTGGTTCCAGTTTGATTGCACTGTGTATATATAGCACTGTGTATATATATATATATATATATATATATATATATATATATATATATATATATATATATATATATATATATATATATATATATATATATATATATACACAGTGCTTTCATTTCAAAAGTAGCCTAATTATTTTCATACGAAACGTCGAAACCCGTCAACTTTTCTTTTAAGGGGGAAACATTTTAATTATATTTTTAGTTATATAGGGTGCTTCAGAAAAGCTGGACATATGTCATCTTACATTTTTTCAATGGAAACCCCAAATTTTTTTATATTTCGGGATTCCTCTTGAAATAATAAACACTTTTTCTGTTACATGGCCTATGCCCAAATTTAACGGTTTCTAAAATATCGACACATTTTAACATTTTACTAGATGAATTAAAAAATACTGCATATTCAAAATTCACTTTATTAAATTTTCAAAATGTGCTCCATTATTGGTTAGACAATAATAGAGCCTATTTTCGAACTTTTCGCAAACATTTCCAAAAGTCAGTGTCTGTGTCTCAGTCTTCAGTATCTCTGATTATTATATTTTATTATATTTATTATATTTATATATAATTTTAATTTTCTGTATCAATACAATTGAAAAAGTAGTTTTGAACGTTTTTGAAGTCGCTGGAAGTTGATTGTGAGCTATAATTTCACGAAGAAGAAATGACAAGAAAAATTTGGTATTTCTTTTAAAAATCTTTTCCCTTGATGTTGCCAGATCGAGGAAACTATTCGAGACAATGATAACCATGGAATGAAAGCTGAAAAGATGTACAGGTAACGATCGGCTCGCATCAACGTACAATAAACATAGAGTTTAATCAACGGAGCGATGTTCCAGCACCTCTTAGCGATTTTTAATTTTTGCTCTTGCCGTGTCTACCGCCGCCGCAAACAAAGCCATCAACCCCCTGTGCACACGTCCACCCCCCGCCTGATAAATTTCCATTTTCTAGACTAAATAGATCGCGAAAGATGACGTTACAGCATTTTTTAACGATGCCGCCGTCGGCATTGTATTACGCAGAGTCATTTTTCTTGGGCCTGACACTTTGTTTTAATTAGGGATGAAGGAACGTTAGCGAAGCATCACGTTACATGAAGGAATATCGATAATAATAACAATAAACATGATTCTTGATTGTCCTGTCTCTATAAAACAACTCGGGGGTTAGAACAGGGTCGCGCAAAGGTAGGAATCTTCATTTTTCACATTGAAATAGTAATAAAAGTTGTTATAATAAAGTTGTTATATAAAGTTGTTATATAAAGTTAAAGTTGTTATATATAAAAAAAGTTGTTAGTATAAAGTTGTATAAAAGTTGTATAAGAGTTGTTATAGAAGTAGCAATGTTAGGTGGTCTGATGGCTTAGTCGCCTGCCTGGCAATCCAAAGGTAGCTGGTTCGATCTCAGCGCTCGGATGGGTGCTTTTCTTTAATTCTTCTGCCCGTCTTACTTCTTTCCATACACACACACTTATATACAATCACATACATACACACACACACGCCCACACATATCCACACCTAAATATCTGTGATTGTTTCTAGGCAACATTGTAAAATCCGACAACGAATTACCCATCAGTCACGCCAGTTAAAGGCTGGGTAAGGCCGGATGCCTTCTGAGAAGTGTTCTACGTTGGTCACTCACCAGTCCGTAGGCTTCCTGATAGACTTATGGGTAGGCACATAACCAAGGGTTGATAGCCTGAGGGGGGTGCTGGCCTGCGTTTGTCGGTAGCTGATGACCGTGGTTTGGAACCCACTTTAAGCTGTAGGTCCAGTTGCTAAATAGCCTTAGATGCGCCTCTAACCGTAAATCCTTTCCTTTCTTGAAAGCCTATGAAATAGTAGGGAGTCGCATACTGATAAGATTCATTATTTTTATTAGTATAAATTGATGATAAATTATACACATTTTTTTATTAATAATTCACGTGAACGAACAATATATTGTAATATTCCATTCGCTGTATAATCAAACCAATTTAAAGTAATTCAAACTAATACTAACATGTAACGTAACGCAAGTATATAAACAATATTTTTGAAAAAAAACAATTTTTGACTTTGTTATCTATCACTTTTATTTTTAAACAAAATTTGTGTGACTATAGTTTCGTAAAACGATTTTACATTCTCAAACACTACTTTAAAAACTCAGCAGTTTTTAAACAGCAGTAAAAAAAACAGTTTTTCCTTCTGAGAATGAAATAATGCATGAGTGAATTTTAATCGTATAAGGAAATCACGAGGGTTAAGCTTTTGCATTAGCTGGATTTTGGACTAGCTGGACTATTTTCCCAGTTGAACAGAACCTGGCCAGGTTGCTGTTCCTGGAGCTTCCCGAATATTTTTCTTTACACATTGGATCTTTTCAACTGACCTTACTATTCGTAATATGTCTTGTCGTCTAGCGTCACCCACATGCCCAGTCTCCAAACGTGTATATTTGCGTATCACTAACGTTAAACAATTCTCGAAATTAACCCTGAATTAAAATAGTATCGCTTCTATTCTGCAAATGATTCCGCTCCTTTTTCAAAATTTCTGAGTTTTAAGCTTATATTGAAAAAAAAATATAAAAAAGTATTAAAGCAAAACTAGGATCAATTCAATTGGTAGAACCTTCGGTGTGAAGCACTACCAGGTTTAATAAATAAGATATTTTAATTTAAAAGAGGGAAACTGCCTTTGCGTCGCCCTGTACAAAAAAAAACTTGAGATATTGATTACTAAATATAATATTGTAACCATTATTTCTAGAATAACAATAGGGACACAGTTGCAGGTGTTTTATTTGTGGAATATATTTCTTTTTGTTACTCCATGTTTGTGTGTAGTTGAAACATGGGGTAACATTATTAAAATTCCGAATCGAGTACCGGGTATTCAATTAAAAAAAAAATCCCAAAGTGATTTTTTAGCCCTATTATTCGCGAGAGGTAGAAAACTTTTTCCCTTCAAGTTGTTTGTAAAGTATTTTCTAAACATCCCCCTACCTCTTCACTCCGCGCCACCCGACGCTCCTCACTCCCGGTCTTATTTAAAGTTGCGAACTTCATCTCTTTGTTGGCTCAAAGTTTTTTAATTTTGCCACTCGTCCGGATGAACGTTTTCCGCCGAAATTCAGATTTTTATTCTAGTATATTTTGAATTATTCAGTTAGTTGGAAGATATTGAAGAGGAGAGAGGGCTCGAATGTGGGGGCCGGGAGGTGAGAGGAGAGTTTACAACCACTTCATAGTTCTTAAATTGGATTATACGTTGTAAATGTTTCGCGGATGAACTGGTGGTGCTAGATTCCTTCGGGAATTTTATCCAAATTAAAAATCACTACTTTCACTACATCTGGTTTAAGTATGTACAGGGTGTTGTCGAGAAACGAGTATTTGAAAGACTGGGGCTGTTCTAAAAATTCACTCCTTTTACGTATGGATACAAACAATCATTTGTTTTTTTTAAATTAAACATAACTGTCGTGACTATCCTAGACATGATGATGACTGATGATCTGAAGTTTCATAACATTGCACTTGTTAAATTCAAAATAACATCTTTTATAATTGTTAAAAATTTTTGACGCCAATTTTTTAAAATGATGGAATTTATGAGCAAAGAGTTTCCGTTAAATTTTATCTAAAAAGCGATATTTCTTGTACTAATACATTGAAAATGTTAAAGAAATGCTTCGTCCTTGTCTAAAAAATTGTTTTGCAAGTAATACAATGAGTTTAGTGATGGTAGAGAAGCAGTTAAAGATGAACTTGGCTCATGAAGATCTTCCACGTCAACCGATGAAGAAAACGTTACCAAAATCAAGGATCTTGTTCTGGGTAATCGACATTAAACCTTGTTATAAAACGCCCAGATTGATAGCAAAACAACTTATGGTTTTTACGTCTCGATAACATACACAGCAATAACACAGGTGGGCATGATTTTTGTTACGTCGATGGGAATGCTCTTTTTAATTCCCACAATCTATCCCCCACAAATGATATCTACAAAATGTAACTTGTTTTATGCACAACCTGCAAAATGTATTAATGAATGTATAAATGACATGTCAGTCTTTTCAAGCCCAGTTAATCTCTCGATTAAAACTTTCCTTACATAATCACGATATAGTTCGGAAAATGAACCACTCGATAAACTCTATAAACTACTTGCGACCGTTTTTATCGGGGAAAAAAAAGTCCGATTTTTTCAGCCTTGTTCGTATCGGGAAACTTTTACCGGTCGTTCCATTCGTGAACTTGCTACGCGAACTTTCCCATTCAGCAGTTAATAAAAATGATTATTCGAACCAGCTGCTGTCACAAAGTTTTCGTTTGCGTTTTGCTTTCGGATAGTTTTGTTTTCGTTCTGGGTGGAAGAGGGAGACGCAAAAAAAGAGGTCGAAGAGAGGCCCGACAATAAAATTATCGGTGTTTGTTTCTCTTTGGAATGGCTGGGGAATGGTTAGGGCAATAAAGAGTTTTCTAAGAGCTACTCTCGTAAAGAGTTTTCTAATAAGAGTGTCAGAACTTTGAAACTTAATAACGGCAACTGTTTGAAATGTAAATGCCACTCATAAACTGCTATGTTCAGTATTGCGATTTTCACTAAAAGGAAAAATAAATCGATTTTCAAAAATTCGAGTAGAAAAACTTTTTGTTCTACCCTCGTAATATCAATAAAATAGCCGAAGAAACGGGAGGAAAACAAATGTTCAAAGAACCGCCCCGTACGAAATAAATTACAATGATTTTTTTCAACGAGGAAAACAACAATCCTCACTCAAATTTCTCGAGCGTGATTAGTTAAAACATAATTCATTTTTAATTGGTTTTTTAAGTGATTTTGTTGGGTTAAATGACATTTTCTTCTCGTTCGAACGCGGCGAAGACACACTGCCCGTCACAGAAATCGACCTCGATTAGATATGGTTCTTTTGTTACCCGAAAACTTCTCAAAACTTTTATAATGTCTAATTAGAATTAATATCTTAACTGTATAAATTATTTCGTATTTTATTTATTTTTGTCTTTATTTTATGGTGATATTTGGTATTTAAGAAACTTTTTTTAATGGAATGTCTAATATTTTTTCATTTTACAATATTCGTAGAACAAAATACCTCTATTCTTGTTGAACATATCCTATACTTATGTGTCAAAATTTTCGAGATTTTTACATTTTTGTTTTTAATATTTTGTTTTTAATATTTTGTTTTTAATGGAATTCACCTTAGACGTTTTAGTAATAACGTCATAAAATTCAATTCAAATGGCAAATATTGTTCTAGTATAGATTTTAAACAGTTTTTATTTAATACAGAAATAAAGATGTACTTCTTTCATAATTAAATACCAAGAAATATTATTATGATCTAGTATTTTGACTATCGAAAACTGATGAACATGAACTAAACGGTCAATTATTTGGACCTTGTGAACTGTCAAATTGTGTAGTACGGTGTTTATTAGGACAGACAGTAGAACCAAAATTAATTTTTCTACAGAGGAATTGAAAAACATGATCTGCGTTTTGGATACCGCTACGGCTTTGTGAGACATCCTATATAAATAAAATTAATTTTAAATTATGTAGTCAATTTGGTTGTGCAAATCGTATTTAATTTTTTTCTCTATCTTCAACCAATATGAAGATATCAACCGATATATATATATATATATATATATATATATATATATATATATATATATATATATATATATATATATATATATATATATATATATATATATATATATATATATATATATATATATATATATATATGTTAGTTCGTAGTGTTTCGCGGATGGAAGAATACGCTAGACTATTAGTCCGGGAGTACATCCGATTGTTTGTGTCCCATTTGTTGGGAACGTGCAGACGTTTAGCCAAGGTCACACTTGGCATTCTCAATGCTTGTCTGAAGACTGAAAGCTGTAACAACTGTGACAGCCAAAGATCCACAAAGCTGGGGCTCCCCTACGTCCAATTGTCAGCGCTTTCAACTCGCCGTTACAAAATCTAGAGAAATTTTTGCCTAATATATTACAACCTATAACAGAAAAAGCCGATTCGTACATTAAAAACTCTCAGCACTTCACAGAGATTCTAGACAAACTCACAATAGATCAAAAGGACATCATAGGCCAGTTTCGACGTCAAATTCCTTTATCCGAGTATACCAATAGAAGAAGCATTTCAATTGATAGTGAAGAATGAAGACTTTCCCAACCACGTAATAGAATTGGCCAGATATTGCTTAAACAATGCTTACTTCATGTTTGACCAAGACATATACCGACAAACAGATGGTGCAGCAATGGGTTCATCTCTATCACCAGTAGTGGCCAACCTCTTCATGATATATTTTGAAAAGATGGCATTGCAGAGCGCTGACCGCAAACCTAAACTGTGGGTCCGATACGTCGACGACATTTTTGTTATCTGGTCCTTTGGTAAAAACGAACTTGCCAAATTTCATAGCCATTTAAATTCCGTCCACCAAAAAATACAGTTCACTTTAGAAATAGAAGAAGACAAAAAACTCCCCTTCCTAGATGTCCTAATAACCAAGTCTCTAGATGGATTCTTACAACACACAGTTTACCGGAAACCAATCCACACGAAGAGATACCTGAATGCAAGGTCCCATCACCATCCATCACAACTTCAAAGGGTTGTCAACACCTTGAAGTTGTGCAAAAACAACCAACAGAAGCCAAATGAATATGAAAATAGGTCCGTAACAGTTCTGCCGTACATCAAAGGTGTCACAGACCGCATTGGACGACTGCTTCGACGACATAATATATCAGCCGCATACAAGCCACATAAAACAATAAAATCAGCCATTAGAAGTCCCAAAGATCACATCATTCTAGAAAATCCGGGCGTATAAAGCATATCGTGCGGGACTTGTGACATGGCATACGTCAGACAAACCAACTGAAAAATATCAGCCCGGCTCGAAGAACACAAATTGGCGGTTAGAAATAAACAAACCACATCGGCTCTGTTCCAACACCATCTACAAACAGGACACAAAATCGACTTCGACAGTTGCCGACAAATTGCAAATATCCCTAACTACAAAATAAGAACCATACGAGAAACGATAGAAAAAATCGGACGCCTAAACAGAAGAAATGATGCCCCCAATCAGCCAGACACGTGGAAACCAATAATTAACGGACAGACCGAAGTTCACCGACTGCAGTCGGGAGAGCAACTGACTACCACTGTGACACCCCAAACATCGTCCGAGGAGGCGAAGTCAACACCAGAACCAATAAGAAGTATGCACCATCACAATCTGTGACCCAGAAGAATATAAATATTAAGACAGTTTCCACAGCTTTCAGTCTTCAGACAAGCATTGAGAATGCCAAGTGTGACCTTGGCAAAACATCTGCACGTTCCCAACAAACGCAACACAAACGATCGGATGTACTCCCGGACTAATAGTCTAGCATATATATATATATATATATATATATATATATATATATATATATATATATATATATATATATATATATATATATATATATATATATATATATTTTTTTTTTTTTTTTTGAGCAAATACTAAACTGTCCTGAGCCCTTAAACAAATTACCAACACTAAACCCTAAACAAACAAACCCAGATTCATTACCGCCGAATGAAGAGGAAATAATTAGGCAAATCAAGCGGCATAAAAATAACAAAGCTTCTGGTGAAGATGGAATCACTGCTGAACTTTTGAAATCCGCTGGTCCAGGTACAATCAAGGAAATAACCAAAATTCTACAAGAAGTTTGGCGAACCGAACGGATTCCGGAAGACTAGAAAGATGCTCTAATCCATCCACTACATAAGAAAGGAGATAGAACGGATGTAAACAAGTATAGAGGAATATCTCTTCTCCCAGTTTGTTACAAGATTCTATCTCAATGTCTACTAGACAGAGCACAGGGACAGTTAGAACCGAACATTGGTGAATATCAAGCAGGTTTTCGACCGGGCAGATCCTGCCCTGAACAGATCCTGAATCTAAAGTTGATTCTAAGACATCAAAAACTGTACAATAAAAATCTCGTCTGTACATTTGTGGATTTCAAAAAAGCATATGATTCTATTGACAGCGAATCTTTATTCCGAATCTTGAAAGAACAAGGACTTGATCTGAAAACGCTGGCAATTATTAAAGCAACGTTAACTAACACGAGGTCAAAAGTTAAATTCATGGGTGACATCTCAGAGCCCTTCGAAATTAAAACTGGTGTGAGACAAGGGGATGGACTCTCGCCACTCTCATTTAACTGTGTTCTAGAAAAAGTAATACAGGAGTGGCGTGAAAAAAAGTCGACACTGAATATTGACCAGCCCATTAAACTGGGGAGAACCAACATCATTATTGATTGTCTGGCATTTGCTGATGATCTAGCAATTTTAGCTCAAGATGTATTAACGGCACAGAAACAGATTGAAATCCTAAAAGAAACAGCCGAAAATGTAGGACTCCAAATTTCCTTTGAAAAGACACAATACATGACCTGCAACAGACTAAGAACGCCATTTCTAAAAACAAAATATGGTAACATCAGACACGAGTCTCTCAATTCAAATATTTGGGTGAAATAATCATGGAAAATGGGTTGGAAAAAGCGGTCAATAAGGGTAGATGTCAAAAAATGGAAACGGCATTAAGACTTACACAAAATATTTACAACAAAAAAGGCCTATCTAAAAACACAAAGCTGAGACATTACAACACGGTTATTAAGCCAGAATGTCTATATGCTGCAGAAACACTCATTTTGAATAGAAAGAGGGACATCGAGGACATTGAAAAGAAGGAAAGAAAAATCATAAGAAAAATCCTAGGCCCCAAACAAATAAATAGCACAACATACCGACTTCGAGAAAACCAAGAAATCAAACAATACACAGATATACATAGCGATATGAGAAAAAGAAGGCTTAACTTTTACGGACACATCAAACGGATGAATCCGAGTAGGCTATATAGACAAATAGTCGAATTTTATGAAAATAGGAGTAGAGCTAAAGTAGAAATAATTAAATGGATTGCGGCAATTAAAGAGGACCTAAGATCAGCAAATATTACACAAAGTGAAATTCAGGATAGAGGTTGTTTCAGACACAAGGTTAACGTTTGGAAGGTTGGCCAGAGAGAAAAATGTAGGAAGACTGGAACAACTTGGTCTGACGAAAGGAAAAAAGCTCATAGCGAAAGAATGAAATTAGTATGGGCTCAACGGAAGGCTAATAACAACAAACGCCTCTAATTGTACTTCGCGTGGTTCACCAGGGCCCACCCGTGAATAATAATAATATACATATCCTTTGCCCTTCTTCGATCTTACCATTCGTGTGCGTTCTTTTCGACAGTTTATCTTAACCTTTGCTCATGCTATTCTATGGTCACTTCCAACATTAAAACGGTTAAGGACAGTACAATTAGAAAATATTCTTTTATCATTTGACATGATATAGTCAATTTCACTTGTGAGACCAGATGAACTTTTCCATGTCCATTTTCTGCTGATTTTTTTCTTATAGAACGAGTTCATAATGTACAATTCTTATTCTTCAGGAAAATCACCCAATATGTCACCACTATTGTCCCGCTCGCCATTTCGCCATTTCCATATGTGCCAATTGCAGTTTCACTAGTTCTTGCTTTTCCAATTCTAGCATTAAAATCACCCATCAGGTTTTAGTACCTGCATTTCTCGCTGTCTAGAAGCTGGGCCCCCGGGGAATGAGGGTCTCCGATCACTTCGCTTCGTTTAAAATGGATACATTTATCGAGCACAAAATGTTTGTGCTGTTGTATTAAAGAATAGTAAGAAAATGTGACGGTGATGAAGCTATGTCAAAAATACATTGTGGTACAAGAACTTTAGTGATAGTAGAGAACCACTTGAAGATGAACCTCCTTCAGGAAGAGCTTCCGCGTCAACCAATGAAGAAAACATTAAGACACTTGTGTTTATTTTCTCTCCTTGTTCTGAAAACACTGATTTTTCTAAAAAACATCGTGATTAATTTTGAATGCATGAAATGCAAATTACTGGAAATGAGAAGACATTGATCTGTGCATATGACCCAGATATAGTGTAACAATGAAGAACTGAGGAAAAACTAGGTGGATTTTCAAAGAAAATGCCGTTTACATATTACGTGAAATTTAGAAATAAATTGTTACATAGAGAAAAGAGTGCTCCGAAGGGACTTTCAAAATACCACTACATCCAATTCTATTCGCTCAGTAATGGGCGATTATATTATAACCAGTAACATTGTAAGAAAGAAATTTTACCCAAGTATATTAAAATTAGAATTCTAGTTTGGGCAGGGTATATTTCGACTTGCTTCGACACGGTACTGCTCTCCTAGCATAACCGATAGCAAGGCTACCAATCGTTCAATCTGTAATTGGTAATAAATAGTTTTTCAGTAACCTTTCCGCTGCCGTTGGTAGCCTTGAAACACTCTGATTTCACAAGCAGAAAAATACTAGCACTGATTGATTCGTTCGATAGTTAATAATTGTCGTAATTATTGGGGAACGGTTCAATAGGAAGTACGGTGGCATTGATTTTCAATTTTTTCTTCTTTGTCGCATGGTGCAGAATCTGCAGGATATGGAATTAACCAATAATTCCCAATATGTCCATTGTTTTTTAGTATATAATTTGAATAGGACCTTGATTGTGATTATTTAAGTATTAAATAAGTTTACAGTTTAGGCTTAATAAGATTCCTGGGTTTAAATCAATCAATGGTATTACCATTTGATGCCCAGTTGACAAGAGGACTAGACAAAATTTTGAAAAAAGTGGACATTAAGGTTGTGTACAAACCATATAATAAATTAAGAGAAGTTCTGGGTAATCCAAAGGATAAAGTAGAGCAGCATGAAAAGTCGGGGATTTACGAAATTAGTTGTCAAGACTGTGATCGAAGGTATATTGGGCAAACAAAAAGATCCATATTGACAAGATATAAAGAACATATTTTCCACATTAGTTATGGGAGAAATGAAAAATCTTGTGTTGCCCAACATGTAATCGAACATGACCACAGTATAGATATTAGTATTTTAAAACTAATTAAAAGTGTTAATAATAATAGGGCTTTGGATGCATATGAAAGCGTTCAAATAGAAAAATGTAAGAAAATCATGAACCGAGATAAAGGACCGATTCCTTTCAGTCAACTTTCTCAATTATTAATGTAAGGCTTAGTACACTTCACGGTTCATGATTTTTACACGTTTCGTTAGGTATTGTTAATTGATTACCTTCAAGGCTATAAAACAATAATAGGACAGTATTACTCAAACCTTTTGGATCAATTAGCGAAGAAAAAAATAATTTTTCATCAAGACGCAAAGGTGTTCTTGTAATGGCCAAGTTGAAGGAGTTACACTACGAATTGTTGGAGTATCCACCATATTCACCAGATCTGGCCCCCTCTGACTTTTATCTGTTCCCAAATCTCAAAAAATTCCTCCGTAGCAAGCCTTTTTCATCAAATGAAGAAGTTATAGCAACCGTAGATGTGTATTTTGAAGGACTTCCAGAAAATCACTACCGAGATGAAATAAAATGGATTGGAGAACCGCTGGAAAAAATGGATTCAGCCTAAGGGAGAATATGCGGAAGAATAAAGTAATTTTTTCAACTATAGACTTTTTTTATTTTTTCCGCTGTGCGAACTTTTCAATTAGCGTAGTATAACGTATGTATTTGCTTGGGTTTTAAACAAATTTACTGACAAATCTCGAAGCTGTCTACAATTTGATCAGATTTTTGGTTTTGAAATGTCGCAAATGATGCTATTAAAATTCAGAAATGCACTGAATAACCACATCTGCAATTAAATGACTGAATATTGAACATACTTAGAAAGTAATTACTGCCCAGTTTTTCCTATTAGTCATCAAAATTTCCTGTGGTTCAGCCTCTTCAAGCATTGGCTTACCATTACCGTAAGTTAAGATTTGGGAATCTTCAATTTGATTTCAATGTATTGCAATATAAAAACAAAATTTAACTGAGGTAGCCGATATTTGATGGAGATTAACATTCTTAAACATACGTTAAAGGAGGCGTTAAAGGCTGGAGTCTGTAAGGAACAAAGTTTTACATAAGAAAAAGAAGAAAAAACTGAAGTAGGCGTGTGAAAATAATGGACGATACAAGAAATATCCAAGGCGCAGAAAACCACAGGGCTACCACCCAAATGATAGAAAATGTACTCTCAACATCTGAAGAGGTTTGACAGAGAAATGGAAAATAAGTATGGACTGCAAAATTGTCCTGTGTTTCGACGAAGATCTCTTAATTTCTTCCCAGTTAGCCATTTCTTCATGTTTGAAAAAAAAAGAAATCAGAGGGGACGAAATCTGGAGAATAAGGTGAATACGGCATCAATGTGTAGCGCAAATTGATCAATTTCGCTGTTGCAATGTTGAGCCAATGGGTGGGTACGTAAATGAGGACCTTTTTTTATCAATTATTCGAGAAATTTAACCATTTATGCAGAATAATACTCTTCTGTGATCGTATTTTCGTTTTCCAAATAGTCGAAGATGATAATATCTTGCGGGAAACGCTGGCTGGGGTAAAACTCAATATTTGAGTGTTTCGTTGTTTCTGGTGTATAGTGACGAATTTAAGTTTCATCAGAAGTCAAGAATCGTCGCGGAAACTCCTCTAGATTGTACTTAAACATGCTTAAACACCGTCGTGAAGGGATCACTTGATCCCTTCCGATATGTCCTTGTCCGATATGTTTATCACCTCAACAATCTGTCTAACCTGCATTCTGCAGCCCGTCAACATGATATCATGAATTTTGTTGACCATTTCCTCAGTTTTGACCTCAATGGGGCCTTCTGGAGTATTATTAGAAAGAAAGTTATTTTTCAAAAATGTAATTGCACTTTGCCTTTGCGATCGCACCTCCATCTATAGGAAAAGTACCTAACTTTTCACCCTACCCTCGTACATGCTAATGTATACATATGATTGATGATGAAGAAAAGAAAGTTTAAAAAAATGTAACAGGAAATATATTTGGCAAATTAGAAAATCCACTTTAACTAGATTTTTAACATAGAGAGAGAAAATGATGTCTAATTTAGGGCAGTTTTCAGACTTGGGTTTCATAATAACCTACAAAAATATATAAAATCGGACTTAAAATTATTTATTGTCCTCAATATTCTTCTGATCTGACCCCACTTGATTATTATATCTCGTATTTTTGTTCTGAAGTTTTAAAATTGTTTCAACAATACCGAAAAAAGATATTCTTTAATGCAAGCGAATGCCGTTTAATTTTCAATTAAATTTGATGTTCTTGATATGCAGATTCAGAGGTCTTGACATTCGCTTCTAATTTTATTAGCTGATATGTTCATCAATATTAATGCAGAAAATACGCAACAGACCACAGCGTATCGTACCAGACAAAATCTAATCTGTATACTTGAAACGTTTGTAAAATTTCGTGAGACCATGGCCGAGCCAATACCGAATTTGTTCATAGACTAGTTTTAACTTCCGTTTTTCCTTGTTTATATATGTGTGTTTTTTATTATTACAGCAGTGATTAGTATTCGCTGGTAGTTTACATTTCAAATGAATGCAAATCCGGAATGTCGGATCATAAATGTCAGGTGTAAAATTTCCGAAATTGGACAGGAAAACAATCAGAGCATCGCTTTTTTTTGGTTTAATGTCGAGTTTTGGGACCCGATTTGTTTTGTTATAAATTGACTTTAGTAAAAAAATAGTTTAATGTGTATTATTATTATTTGTCTATAGGAAAAGGATCTGCCTTGTATAGAGACTGAGAAAATACATCAAAATTTTGTTAGTACAGTTATACCGAACATTACTGTTTGACGAGTGACTTTTTGATAATTCACCATCTCTCACGATCCATTTCAGACCCTCTACTCGTCATCAGGTATGGTTATTAGCAGTTACACAGCAAAAATCCGGACAACATAATATCCACTCTCCCTGGAGATTAATTCACTGATAGCTTTAGTATTTGTTCATAAAAAAGGACATTTTTTCCAAATCGTTTTAGTTTATCGCTCACCCTCACTGTAAATGAATTACCATTTGATGAGGAATCTATGGAAAACCGTTTAGTTTGCCGTAGGAACTTCAATACAATCCTCACTAGAAGGGAAGCGAGGGAAACACATTACATTGTTTGTAGGGAAGGAGTCTTCTTTATCCTGTCCATATCTCTTCGTGTTCCTTTTTTGCTTGAAATGTATGAAGTCTTTCGGAAACATTTTCGCGCAAATTTTCCTCATCCCCAATTCATTGCTCAAATTCTGATGGACGGCCGTGTGAGTTAAATTCAACTCACCACTTCTTGCAGTTGAAGACCTTCTGAAAACAAAGTCTGAAACAAATCTTGATCGAAAATCGAGACAAACCTGAATTGAGAAAAATTCAGTTCACGAAAAGAATTGCCATGGACCACCAAGTAACTCTAGGAAGTTCAAACTCATATTGAAGATGTATGATCCAGATGTTAACCTACTTCCTCTCCAAAGGGAAAGCCAACAGTGTTGTTAGATCGAACGCTATGACACCAGTATCATTACTTTATTTACCCACCTCGTATAGGACCAACATATATCCAATGGATATTTTGAGAGACAAGTCTCCTACAAAGTTAATCTCGATTTGGCCAGAACTACGAAATTTGAGAGTCCTGAACTTGCTTCTGTAGTGATATTTCAAAGACAGGCTATTATTCTAATAACCCAAAGTCAATGGAGTACTTAAAATGTAACTTTTGAAGAGATATGAACAACGTGATCAACATATTAAATGCAGGGTGATGCAAAAGAAGGTTTCCCATTTTAAAATTAAATATCTCATTTTTGCTTTAACATTTTTTTTTCGTTTTTAAATTCAAACTGACCCAAAAACTCAGGAGTTTTGAAATAGGGCCGGTATTCGCTTACAGAATAAACAGAAATTTTTGAAGACTGGGTCTGCGTGGGACGCTAGAAATCAAGGCCGACAACGAACAGCAAGATCAGTTGAAAACATCCAACGCGCAAAGGAGGCGCGTTGGTTTTTGGGAAGCTCAAGCTCCAGGAACATCAACTCGGAACTCATCAACGCTCTGCTCAAGTAGGAATAAAACAATAGTTTATACAGCATATTTTAAAACAAAATCCCTCGTAATTTCCAACTACATTTTGTGAACCTACTTTAACTCACCCTATATTTACATCTGATATTAAAATCTTTATAAAACTTCTCACACCCTGTACCTTAGATTTAACAGTTTTTTTCCTACTGTAGTAAAAAACTTAATATTGATGTATCACCCATTGCTAACTAGTTTTTATTTTTGCCCACTAGTTTTTAATAAAAAAAATACATTAAAAATCATAATTAAATATCAATAAAAAAATCTTATTTATTTGACGAAGCAAATCACGTTTATTTATGATTCAGCTTTTTTATAATTTATTATAATGCGTATGATAATTTGAGGTAAATGAACCATCAATTTAAATTTGTTAACCACCAAAATTTTGCAAGAAAACATTCTTGGAAACATAACTATGCCCAGACTAGAAAATCCCCCCGATTCACCAACGAAAACATCTCCGAGAACCAAGAGCCGCAGGCGTCAAGGCGAAATCCCCAGTTCTCTCGCGCGTCACCGCCAAGCTTTAAAGGAAGCGGTCTTCGTCTAAGGTGACGCTAATTCTCTACAACACCCAACGCACCACTAGGTGGTTCAGTCGTACCACACGAGGAATCACCATTTCCGTTTGTTTTTCTAACTTGTCAGTTTATTTCACGTTTAGTGTACAAACAACATGCCCGCGAATGCTCAAGGGGACGTAAGTCTGGAGGAAACGGAGGTTTACAGTGATACTTTGGGCTCATCCGAAGGTTAGTGAATTGTGGTGTTTGTGTGCTCCCCGATATTGGTTTTTAATGCTGTTAACTCTTTCCAGATGAGGAAACAGCTTTCCTTTCCAAAAAAATCAACCTATCTTTATCCTCCACCATCAACCCCTTGGATAAGTTGGCCACTTTTGAGAGTTTGGCTTCCAAACGAGACCACGAAGCATTCTTCAGACAGTGCATCGATGTTTTGTTGAAGGAAGCCGTCTTTGAGGGCACCTCCCGCAGGAACAAGGTTCTGGAGTTTCGTCAACCCGAACAGCTGATGCAGGAATTCGATTTCAGCTTGAGCGGAGAAGGTAGTACCCATAGTGAACTTCTGGGGCACCTCCGAGACGTTATCAAGTACTCGGTGAAAACGGGGCATCCTTATTTTGTGAATCAGTTGTTTTCTGCGGTCGATCCTTATGGCCTCGTGGGTCAACTCCTGACCGACTTCCTGAATCCCAGCGCGTACACTTACGAAGTTGCTCCGTTAATTATCCTCATGGAGGAAACGGTTCTGCGTGAAATGAGACAAATCGTCGGTTGGAAAAATGGAAACGGGGATGGTATTTTCTGTCCTGGAGGGTCCATCGCCAATGGATACGCCATCAGCTGTGCCAGACATTACTTTTGTCCGGAAATCAAGGTAAAACAACATAACATCTTCAGTTGAGTGAATATCTTACAGGATTGTGTCACAGATAAAGGGACTGCATGGAATGCAACGCCTGGTGCTGTTCACATCAGAAGACGCACACTACTCCATCAAAAAACTGGCTTCCTTCTTGGGACTAGGCACAGAGAATGTACATCTTGTAAACACAGATTCCAGAGGAAAAATGGATCCTGAACATCTGGAGGAGCTGATTAAAAAAGCCCTTGAAAATGGTAATGTAATATTACGCTCATACCCTTGGGCTTTTACACTCATAACAATTTGCAAATTGTCTTTTAACACATGTATCGCTTGGAGATTATTCTCATAAACTTCTCCTTGAACATAGCCCCAAGAAGGGTACTCCAAATGGTCCATCCTGAAATTTGTAGCATCATTTTGTGGAAATCACTTGCGATCTATAGAACCATAGACTAAAACTCATTTGATATATCAAAAGCTGGTTGATATTTCAAATTAGTAGAACAACTCAAAATGTGCTTAAGAATATTTTTTGCAATATAGGTAGTACCCCTTTTATGGTATCGGCCACTGCTGGAACTACGGTAATCGGAGCCTTTGACCCCATCGACAAACTCGCAGACATCTGCGAGAAATACAATCTGTGGTTACACGTCGATGCCGCCTGGGGTGGAGGAGCCTTAATATCGAAGAAGCATACAGGACTCCTTAAGGGTATAGATAGGTCGGTAATCAGTAATACAACCTTAAAAAAATGCTTATAAAAAAACAATCTATCGTATCATAGAAAAAGAAATAAAATGAATGGTAACAGTGCCAATGTCGATCGACTGATATCGGAAATAGAATGAATAGTATAACCGTATTAGTTACGAAAGACGGCCTTCGTGCGTTCTTAAAACCAAAAAAATAATAATGACAATAATTGTAAAGGTACGCCCCTATAATTCAAAATATTTCAATTAAAATCGTAACCGTTACACAATTTTCAACCACTATTTGGCTTGGAAGCAATTAAAATTATTCGAACGGGGAAAGTTTCATTACTTTGAAACCTTGAAACGGATTGTTTAATAATTAGATCGAGGTTTTGGTGCCATCAAATATTAATTAAAATCAATTCAGTTGGATCAAAACTCTTTACCAACAGGTAGACTGCACACACTGCTGCAAAAAAAGTAAGCATTTATTTCTAAGATTTATTTGATGTACTTTTTGCCTGCCTTGTTAATTGAATAATATTATCTACCTATAAATGGTTGTTATTTAAATGATTGCATGCATGAAGGCTAAAAGAATTAATTGCTTTCCGTTAGGTATTTTTTAAGCAACACCAAATATCGCAATTCCTTTGTTTCGATTACTAATTTATATTAGTCAATTTAAAAAGTATCGAGGCTTATTCATCTTGTTCCTTTCAAAGCACATCCTTAACGGCAATCTTTTTTATTCAATCCTTTCAAATCATTTAAATGTTCTTTCAGTAACAAAGTACATCTTTCTTTAAATCTGTATGTAAAGAAACAAGAGAATATTGACCACCTAAATCCTGCTATGTTACACCACTATTTGGAATATACTTAAACAATTCTGTTTTTCGTATATTTAAATTGAATCACTTTGGACGCTGTTTAAAACTGTAATTTATGTTACTTAAAAGAGAAAGCACGTGTGTTTGTGAAACTGACTCTCGGATCTTGTACTTCCTCAAACTCTTTGCTGCAACGCTGCCATCAGGTCAAAATCATCATCAATGGTGTTAAAGCCGTTGACCTTTCCAAATTTTCCTCGCCAGTCGTCTCCATCTTTGACCAGACGTTGCCATTTGCCTAAACCAACCCTTCTCACGTCCTTAATCACACCATCTCTTCATCTCATATTCATCCTGCCTCGGCTTCTTGTTCAGTTGATGTCAGGAAACCTCCTTCGCCTTTGAACATTAATTTTTTCATCGCATCCTTCACTTCCACCATTGTAAGGGGTTCTATCTCTTCTTCTGTGTAATTTTCGTTGGGTATATCAAGCGGTTGCTATGTGTGTAAAAGCTCTTAGAAGTGTTCCCGCCATCTATGGATTATGTCATATCTGTTGTTCAATATACTGCAGTCAGGTATTATCTAAAATTAATTCCAGTTCCCTTCTCTCACCAGAAGATCCAGCAAACTTTAGCAATATTACAATAATATGAAACAACAAAATATATTTAATGTATAATAAAACAGGCCCAAACCTTGTTAATTCGAGTAGTATAGTACTTATTTAATCAGTCGAATATAGACATTAATTCTATTCACAGAGCTGACTCTGTAACGTGGAACCCTCACAAATTGCTTACAGCACCCCAACAATGCTCTACATTCCTTCTCAAACACGAGAATGTACTCTCTGAAGCTCACTCAGCTAACGCGGCTTATCTGTTCCAAAAGGACAAATTCTACGACACTAAATACGATACCGGTATGATCACAAGACATCAACTTGCCCCTTGTACTTAAATACAACCCTTTTAGGTGACAAACACATTCAGTGTGGTCGTAGGGCGGACGTTCTCAAGTTCTGGTTCATGTGGAAGGCCAAGGGAACCAACGGCTTTGAAAATCACATCGATAAAACTTTCGACAACGCCAGTTACTTCCAAAACACGATCAGGAATCGGCCAGGTTTCGAGATGGTCATTCCAGAACCAGAATGTACCAATATCTGCTTTTGGTATATCCCTGAAAGTCTAAGAACTGAGAATAAAGAGGAATTCTACCACAAGCTGCATACTAATGAAGATTTCAGGCTCAAATTGCACGCGGTGGCTCCCAAAATCAAGGAGAAAATGATGAAAGAAGGAACCATGATGGTAACTTACCAAACGCACAAAGACAAACCAAACTTCTTCAGGATAGTGTTCCAAAACTCTGGATTGGATAGGAATGACATGATACATCTGATACAGGAATTTGAGAGATTGGGACATGGTCTGTGATGAATAAAGTAAATGTATGTGGATGAGAGGTATTGCGTATTATGCTTTACAGAATATTTTTGTATAATCATGTACAGCTAAAGCTTGTTTTAGTATAGTATTTATTTTTTCTAGTTGTAAGTTTTCATAAATAAAAAGTTTTTAACTTGGATCATTTAGATTTTCAATATTACAGATGCTATAACATATTCCCATCAATACTAAATAGATTTATAATAACCGAATATTAGCACAAGTATCGTGAAATTGACGATAATACTTCAAAAGATATAAAATTGCAAATATATATATTTTTTTATTTCTTTTATTTCCCAAACTATATTGCCATTGTTGCCGAACACTAAAAACACATAAAATAAGCAAAGGAAAACAATAAACAACTGTTACATAAAATGATCCATCCATATATATATTTAGTTACATGTAAATATAAAATTATTCATATATAAATCTATAAAACTAAATAAAATTCTAGACATAAAATGTATATTATAGTAATGCAATATACCTATCCAAACTGAGCTCCACAGTTTCTACATCTCTTTTCTCTCATAGCTAAACAACACAAAATGCCAAGTGGAAAAAGTAATATTGCACATAATAATCCGAGAGCTGTAAAATCATCTTCAAGAACACCTACTCTACAGGCTGGACAAGCACCTTAAAGTATTTTCAATGTTTAGTTTAGTTTCATTTACAAGAAAAAATACTATTGTACCTATTACAACTACATCTGGCGGAGTTATTATTACAGTAGTTGAAGTAGCTCCATATCCTGGTTGAGGTGGGGCACCAAAATAATTTGGTGGAAGAGGATGTCCGGGAGTGTAAGGTGCAAAAGCCGATGGTACAGCAGATCCACCTAAAAATCCTCATTGTTTACATGTATATTTATTTATTTAATATCCAATCACCTGGCCGTTGAGACTCATAGTAAGACGGTGGTGCCACTTTATGATCACTCATATCTGTTTACATTTCGAGACGTGTACAATAAAAATAGTTCATTATAGCTCTAATCACCCGTTAAAACATCAACATATGAATTGCAGATTATATAAGTTATATGACTCAAACGTTTGAACTACCATGTATCATATATTTTTTTCTTTATTTGGGTTTTTCGTCACTATCTAAAAACTCAAAAAACGGAGACAAATTTCTCAGCGATTATTTTTTTGTAATAAATTTGCCTAACCAAGAAAATTTTAAAAATATAAAAATGTTCTAAAAAAAATATACAAACTTTTAACGTCAACGTTTCGGGATTTTGAATTTTAAATCGTGGCGAAAAACCTAAATAAAGAAATAAATATATGAACACGCCACAATCATTCAAACATTACTTACCATGGATCATATTAGTTGACGCCACCAAAATTAAAGAAGAAAATTATAACAAGCTTTTCAAATTTTAATATACATTTTTGTAGGTTTCACAAATATTCAATTACATGTTCACGATCTGCAAAAAAGCTAACTTGAATTACACCATAATTAGAAATGTGTTCGATATACATAATTTATTTGAGGCCACAAAATCGAAAAAAGAAGACCGGTAGTTTTCGTAACCTAAGATTTTACTTGCATATTTTGGTCGTTTGGGCATTCTAAATTAATAATGTCCTTGTTTTTAAAGTCCAACGTAAGGTTAATTAACGTGAATAAGTCCATTGGGGAATTAAGTTTGTGCTGTAGAAATTTCCTCACTTATTCAGCATTATCAGACAAATCCAAAGATTCAAGTGATTCACCTTTAAAAAGACTCCTGAATGAGGCTTCATCATTTGAAGACAGAAAGCCTAAAAGACAGGATCAACAATGGGCTACAATGCCATATCCTGAAGGCACGAAAATTCAAATACAAGGAGATTTCTATCAGTTTGACAAGAAAGATCCTCGAGATAGTACCATAATAATATTTCCTGGACAAGGTAGCCAGTATGTTGGTATGGCCAAAAATCTCTTGAAATTTACAATGGCCAAAGATCTGTTTGAATTAGCCAGTTATGTATTGAAATATGATCTTTTAAAATTATGTTTAGAAGGTCCTAAAGAAAAACTTGATGAAACAAGGTTAGTTAAATATAAATTTGTTTTTATGTTATTGCAGATAGGGAATGTTGTAGGTATTGTCAGCCTGCAGTAATGGTATCTTCATTAGCTGCTATTGAAAGACTGAAGGAAGAAAGGCCAAATGCAGTTAATAATTGTGTAGCAACTGCTGGTTTTAGTCTTGGAGAAATCACAGCTTTGGTTTTTGCTGGAGCTATTAGATTTGAAGCAGGTACATTTTAACTAATGTTAGATTTGATTTTAGTACATATTTGTGGAAATTTTAGCTCTTAAACTGGTACAGATACGTGCAGAGGCTATGCAAATAGCTAGTGATGCTTATAAAGGAGGCATGATAACTGTTTTATATGGACCTGATAGTAAAGTAAACTATGCCTGCAAAAAAGCAAAGGAATGGGCTGTAGATAAAGGTGATGATTTCCCAGAATGTTGTATAGCTAATTTCTTATATCCTCATTGTAAAGTAATATCTGGAAGTGAGTCAGTAAGAGAACTATTATAAATATTTATTCATAAACTAACAGTGCTTTTATTTATAACATTTTCTAGGCACTTGACTTTATAGAAAAAAATTATAAGGAATTTTCTATCAAACGAGTTAAAAGATTGCCTGTAAGTGGTGCTTTTCATTCTGAACACATGCGGCAAGCTGTAGAACCTTTTAGAAAAGCTTTAAACAAAATTGAAATTCAAGATCCTATTATAAGAGTTTACTCAAACGTCGACGGAAAGCAGTATAAAAATTCAGGACACATCAGGAAACAGTTACCAAAACAGGTATGTGATAACTTGGTAATAATTTTAGTTACAACTACAACTGATGATTCTATTAGATTGTGAAATCTGTTAAATGGGAACAATTATTGCATGTGGTTTATGAAAGAGATCCAGGAGAATATTTCCCAAGGACTTTTGAGTGTGGTCCAGGTCATTCTCTAAACACAATATTGAAGCAAGTTAATGCCAAGGCAGCAGATCAAAGCTTTAGCATAGAAGCTTAATCAAATAATGTAAATATTTGAGTGTAAGGAATCTGAAACTAATTAAGTGCAACTTTTACTGAATATTTTAAAAGAATATGAGGATATATTGTTAACATAATGATTTTTTTTTAATAAAAAGACTTTCTAAGAAAATGTATGTAAAAACTTTCCTTCGTTTCTTGTGCTAAAAAAATATCTCTTTTAAAAATTATATCTGCTAAAATATAGGAAATTGAGAAAAATCAGTATATCGAAATACTTTTTCTTTGAAATACAAGTACATAACATTTGGAACTCAGGCAAATTCGTTCAAGGCAAAGCTAACTTTACACTTATCTGTCGTCCTCTATAAGGTTTTGAACGTCATGTAGATAGATGTCTTTCTCAAAATAAAATTATAAGATTTCTTCGTTGTGTTGTGCATCGCTTGGCTCCCAAACAAGTAAGTAATTATTAGGCATACTTTTTTAAAATATTTAATATTTTACAAAACTGGTTTTTTTTTATTAATATGAAGACGCCTAACATTTAAGATCAAACCTTTGAATGTTCCAGGAGGATTTTTCCCCCTTTTTGGTTTCTGTCCATTATGGGCAATTCATCAGCTCATTAGATGTGACGAAGATTAGTCTAGCTTAAACCATCACTCCATTACTATTGTATTAAAATGGGATAAAAACTTGGGTTTGATTCAGTGAATTAGTTTTAGTTAACGTCACGCAATAAGTAACCAAGACGGACGAAAAACGATGTGTGGTATGGAAATGGAGACTGCAATAGGAGATAGAAAAGATAAGGAATGATATAGCTGTAAATTATTGATATTAATGAGGTGAATTGTTTTAGCGTTGATAGAGTAAATAATGGATGGACATGCTTAAAGGGCCTTTGTATCTGCATTTGATCAGTTCCAAATATAGATCATTGTGCTGAAATCCACGAAAAGGACATCCAAAAAATATGATTTATGTCTTCAATATGGTTACAAAAGGACTGTTTTTGATCTTCATATTAGAAAAGTGCTTTTTGGTAAGGCAGTGGCCAGTTTTCAGTCTGATTATATTTGTGATGTGTCTTCTATCAATATAAGGAAATTTATAATACCATGGAAATCAGATGTGATTTGATTGTACCAGTTGCTTTTGTGCTTTAGTTGATTTTCTATTTCAAGGAAAATATTTTTCTTAAAATATTTTTGTTCTGAGTAGTGAGATTGTCAGTTTTGTGGATGAGTTGTTTTTTTTTTTAATGTTTAGGTGTTTTCCAATATTGGCAAGCTTATCAACAGGTTTAACTGCCGCAGTAGCAAATCTTCTTGTGTCGATGGCCTTTTGCTTATATCTAATATTGTTATATATTAAGAATGAAGCACTTGACGACGAAACAGCCGGCATAATAGTGAACGGAATACCAATCAATAACATCAGATATGCTGATGACAGCATTGTAATGACAGAATCAATGGAGGACCTGAACAGAGTAATGGAAAAAGTAAGAAAGGCAAGCGAAGACCTCGGATTAAGCTTGAACACGAAAAAGACAAAGTTCATGGTCATTACAAAGAAAAACATCAATAATGCAGAATTGCGTATTCAGGGGGAGCAAATAGAACGAGTAAAAAAATACCGGTATTTGGGCACAACAATAAATGACAACAACGACAATACACCGGAAATTATTGCTAGAATAGAACAGGCAAGAAGTACTTTCGTAAGATTGAGAGGCGTCTTATGTAGCAAAGATTTGTCGCTGACTCTTAAACTAAGACTAATAAAATGCTACGTCTGCTCTGTTCTCCTCTACGGAATGGAGGCATGGACATTAAACAAATATACACAGAATAAACTGCTATCCTTTGAAGTGTGGATGTACAGAAGGGTCTTAAGAATCGCCTGGACCAAGAAAGTAACAAACAAGGAAGTTCTGAATCGCGTGAATAAGGAAGAAAATGAGCTGCTGGCAGACGTGAAGCGACGTAAACTACAATATCTGGGTCACGTCATGCGCGGAGAGAAGTACCAACTGATACAAATAATTATGCAAGGAAAAATCCAGGGCAGGAGAAGCATCGGTAGAAGAAGGATGTCTTGGTTACGTAATTTGAGAGAATGGTACAACTGCAACTCCAACCAACTGTTCCGAGCGGCAGTGTCCAAGATCAAAATAGCTAACATGATTGCCAAACTCCGGACCGGAGAGGGGACATGAAGAAGAAGAAGAATAATGTTATTTGTTCAATAACTTATTCTATCATACAAGGTGATTAAAAAGCTATTATACAAGGTGATTAAAAAGTAACTTACAAGTAAATAGTTTTAAGAATCATTATTGATCATATCGATAGTGTCGCATATCACATCGATAGTGTCTTAATACTGCCATATTTTTAATTTTCAGAATTGGAACTTCGGTCGTAGTCTAACCTAGTTAAGATCCGGAATCAAGTTGGATCATTCATCCCTGTATTCTTGATAAGAGTAACAGGCTCGGTCCCCCTTATGCTCTGGGCTTTCCACAAGGACATTGGCCATCAAGCAATATACCTGTCGGGCGTGAAGGCATCGGTGGAAATGTTGCCGAATGTACTGAAAAGGAGGGATTAGTGACTAGTCATGTAAGTAATTGAATCCTCCTTGATACTTTTTAATTTAACATTCTGTAATATCATCATGTAATAGTAAAACTGTTTGTGTTACTCTGTAAGTAAAATAAAACGAAGGAATCATCATCAGGAAATTCATCACGGGAAATTGCAAAGTAATTCAATTGTCTTTGGAACTCTTTCTACATTTAATGTTTTATAGCATATTCAATTGTCTTTATGTGAAAGTAAAGCTTTCTCGTGTCACTCTGTAAGTAGTAAAAACCTAAGTAATATAATATTTAAATTCTAGGTAATGGATTTCATGAACTGCGATGTCGACTCAATCGTTTGGACATACTCCCTACATCTGGAGATGTTTACCTGAACCTGAGGCAACTGTACGTCTTCGTTAGCAGTTTGTCTAAGGACGTACCTCGTCATTAGGTAAGTTTGTGTTCATAGAAACCAATCTTTGTTTATTTGTTTTCATTTTTTAATATTCATTATTAAAAATAACAAAAGAAAGAACGCCTTTTATCCTGTTATATCTCATATCCTGGAGTTTGGTGCATCATTTGCAAAATTAAAGTGGCTGATAGGGGTTTTTTGCTATCTCCTCAGCCTCCATGCTTTATGCATTATTGTGCCTACAGGTTTTTTTATGTTAATTTTTAAATTTTTTTTTTGAAAAATTCCATAAGTCAGCATGAAACTTGAATTAAAAAAAAATTATTGGTATATCCTCCAAATCATTTTTTTATTTTAATGTATAATGTTGTAGGGTTGTATAAAAATTACATGCAAGCCACATCTAGTTTTTTTTGTATATTCGCTAATTTTTTGGAAGAAGTAAAAATAAATTTAAAGCTCAACTTTAAACTGCATATAAAAAAACTATAAGGTATCATGTTCTTTGAATTCTTTAAAAAATTCTGATTTATCCTCTTTCTAACGGTATGCTATAAAAACGTTTTTACTAACTTCACTGATTTGCTAACTTTGTGTATCGGGATACATTAGGCTTATATTCGATATTCAGGATAAAATTGGAAATCATGTAATTGGTTGGACCACATTACTTACCTGATCGTCTTAACGTGGATAATTACCTTGAGTTCCTGCTAAACGTCTGACTCAAATTGTTAACTGAGGTTCCAATATTTAATGAAGACAGGAGTATTGTGTTCCAAAATGACATTTGTCCGGCACACTGGAGCTTAACAGTCAGCAAATATTTAAATATTTTCCCAAATTCGTGTATTGGGAGGGATGGCTCTATTCCATGGTCTCCAAGGTCCCCAGTCCTAACTCCGTTGGATTTTTACATCTGGGGACAGGCAAAAGAACTTGTATACGTCACAGAAGTTGAAACTAGTGAAGATTTATTTCAACGCATAGAGGCGGCTTTCGTCATGATTAAAGAAGAAATTCTTTTACATACTGCAACTGTAGAATATTGGAACCTCAGCTAACAATTAGGGTAAAACGTTTTGCAGGAATTCAAGGTAATTATCCCCGTTGAGACGATCAGGTAAGTAATGTGGCCTGATTACATGATTTCCAATTTTATCCTGCATATCGAATATCAGCCTAATGCGTCCCGATATACAAAGTTGGCGTTTTACGTTTTTATGGCATGAGAATGCATACCGTTAGAAAGAGGAAAACCAGAGATTTTTTTAAAGAATTCGAAGACCATGATCGCTTTTAGTTCATTTTTAATATGCAATTTAAAATTGAGCTTTAAGTTTATTTTTACTTCTTCCAAAAACTTTGCGAGTCTATAAAAAAAGTAGATGTCGCTTGCATCTAATTTTGATTTTCATAGAACCCTTCAACATCATTACACATTAAAATACAAAAATAATTTGGAGGCTATACCAATAACTTTTTTTTAATTCAAGTTTCAATGTTGACTTTTGTCACGTTTTGTGTTGTGTTTTGTTAAATAATTAACATAAAAAAACCTGTGGGTATAATAATGCTTTATGGAGGCTGAGGAGGTAGCAAAAGACCCCCCTCCTATCGGCCATTTTAATTTGGGAAACGATGTATAGGAATACACCAAACACCCTGTATAGGAATGAAAAGCATTGTTTAATATATTTATTCCTTTTTTTTAAAGGCGTCCGTTCACATGCCGAGTAAGAAGGCGAGGAAATTCACAAAGAAAAAAAGAAAATGAAGGCTGCAGCAATATTTATTTGTTATTATATAATTTACATATATTTTATATTTATATTATTTTTTATAAGTTTATATTTATATATATTTTATTGTATATAAATTTTGGTTATTTTATGGTTTTGATTAAGGATTAATAAATATTTAAAATAATTTGACGTGTTTCATTTCAATAAAATAAGTCAGTACAGCTATTATTTTGCAACAGAAATGTATTTGTGGTTGCCTATCAAAGTATCAGGCGCAGCAAATATACTTCTATGTTCCTAATAAACAATAAAAAATATTTTTAAAACTGCAAAAATGTGTTTCATTTTTAAAACCCACCATTTTCCTTTTTGAAGACGATCTGAAAGCGAGTGATTAAATATACCTCTTCGATAATTCTGTGTTCCTGATACAAAATACAAAATATATTTAAAACTGCAAAAATTTGTTTTATTTTTATCGTCCGCCATTTTCCTTTCCTAAAGGGGTGTATGTTATCACAAACTCCGCCTTGTTTTTGAAATTGGCTCCTCCCACCCAAGTATCAGGCGTAAAAATATACCTCTTCGATACTTCTATGTTCCTGATACAAAATACAAAATTTTTTAAAACTGCAAAAATTTGTTTTATTTCTGATGGCCGCCATTTTATTTTACTGAAGGGGAGTATGTTATCACAAACTCCGCCCTCTTTTGGCCCCTCCCACCCAAGTATCAGGCGCAAAAATATACCTCTTCGATACTTCTATGTTCCTGATACAAAATACAAAATTTTTCAAAACTACAAAAATTTGTTTTATTTCTGACGGCCGCCATTTTCTTTTACTGAAGAGGAGTATGTTATCACAAACTCCGCCCTCTTTTTTGAAATTGGCTCCTCCCACCCAAGTATCAGGCGCAAAAATATACCTCTTCGATACTTCTATGTTCCTGATACAAAATACAAAATTTTCCAAATTGCAAAAATTTGTTTCATTTTTGGCGTCCGCCATTTTCTTTTACTGAAGGAGTGTATGTTATCACAAACTCCGCCTTCTTTTTTGAAATTGGCTCCTCCCACCCAAGTATCAGGCGCAAAAATATACCTCTTCGATACTTCTATGTTCCTGATACAAAATACAAAATTTTTCAAAACTGCAAAAATTTGTTTTATTTTTGGCGTCCGCCATTTTCTTTTACTAAAGGGGTGTATGTTATCTAAACTCCGCCTTGTTTTTGAAATTTGCTCCTCCCACCCAAGTATCAGGCGAACAAATATACCTCTTCGAACTTCTATGTTCCTGATACAAAATACAATATTTTTCAAAACGACAAAATCAAAATGCAACAAATTTTTTTTAATGTTTTTTATTGAATACGTGTGTTCTGATATAACATATCTACATTTCTGATATAAAATTGTCACAACAAAACCTAAACTGAACAAGATTTTTTATATTGTTTTTTTTATTGATTTTTTTTTTGGTGTGATCAAATTATTTCGGATTAGTTGGTGGTGCCATCTACCCGTGGGAGGTCTAAAGAACATGTTAAATGGACTGTGGCGCCATCTATCACTAGAAGTTTAAAGAACATGTTAAATGGACTGTGGCGCCATCTATCACTAGGGGGATTAATCAATAGGGAATTGTATTGCAGTGCCATCTATACGCGAGAAGCATAATTAGTGCGTTGTATTATCTGTAGTGCCATCTACCCGTGTCAAAATATACAGCAAAACTGCCATCAAATTAACCCGGTTTGCACCCGTACGACAGGAAGCAAACCCTCAAAGTATAAGACAAAATTAGCCCAAGTCATCCAATAATGAATATTGGATGACTGGTTCTGTCAGCAAGGAATGCTATGATGTTTAGGAAAATTTACCACATTCAAAAGGAGGCATCATTGCAGTGTGTGTGTGTGTACAAATATTTTGTTCACACTGTTGCTGTCAACAAATATTTGGTAATAAAAGGTAAATTCTTTATCATCTATTTCTATGAAAATATTTATCATAAAAACTTATATCTAAGAGTATACACTTACTGGTGCAAAATAGCAATCTCTCAGTTTAAGTCATCTAATTTCAGAGCAGTGCTCTCAGTTGATTTAAAAGGCTTTGAAGAACATCTACTCTTATATCTGATTCTGACCTCCGCCCTTTTCGGCAGATTTCTACCTTGAAGCCAAGAAAGTCCTGAACCATCGAGAAGAAGAGTTATTGTGGTATCAAGAAGAAAAACATCCATGTGGCAGGTATGTTAGTTATACAGGAATTCATTAAATGGATTTAAAACCAAGAAAAATGTAAAGCATTTTAAAATGTAGTGTCGCTTCAAAACTTATATTAGTAAATATATAAGAAACCAGTAACTGGCATCAATTTTTCTCCATACCAGTTCAGACTAACAACTTTCCAGGATAGTTTTCTTGACTCTGAATTAATTGCATGGCTTATTTGCCAATTTAAACCCAAAACCAGACTGAATACAATTAGTGCACAATGGTGTAACAAACTTTGAGAAAATATATTGTAGAGATATAAAGGAAGCCCCAGTTTTAAGGTTACAGAACAAGAACCAAGCTGCGTTGAACAAATACCTCGTGAATCCAGTAATATTAGTTTTTAAAAATCTTAAAATGGCTTATATGAAATTGTACTGAGTTATATGTTTCCACTATCAGAAAATAAACAAATGCCACCATCGTTAGCTGGTTTATCTACTTCTAGCTCCAAGGGACCGCCAGATTCTCCTTATGATGCACAGAGTGGTAAAAATGAAAACACTCCTCAATGTGAACAAGAAACTGAATCAGAAGAACACACCACCAGAACAAAGAGAACTAGCTTCAGAATCAAATATGTAATTAAAATTGTTTTCAAGCAGAGTAAATATACCCTTATTTTAAAAGGTTGCCTTAATGCCCCTTTAAAAGTGAGGAAAATAGTGAAAAAGGTTGGCAACTAACGAAGGAACTGATCACTAACAAGCCACAACTTATTGAAAAATTGATACGGGTTTGGTATCATTATATACAACTGAAAGAAAACACAAGCTTTTTCACTATTTTCCTCTCTTAGTAAAGGAACATCAAGGCATCCTTGCAAAATAATGGTATATTTACTCTGCATGAAAATAATTTTAGTTACATACCTGATTCTGAAGCTGGTTCTCTGTTCTGATCGATGGACTACTGTACTTTCCTCTAATTCACACTGATGCTTGCATTTTCACCACCCTGTACATCATAAGGAGAATCCGGCGATCTAGAGATGATGTGCTTGCCTCTATATTTAAATTTTATATAAAGGAACAAGTAGATAAACAAGCTAAATATTGTTTACTAAGCAACAGAAACCAGCATTTAATCGACTCTGGAAACATGAAACTCAGTGCAATATCATAGAAACAAATTTTATTATTTTTTTTAAACCAGTATTGCTAGATTCATGACTTACTTGTTCAAGTTCTTGGTTCTTCTTATATGTAACCTCAAAACCTTATGTTACACCATACTAATAATACACCTAATTGCATTCCACTTGATTTTGGGAAACTATCCTGGAAAGTTCTTACATCTGTACTTGTATGGAGAAAAGGTGATGCCAGTTAAATAAATTGCAAAGCAACACTAAATTTTGTGATACTTTACATTTTTTTTCATTTTAAAAATGTGTCTCAAATAAATGTTTTTTGTTATCCATTTAATAACGTCCAGAGCCACTAACATACCTGTCACATGGAAATTTTTCTTCCTGATACCACAAAAATGTTTCTTCTTAATGTACTCAGGCCTTTTTTTATGGCTTCAAGGTAGAATTCCATGGCAAATTTGTTGAAAAGGATCTAAGGAAATCAGAACCAGAGATAAGATTCAGATTTTCTAAGGTTTATAAATCAGCCGAGAGCACTGCTCCAAAATTGGATGATTGACAAAAGGAAATTGCTACTTTGCACCAGTAAATGTATAATCATAGATCTAAATTTTTATGAAAAATATTTTCAGATATAGATAATAAAGTATTTACCTACTCGTAGAGCCAAATATTTTACCAGGTATTTGTTGACTTGCAACACTACCAGCAAAAAATACGCACACACACTCTACAATGATGTTTCCGTCCGAATGTGGTACATTTTTCTAACCATTCATATTCCTCGCAGAGAGAATCCTGCTTCAATTCAGATTAACACGAGACTAACTTAACATATTCAGTGAAATAACTTATTAGAAGCGTCTTGCGAACCCCCCGCATCTCTGGCCCAATTTCGGACGGTGTCTTGAACAGTACAAGCGTTAAAAACGGACAGACGTTTCTTCAGGTTTGGATATTTTAAAGAACTTGGAAATAAATTGCCTTACCCTTCGAGGGTTTTCTTCCTATAAGTATTGCCAAAATTGACAATGAAATGCTTCCCTTTTTTAATTATGAGAAATAAGTAAGGTTAGATGATATCAGTGTCAACACGGGAAATTCAAATTACTTTGTTTTTCATTTTCTTAACTAAATAAGTAATATATGTGGTACTGACACTTAAATAATACCAAATTCATGTATAATAAAATTTAACAATAAAAAATTTTCTAGTGTTATTCTTTACCAACCAAATTGGAAATAACCTTACCTACCACATGCAGATGGTGCAACAAACAATACAGCACACTGCTTATACTTCCTACGTATAGATGTCACAACCATACAACTTACTCTGAATTAATCCGCTTAGTGATAGATGGCACCATCAACTAATCTCAAACAATTTTAACTCCCTACTAGTAGATGGCGCAATTATCGAAAACATTTGATACAATCCATAAGAGAATTTATAAAAGACATTAACCAAAGAAAAATTGAAAAATAATTTGGGATAAAAGGGAAAATAAAAGACGTATCTATTTATTATATATTACATAATTTCAAATTTTAGATGAAAGAGAGATAAGTTCTATAATTATTTGTGTACTATGGCAGAACTCTGGCTTATTTACTGGAATATAAGAAACAGTTTTTTTATTTAAAAGGGTAAATGGGTTGAAGAATGTTGGTATTAAAATATATTAAACAAACAACATACAGAAAGGATATCAATTATAACGGTTTGTCATTGTATTTTTATGATGTAGGATATTACATTTAAATGAGTAGTATTAGTTAACGAAACAGGCCATATGATCTTGCTCGTACAGTAGTATCAAAATGTTATTAACTTTAATGCACCGTTTGTCTCTCTTTGTAAAATGTGACAAAAAAGGAAAATCTGTCTAAATTCAAATATAGCTTTAATTTATAATCTAAAACAACAAAACTAATTTATGTAGATATTTAGTCTGATTAAAAGTCAAAATATATTGAGAATTGGTTTTTGTACTTTATTTTTCTATATATTGGAGAGTATGAAAATGTATTTTAGTTGATATATTGCAGATATTTTTTATAAGAAATATACAACAAATTACTGATTTTTATTACTTGCAGTTCAGTTCTCTAAACTGTGGTGGTGGTTTGAACTATTTGAAAGTTGATATAGAATTACAACTTCTAATTGAAAATGCTACATAATTATATGGTCTAATCTGAATATAAATATGTAGTAATAAATAATATGTATTATAAGTATAACTACTAAATAAGAAATTCAAATTAAATCTGAACATTAGGTAGAATTTCCAGTTGGAAGGTATCGTTCCACACCAATTTTAAAATACCACCAAATCACCACTCTTTAGAAACCTGAAATCCACTCAGACACCATTTTCTGCCGGTATAAATTCAATAAAGGCGAATTGTTCAAGTCTAATTAATCATCGAGGTAAGCTTTTGCATCTTTTAATTAGTTTACTTCTTAATTTTCAAGATGTATCTATTTTTTGCTTTTATTCTGAATGTGCAGTATTCTGAAATAACTATTACTTTGAAATCACTATATACTTTTAAAATGCATTCACGGTAAAGGTTAAGAAAAATCATTTTGAAAGTTTACAAACTAATTAAAAGTCACAAAAACTCTCCGTAATGACAAACTAGACCTGAACAAATAGCCTTTATTGAATCTGTATGGGAAATAATTAGTCTGAGGGTGGATTTCCCTAAGATGTATTTTTTGCTGTATGCTATGAAGACACTAAATTAATGTAATATAAAGTTTTATAATAAATATTGTTTTTTTTTGGAAAATAGTCCTAATTTAACATCTTCAATTCTTCTATTGGAACCTTTGGTGTGGAACACTAAATACGAAGAGGTTTACAACAAAACGCCGAATCACCCTTTTAAAACTTCTCGACGCACGTTTCGCTAACCATGTTAGCATCATCTGGAGGTGATATAATCTAATTCTAAAACTAAACTAGTAATATTCATGAGTAAATTTGAAAGCGAGGTGAAAGATGAATTCAGTTACTTTCCGACGGTATGGTTAAGATATGTGTATGAAGTTTTTGTAATTTTCCATTCAAAAAATGAAAACTTAGATGATTTTATGAACTTAAACAGTAAGTCCCAAAACATAGTTTTAACGCATTAACTCGATAACAACGATAGTTTACCATTTCTGGATGTTTTAGTCGGTAGAAACAAAAATAGTTTGGATTTTCATATTTTTAGAAAAAACACCACCACTTCGAGATACATCCCTAACAATTCGAATCATAGCTTCCAAAATAAAATGGCTACTTTAAATTTTAAGGTAAATAAATTAATCAATTATTGTCTTTTAAACAAAAACAATCAAAACACACACAAAATAATAATTTATACAAATAAATCAATTTTTCTATTGGAACCTTTGGTGTAAAACACTAAACTCAAAGAGATTTACCACTAAACACCGAATCACTTTAAATTCTTATTAAAAACGTACGTTTCGCTAACCATGTTAGCATCATCAGGAGATTATTTAATTACATTAAGTCATCTCCTGTGATTCGGTGATGAGTGGTAAATCTCTTTAAGTTTAAAGATAATTATAACAAATAATTAAAATTAATTAGGGAGGTATCCGAAGTAAACGATTATAATAAGTAAACAAATTACATTGTAAATAAATTAATTATAAAACATAACTTAAAAAAATGAAAATTATTGACAGAATCTTCGATTTTTCGAAAGGTTCAAAACAAAAATAAATTCATGGTAATACTGTTTGATGCCTAATTAACATGACGGTTGGACGTTGTTTTGAAAAAAATGGACATTAAGGTTGTGTACAAACCATATAATAAATTTAAGAGAAGTCCTGGTAATCCAGAGGATAAAGTAGATCCACATGAAAAGTCAGGTATTTACGAAATTAGTTGTCAAGATTGCGAACGAAGGTATGTTGGGCAAACAAAAATATCCATATTAACGAGAACACATTGTCTACATTAGATATGGGAGAAATGAAAGCGCATCTGTTGCCCAACATGCAATTGAGCATAACCACAATATAGATGTTAGTAATTTAAGACTGGTTAAAAATGCAAATAACAATGGGGCTTTAGATACGTACGAAAGCATTCAAATAAAAAAAAATATAAGAAAACCATGAACCGAGATAAAGGACCTATATGCCGTTCAGTCAAATTTTTCAATTATTAATGTAACTCCCAATAAACTTCACGGTTTACGATTTTTACACGCTTCATTAGGTAGAGTTATCATATAAATATAACAGGTTAGTTTTAGAATCAGACTAAGCCATATCCTGATGATGCTAACATGGTTAGCGAAACGTGCGTCGAGAAGTTTTAAAAAAGTGATTTGGTGTTTAATGATACATCTCTTTGAGTTTAATTAAGCTCCTTTGTTAATAGACAATAAATAGTTTCATTATTGCCTCATAAATGGAAAAATAATAATCCAAATTTAAAGAATTTTTAATTATAAAAATCGTAATATTGTTACTGACATATAGGTGGCAAAAGTAGCAATTCAGACTGTAGATTGCATTAATGGCTAACAACATTTTTATATGCGCAAATAGATGGCACCATCACACAACAGGTTTTTTTTTTACTTCTTCGCCACATCAGATATAAGATAATACATGTTATCTTACTCAGATACGCACTAATTTTTTGAACTCTTGCAAATAGATGGCACCATCAACTAACCCAACTATAGTTCGGTAATCCACTACCAGGTAGTGTTAGATATCATCTCACCCTAAATAGATGAGGCAACCATCAAATCCCGGTAAAAAAAAAATAAATGCAAGACGTCATGAAGTGAGAGAAAATATAAAAAAACACATTGAATAGCGGAAAACAGAGAGCAAGTAATTTTTAACCATGGGAAACAATAAAAGAAAATAGTCGTTATTTTTATTTATTTTTGAAGTTACATCATTTGAAAAGAAGAGGAATGGTTAAACGTCATTGGAAGGGTGAAGGAATTGAAATGGAAGTCGACATATCATATAGCGAGGCGATGCGACAACAGATGGACCAAAGCAATCCTGGAATGGATACCACTTGATCATAAACGTCCACGAAAAAGACCGAAAACACGATGGAGGGATGACATCATCAAGTATATTGGACCCGAATGGTAGAGGGGAGCTCAGGATCGCGCGAGTTGAAAGCATGCTGGGGACGCCTTCATCCTGCAGTGGATCGACAATGGCAAAATGATGACGATGATGAAAAAAAGTCAGTATTATTAATTTTTAAAGAGGGTTGTTTAGTGTTGTAAAAATATAGATATATTAATTGGAGAGTGTTAACTAATAATACATTTCAGCCAGTGACGGCTCATGGGTTTTTAAAGTGGGAGGGCGTAGCAGAAAATAGTGCTGCTGAAGATTTTTTGCTTTCCCTTTCCTCCTTTTTACTTTTCGTGCTATTGAAACCATATATAGGAGATGAACCAGGAAAATTAGTTAAAGGAAAGAAACTGAACGGAAATAAAATATGATGTTTTGCTCTGAAAAATTGTTTACTGTAATAAATGCTGGATGGGTGGTGCCCTAACGACCCCCCTTACGACCTGCCGCTGATTTCAGCTCTTCAGGCCAAGTTGGCCCGTAACTTGGTTTGTTGGGTTGCCTACATTATGGTCACACATCCAAGGTTCCACCGAAAGCTACATAAAGAGTATTATTGTATTAAAATATTCTAATCGAACGCATATTGTTTTTTACCTCAATTTATAAATTGTGCTAAAATATCACAAAAAAGAGAGAAAATTTTGATTAAACTTAAATATGGCTTCATCATATACAGAATCTTAACAAAACAAAGCCCTACGCCTAATGGACACTACAATGAAATTAGTAACAGATTAGAAAAGATTATAAAAAAATACAAGCAGACCGGAAATGAGGGAAGGCTAACAAGAATTTGGAAAAAGTCGTAGTATTATAGACGCAAAATCCATTTTTAAACAAACAGTTGAAAAATCCACCAACTACAAGAAATCCGCTCACTTACGCTTCGTATATTTAAAGTCGGCTTTTGATAGAGTTAAGAGGAATAACATTTTGAAAATATTAAGCCATCAGAACAGAAATTAAGACATAATACAATTAATAAAGGTTATAAATGAAAATATCAAAACAAAAATTACAACATCCAGAGAAGTAACAGGAAATTCGGCCCTGATAGGCCTTGTGTTGCCGGTAGGAAACTTCAGTATCGGGATATAAATGTCCAGCAGTCAGTCAGTAGTTTGACGCTAATTTGTCGACGAGATTTTCTAAGTGCTGGTCAAGATTTTAGCCTAACGGCATTCGCACTCCCTCAAAGGGGAACATTCACTTATTCCAGATATCTTAGACATCAAAGGAATTAAGCTCTGTGGAGACCCTTTCCATGTTTTTGAGCCCCATGATGGCGATAGATATTGAAAACATGTATATTAAAGCAACAAAATGATTAAATCACTACGTATCAAAATAATATTGAAGAAAAAAAGAAGAAAATGCAAGTAATCATAAAGAAGAAACCAGAAAAATGTAAACAGCAAAGGTAATGAAAAATGTGAGATACGGAATGCAGATAGAAGTCGGAGGAAGAAAATATAAATTATGTTGTATGAAAAAAAGAGGACATTTTGAAAATCAATAGCAAGAATGAGAAAGAAAATAAATTAAAAGATAAATGAAGTCTGAAATTTCTATCGAAATATAAAATCTGCCATCACATTCAAAGAGCATTGTATAAAAAATATGAAAGGTTACCTTAAAGTTCAAAGAAAAATTAACTGTATGGAAACACTGAATGAAGACGAAACAGAAGAGGATACAACAGCTTCTTAAGTGCGATGTAATGGGACTTCAGTGAATTTGTTGAAATATTAAAAATAGTAATATTTACGATATGATATGCCAAATTTGGGAAAGTGAAGAAATACTAGAATTGTGGAAATAAACTGTCATGTAGACCTTACGAAAAGGATATAAGACAGAGAGTAGTGACTACTGGGTAGTTATTCTGGTGAACATAAATTTAATCAGTGTGTTATAAACTTTCTACATCCCCCTAAAATCAATTAAACCAGCAAATATGATATTCAATTCTTCTATTGGAACCTTTGGTGTGAAACACTAAACTTGAAGAGATTTACCTGATGATGCAAACATAGTTAGCGAAACGTGCGTCGAGCAGTTCAAAAAAGTGTTTTGGTGTTTAGTGGTAAATCTCTTCAAGTTTAGTAAATACGACATTGATGAATACAAAAAATGTTTGACTCACTCATGTGACATGACTGTATTAGCTAGAAGCTGAAAAGACCAACACATGTTGGCAAACTAATTTAATTTAATAGACAATCAATTCTTCTATTGGATCCTTTGGTGTGAAAAACTAAATTTGAAAAGATTTACCACTAAATACAATATACAATAGTGAACAAACGCAAAGATTAAAAAGACACAAATCACTGGACTTACCTTATCGCTTCTGAAAAGACTAGTGAAACAATAGTTCATTATTCAAGTATACACATGCACTGAATAAAGGAATTAGTGGAAATTGTATCACTGGATAACAATCTCAAACTATGATCATGCAACTTTAACATACCACAAACTTGCTTATAGTGCTATTTTCAGTAATTGCAAATAGAAACTGAACAATGCAAAAGAATAAATCTAATACATATTAGTTTATTATAGAATGAGCGTTATTAGTGAGCAGTAATGGGAAAATTCTATAAACAATGTGATTTAAAATTAAGGTTACAATTCTAAAGGTATTATTTGCTGACAGAAGCAGCAAAACTATTTATCACAGTACAACATTGTCTTAACATATCTTGCTTACAGCTTACCTGGTGGTTTCTCGAGGATGACTCTAATCCAGCTCATGTCTCCAACCATCTTCACTCTAGAACACCAATTCAGGTCGTTCCCTGACGAAGCTCCAAGAGCAAAAGTTCTCAGTAGCAAATTGGTGATTACCCTGGGGCATTTCACATTGCTTTTTTTTAAATGTACTCGATTCGGTTGCAAATTATTATAAGCGATTTAAGACTATTTAAGAAAAATTACTCTTTAATTTGAGCTATACAGTATTAACTTTTATATGGAAAAATAGATGAACAAATTAAATATATAAGAAAAAATATATTACAATTATTTGGTGCAGTATGGTATCAGTGCATATGGATATATGCAGAATGTTATCAGTGATTTATTGATATATCAACATAATATATGTATTTTATATGTCAACTACAGTAAGATTGATTCAAAAGGTAAAATAAGTGGTTAAAATATAACGTGCAGACGAACTTCATCCATTCAGATTATTAGATTAAAATTATTGATTGATTAGAATTAAAAATTATACTCAAAAATGGTAATCGAAAAGGCACTAATAACTTTTAAAAAGTTAATATATTTATCAGACATCACATCCGGATTAATTGTTTGTTTGTTTTGAAACTACATTTCGAATGCAGGTAAAAAAAACCTGGCTCTACGAAATAATAACTTTGGATTTACAGAAAGCTTATGACTAATCTTAAATAAGCAAATTGTACGTTAATTAAATTAAATATTATTTATTTTATAAGAGCAACTGCACGACTAGCATAAGTAAAAAAAAAGCATGTGTGTACTTATGTACGCACGTAGGAAGTTATACTTCTTTGGCGTAATTAATAAAATGATTTTTTATGCGTTCAAATAAATTTTAACTGAACAAACGACCAATAGACAAAAGTAAATACTACAAATAAACTAGTCATGATAAATGGCGAAGGAGTCATAATTAAAAAAAAAGCTTGTGTGTACTTATGTACGCACGTAAGAAGTTATATTTCTTTGGCGTAGTTAATAAAATTATTTTTTATGCGTTCAAACAAATTTTAACTGAACAAACGACCAATAGATAAAAGTAAATACTACAAATAAACTAGTCATGACAAATGGCGAAGGTATTATAATTAAAAAAAAAAAAGCGTGTGTGTACTTATGTTCGCACGTAAGAAGTTATATTTCTTTGGCGTAATTAATAAAATACTATTTTTATGCATTCAAACAAACGTTAACTGAGCAAACGACCAATAGACAAAAGTAAATATTACAAATAAACAAGTCTTGACAAATGGCGAAGGTTTAATAATAAAAAAAAAGTGTGTGTACTTATGTAATACACTCTGATCTGTTCAAAAAAAAAGAAGAGAAATATATGATATAATGCTAAAGAACTCTATGAATAAAAGAAGGAAACCAGAAAAAACTTTGAAGTGAGGCATTTTTTTTAATTAGATCCCATTTTCACTATCTGGACTTCCATAACCATAAGCTTTGAAAACATCAATCCAGTCAAGCCATATAATCAAAGAGGATATATAACAGCACGTAGGATAGAAAAATATCCAGGAAAATATTTGGGCTGCCAAATAAAACTGTAAGAATCACTAGAAATGAAGATCTAAAGAATATATAACACATATCCCAAAATAACTATTAAATTGGTAGGGTATGTTCAAAAATTGAATCATAAGATATGAGCAGGGAAAGTACCAGCAGAAAAGTTGGGGGAACAAGATGAAATAATCGATCCAGAATACGATCGGTAGAAGAAACATTAGAACTAAGGAGTTGAGAATTATCAAATGGCAACAAATATCAAATAAAAGGAATCAATCAAAAGGAATAAAATACGAGAATACATCTTAAATCAAAAATCAAAAATGTATAATCTCAAATAACCTGTTGAAACTTTAGATTAGTAACAATACAACCAGAATTGTCACTTTATGCCAATTAATAAGAACATAAATTCGAGATATTGCAGAGTTCAAACAAAGATGTGTGTCGCTGCACTTTAGATCCCTGTTAGGATCCCCTAATTTTTAGATGGTATATGAGAAACAAGGGACGAAAGAGCATCTGTAATCAAAATGTTAAGGAAACACTTGAATTCAATCAAGAATAACCAAAAATCTTCCTAATTGTCACAGCTGAAAATAAATTAGAACCCCCACCTATTTAAACATACACATCAATGTAAAGTTAATTAAGTAAAAAATAATTTAAGATCACTATAAATTGTAAGTTTTAAACGAGAAAATTTTACTTGCTTAAACTTAAATTTCACTCCTTTGTGCAGCAAAATCCGCTTCCTGTTTCATACACAACACTGTCACTCATTTGCAAGGTCGTATTGCTACGCCTATGAGCACTTACCTGAAAAATAACGAAAAATATGAGTGAGCTATCAAGGCATAAAATATTTGTTAATTATAACGCATTAAGTATTAAGCAGTATGGTTGTGTCACTAAGACTGTCAACAAAGTATGAATACTTCCTACACAGAGAAAGATCGTTGTTTCGAGAAGTCCAAATTCTATTCTATTCTATGATTCTCCATAATATTGCAGGAAACATGGGACACGTTTGTAGCAACTTTATTCTTCGATATAATCTCCAAATAAGTTGAAACATTAGTGGCATCCATGAGGATGGCCTGCCATTGACCCATACACAGCAGCGTCTTAGACAAATAAGATCAATTTCCCCCGCTCTTTTTCCCTATAATGCTTCGCGAACATTCGGTATGAGATTCACATAACATTGACTTCTAATGGCATGCCCACATAATAAATGATCAATTAATCAACCCCTTTAGAGCCTCACTAAACTGCTGCTCAACTATTCATTTCAATCAATGTACTTTTGACTGTTGAACAAAGTGATGAAAGTTTAATGCTTTAATCCTCTGGCACGAAAGAGCATAATCACCAAATACATTCACTGAAGATTAAAATGATAGGGACAAATTCACCATCAATCATCAAATATTAAGAGTAAGCTAAGAAAGAACCATGGACACACGTCACGATAAATGATGAAATGAAAGAGGCTTACCTGGTGGCATCTCGAAGATGGCTGTAATCCTGCTGCAAAGCATCTTCATTCCAAGGCAGTACCAATCACAGTCTTTCTTCCTGACAAAGCTCACACAGCAAACGCTCTTTGCGCCAACATGACTGGTGAAAAACTGCTATTGAGGCATTCCACAGTGACACTGTACTCACATATTAGATCTAATCTAATCTATATATCTATCTATTCTAATCTAATCTATATATCCATCTAATCTAATCTATATCAAATCTAACCGATATATCTTTACAATCTAATCTATATATCTTTCTAATCTAATCTATATATCTTTCTAATCTAATCTATATATCTATCTAATCTAATCTATATATGAGGAAGGAATATATCTTATCTAATCTATATTTCTAATCTGCCTACTAGTTATTAACAAAATTGAATCCAAAATCGGAGGCATAAAATGATAAGAATAGCAGAACGAAAGAGTACAGGGCTGCGGAACTACCTTAATACAGCTTGGAATGGTTGTTCATCCTGAAACAAACAATTTCGAATTACTATCTGTCCAAACGTGATGGGAATTCAAGGAAAAAGAATTCTAAATACAACAACGTACACTTTAAAAATAATGGATTTTAAAGCGAGCGTCTTTACAGTACATCAAAGATGCATGTGTCATTTTAATTACCGAACTCAAAGAGATTTACCACTAAACATCAAAACAGTTATTTTTACTGACTGGACGCGCGTTTCGCTAACCATGTTAGCATCGTCAAGATGATTCAATCTTAAATTGAGTCATGAATCAGGATGAAAATAAATGTTTTGGTTCTTTAGCGGTAAATCTCTTTGAGTTTAGTGTTTCACGCTAACAATAGATGATTTGATCATTTCAATTACCTTAAACTAAATTTGAGGCTTTGGTGGTGGAATAGATTCTTCCTGTTTCACCATGAACACTGCCCAAATGCAACGTGTGGAACTGTAAATTTAAAAAAATATATATTAGCATTATTTTACAAACGCATGAACATTATTTGGATTACCTTTAACTAGATTTGATAAAGACAGAAGTCAGTTCATCTTCTTTCTGCATCAACACTGTCACTAACTTGCGAAATCAACTTACTGAGTTCACGCCTATGTGCACTTACCTAAAAAAAAAAACAGAAATGTAACAGCACGGAGTTCCTTAGTTTGTAATTTGTTAGAGCAAAAATTAAATCTTATCATTCATTAATAAAGAACACTTATATATACTATACACTTTCTTTTGTTTGAACAGTTGTTAATTATTATTAAAAATTAATCACCAGGCATCATCATTCCAATAAGAAACAGACATTAGTAGACCGTTGAATGAGAAAATAAAGCAGAATTACCTGGAGGCATCCCGAAGGTGGCTCTAATCCTGTTTGGGTCCCCAAAGCATCTTCATTCCATGACAGGACCAATCCCAGTCTTTCGCCTCTACAAAGGTCAAAGAGCAAACGCTCTCTGTAGCAATTTGACGAGCGAAAGACTGCGATTGAGACATTCCACTACGAACACTGCACCAGCAATATTTTTCACAATTTACCAGCTACTACTACAATTATTACTACATGTTGATAAACAGGAATATAAAGAATGGCTTTATTAATGTTTAAATTTCTAATGATTTTTAAAGAAATTTGTATACCAAATATTAGATTCTCCACTATATTCTCGACCCCTACGCCTCATCGACTGCAGAACCTATTCGAATCTAATTTTTTCCCACTGTATACTTATTTTAAAGCGCCATATTTTAATTATAAAACGAGGATCCGCTGAGAGATGATGATGTACATTATGAGTTGCTCTGTTCTGATTAAACGATCACTGTTAACCGTTATCAACAGCAACTGATTCGTGTTAATGACGCTCTGGAGGAAAAAATACCTTGTGAAGGCAAGGGAAGAGAAGTCACTTTGCTTCAGGATAACAAACAAGCACATATAGCAAAAAGGGCTATGGAAACGATCACCCAGTTGGGTTGAGAGATTTATCGCACCCGGCGTATTCTACAGACTTGGCTCTTTTGAATTTTCATCTCTTCCCCTCCATGCGACATCACTGGGCTGACAGCAGCTGCACATCTCTTGAGGAAGTCGAAAGAAGCCTCAGTAACTTTATCACATCAAAACCACCAAGTCCTTTTTCGATCTGGAATTCAACAGCTGCCTAAAAGAAGGCGAAAATGTAAAGACAGTGCGGGGATTATTTCCAAGAGTCACTATTTTCATAAATAAATATCAAATATAGTGATAAGAGATTGAGGACCCAATAGTTGAATAAGTTGATGAGAAAATGACGAAGAGAATATGCGTTACAGTGCTGTGGATATGTCTGAGAACTGCCTGGAATCGCGTACGACGCGAAATATTCTCTCCTAGAAAGTCTTCCTAGAAAAAATCGTTTTTAATTAGATATCAAGTCCAGATGTGAATCAAAAGCATATAGTATTAAAAATCATAAGGATTGTATCGGTATTTTGAATCGGTTTTTAAAATTTTAAAAACATTGCCATCAGCTTACAATAATTCAACTCTATATATCTTAACATACATTCTAGTTAAATGTATTAATATTTAGTGGTTTATTAAGTTATGAAAAAAATTAAATTACCCTAGAATAATGGAGGAGCAAAGTGTGGATAAGTTTCATGTTAGATATTTGGTGTATGAGTTTCGAAAGCTTAACAATGCCATTAATGATGTTAATCCGGATGTCTTAGATAGCAGGACATATCAGCGTTCGTTTAAAAAATTTAAGACCTGTCCAGTTTGATAAAGATTTGTTGTTGGCTGAAACTGAAGTTGATACCAAACAAACCGTCCAGGAATTAGACGCAAAACTACTTGAGAGCAAAAATTGTTAATAACGATGAAAATTAGACTGAAGATTATAGATTAACACTGTATTAACTTCTAAATACGATAAAATCTTGTGCAGTATAAAAAAAGCCTTATGAGTACACCTAATAAATCGAAAGATAAAAAAGCTTACCACAAATCCCATGTCCTTTTGCTGGAGTTTCTTCTGTCCTTCCATAATATTCACGCCGGGAAAAATTCAGTGTAATCGCACTGATAACGGCACGTCGAGTTGAACGAAACCCACCAAACCTTTAGGGTGTTGCTGGAATGCGTCATAGGGCTCGACGATGCCCTGAAGGATCCGAGGAAAAGGACAACTCACTCGCGCCACACACCATCACTCAACTCATCTGTGAACTCTGATTTAAGGACCACTCACGCCCTGAAAGAAAAACAAACAACAAGAATCATGAGTAGTGCAGGTTCTTAAAGCAGCTGATCTGAATATAACTTACACAGTTTGTTTTATTTAAAATACGTTACTATGCTCGCCCCCTTCTGCAGGTTACTTCTTGTTCTAACGTGGCAAAAGAAAGATATAAAAAAATATATATGAATGACCCTATCACGCCGCGGATTTTTCGTGTCTCCCCAAATGATTTGACCATTTACGACAATAACAGCCTCACACCGCCTTCCGGGTAAATGTGAAACCGGGATTCTCTGGTTACCAAGCACGGACGTGGCTTTTCACTAGTACTGTACGGGGCGATAAAAAAAGACCTTAAAGTTGAGATATTGGAAAATGGAAGAAATACAGCTGGCAGGATTAATGTTCGCAGACGGCAGAAAGAAATTTACAACATAATATAGGGGTATTAAAGCGAACCTTAGAAAAAAATAACTACCAATAAAACAATAAGCATTGTTATATCAAGAGAACAAAAAATTCATAAAACAAAACTGAAAGACAAAGAAATATAATAGGTTAAAAAATATATGTATTTAGGACGATATTAGAAAGTTATATAAAATAGAAAAAGAAATAAATCGGAGATTGGAAAAAGCAAGAAAAATGTTCAATATGATGAAGAATACATGTTTAAACAGGAGAGAAATATAAAAAAAAACAAAACGTCAGTAAAAAATAGTTAGACTTTAACAATATTATATAATAGTGAAACATTGAGTGGAAAACTGACTCAAATTGTTATTGATATCATGTTAATCCAAAATAAACTTATATAGGAATAAATTATAAAATCAACTACTGTAATTGATCTTTCTTTAACCAACTTATAAAATTGAAGTATTATAGACAAAAATCCATGTATCTATATAAAACTATTTTTAATAAAAATCTAAAATATCTGCAAAATACCTTGATTTTGTAATAAAAGAATCTTCCTTACATTTCCACTTCTTGCGAAATAACTAGTTTGAAATAAAATATAAACCGTTAAACTGATATTTTCATTATTTCAGAAAGTTAAGAAAAAACAGAAATAGGCCCAATTAAAAATATAATACAATACACAATATGTCCAGTGACCGAAATAATTTGTAAACAATTTATCAAAATAAAAATATAACCAAACTTTCTGGTCTGATACTGACATCGATTTCTTATCAACGTCTAACTGGTCTGTACTCGCGCAATGACTAAATTAGCCGACATTGGTCGGCCATATTAAATCGCGGATAAGTTGGCCATAAAAATTTGGAAAACAGAAAGTTAAATAAAAAATACTAAAATTTTTGAAATATAATGCAAAAACTTACTCGATTTGGGGGCAAAGCAATACACTATCCGACGAAGATGAGAAGTAATTTTTCCCTTCACTAATTTTAGAGATAAACCGCATAAAAGTCGCGAGAGAAACGGCGTAATCACTCCACAATGGCTTCCAACTCGCAACTGAGCCCTAAAAGCGTGCGCAAAAAGAACCTTACAGGATCCCGTAACTAAGATGACCAATCAGAAAAGAGATTTTGTCCTACGTCACTGGCGTCCTCTAATACTATGAAATATTGCTGGTATTTATTGTCAAAATATTTAAAATTTTGGATTTTTATTTTAAATATAGTAACTTAATACAATGCCCATAAGTTATATTTTATAGAATATGTCACATAAAATATATAAAATAAACATCTATTTATTCCTTTTTTGTAAAAATAACAATACTTGCACATGCTCTTATAAAATGAATTTATAAGCATTTTTTTTTTAGTATAGGGTAGATATTTAAAAAAAACATATAAGAGAACGCATATCTTACGAATATAAAAAAGTTTATACCTAATTTTCAGAGCAGAACTTTGAAAATGGTACAAAATAATATACCTTGACCAAATGTCATAGCAACATTTATGTCTTCAAAATATATCTTAATTTTGCACAAAATAATAGTTTGAATAAGAAAAAATACAGACTGTAGGATCTATTTTATTAAAACACGAGTTATAATAACTAATTTTTGTTATATTAAGCCTTTAAAATAAGAAATATATTACTACTTGAATAAACGTCAAAACCACATTAACGTCTTCAAAAAAATGTGTTAATTTTACGCAAAATTATCTTCTGAATAGGAAAAAATACAGACTGTAGAATCAATTTTATTAACACACCAGATATAGTACCTAATTTTTAATATACAGGTATTAAAAAGTGAAAAATGTGAAGCACTTTAAAACAAACGTCAAACCAACATTTAAGGTATCAAAAAATGTGTAAACTTTACACAATAGCATAGTCTGAATAGCTCAAAATACAGACTGTAGGGTTTATTTTATTAAAATACCAAATATGAATTACCAGATTAATATACAGGGCTTAAAATTTGATAAAATATGCTTCAACTTCAACAAACGTCATCCTAACGTTTTTGTTTCAAGAATTTTGTAAATTTTTCTCAAAATCATAGGCTGAATAGGAAAAAATACAGACTGTAAGATCTATTTTATTAAAACACCAGATATAATACTTAATTTTTAATATACAGGGGTTAAAAATGAAAAAATGGGATGCACCTTAAACAGACATCTAACCAACATTTATGCCTTCAAAAAGGTGTTAATTTTATACAAAATCATAGTCTGAATAAGAAAGTTTTACTCACACACTCATAGACTGAATGTGAAAAATTACAGACTATTTTACTAAAACACCAGATATAATACCTAATTTTTTACATACAGGTCTTAACAAATGTGATGCATCTTACACAAACGTCAAACCAAAATATAAGTCTTAAAAAAATGTGTTAATTTTATACCAAATCATAGTCTGAATAGAAAAAAATACAGTCTGTAGGGTATATTTTATTAAAACACCAGATATAATACATAAATACAATGTACAACACCTAAAAAGAAGATAAAATGTAGTGTGCCTTAAACAAACATAAACCAAAATTTATATCTTAAAAAAAGATATAAATTTTACATAAAATCAGAGTCTGAATAGGGAAAAAATGCAGACTGTAAGGTATATTTTATTAAAACATGAGATATAATTCATAACTTTTGATTTCGAGGGTTTAAAAATGATATTATATTATGCACCTTACACAAACGTCAAAACAACAATTATATATTCAAAAAATGTATTACTATTACACAAAACCCTAAATAGAATAGAAAAAATTAAATTATAAAGTGAATTTTATAAATAAACCATATAAAATGCCTAAGCTTTCAAAATTATATAAAATGTTACACCTTAAACAAACAGCATAGACATTTAGAATCTTGAGACAAATTCACAATCTTCCTAGAAAAACAATCAGATTGTAGGGTTCATTTTATAAATATCTCAAATATGAAACCTCATTTTTAATATATGGAGTCTTAAAACTGGCAGTTGATTGTCATCAGTACTCTCTCAGTAATCATGAAATCATGCATATATAGGCTTCTTATAGGCTATTGTGGTCCTATAAGAAAGTTATATGGTCTTCATCATAAACAGTTTGGATCATTTAGGAGGTTTCAATTGCACTAGTACCAAACTTAATGGTAGTACGTTGTTTGTACTGCCTATATTCCAAACCTAATGCCATGTTTTATAAATACATAAGATATTCAACCAATTACCTGTGGAGAAACTGTATATATTAAAATTGTCTTGCATTACCAACATAAGTTATTTCGGGTGGATGTGTATGAAAAATATTTGTTACACCTAGAACATATTAATATTTATTCTCAATGTGAATAAATGCACTATTTGGATTTTTATAAAACACATTTGCTAAAAAAATAAAATACACTAAATTAATTTAACAATATATAACCTGTTATATACAAACTCCAAAGGTTTCTTTTTAAATGTATTATGTAGCTAAAAATTAGAAGGAACGACCAACAAAACAAAAATATAAATTATAAAATAACAACTATTTAAAAAGACTAAATCATTACACTTAAATAGACTCTTAAAAGATTCTTAAATAAAACTCTTAATAAGACTCATAAATAAAACTAAACTAAGTACTTTCACACTTTGAACTTTAAATAAGTGAATTGAATAACATTTTAATAAATGAAGGAATACCTATAAACAAATTCAAATACTCAAAAAACTATTAAGATGAAATATGAGCACATAAATAATACAGTACTTGCAGAACACTTTGCTTCCATAACAATTAAATCACTGAATAAATACAATTCAGGCATCGAAAATCTTTATAACAAATAACTTTATCTTAATTTCGCCATCTAGTCTGTAGACAATTATTGCCTGTAAACTGAATTTTAATGTTTAAAGTTTAAAAGTATAGTCGAGAAATAATTTTCCTTACCTAAAGATTCACAATGTCTACTGTAATAACGAATTCGATCGCATTGTGATTACAGCCACTCGATTCATGAACGTGTACCAAAAATTTCAATAATTTGTCACTAAAAGATTCTACATATTTAGTACATCAGGGTATTATTAACTTGACTGTGTATACTTCCATAACTGGCTAACTCTATTAAAGCGGTATTCGCAATCAATTAGGATACAGCAAATAATTATAGCAAACCAACTTAAAACTAGAAATCAAATAGTACCTGTAATGATTTCATAAATAGAAAAAAGGGTCTCTTAAATGTTATTTCTTTAAATGAAGAAATTCACTGTCCTATAAATCGTCCCATATCATCCCATAAAAAAGATAAAGTGAATTATATTATGGAAAAACTACAAGTTTTATTCACCAGCTAATATATATTAACAAGTTTCCATCCACTCTTAAGGTACAACCAGAAAAAAAAATTAAAAACTAATCCAAATAACTATTTTTACAAATTTGAACGACCATGTTGAATTTGATCTGACAGATAGTTATTTTACCTAATTGTCTGGTGCGCATGTACATTTAAACTACAATTTAATGAAGATTATGGGTAATATTTGTTTTTCCATAAGAATTTATTATATAATAATTAGATAATGGATTAATTATTAATTAAACATATTGTTTTTTATACTTTTTCTTCATATTGTAGTTAAATTCATTACGTCACATAAACTCAAGATGTGTATATTGGGTTGTCTATGAAAAATAATATATTTACCATGGAGAATTAATTAAAAAATTGACTTAGGCTTGAAAAATAAAATTTTCTATACTATTTTATTTACCATTGCCATCTTAGTACCCTATACATTTAAATAGCAATTAAGAAATAATTTCATACCATCAAAAATATAATTTTGCTTGTCATAAATATATACTAATATAAATTGTTTATTGGGTTTCGGAAAGAGAAAATCGGATAATGCTAAATCAGGAGAGTATGACGGATGGACAATAATTTATAGCATAGCTGATTCAGTTTTGTTACAGAGCAATTTGAACTTTATTATCTTCCTAACTTAATAAAGGTAATTATTAAATTCATAAGTCGCAAAGCATTTTCAAGTAATGCCAGGCTAATTTCAATGAATGAATCATAATCTACATTATACATACTACTACAATAAATAACTGTGCAAAAAATAGTGCCTCAAATATTCACAGTTTGACCATGAGATGGATGAGTTGCGCTACTTTATAGATATTGGCAGTATGGTGACAAAGTTTGGAAACATTAGGCAAGCAAACTACTGCGCTAGTAATGCTAAAGTTCAACTTTTAACTAGAGTAGCTGCCAGAGAATTTGGAAAAGTGAATTCATACAGTTCAATTCACACGCCTATGCTGGGGACAGTTCCTAATAAGCTGAAAGCTAAATTTGTAAAACTGATAACTTTAAGGTCATTTTGGAAAACCTGAAGGTATTATATATGTGTAATATGCGCACGCGCATTCGAAATTAAATGTGCGCATCCATATTTTAGTATGCGCACGCGCATCCATATTTTAACATGCGCACGCGCATCCATATTTTAATATGCGCACGCGCATTAGAAATTGAGTATGCGCGTGCGCATCCATATTTTAACATGCGCACGCGCATCCATATTTTAATCTGCGCACGCGCATTCGAAATTGAGTATGCGCATGCGCATCTATATTTTAGTATGCGCACGCGCATTCATATTTTAGTATGCGCACGCGCAGCCGTTTTTTAACATGCGCACGCGCATACATATTTTAATATGCGCACGCGCATTCGAAATTGAGTATGCGCGTGCGCATCCATATTTTAGTATGCGCACGCGCATAGGTATTTTAACATGCGCACGCGCATCCATATTTTAATATACGCACGCGCATACGAAATTTAGTATGCGCGTGCGCATCCATATTTTAGCATGCGCACGCGCATTCATATTTTAACATGCGCACAGGCATCCATATTTTAACATGCGCACGCGCATTAGAAATTGAGTATGCGCGTGCGCATCCATATTTTAGTATGCGCACGCGCATTCATATTTTAGTATGCGCACGCGCATACGTATTTTAACATGCGCACGCGCATCCATATTTTAATATGCGCACGCGCATACGAAATTTAGTATGCGCGTGCGCATCCCTTTTAGTATGCGCACGCGCATTCATATTTTAGTATGCGCACGCGCATCCATATTTTAATATGCGCACGCGCATTAGAAATTGAGTATGCGCGTGCGCATCCATATTTAAACATGCGCACGCGCATCCATATTTTAATATGCGCACGCGCATTCGAAATTGAGTATGCGCGTGCGCATCTATATTTTAATCTGCGCACGCGCATTCGAAATTGAGTATGCGCATGCGCATCTATATTTTAGTATGCGCACGCGCATTCATATTTTAGTATGCGCACGCGCAGCCGTTTTTAACATGCGCACGCGCATACATATTTTAATATGCGCACGCGCATTCGAAATTGAGTATGCGCGTGCGCATCCATATTTTAATATGCGCACGCGCATTCATATTTTAGTATGCGCACGCGCCTCCATATTTTAATATGCGCACACGCATCCATATTTTAGTATGCGCACGCGCATTCATATTTTAGTATGCGCACGCGCCTCCATATTTTAATATGCGCACGCGCATTCGAAATTAAGTATGCGCGTGCGCATTTATATTTTAACATGCGTATGCACATCCATATTTGGACATGCGCACGCGCATTCGCATTTTAACAAGCACATTCCTATTTGGATATGCGCACGCGTGTTCATATTTGAGCATGTGGATTCGTATTTTGACTATACTTCCAACTATGCATAATAGTATTATCGCTTTAATAAACGATATTCCCAATCAATAATTAATTTTACAACAAACAATTATAGCAAATTAGCTTGAAAGTATAAATTTAATAATACCGTTAATCATTCTCTAATTAGAAAAAAAGAAGCTCTTAAATAATATTTTCATAAATGAAGGAATCAATGTTCTACCATTGGTTCAATATCTTCCAATAAAAAAAGATAACGTAAAGTATATTATGGAAAAATCACAAGTTTTATTCACAGGCGAATCTATTTTAATAGTTTTCTACCTATCTCAGTTGAGGATGGGGGGTCCGTTCAGTTCGGAGTGTAAAATCCGACACGCCAGTTAATGGCTGGGTAATGCCGGATGCCTTCTGAAAAGGTGTTCTACGTTGGTCACTCATCAGTCGGTAGGCTTCCTGGTAGACTTATGGGGTAAGCAGCCTTTTCACTGCTGAACAAAAGCCTTTTCAAGGTCTTTCAAACTGACTCTATTTTGCGGGAAAGTCATATGTCTGTCATATGTCTATATGTCATATGTCTATATGTCATATGTCTATATGTCATATGTCTATATGTCATATGTCTATATGTCATATGTCTATATGTCATATGTCTATATGTCATATGTCTATATGTCAGATGTCTATATGTCATATGTCTATATGTCATATGTCTATATGTCATATGTCTATATGTCATATGTCTATATGTCATATGTCTATATGTCATATGTCTATATGTCATATGTCTATATGTCATATGTCTATATGTCATATGTCTATATGTCATATGTCTATATGTCATATGTCTATATGTCATATGTCTATATGTCATATGTCTATATGTCATATGTCTATATGTCATATGTCTATATGTCATATGTCTATATGCCATATGTCTATATGTCATAAGTCTATATGTCATATGTCTATATGTCATATGTCTATGTCATATGTCTATGTCATATGTCTATGTCATATGTCTATGTCATATGTCTATGTCATATGTCTATGTCATATGTCTATGTCATATGTCTATGTCATATGTCTATGTCATATATCTATGTCATATGTCTATGTCATATGTCTATGTCATATGTCTATGTCATATGTCTATGTCATATGTCTATGTCATATGTCTATGTCATATGTCATATGTCTATGTCATATATCTATGTCATATGTCTATGTCATATGTCTATGTCATATGTCAGTTCATGTCAACATATTCCAGTTCTTCATTATGTGGAGTTTACCAAGCCCAGCTCAAACTTAGTCGATGTGATATTTCAAGGGTCTGGTTCGCGTTTCCAATCTTGATTTTATGAAAAAACTCTTTACATGAAAAATATTAAGGAGAATATTTTTCACAACTAAAAGGATAACAGGATGATTTGTAAGTAAATTGATTCCAAATAAGAAAATAAAAACGGTTTTTATTTACATAACAGTTTTCTACTTAAGGAAATTTAAATAATCTCTAATAAATATAAAGTTAAACATAAGCTTTTTGGATATTTAAATATCAAAGTTAATATAAAGCATCTTCACAGTTTTGTTTGTACCTATAATTCTGTTATTTCATCTACGTTATTCTTTCTATAACACACGTGTCCAATATCATCACCTTCTATTATATAGGGGCCTTTATTGCGAAACGTTCCGTACCCTTCGGAAGTTTCATCTTCTAATTTTTTACTCGACAATTTTCCGGGAACGCTATTTCGGAAATTCTCTGTCGAATCTGGTGTTTGGTAACTGGGATATGTGTTCCTGTTAGATGATTTCGTTGTTTGATGGCTTGGCTCACTGGAATTTTCTTTTTCCAGTGAATCAACAAACGACATATCTAAAAGAGGTTTATAGTGAAGCATATAATTTAATAAATAATAAATTAAATATATACCGTGGGGTCCAAAAAGTATTGGCACAATCTGCTTTTTCTCTCAATTCTCAAAACATCGTTCGGTAATGTATTTTGGTTTTTAATTAACATTGGAAGCAAAAATATGAGATGATAAATGTTGAGGCGAAGGAGAAAAACTTGAAAACAATTGAAACAACAAAACTTGTGTTAAACAAACCAAATGAAACAAAAGCAATCTTGCAAAATAGTCTTTGTTTTGGTTCCGGGTCACGATGGAAATGGCAGAGGTGATCTGCTAGCCAAACAGGTCATCTCCTTTCCTTTAACTCCATATTTTAAGGACTACTTTTCTTCAAAAGGGCATAAGCAGCAATGTTTAATCAACCTCCTGTTTCACCAAAACTTAAACGTGCTTCTTTCATACCAACAGCTCGTTTCTTTTGTAATTTGCATAATTGCCTGGATTTGAATTTTTGAATGCGACACAAAAATGGTATAGGAATCAAAGGCAGGAATAGTATACTCCAACTTCACCACGACCACACAATAGGCAAATTAAAGATCAAACATCAGGTTTTTGATAGCCAGGGCATCGCCCATAATGAATTTCTGTCTCAAGTAGTAGGCTATCATTTTTATCGAGAAGTTCTTGGAAGACTGAAAAAGGGCCATTTGTGTGAGAAAGAACACCTGGACGCTGCATAGTGACAATACGTCTTGCCAAACAGCGATTTCAATTATATCTTATTAATTTTTAATAAGTAAAAACATCGTTGTGAATTATTCCTATTCACCAGACCTGGATCCACGTGATTTTATCATTTTCACCAGATTGAAAATTCACCTTAAACGACACCATTTTGGGCCATCGGAGGACATTCAATGTTATTAATATTAATCAATAATTTCGCATTGCTATCAAGAGGAAACAAACCATCTCCAGCATTGTGTCGCTTTCCAAAGCAACTGTTCTGAAGGAGATAATGCAGAATTGTAACTCCAATGAAACTTATTAAAAACCATTACTCTATTTAGACTCCCCGTACCAATCGTTTCAACAGAAATGGAATGTTACTCCAAAGACCCCCCCCCCCCCCCACACACACACACAAAGAGAAGAAAAATATTTTACCTTGTTCCACAATTGGCCTGTTGTTATCGATATTACTCCTTGATTGACTACTTATATAATACAGTTGGTCATAATTACCGCCATTACTCAATCTGTTATTTTCTCTAACTCCATTGCTATGATTGCTCAGTCTAGGCCTACTGGCAGATCCATTGCTGGTGTTAATATCTGTTTGGAAATATGCTCCTGCCATAGACATGGCAGAAAGTTCGCTTGCTTCTTTTTTCGCTTTTTTCTTGATGGTTTTGGTGTAATCTTTTGTACCCCTTCTCTTCAAGGTAAAGTCCCTTTCACCAGTCTGGCTTTTGGTATTCCACTGTACCCAGTTGTGACGCAACATGGGGTCTTTAGGTCCCCAGTTATGGGACGGTTCCAAGGAAGCTTTTACCTTCTAAAATATAAAATAAAGCACCCTTGAGCAATAATTTTATACGGTTTCAAGTGAGCTTACATCGAGGAACGTGTATCCGTCTTGTTTTCGGGCAACGAAGACCCCCATAGCAAAAATAAAGATGAAGGCGGTTAGAACTAAAGCCCAACCGATCGCGTATAGCCATACGGGGTCTGGTTTAAAGATTCCTTCCAGTGACAGGGTTACTAAGCCCCAGACAAATACACCGGTGAGGAATATGGGCATCACCCACCAAAGACACAACCAGAACTTAGATAACAGTCTTCCTAATATAAATTCAAAATCAGATTGTAAGCGGCCAGTACCTAAAAATACAATAATTACCATTTGTATAGATTCTGATTATTTAAAAAAAAAGCATACCGTAGAAAGCAACAAATGCTATGACCTCCATCACTACAGTGATCAGGATCAAATTCCCAACGACATAGTGATCCAGGAGATGTACAAAATCAAAATCATATCGCAACAAGGAAAGACAGCTTAGGACAAATCCAGAAAAACTAAAAATCAGGGTTGTTTGCCAGCGTTTTAGTCTGATTCCATCATGACTATTGATAGCCTTCAATAATGTGTAAGACAAGGTAGCCTATAAAGTTACTCTTAATACACAACTGTTCAGGAATCAAGTCAAGTTCACCTACCATGCTAATCATCCCGGAAATCAAGAATAGTAAGTAAACCGCTATCATCCAAGTGATAAAGTCATCGTTGGTTCTGTGCATGACTGCATCATATATAGAAGCAAACAGGTGCACCTCTGCAACTTCTGTTCCAGAAGTAGTAGTACTGTTCACGTTGCCAGTTATAACAGTCATTATGATAATGGTGCCAGATCCAAAGATTAAGTTTGTTGTTATATATCCCACTGCAGTCCTGAATAAATGATAGAGAAGATCACCGAGTGAATTTACGAAGAAATTAGGCATATTTTACCAAAATGGATTAACTTTATTATACAGGATTCCTGCGTTGGTCACAAAAGAACCAAAACCAATGTTGGTGGAGAAGAAGATCTGAATTGTGGCAAAATACCATATCTGAAACAGCAAAAATTTTACAAGGGACATCCATAAATTTTCTTCAGTTTTTTTTACCTCTGCTTTACTTAAAAGACTCCAGTCAGCTAAGTCGATAAACATCTGCAGGGCAGATGTTTTTGCTTCTAATAATATCGCCTTTGTAGTCAGAGCTATATAACAAGCTAGCGTTGGAAAAAACAACGTTATTAAGGATCTGACGTAGCTTTTTGTTCTTTTTATTGATCTGGAAAATAAACTGTTAGATGAATATTACACAGTCACATGTCACATCACGAAATGTTTCAAAATCGTTGTTTCGCTTCATTACTTCCATACTATACAGTTTTAAATATGTCTAAAGTTTCACAAGGAGTCTTTTGTATTTCATTTCAAACCAGTCACCTTTTCCTTTGGATAGAGTATACAAGGTGTATAAATAAAGTAATGAGACTGGTGACGTAGCGTTTGATCTAGCATTGAAGAGGAGACAGGTTAACATCCGATGCATCTTCAGCACGAGTTTGAACTTCCTAGAGGCATTTGATGGTCTCATCAAGTTTTGTTGCAGACTTTAGCTCAGTGTGCCAAAACTTTTCCAAAACCTTTTCAGGTTCAGGAAAAACCTTTCGCATGATCAAAAGGACAACAGGAGCGAAATATCTTGCTGTACTCAGGGGAATTGAAAATGGCATTCACTTTATGTAACGCATCATTCCTTGTGAACACTCTTGAATTTTAGAATACGACCAGGAAACGCGTGCCGCATCACGATAAAACAGCTTGACACCCAGCGATTTTAATTAACGAGTTTTTCTCGAGCTTTAATGAGCTCCTTTATTGACTAGATTTCAGTTCTCGTGACTTTTTCCTATTCCCCAGATTGAAAATTCACAAAAAACTGAAAGCGACTCCAGTTGCGACTCGTGGGTTTTGAATGTGGGAGGGCGTAGAAGACAATAGTACTGCTGAAGAATTATTTTTGCTTTCCTCTTCCTCCTTTTTACTTTTCGTGCTATTGAAACCCTACACAGGAAATTAACACCTGAACCGGGAAAACATTAAACTTTTGTAATGTTACTACTTACAAGGACATTTATAAAGTACTACTCAGCATGTACACACGTAGCAAATCCCAAATCGAAACAAGTATTCGCGAGGCGAACGAAATACGCGACGCGAGACAGATCAAACGCTCCGTACCTGTCAAATCAGCGTTTAAAACTAATTACGGATACGCTCAATCGCAGGGAATCTACGTCCAAATAGCATGTTTTAGAAAGCAGTTAAACCCCCGTATTCTGGCAACCAACAAAACATGTAACGCCAACGACGAAATAAGATAACGAGACAAAGATAGAGATACAACGCCCGACCAATGATGTAAACATTGTGGCGAGAGGATGTAATTTTTATCCGCATTATTCGGTGTGATGGGTCGACAGACGTTCTTCTACATTTCGATATTTTAATTTTTAATAATATCGTAAAATGAGTTAAAGGAAAGAAACTGAACGGAAATTAAATACGGAGTTTTGCTCTGAAAAATTGTTTACTGTTATAAATGCTGGGAGGGCGTTGGGGCGCCGCCCTTCCCAGCTCACTCATGAGCCGCCACCGCTGAATTCAAAAACTGCTACGAAGAGTGGACAAATCGTCTCCAGCCAGCGGTGCGGTTTCTCAAACTGACTACTTTCAAGGAGATAGAGTAGAATTACATTTCATTTAAATAATAAATCAGTCTCTTTACTTTATTTACTTCACTTGTACTAAATCAACAGAACTTACAGAATAGTAATAAGTAACCAAATAAAAAAAAGTGCAGCAGCAAATATCCCAAAATAGAATGGATCCTCAAAGGGGTTCTTAATAAAAGTGTTCCTAGTGAAAAGATCAAATATAAGTTAAGAAAAACAGGTTGTGAATTCAATTTTATTACCTTACGCATTCCTGTCCATTTCTGGTAGTAGTGGAATATCCGTTCTGAAATATTATCAATTATATCAACACGTAAGTGTAAACACCGTAGGTTAGATTTTTGTGTCTTTAAATGTTCTTGAGAAAATAATAAAAACACAATATAACAGTAGATCAATTCTTCTATTGGAACCTTTGGTGTGAAACACTAAACTTGAAGAAATTTACCACTAAACACCAAAAACACTTTTTTGAACTGCTCGACGCACGTTTCGCTAACCATGTTAGCATCATCAGGAGATGGTTTAATCTGCTAATCAGATTAAATCATCTCCTGATGATACTAAAATGGTTAGCGAAACGTGCGTCGAGCAGTTCAAAGAAGTGTTTTGGTGTTTAGTGGTAAATCTCTTCAAGTTTAGTTTAATATAACAGTAGATATTACTACGTCCCATCTTTATTGGACTCCTCTCCTTCTCCTACATAGGATCATCATAGAGGATTAATTTTGATATCCTCTCTCTTCCAAGACTTTCGACATGTCCCAGTCTTCTTACTCTTTATTCTTTGCTGTGGGTGCTGATGTTTAGTTCTTTATGAAACTCCTCCACCTCTTTATTTGTATTTTTTCTCCAACCCTTAGTATTAGTATCTTTCTATCCCATCTGTTCACCATTTCTTCATCACCTCTCTTTAATATCCAGATCTCGCTGACATTAGACACTGTAGATGTGATCACCGTCTTACAAATTCTCACCTCTGTTTTTTTCAATACATATTTGTCTTTAAACCGCCATATTTTCGTTCCCTTTTTCTATTCTGGTCCTCAATTTCAAATCGTTATTTGCCCCTTTCATCTATTACTACTTCCAGATATACAAAGTTCTTAACCTTCTCCAATTTTATATTTGTTTTGTTCTTTTGCGTGTTTTATCAAGTATTTTGCTTTATTTTCTAAATTTTTTCTATTATCTATTTGGCTAAATAATAATAATAGAGTATGTAGTAGTCCTATTATCTATTTGCTTTTATATGTATATATTATGTTTTGCAGCTGTTTTTTTTAACTCAGGCACTAGTGATAACTCATCTGCGAAAGCCATACATTGATGAACATTGTTTAAAATAGTGTAGTCCCCTTTTATATTGCTATGTCTTATTATCATTTCCAGTACCAGATTGAAGAGTAGTATTGACAGAGTGTTTCCTGAGCCTGTCTGAGCTTTCTATTAACTTGTAATATTTCAAACTTATATCTCCTAGTTCATTTTTAGATTGTCCAGTGGTATTTTTATCATTATAATTAATTTCAAGACTAAACCTAGCCAGTTCCAAGCCTAGTACATCGTATTTTATCCAATTCGGTCATAAACCTTTAAAATCTATAAACAATGCGAAGCTAAATCAAAGTTGATATTCTTCTAAATTCCTTTTAGCAAAATGTTCAATTTATTGCTTATTAGTTAACCAGGCTACAGTATTTTGATTGAAAATATGAGAGAAGCAAAATCAGGTTAATAATATGGGCGAGGAAAAGTTTTTTAAACTTCAATTTTGTCAATTTAGAGCATTTTTTTTTAAATTTTACCCTTGTAGGTTTTGAATCTTTTTATGAATTGCCGTATAAGTTATTTTGAATAATCGGATGGAACTCTTACTTACATTGGTTATTATTACTCCATTGGCACAGTCGGAGAAGGAAATTGGTCCGTTGAAAACCCACACTAGGTACAATATGGCAAGACCCACATACAGCGGATAATACACGCTCAACAAACAACCAGCCAATAATTTTACATATCCTATTCCTAAAAACCAGCAAATTTTAATGAAAAATTAATGTATTTGTCAAAACTCACCTTTAAAGAATGGCACTGCCCTCCAACTTTTAATGAACCCCTCCTGAGCCATCTGGCCAACCCCCAGCTCCAAGAATAGCAAGGGCAAACCTAATATCACAGTCAAAACGGCATAGATCACCAGGAAGGGCAAACCACCGTGTATCAGCGCGGTCTGAGGTAATCTGTACATATTACCCAGACCTATCGCCATGGAAATGGTACAGATAATCGTTGAGATATGAATGCACCATGTTTTGCACGACTAAAACAAGAAGATAATATATTTTTAGAATGTATATATATATATATATATATATATATATATATATATATATATATATATATATATATATATATATATATATATATATATATATATATATATTATACGGTCTTCTAAAAAAATATTTTGCAATTTTCTTCGCTCCAAAAGTGTATGCAGAAGAACGATTCCCGTCATGCGAATAAGGTTTCGGTTGGTCACTAACGGTATAGAAAAATCATTGCTGAATTACAAAGTCTAATTGATACAGTTAAGTTGAATTTTCAACTAAAACTATCTTAAAATAGACTGTTTTTTTTCTTCACTTATGTATGTATATCGGTATGGTTCCGATAAAAATATATGTGAAATTAATATTAATAAAAAACTTTATACACAGAATGTTAATTACGAAATTTAATATTTTGAACGTTATTTTATCGATCCTGTACGATAACAATGATTTTAGTTTATAATAATTATTTCTGTGATACAGTATAACATTTCTATGGCAAACCATAAATAATAATAATCACTATGACAAACTATGGCAACCCAACATACACCTAGTTTCGCAAACTTGGGAGTTCATCCATCAAACAAGTTTACCTATGAAAAAAATGTTTCTAAATAGCATTTGAAATATCTTTTTAGTCAAACTAGATAGAAGAAAGCTTTACAAATTTGATTTTTGCTGAAATATTTATCGAAATATTAGTTCCCAGTCTTTTTTTTTTCACGACGTATTTTTACAACTAGATTAACGTTAATTGATCATAAACATCATAAAGATCTCTTAAATTAAAAACACCTACGGTTATTCAGATATTTTCCTGTTAATTCCGTATATTTCGATTTTCGACTTGATTATTACTCATGCCGAAATTTGAAGTGGTGAATATCAGAGAAAAAAAGTTAATATCATACATATCAATAGTAGGTAATAAATATATTTGTTAAATACCTGTAATATAGAATATTTGTAAAAAAATCAGATATAAATCATTACTTTGATGAAATTTGCGTGAGCCTTGCAAAATCCCTGTAAATCTCGATCCAGTTATGGGTCGTTCGAAAAGTTATCGGCCTGACAAGGAAAACACAAAACACAGTTCAGCGGGTTATTTTTTTGGGTTTGGGATGAGAACGTAATCACTGGGAGTGAAATCCGGAGAATACGGTGAATTTAGAAGCACTTAGAAGTTTAGGTCATAGAGTTTTTTATGATCAGAAAACCGTAGCTATAATTTTTCGTTCAGATAGAACCGTTTCCACTATCTCTATCTACTCTTTCTCCTGACAAACCCAATAAAATATGCCCACTCATCGATTGGAAAGCTTGTTCATAACCAATACCGTGTAAAGTGTAGTAGACCTGGTATATCCGCAATTTACAATATCAGCAAGCTTGCCTACTTTCAGTCGGCGATCATTTAATATGATATTGTGAATTTTTGTAACGATTTTATCAGTTGTAGCCTTTTTTGGATATAGTGAGGGTTCGCCATCTTCAATGGATATACGACCGCGCTTAAATTAAATAGTCGTACAGTCGAAAGCAAATGGAAATAATTCTTTAAGAAGAAGAAAGATTAAAAAAAAAAGGACTGGTTACCCAACATAAACACGACTCGAATGAGATATTTCAGGAAGAAGCGTTCATCACTAAACACAGCAAGATTAGAAACAAAGACATTGGAGCAAAGCTGAAAAACAGGCAATAATGGATGCATTCGAAAACAGACAGCTGAGTTGGTTTAGTTATATCATGAAGATGAGGCAGGTGGGACTCAGAAGGACCAGGGAAGTAATTTATAGCAGCGATCAATGCAATTAACAGTTGAAGACCATCGAATTACAATGATGGATTATTAATTTTTTTTTTATCATTTAGTGTCTTCAACATCTAGCTGAACTTTAAAAGTATCTTCATGCATATCAGATAATGCTTAGTTAACTTCACGGTACCTGATTTTTACACGCTTCATTAGGTACGGTTATAAATTTAGTTTAAAATTGGACTAAACCATCTCCTAATGATGCTAAAATGGTTAGCGAAACGAGCAGCGAGTGATTTGGTCTTTGATGGTAAATCTCCACGAAAATATTTCTTATTGAATTTTGCGGAACGGTCAAGGCCATCAAGGAATTTGGTCTTTAAAAAACGCCTCTAATAAATCACATGTCGTTCAGTCTAGTGATCTTGATGGTCAAAGAATGTCCCCATGTCTGGAGATGACATTGTTTTTGTAATTGCATGTTGTGCACCGTTCTATTGGTTCACGGATTTCAGGGTTCACCCCCTCCCGAGAGACAGGCTCAGGTTTCAAAATCGTCATTTTCTCTGCCATATTCGTTAATTTTATTCCAGTGACTGCAGTTTTTTTGTCAGATAGTATATTTTCCATATTCTACTGCTCATAGCTATTTTCTCGGTGCTATTTTTCAGGTGAAAATGTTATTAACATCAACTCTCATTATCTAAAGTAAAGCTATAAATACTTAAATATTTTCAACTTTGTGACCTCATTTTCTCGTTGTTATTTACTCCAGGAATGATTTCAATTGCGAGAATTATATATCAATCAGTCATAATTTTATTTAACAGGCTTCGTTTTGAAATTAGTCTACTAGAAATGTTACTGAGTTATGTTTACAAGAATTTCCTGATATCTTTATTAAGAATGTTCAAGAAAATTTTATAAATGTTGTATAATACCAGGTTATTAACTTCCTTATTCATATTCGGTTACAAAAATATTTGCGTGTTTTTCTTTGTGTATAGATCAAGAATTATTTCACTCCTCAGAATTTTATTCCAGTTTCTCTGTATCAGTCTGAGATCAATTCTAAGTAAGAATCAAAGTTATTAAAAAATATACGTCAAGGACTCAGTCTTCGCGAATTTTCAAAGTTCTCAACTCTCCCTCGTATAGTTTCTATGTAATGTACTACAAAAGTGTATCCTTAACCGAATAATAGAAACAGAAATAATTATAATGCTTCTCTGTTTCACTCTACTTAATTTGAAACTTTTTTTTTCTCCTAGACTAGTCAAATAACGATACGACAATGTTAACAGGATCCGGGTAATATCAAAAACCGAGAAATTTGTGCCTTGTGAAATTTTGTTATACCTAATTTTAGTTCCAAAGTTTTATTTCGCGTCGATTAACAACAGCACTGTTTAAAACTGTTGCTCTGTCTTTTCCCAGGCGATTTATAATAAAATACTTACTTTTTTTAATCGAAAATAATCCCCACCAACTAGTTTTTTCTTTAAGAAACACTTTAACACGTACGACCAACTATCCAGCGACTCGCATTTTCTCAGATATGCCTGAGGACGATAACGTAACGTTACGAAACGTAGATAGTCGGCGTTGTATTCGACACCATGCCCTCTCATCTTATTTCCATCCACCATGATCGTATTTGAAGGGACATCTTCACCGGACAGTGCGTTATTCTGCCGCTCAAACGAAATCGTGGTCCTTCGAGCCGTCTGGTTAAAAAAAAACTGCCCAACTTCCTCGCGTTACGTACGGTTCGTCACTGACCAGGTTATCAATTGAATTTGGACTGCCGGGTGAGTGGTAGAGTGTATCGCCCGCCATGTGAAAAAAAAAAAACAAAAAAATTAACGAAACAGGTGCTTCGGCGGTTTGGTCCGGGCTATTCTGCAATTTCGTTAAGTTTTACGGTTGGTAAACGGTCACCAGGTAGCACCTGTTAGTCACCTTTTGTTCTTCGGTTGGATGACTTCAAAGCATGGCGCGCAGAGCCATCTGGTGGGATTTACTAGGTAATTGGTGAAAGATCGTTTTGTAATTGGATCCAACCAGGCGTGCGGATCATGTGATTAGTACCGAAATCAGTTTTTTTGCTTCATCTTGTTAAGTAGATCTTGACGTAATTTCATCGAGATTAATAATTAGTTCAATTATATTAGATGCAATTTTTATTGTAGATTTCAAATAATGAGAAGAAGCAAACCGGTAGACTGAAGTCAACAAATTAAAACGTTTTACAAAAAAAAAACTTTTAAATAAATTCAACAAATTTAAACTTTTTTGAGGTAACATTGATGAAAATAGATGCACATGAAGTATTTTGTAGTCCTAAATCCGAAAATGATAAGCGAATTACTATATGACGTACAGTTTATTCACATAAACACTTCCAAGCTAAACTCAAAGAGATTTACCACTAAAACATCGAAACACTTTTTTTAAAGTTCTCGACGCACGTTTCGCTAACCATGTTAGCATCATCAGGAGATGATTTAATCTAGATCAGAGCATTATAGATTAAATCGTTTTTTTTCAAAATTCAAGGCTTTATTATATACATTTATGATTCATTGAATGAATATATAACTAATGTATAACCAATTATAGTTATATATTCATTCAATGAATCATAAATGTATATAATAAAGCCTTGAATTTTGAAAAAAAAACCCGAGCAAAGTTGTATACCTTTTACATAAAATTTATTATAAATACTGACATTTTGTTTGTATGTATCTTAAGTAGAACGAAAGTTAACAGAAAATGATAGAAAAAGTCAAATTTTTTCGACTGTTGGAATGGAAAAATTGCACAAAATATCCACAATTCAAACCTTCTTTATTCCCTAATATTATCCACATTTTAATGTAAAAAAGAAAATAACCTGTCACAATTTGCTTAGGATTGATATTCGGTAACAACATGAAAGTGTTTCATTGCATACTGTTGTAGTAACTGTAAGTTAACAGTTTTTGTAAAGCGCTATAATGTCGTGGCGTTATTTTGATTAGCCTTCTCGTCTTGTCGATGATTTTACCATAAAAATATAAGGAAGATTTATTGTAGAAACTGTACTAGTAGTTAAAGAACCTTAAACCACAAGACAATTATATACATTATTTTAAAAAATTGTTAAATGGTAAGGGATCTTGGCTTTATAGGATTTGTCCTACGAATTTTGATATTTTTCGATATGCTACTGGCGCGATTAAGAATTTCCTAATCAAACTCTTGCCTTTTTTCTCAAACGTCTTTGTTAAATTAAAACAAAAGGGACCTTTCATAATAAACCGTCCCGTATATATATATATATATATATATATATATATATATATATATATATATATATATATATATATATATATATATATGCTAGACTATTAGTCCGGGAGTACATCCGATCGTTTGTGTCCCGTTTGTTGGGAACGTGCAGTCGTTTTGCCAAGGTCACACTTGACATTCTCAATGCTTGTCTAAAGACTGAAAAGACCTTTTTCAGAGAATGCCAAGTGTGACCTTGGCGAAACAACTGCACGTTCCCAATAAACGGGACACAAACGATCAGATGTACTCCCGGACTAATAGCCTAGCATATATATAGCATTATAGTATTATAGCTCTTAGCACATAAAACCGATGAAAATTTATCTTTGAGGAACTCTCAAGGATCATCCATGTCGGCAGGATTTGCTTTTTAAAGAAACACAATGAATTGAAAAGAGACATTTTCTTAGATCTAAAATCTGCAAAAGTACAGCCCCTTTGATGTTTCGACAGTTTTACTTTTTAAGTAAATTATATTTTATTTTTAAACATCCTTTAAAACATAACAGCTACATAAAGTGTCTCTTGCTTTGTGCCCTGAATTGAGACCCTCCACCTCAATCTTGCGAAAGCAAAGGTCTCACTAAAACACTGCTACATCGTGCTTGCTACAATTTTCACCGACTTACTAACAGTCCCACTTTGACTACCAACTGAAAACCACTATAACCACTCTATACATGTACCTGTAACTTCATTCGATTTCTTCACTGACACAACACCATACCACTTCTTATACGTTCAAAGTTATAATGCATTCACAAGTGTGTATGGCAAACAAAATCTTGTGTACACAGACTTTAGTGTAAACACTCTGGCTCATAAAAAGATTAGATGTGACGTTTCTTTAACGCTATTTTTCTCATTGTTTAACTTCATACGCTATGCGGTAACTAGAGCAAAGATTATTTTCAAAATTATCTCACAATATTTAACAATAGTAAACTAGATATATCATCTCAGTATTAGGCACAGGTTGTCCAAAAAGAAATCTCATTTATATTTATATATATATATGTTAGTTCTTAATGTTTCGCGGATGGAAGAATACGCTAGACTGTTTGTCCAGGAGTCCATCCGATCATTTGTGTCCCGTTTGTTGGGAACGTGCAGACGTTTCGTCAAGGTCACACTTGGCATTCTCAATGCTTATCTTCAGTCTTCAGACAAACATTGAGAATGCCAAGTGTGACCTTGGCGAAACGTCTGCACGTTCCCAATAAACGGGACACAAACGATCGGATGTACTCCCGGACAAACAGTCTAGCATATATATATATATATATATATATATATATATATATATATATATATATATTCCGTATATGTATATATATATATATATATATATATATATATATATATATATATATATATATATATATATATATATATATATATATATATTCCGTATATGTATATATATATATATATATATATATATATATATATACATATACGGAAAGGTTTCCGCGGTCGATAATACTAGAATTATTAGGTTCTCGGGTAGAACCGCGTTTTAGATTTATATAATCTCGACTTTTCGACTTCCACTTTAAAGCCATATTTCAAGCGAATCTAATTGATTTACTCCGAGGCCCCAATCTGCCTACTCCCCAGAGTTCACAACCAAAAAAGAAAGAACGTGGACGGCGCGACCTCTCTATTAATAGGTGAGGTTGTAGGTGGGGCGCTCGGTTGAGGGGTGGGGGTGAGACGGGAGGTGGACATTTAACTAGAAGAGTTTCGAATGGGCAATTTGGAAATTAGCGGTTTCCATGTATTTGGAACTCTAAGACGCAGTATACATCCCCAGGTCCAGTTTACAATGGAGACTGAAAACAATTCTTCGGAACTGAAGCTCGACACTATGTGGCTCGTTCTAGGGTACTTTACATATATAAAAGGGTAGTGTGAAAACTTGCCAGCATCAACATGAAGCTGGCGTTACTCAAAGTTATGTTTCAACGCACGAGCAATTTTATTAGCAAAATATTTTTGATGGGTAACGCCATCTTTATGTTGAGGCTGAAAACTTTTCACGCTACCCTAATACTGAGGTTAAATCCAGAAAAAAATAAAATATTTATGACCTAACAACAGGAAGAATACTAAAGGAGCTACCGGAAATTTTAGTTTCTATTCAATACCATCAACAGGATTGGACATTTAATGAAAAACACTCTAACAAACGAGAAGTTTTTACTTTAAGGAAACCAAGTCTGGTGAATAGAGAGGAAGTTCATCGTCCAGGACATATTCAACTTCACAGCTGCTTGTTTTTATTATCGATTAAAAAGTAGAAAATATCCTGATTCGTAAAGAATTCTGCTGTGTGTTCTGAATGAAGTAGTAAACTTGTCAGATTACCTTCGTATGTATATCAGTTATATCTAAAAAAAATATTTAATTGAGACTTAACCGGGCGCATTACATAAAAACTAGAAATTTACATTAAATAATTAAATGAAAAAAGAACCCACCGTTTTTTGGTCAAAATTAATAACGAATAGCCTTGTTGACTGATTCGTGAAGCGTGACTAAAATTAAAATTTTACTACATTGTTTTATTTTTCATCTTTGTACAGTCTATTTCTTTCTTCTTCTTTGCCTTCTGTTAGTTTGTATATTATGGGATATTATTTTCTATTTGCTAATTTAAACCGAACAAGCTATTCATGCATGATTGTCCTATACGAAAATCACGTTATTCTTCGGCTTCAATGATTGAGTATTCTTGTTATCCTAAGTCATGTAGAAATTTTTCTTATAAAATGGTCCCTCTTTCTTCAATATAGACGACATAGAGAGTGGGGCATGTGTCAAGCTATCGTTATATTATTATTATTCACGTATGGGCCCTGGTGGACCACGCGAAGTACAGTTGGAGGCGTTTGATGTTGTTAGCCTTCCTTTGCGCCCATACTAATTTCATTCTTTCGCTATGAGCTTTTTTCCTTTCGTCAGACCAAGTTGTTCCAGTCTTCCTACATTTTTCTCTCCAGCCAACCTTCCAAACGTTCACCTTGTGTCTGAAAAGGCCTCTATCCTGAATTTCAGCTTGTGTAATCTAATCTTAGGTCCTCTTTATTTGCAACAATCCATTTGATTATTTCCAATTTAGCTCTACTCCAATATTCGTAAAATTCGACTATTTGTCTAGTTAGCCTACTTGGATTCGTCCGTTTTATATGTCCGTAAAACTTAAGTCTTCTTTTTATCATATCGCTATGTATATCTGTGTATTGTTTGATTTCTTGGTTTTCTCGAAGTCGGTACGTTGTGGTATTTATTTGTTTGGGGCCTAGGATTTTTCTTATGATTTTTCCTTCCTTCTTTCCAATGTCCTCGATGTCTTTCTTTCTATTCAAAATTAGCGTTTCTGTCCCATATAGACATTCTGGCTTAGTAGCTGTGTTGTAATATATCAGTTTGGTGTTTTTAGATATGCATTTTTTGTTGTAAATATTTTGTGTAAGTCGCAATGCAGTTTCCATTTTTTTATATCTACCCTTATTGGCCGCTTTTTCCAATCTATTTTCCCTGATTATTTCAACCAAATATTTGAATTGAGAAACTCGTCTGATGTTACCATATTTTGTTTTTAGAAATGGCGTTCTTAGTCTGTTGCAGGTCATGTATTGTGTCTTTTCAAAGGAAATTTGGAGTCCTACCTTTTCTGCTGTTTCTTTTAGGATTTCATTCTGTCTCTGTGCCGTTAATACATCTTGAGCCAAAATTGCTAGATCATCAGCAAACGCCAGACATTCAATTTTGATGTTGGTTCTCTCCAGTTTACTTGGCTGGTTAATATTCAGGGCCGACTTTTTTTCACGCCACTCCTGTGTTACTTTTTCTAGAACACAGTTAAATAAGAGTGGCGAGAGTCTGTCCCCTTGTCTCACTCCAGTTTTAATTTCGAAGGCCTCTGAGATGTCACCCATGAATTTAACTTTTGACCTCGTGTTAGTTAACGTTGCTTTAATAATTGCCAGCGTTTTCAGATCTAGTCCTTGTTCTTTCAAGATTCGGAATAGAGATTCGCGGTCAATAGAATCATATGCTTTTTGAAATCCACAAATGTACAGACGAGATTTTTATTGTACAGTTTTTTACAGCACCGTTATAATTTTTTATTTTTTATAACTTTTAAAATTAACAATACACAATTTTTGTTCTGTAATATGTTTATTTAATCTATAAATGTTGTGTTAATTCAAGCAATGCAACTTTATGCCCTTATTAACATATTTTGATGAGTGATGAGTTGCTGTATCGTTTCGGACTTGTTTATGTAAACCTTTTCATTCAAAAATTCCAATAAAAAATTAACGGAGTCGTGAAATCAGAAGATCTAGGCGGCCACAATAAGTCTGAATTTCGAGAAATTAAACAACTTGGAAAAGTGTTCTTCAAAACGTTGATTTTTTCATATGAGGCGTGTGCTGTGGCGGCATTTTGTAGTAGTCACATGTTCTCCAGTTCTCTTCTAATTGAGGCAGCAAAAAGGTTTGAACCGTGATGAAATGACTGCAAAACAAAATGGTAGCGTCGACACTTGCCCCACCCAGTATATCCCTATTCACATTTTTCTGATATTCAGTTTTCGTTGATACATCTATTTAACAGAACTGTAATCGTTCTCTTTGGCTTCGATGTACCATACTTTAATAATTTTTTTCCTCTTTTAACATTTTTTTCTAATCCTTCGATGTAAGTACAAATAATTTTATTTTTGTAACAATTTTACCCAGCACTATTTACAATCCTGACACCATATGGTGTATATTAACCTTAATATTATCTAGTTTTCTTGTAAATGAAGTAAAACGATTGCTGTAACGTATATTGCATTAATAAAATTATGTTAATTATATAAGAGGTGATTTTTGCAATGAAAAACTGAACCATTTCGTTTGAGAATCGTGTCGCAAACAGACATACCGGTTTATTCTGTGCCGTTCGCTGGCCACTCGTTACAACCAATTACACTAGTATGCCTGATAATTTTTTCTGATGAGTTACTGTTGATTTATTTGCGGATAATTCTTAATGTATTCGTTTGATACCTTTACGTTTCGATACAGATTCACAAACTATGAGAACCGTATGAAAAATTCTCAGCCTTTTTTTCTCTGCCAGCTTTTCTTTTTGTTTTTCATTACAGTCCCTTTATAAGTTAATACTTTTAGACCAATCACGTTCAACTTTTTAATTGGATAACACTTGCACACAAACTGTTGGCTAAAAAAACCAATATAATAATTTTTGCCGGGTCATGAAATACAGAAACTGAATTACAAGAACTTCTAGATGCTGAGGGACAAGTAAGAACCTCCAGTCTATCTTATATATTTTTTTTTGTATTGCTCTATAGGCCACGAAGACCTAGGGCATTTTTAATCCAATATAAGTATCGAAAAGTTTTTTGGATGGATTGCCTAGAACCGAAGCTAGAGATTATCTAGAACTGAAGCTTGACGTAATGTGGCTCCCTTTAGGATACCTTACACATATACGAGAGTAATCTGAAAAGTTGCTAGCCTCAACAATTTTATTAGCAGAATATTGTTGACGAGTAACTCCATCTTCATGTTGAGGCTGGAAACTTTTCAGGATAGCCTCATACTGAGGTTAAATCTGCAATAAATAAAAAATATAATCCGAAAAAAGCACTAGGCTATGACCTAATAACAAAAAGGACAGTAAAGGGGCCAGCGGAAATTGAAGTAGAATTTCTATTCAATGCCATCGATATAAACGAACACATTCCAAACCAGTGTAAGGTGGCGTAAGTAATTGTGATTTTAAAACCAAGAAGGCCGAGAGAAGAGAGAAAACCGTATCGACCTAGCAGTAAGCCTAATTTAGTACTTCCGAGAACATAGCTGAATGAATAGCTTTTCTTAAGAAAATTGAATCCTACTCTAATAATATATAAGCATTCGTTTGGGTTCTGGCAAGATCATTCCACCATCGAGCAGATCCCCAGAATTACATCTAAATTTTAACAAGTCTTTGAAGAAAAAAGTTACTGCTCAACAGTATTGACTCAGCACACTCCCACCGATACATCACACACCACTACTGTTAAAATCCAAAGTGCATTATGGTCCAATCTAGGCCAATAGTCCTTCCTGACCGTTATCAACAGCAACTGATTGGTGCTTATGACGCTTTGGAGGTAAAAAGGCCATATACTGACAAGAAAACAAGAGAAGTCATTATCCGTTCTAAGACAACGCACAATCACATACTGTAAAAAGACACACAGACTTATTTCAGTTTATTACTATAACACGTAGTTTCTAAAGTTCACCTATGAAGTCTCTATAGTTTTCGTCTTTCTTGTTGCCCAGAAATCCTTTCATCACACTTACAAAACACTTCCAAGTTGCCAATTCATTTTCGTTTAATTTTTTTTGAAAAAGGAAATCACCTCGAAACTTCCTTATTTGAGGTTCAATAAATATGCCTTCTTTTCCATGGCTTTGACAAAGTTTTTCATTAGTCCAAGATATGGAGAGGTGAAAGAAGCCCGTTTTTGGGTTATCAAGGCGTATTTTTTGTTTGAAGTGCCAGTTTCAAAAGAATTTCTATGAGGCCAATCTTTCTTACTGTAATATTCTTTAATAAATTAACAAATATTCCACTAATACTGTTCATATTTAACGCTATTTAGTATGGTTGTTAAGTTGTCATAGGTTTCTTTCATTGCCACAGAATGGCTAAAGAAATAAATGGGTTTTTGTTTCCATTATGAAGCGAAACTGCTGTTATGCTGTATCTCGACGAATCTATGAAAATACGCCACTCGGAAGGTACATATTCCATATTAAGCTCATTCATTAAACTATCAATATCACAATACACATAGCGATCCTTCGATAAAGTGAAACACTTGCATTTTTATCTAACAGGTTCCACTGTTGAAGATCCCGTACTAAATGATTTAATTTATTCTGAGTTATTAAGAGAGGTTCATTGGTAGCTATTAAAAATGTTGGGTCACAACTGGTGTTCTCAGGAAGTTGTGGATCAGATCCTGACGAAGAATTAGAATCACCGGGAAACATGTCCAGGTTCAAAGGCGCAATCTGTACCGGTAGTGCACGTGCAGAAGGCAAATTTGGATGCTGAATTTTCTCCCTTTGCTTTTTTGAAATCCCTTCTGTTTTAGTGCTACAAAAGTGCTACAAAAAGTAGCAATCACTTACATGGTCGATAGGTTCTCTCCACACCATAGGAACAGCAAACGACAGAATTTTTCTTGCGATGCATCCCCTGCACTAAATTTGGTGATTCTAATTCTTCATCAGGAACATTTTTTATAACTACCAGTGAAACTCACACAGCAAACATGAGGAGCTCAACTTTTATCAAGACAGTCCTTTTTAACTTCCTCGCATATATGACAAAACATAGCTGGATTTTTACAAAATTGACGACTAGAACTGGCCATTTTGTATAAAGTCGAAGTACTATACACTACCGTAATAGTGTAAACAAGACAGAAACAAACGGAACTATAGAAAACAACAAAACTACTCTTAAAGGTTCGTAGAATACTCTGGAAATACCCCCTCTATGGTCTTGTGGTAATTCCTACATAGTCCAGCCCAAAGTCAGGTACAAATAATATCAAGCGCCCCATGACATAAAGGAGAAGCAGGTACCATTTCTGTTAAAAGGTGTTTTAATAACTACCTAAATGAAACACATTTTTTTTGCCTGATTAAAGATTAAATCTGTGTGTAATTTTTTCCATAAATAAATGTCTACGGTAGTCAAAAAAACGGCGACAATTAAGTTCATACATCTTCTAACGATGATACAAGTTTTGCTGCATTTACTTAGTTAACATAATTAGCAGTTCATGAATGGTGAGATGACAAAAAAGTGTGAATCTCTTTGAGTTTACTTACCCTTTCTACTTTTTCAGTAACCAGCTTTACCGATGATCCCATTTCGGTCGCATCCACGTTCGAGGCCAATTCTGATCCACCTGAAGTCGTCTTTAATGATACTGTACTCATGGTTGGATAATCGTAATTCGATGCCTTTGAGTTGCTTCCCTTGTCTATCCTAAAATAGATTTTTGTATAGATTTTTTTCTCAATAAGGGCGTCAGAACTTTCAAACGTAACAGCGATAACACTGTAGATGTCACTCATAGACTGTTGTATGCGGTATATTGTGTCAGTGTATCCTGAAAAAATACACGATACACGAACTGGGCACTATAGCAGTTAAAAGACAGCTCAGAAACTCTTTGCTTGGTGAGGTTTTTAGACTGATAGAATGATAGGATCTTACTTTTTTGAAGCTTATGATGGACATCGTGTTGATGCGTTTGTTTACACATCGTGTGAACGCGATATAAATTTGCTGGCAGGAGATCTTTGATCTAAACTGATAAATGTGGATATAAACATTCAATTTTTTTATTGGAACCTTCGGTGCGAAACATTAAACTCAAAATAATTTATTACTAAGGTGATGATTCGATGTCTAGTGGTAAATCTCTTTGAGTTTGATATCAACAAAGTTTTCTTTTAACAGTGGGTCAATTGATGATGTTAACTGGCCATCAAAATCATGCGATCTCACGACCTTGCATTATTTTCTATAGTGTTAGGTTAAATCTTTGGTTTACAGAAACAATCCTTGAACAATTATTGACCTTAAACGAAACATTCAGGTCACCACTAAAAATATACCACGCGATATGTATGAAAGAGTGATCGAAACTTGGTTCTCCAGAATGGGACGAGCGATCTATTTGTGCTTCAAGATAAAAGAAAAATTACGTTCCTTCCTCATTTTAATGTTCTGACGCTCTTATAGGAAAACCCTGTAGTTTCTCGAGACAACAAAATGTTGTTTTAAACTGAAGAATTAAGAGATCTTAAATCTTACTTGTTATCTGGATGGATATAATATTCATATTGGAAGCCTGTTTCAAACCCTGGGTTATCTACTCCCTCCGTGGGAGAGTCGATGGGTAATTCGTTGTAATTCCTTATCGCCCTCATAGAGGGCGAATGCGTGAGCAGTTTCGGTTTGTAAATTGGTTCTGAAATATTCCATTTTTTTGCAACCTGAAAAGAAAAATTGCCAAGTTTTAAAAGAAGCATGTCGAAAAATATTTTACAATTTATTTTCCGTAAATATATTCATCCGGAAGGTTTCAAACAATTCGATTTTCAAAAATTATCGCTTAAAAGAACGATACGACGGCTTTGCCAAAATTAATTTCCTTCCTGGTTGTCGAAATTTTTTATCGAAAACAGTGTTCTGTGCGCTAAACTTACATAATGTCTTTATTTGTATGTTACATAATCGCCAAACAGAGTGATGTATTCACCGAATTATCGATAAATTCCAAACACATTTCAAGCTGCTTGATATTAAAACAAAAACAAGAGAAACTGTGCGCTTCGAAAAATGTCCTTCTCTCAAAGTTTAGGAAAAAGGATTCTCGAAATATTTGTGAAAAACCGTTTTCAGTACGGCCCATTTGGGGGAAAGTAGTTCTCTTAGGACGCATTATTCGACCAAGATTTATATAAGTACCATTATTTTTAACCCTAGAACACGCTGGTAAAGCTTGGTCTATACAATTCGAGAGACCCAGTATATGTGATAAAAATTTCGGTTAAACTTTGTGCGCTTCCCAGTTTAGAAATCGCTGGTCTATGTAATGATAATATTTATAATTTAGTGCTGAAACTCAGGAGTGTATAGTGCGTTTGAAGATATATCGTTTACCGATTGGCTGCAATAAACTCTTAACAACCCCTGTCGTAACGTAACCCTGCAAAGTTGCAAAAAACTTAAACAGGGTCGGGTCTAATAAAATAACAGGTAAAAAGATAAAATAAAATTTACAACTGGTTTAGTAGTTTCAAAATATTTTAGTTTACTTCAGCAACAGTGCAATTCTATAATTTCGATCGCAGTATTCTCAAAGAAAGTTGGATAAATTCGATTAACCATGTTATTAAAACTGAATTTGAATATTGAATAGATTCCTATGTATCATTTACTAATAATATAGAACCAGTTATTATTAATGTAGATCAAAGTGACAGTGAGAATGAAACTGAATTAAATGTATAATTAAATTTAAACTATATTTTTTATGGTACTAATAGATAAATTAACAATGTTTTAGTCATACATAATAATAATAACAATTTAACTATAATTTAACAATATTTTTTTTTTCCAAGATTATTCAGAAGTTAAACCATTTCGGCTCTAGCGCCTTTTAAGAAACTAGGACCATTTTTATTGAAATTTATAACATTTTGCTGAAGGGCAGCGAAATATCTTGAAACGGACTACACTTCAAGTCGATATCACGCTTTAAACAACTCGTTTTAGGTCGACCAGTATATATTTTCGATCAATTCATTTGCATTTAACATTGCAACCAGTATAAATTCTCATTCCAAGATTTTTCACACGAATTAACTTTGAATTGTTACCGAAATAAGAAAAAGAAACAATATCCAGCGATTGTTCCCCGCGAACCACGTCCTCGGTGCGTTTTAGTTTGTGTGATATGAACATAAAAAGTACATCGGTCAATGGAAGGTACACGATTCAAAGGTCACAGTGGCATAGCATTAAGGTCAGTCGCCAATTTGTTTCTATCGATAATGACGTGTGATGAATATTTAATGAAACTGGCCGGCATATAATTTTTTTAAAAGGTCTTTAACGGCGGGTGTAGTCTTACGAGAAGCACTCTGGTATTTTATAATAATGACAATCATAATCATCTTTATTTAGTACTTAACTGTTACATACAAGGTTCTGCATCCTCATGGAACCCTAAATGATGAATATTATTGTGGCCGGTGTGTTAAACTACGCCTGGTTTGGATTCAAAACAATCCAAGATTAATTAATAGAAAGGGGCTTATTCTCAAGGACAGAATCACATAAGAAAATATCAAAGAGTTAAGCTGAGAAGTATTTTCTCACCCACCGTATTCTCCCGATGCTACACCGTCAGATCACCATCATTTCCAATCTATGGAACATTTTCTTCGTGGAAAAATAGCTTATCTGTTCAAAGTTGGGATACAAGGGTTGCTATTTATGTATCCGGAATTACTAACAATAATGTTGCTAAGCGCCATCTGACATATACATCGTAAAGTTTGAGATTATTGACTGTATACGTACTTAGAACGTTTTGCCATACGGACACTGTTTGTGTTGTTTAGTAACTTGAAAATTTCATCTCAGTCAAGAAATGGGATTGACTCGTCAGAATGTTCATGCGATACTTTACTACGACTTTCAACGTGGATTTTCTAAACAACAGTGCATCGACTTTTGGCGTTGAAGCACCATCTAAAACCCTTGTATATCACTGGTTTAGTTAATTCAATCGTGACGGTCGTTCGCTCACGGATACATTTAAATAAAGTCATCCGAAATCGGGTGTTGTGCCAGAAAAAATCGATGCTGCGCGAACGTCATATGACATACCCTGAGATTGAGGCATTCCTGGGCATTAGTATGGCAAACATACACAAGATTTTACATCAACATTTACCCGTGAAAAAGATGTGCGCGCCTTGGATTCCGCATAATTTGACAATCGAATAAAAAAGTTTAAGAGAAATAAGAGAATAAAAAGACCGATACTGCAAAACGCTCCAATCAGGAATGCAGACGGTAGTTGGGCTAGAAACAATATGCCAAAGGTGAACAGGTTGGCAGAACATCTTAAAAGTATCTTCCAACCAAACCCAGGAGAGGACCTGCCAAACCAGAAAACGCCCCCTCAACAAGAAATAAACATCAAATCAACCTCTCCAAAGAAAATAGCAAATGAAATTGACCCAAACATTCACCCAAAGAGAGCTCCTGGATTTGATTCAATCACTGGAGAAGTATTAAAACAACTTCCAAAGAAAGCCATAATAAAACTTACACATCTCTTTAATGCCTCATTCAGATTAAGGCATGTTCCTGGAATGTGAAAAGTGGCAGAAGTCATTATGATTCCTAAATCAGGAAAACATCCTTACAAAGTGTCATCATATAGACCAATCTCTCTAGTACTTATTATGTTCTCAAAAATTTTGAACCCTCTTTTGAAAGAAAGGCTTCTAGTACCAAATCATCAGGTTTTAGAGAGAGCCATTCAACCATAGATCAGGTACACAGAATAATTAATGTAATTGAAAAAGCGCCAGAAAACAAAGCCTGCTCAGCTATCTTTCTTGATGTTGAACCTACTTTTCATAAAGTATGGCAAGATGGGCTAAAATATAAGCTGAATATGCTTCTTCCACTATTCTATTCCGAATTATCAGAGTAAAGACAGATTCTTCAGAGTAAAGCTGGAAGACGCATACATGGAATTGAAAAAAATTGGAGCAGGAGTGCCACGAGAAAGCATCCTAGGGCCTATACTCTACCTGATCTACACAAGAGACATTCCACAACTAGAACAATATACAATAGCCACATTTGCAGATAATACTGCTATGCAAATAAGCTTCAAATATCAGTTTCAAATATCAGTTAAACAACTGGGCCAAAAGATGACGTATCAAACCGAATAAGGCCAATCTAGGCATCACATTAGATGCAAAACTTTGCTGCAAGGTTCATGTCAAATAGAAAAGAAGAGAGCTTGATATAAGATACAAGAAAATGTGTTGGCTACTTGGTAAACACTCCAGTCTATCTACCTATAACAAAATACTTGTATAAACAAATCCTCAAATCGGTGGGGCCCTATGGCATACAGCTCTGGGGCTGTATCACCAAGAGTAATATTCTGATCATCCAGAGATTCCAGAACAAAGTGCTGAGGAACATCGTCAATGCACCATGGTACATCAGAAATAGTGATCTCCATCGAGACCTTCAGATGGACACTGTTCTATCAACACGTGAACGTTGAGGCAATCCAGCTTCTCGACAACACCAATCTAACGAGAAGACCCAAGATAGTGAAGCCTTTCGAGTTAGCTAAGTGATTGTGCTAGTGCAAAGCAGAGAATAGTGTGGTTGTGCGTTTCACATTACTTTAGTATAAATAAATTATTAGACTTCAAGATATTCCAGTAAGACCTTAGATTTAAGTTTTGAAAATAACAATTTAAGTTAAAACAGTATTACTTACTGATCTACAATGGATCAGATTGTAATATGAGTAAATGTCCTTTGGGGTGTTTATTAAAAAAAAATAGAGACGCTAAATGTCGTCAGATACAGACGCGTTTGATCATGGAATTTTCAAAGTTAGCCTCGTAACTGCACTGCTTCCTAATTTACCATGTCAAGCACGTCTTCCTTTCGAAAAATCGTTTTCAACTTTTACTTAAATAGGTAGAAACGTGATCAAACAGTTACATTACAGTAAATTGTAATGCGAGAATATATAATTGAGTTTTACAAAAGGAAAAAAATCGAAATCCGTTCAAGGTTGTCATATCAACACACTAATTATTTTTGTAGCGAATATTGTTCCAATAACAACGAGTTTTCTCACGTTTTTCCTTCATATGTCCCAGATTTAAACAAATACGTGGATATTTAATAAAAAAAAATGTTATTACACATGGAAAACACATGCATAAGTTAAGAGTTCCGTTCACCCGACATTTAGAAAAGTTCAGTGCGAAACAAGTCTTGTGAATCAAGGGAGCCTTTTGCTGGTAATTTCTCTGGATCATGAACATCACCAAACAATAGTTTTTTTGAAAATGTGCACATACGAGAGTCGTTCGAAATGTTTTCGGCGCATGTGTAACAAAACAACTATGATATTTACGATACGATAAGGGCCATAAACTGGGTCTTGAAATTAATTGGAAAGAGGCAAAATTAATGATCGTTAATAGAGGGCTAAATGGGCAATTGAACTATTCAAAGGGTTGGCCAGTTCACGTATCTGAGCTTAATAGTGGATGAGACTGTGATGGGCAGCAACTTCCATAAGAAGAAGAAAAAGAAACCACTACATGGCTTTGACTAAACTTGAAGAGATTTACCACTAAACACCAAATCTTTTTTTTTAACAGGCTCGACGCACGTTTCGCTAACCATATTAGTATCATCAGGAGATGATTTAATCTGATTAGCAGATTAGCAGATTAAATCATCTCCTGATGATGCTAACATGGTTAGCGAAACGTGCCTCGAGCAGTTACAAAAAAAAAGTGATTTGGTGTTTAGTGGTAAATCTTTTCAAGCTTAGTGTTTCACACCAAAGGTTCCAATAGAAGAATTGATACATGGCTTTGAACTAAATTAAAAAAAAAACTGAACTTTTTGTTTAAGTTAAAAAACTCGTCTGTTTAAAGATCTTATATATAGTCGTGTATGAGCTTTTTTTGGTTATATATAAATATAGTTTTAATGCTTATTTATTTATATTATCATTAGCTATTTTGATCATTCATAATAATCTAAATAACCTTGAGTAGTTCTAAAATACACTGTATGTTTTGTAGTGATGATATCATGTGTTTCGGTTATTCACAATGAAGAAGAGCATCCTGTTCGGTACAATAACGTTCTGATATTTTCATTTAATTAGTTTTTTGCCGTTTACATTTCCTGTAAATACACTTCGACTCATAATTTTTACTTCCTTGTTTTTTTTTTACTAACACGTCATCATCTTTGAACCCGACTAGGAAATATGGTAGGAATATAAACATAATGAAATTTTAATAAGGAAAATTATATAATTTCTCACTCAATATGTTTCTAGACTTACCCAATACGTGCGAGGCATTGTTGTGTCTTTAAACACTTCTCACGATCAATACGAACGTTAAAATAAAAGATTCTCTCATTATTAAGGTGGGACTATCAGTAAATACCATAATACTTCAGTAAAAATGAAGTCATTACCATTAAGTACGATATAGTAATAAATTATTTGTTAAGGCCCTGTTTGTGATAAGACAGAGCGAATTAACTTCGTTTTTCAGCTTTTTTTTTAAAGCTAATCTAATCCAAAGTCTATAGCAACTGTTATCATGAAGATTTTTGTTCTGATATAGTTGTTAATTCTCAAGATATTAAAAGGGTGCACATACATTATATATATATATATATATATATATATATATATATATATATATATATATATATATATATATATATATATATATATATATATATATATATATAAGGCTACGAAGCATCATCACTCACCCCATATTCATCTGACTTATCGTCAACCTACTTTTTAAAGCGTCTCGATAATTTTCTTTTAAATCATATTATTAAATTTGAACAAAATTAAAACACTTCCAGTTAATTTCTAAAATTTATACATTTCTTCCGGTTTGATACATCACATAATTTTATTATGTTAGATTCCTTCCTATATACAATCTCAAATTTAATGATACCCACCATCTCGCCAGAAACCTTTTCACCCTCCCTGGACAGGTGTCGTCTTTCGGCCCGGGCCCTGACAGAATTTCAATTCCATAAATCCTCAACCTTCCCGACCCAGTTCCTCTACTGCTACTCCAAATATGCCATAATATCTGGTCCTCTCATCTACTCCCTTCTTCCTGGAATACATCTATAGCTCTTCCTATCTAGAAGAGTGACAAACCCAGATCTCAATCCCTCCCTAACTACGATCCAGTCTTTTTGACTCATTTTTTAGGCTAGGCAAATTCACCATAGGCAAATCCACCATATGGACATCCTTCTCTATGAGGAAAGACACCATAGGAGCATTTCAGATCATCTTAAAAGAGTTTCACACTTCTCATCATCTAGATCCTTCAAACTTAATGTTTGTAGCCATATCTGCCCTTCCTTTACTCTCAGGATTCAGTCTTCAGTCCGACCTTTTCCAACATAGTTAGCAATTTAATATTTGACTATTGGATCCCCAAATATCGACTAGACTTTTCACTAATATCATTCTAATATTCTGCTCTGTCTCTACTCCGAAAAGTTGGAGAGAGACTAATCCAAAACTGTGTCTACTCCAAAAAGTCCAGATTCCAAATATCACCGAACAAATTAGCGATAGTTCATTTGTACCGAAAGTGCTCGTGGAATAGACTTACTCCATTATCCGAACCATCCTTTTCATTAAGTTTCTTGAAGTTACTGACAGCTTTTTTCTATCCAAAACAATCTCAGACTTTGATCGGATCAATGAGCAAAAAAAAGCGGATGAGGTATCAGAGGAAAAGCACCTCACAAAACTTCTGGATAGCTACTAGTTTGTATTTGTAACAGTGCTTTTATCTATGTTTACGCACATGAATGTTGTTTCGAAATGCCTTCAAGAACAAAAACGAATTTTGAAAGAGCAACCGTAGTTCTCCAAAACATTGTTGCTAAATTGATTACGCTTCTTCAAAGTAAGTCTCTAACTCCAAAACTTTACTTTAAATTCAAAGTTATAGTATTTTGTCCTCTCTTGGACACCGTAAATGATCAAATTACTGAACGTTTTTCGTCTTTCCAAATTTAATGAAAATTTTTTCAGTTTTATTTCATCAAAAATTACTTGCTTTATCAGACGATGATTTTGTGTCAAGGGCTGAAAGACTGCAAACCAAATTCAAAGCTGATATTGGTCCCACTCTGCATTTAAAACTGGTCTCACTTCGGATGAGCCTACAATCTGAAATAACACAGTTAATTTCAGCTTATGATCTATTCAATCTCCTATATACAAAGCTGGACACGTAATGTTTGGTAAGTATATTGCAAAGCTTATTTTGATCAAAATTTGTCTTTACCAGTTTGTGCCTTATTTTCTTTTTGGAAATATTTTTTTATATTGATGTAAATTTAAATTTTATTTACTTCTCTTCAAGCGTTGTCAATCCCATAGTATTATACATATTTACTGACCCTTTTACTGACCCCTTTACTGGGGGCCCTTGCTGATTTTTGCGGGGGGAGGGCAAAATTTATAGATCCGGTATATATCCGGTATATATATATATATATATATATATATATATATATATATATATATATATATATATATATATATATATTACAGAAATATTTCACCCATTCTCCACGTGGTGCCACCGATCGCCTTCGCCGAACTATCAACCATGCGACGTCACGTGTCTCTCGGGACCGGTTTCTAGCCTTTCAGCCGTCATCAGCCGAGCTCTAGACGAACGCAAGAAAAGCAGTTCGGAGAGGCAATCGGGGCCAGACCAGATCAACTGGCCATTTTAATGACGGGTCGTGATCGCACACAACTCACGCCATCATACGGCGAATGCTCGTAGCAGTCAGGACCGCTCGTAACATTCTGCCTGGAACCTCGGGTATAGTACCACGTATGCCACAAGATAGAGTAACGGAACCGTGGAGGGAAAATATTACAGAAATCTTTCACCCATTCTCCACGTGGTGCCACAGATCGCCTTCGCCGAACTGTCAACCATGCGACGTCACGTGTCTCTCGGGACCGGTTTCTAGCCTTTCAGCCGTCATCAGCCGAGCTCTAGACGAACGCAAGAAAAACAGTTCGGAGAGGCAATCGGGGCCAGACCAGGTCAACTGGCCATTTTATCTGGTACTATACATGGCATACCTGGTACTATACTCGAGGTTCCAGGCAGAATGTTACGAGCGGTCCTGACTGCTACGAGCATTCGCCGTATGATGGCGTGAGCTGTGTGCGATCACGACCCGTCATTAAAATGGCCAGTTGATCTGGTCTGGCCCCGATTGTCTCGCCGAACTGCTTTTCTTGCGTTCGTCTAGAGCTCGGCTGATGACGGCTGAAAGGCTAGAAACCGGTCCCGAGAGACACGTGACGTCGCATGGTTGACAGTTCGGCGAAGGCGATCTGTAGCACCACGTGGAGAATGGGTGAAAGATTTCTGTAATATTTTCCCTCCACGGTTCCGTTACTCTATCTTGTGGGCATATATATATATATATATATATATATATATATATATATATATATATATATATATATATATATATATATATATATATTCCTTGCCCCATCTACTTAACTAGGGTTAACCTATAGGTGATGACCATGGTTCGAAGCTCACTTTAGGCTACAGGCCCAGTCATGAAAGAGACTCAAAAATATAGATATCATTGAAGGATCATTGAAAATATTTTCTAATTTCCTCTTATTTTCAGTTTCTATAAAGAGCGATGAATACAACATTTATGAGTCTTATTCCGTCAAGAACAACAATACAATAAAAATTATTATTGGCAATGATTTGCAATGGGGACTTTGATAAAAACAATCGATAACTTTTGAGACTTAATTCATGGCATTGTTACACTATCGCTTACTAATCTTCGTAAATATTATTGAATTTTTTTTCATGTACCTTACAATTAAAAGTATAACGTCATCGCCAATACAGTAACTCTACACTATATCTAATCGTTTATAGAACACTTAATTTAATTATAGTATCGGTTTATTTAGAATTAGAAGTATAACGAAGTAGAATTGACTTAAGGAAAAGAAATAATTTTTGTTGCTTTCACACTACTTACCAAACCCACTCGTTGAAATACCATTAAAAATACCATTAAAAAGACACATAAACTGCAACAGAATGGAAATCAACTTATTTTCGTGGATAGGGCAGTACTTTTTCCTCGGTTATCTTATCAGGTTTTCCTGATACGAAAGAGAGAGAGAGAGAAAAATATAACAAAGTAACGAAGAGAGATCAAGACAAACGTCAGTATTTAACGCAATGTAAAACTGTATTTTGTCCATCCTAATATAATTCACATAATTAATTAATAAACAATAACCTTCAAGGATTATTTCACGCCATAACTAACAAATATAATTATAAAACTTTGTTATATAATGTGTTCATATAATATGCTAGTCACTTCAGGACGCTGTAATTGTAATGTTAGAAGCAATTCAATATTTTTCTTATTTTATTTATTATTATGTATATATATATATATATATATATATATATATATATATATATATATATATATATATATATATATATATATATATATATATATATATATATATATATTCATCATCATTATCATCATCAACCCGTATCAATCCACTGCAGGATGAAGGCTTCTTCAACATGCTTCCAACTCTCGCGGTCCTGAGCTTTCCTTTGCCATTCGGGTCCAATATACATAATAATATCATCAGTTCATCGTGTTTTCGGTCTTCTCCGTGGACGTTTGCGATCAAACGGTATCTAGTCCAGGACTGCCCTGGTCCATCTTTCGTCCCATCGCCTCGATACATGGCCTGCCCACTTCCATTTCAATTGCTTTATTTTTCCAATGATGTCATTCACTTTCGTTTGTTCTCTGATCCATGTACAGGTCTTTCTATCCCGTCTAGTAATGCCAAGCATACATCTTTCCATTCCCCTCTGTGCTACTCGAAGTTTTTGAACTGACTGTGATGTGAGTGTCCAGATCTCACTTCCGTATGTCATAGCGAGCAGGACACACTGATCAAAGACTTTCCTTTTCAGACAAAGTGGTAGTTTGCTCTTAAACATTATGTTGAGCCTGCCAAATGCCTGCCAGCCACATTTAACGCGTCATTTCACCTCCAGGTCGGTGTCCCCTTCCATTGAAACCCTTTGCCCAAGATATATATAGTGATCTACAACTTCCATATCCGTTACGACCCCACCCATCCCTTCCATTGGAGGGCACATGTTTCGTCTCTTGATGGTCAGACTCTTCAGGGCACCGACATGTGCTCTCTCGACAAGAATAGGAAGAACCGATCCACAGTCAACAACCCATAGTTTTCGCCGACTTCCCGTCGGATGGCGCAATATAACTTAAAAAAATACTGTATCCATAATATTTAATAAAAATATAGAAAAAAAGAACATGAAAAAATGTGGTCATAAAAAATAAAAATAATGTTCAGGAGTTTTGCTTCAGGCAAGTAGCTTACACGATAGAGCAGCGAGAAAAGTTCCTTTGTTATCCGCCAACAATGTAAAACAACGTTTAAAATTTTCCCAAGATGAGTTAAATTGGTATGGTGAACAGGCAATCAAGAAATGGGGTAATATTTTATGGAGAGATGAAACAAAAATAAATTTAATAGGTTTTTATGGTAGGTGATGTGTTAGAAGACCACCCAACAAAGAATTATTACCAAAACATACTATTAAAAATGTTAAGCATGGAGGAGGGTAATATAAAGCTGTGGTCAGCTTTTTCATGGTATGGTGCAGGACTAATTTACTGGATTAAAAAAAAAACATGGACAATAATGAATACATTCACAATCCTCAGAGAGTCATGCTGCCTTTTGCAGAAGAAAATATGCCGCTGGTATGGAAATATCAACACGATAATGCTCCGAAACATACTTCTAGGAAAACAAAAATTATTCTAAAAAAACAATTTCTTAGTGACAATAAAGTGAATTTACTGCCGTTGCCTTCCCAATCTCCGGACCTCAGTCCCATTGAGAACTTGTGGACTAACTAACGTGGATAAACATAAAACGAGAAACAAAAAGAAAACCCGAAGAGTTTAGCCATAAATCCTTTCCTTTCTTTTCATATCATCATCATAACGTCAAGAAAAAGGAGAGCAGAATTGTCTTCAGTCTCTATTGTAAATTGGACCTGGCGATGTATACCGTTGTTTAGATATTGTATTCCATGTGACCAAATAACGAATGGGTCATCTACATATCTGAACCAGCATGTAGGTTTCGACGGACTGCTGTTAACGGCTTGAGTTCCAAGATGTTCCATAAAAATATTGGCTATAACTGGAGAAAGAGGAGAGCCCATAGGAGATTCAAGAATCTGTTTAAAGAATTTATTTTTGAAAAGAAAATATGTATTCGACATGCAATGTTGAATAGGACTAAGGATTAATGTGATTGATATGTGATGTTTGTTTTTCAGAATAGCTAGGGTTTCTGGAAGGGGGAAGTTTGTAAAGAACGAGACAATATCGAAAGTAACAAGAATGACGCATTCGAATATACTGTGCCTTTAAAGAAGCACAATGAATTTTACAAACCTTAAACGTATATATATATATATATATATATATATATATATATATATATATATATATATATATATATATATATATATATATATATATATATATATATATATATATATATATATATATATATATATATATATATATATATATATATATATATATATATATATTTGATAATATCTGAATTAGTGATAACTCAGAATATCTATAAATTATCCATTAAAAATGATTAAAAACAATTGTAAATTTACTAGATAGTATATATAATAAGTGTACATATAATCTACTATATAATATCGTACACATAATATTTTATCTCAATATTAGCATTATAGTTTATTCAAGAAAATTAAAAATCTCAAGAACTAACTAGGGTAATTACGTATAGTAATGATTTTAAAAACAGTATAATGATCTGCGTCATCGCCCTTGAGTATCCTAAGTTGTATTGTTTAAAATTACGGTTTTTTTATGTTCTTTTTTATATTTGCATTCATGTGTAATCAATTTTGATCTTGAAAGGAGTATATATATATATATATATATATATATATATATATATATATATATATATATATATATATATATATATATATATATATATATATCATCATCAGCCTGTATCGATGCTCAAAACGTTTTGCCATACGGACGATATTTCTGCTGTTTAGTGACTTGAAAATTCCATCTCGGTCGAAAAACGGAATTAACTCGTGAGAATTTTGGTGCAACAGCAGTCGACTGTAAGGGTCTTTCAAAATAAGCCAGACTCAACACAAGTTATTCGCGCAAGAAGCACTTTGAAGCAAATGTTCACCTGTTTTCTTGGGATAAATGGGCATGTAGCTATAGTGCCACTAGAGAATCCTAAAACAGTTAATGGTACACAACCATTTGTTTGCGGAAAGTCTTATGAAGAAATAAGAAAAAACAACCAGCGATGCAGATTCATTCTTCACCATGACGAGACTTCTCATTCATCGGACCGAACAACTCAATATTTAACCGCTCAAAACATCGAATTGATGGATCCTCGAACAGTCCTGATTTGGCACCCAATGATTTCTTTTTGTTTTCGTCTGTGAAGAATAAACCACGTGGCCAACGATTTTTGACGCTAGAAGAAGACGTTGATGTATGTCTAGGACATACCTCAATCGGAATGGAAAAAATGTTAAGAAAATTGATTCAAACGTATGCAAAAGTTTATCTATCATAGAGGAGAATATTTTGAAAAACAATGAAACCATTTTCAATGATAAATATTTGTTTTTATTTATTGTTCGGGAGGCATAAAAGCAACCCTCGTATGTTTGTGTGCATAGCTTCATCATCGTAATATTTTCTTAGCATTTTAAGGCACCAGAACAAAAAATCTCGTTTCTTGTGGAAAATTTAAGGCAAATTCTTTGCTAGGCAAATATACCAATTTTTAAAAAAAATACCAATAAAAGTTTTTTGCAAAAGACATTATAAGTTAGAAAAACTTTACAAGCGAAATAATGTGAAACGTCTGTCAATTGTCAAGGACTGTCATACCAGCTTAAAAAACGAATGGTTGTATGTATGTACAAAGATGAGTATACTAATTTCTTATTATCAACCATAATTGGTCACAAGAAAAAGTCTTTTCCTTGGTAATATAAATTGTTCTAACAAGATTTTATAAAACTTTTACTTGCAGCTGTTGATTTGAAGTTCTTTTTTTTAATGTATAGCAAGTTTTTACCTTGAAAGGAATGTTTTCAAATAGAACTGTGGTGAGTGGACATTATAACTGCAGCTTTCAAGAAAATATTTCAATAATGCATTAATAATTGTAAAATAACAACAAAAATAAATCATACCACTATTTCTCAACATGCCTAATTGTCGATTTCATTAGTGGAAACTGGTTCAGTGGTCTTTGATCGTACCAGTTTCGTATAAAGAATGTTTTGCAACAGTTTACATGGTTTCAGTACCGCACTAAAACAAAATAATCAACAACCGTATTGATCTTCACGCGGATCATTTAAATAATTATTAGAAAGTGCTTCCTTTGGTATTTTATTTATTTTCTTAGGTAAAGGAAGTGATTGTTCTAGTTTGGTTTTCGTTTTTGTTTTTTTAATATCTTTATTGTAATCGAAACATCATGAGAAGCTTTTATGGCAAATTGATTTTTTGATGAGGGTCATTCGAAATGTTATCGGAATGATACAAAAATGAGGCAAATACAACTGAATGAAACTTCTATCAGCAATAAAAAATATTTATGATTTTTCTTTGTTTGTCCGAGGCATTCCTTCTTCAGTATTAAAGTGATTCCACTACGATATGTCAAGTCTACAGTTTTTAACAAAAAGCACTTAGCTCTGGTTCAAAATAGTTCCAGTAGGGAGATATGAGTCTTGAAGATTGGCATAACTTTGATCACCGTAAAATTTGCCTGCAAGATAACGCACGACCACACCTGACCACCTCAAAAATGAACAAACTCGATAATGGCATTTCTCCCTCACCCAGCATACAGACTTCACTCCATCGGGTTGTTCCAGGGGTAAATTTTTGAGACAGTGAATATCTAAGTATCTCAAAAATGCAAACACTTTTTATAGCACCAAGGTAAAAGAGGATCCAGTTCAGAGAAGTGAAAGGATTGTCCCTGTTCTTTAAATAGTTTTAACGAAAGAAAAAATATCACTCTTATAAACAATATTCTGATAATTTTAAATTTTATTAATACGCATCCTGTACACATTCCTTTGTGGTTAAGATTATTTTACTGTCATCGTTTGTAATTGAATACCTGATAGTGCGTATCATCATTTTAATATTATTCGCATTAAAATCAAAATAAGATGAGAAGTTCAACTCATACGAGGGTCCTTCGAAATGTTCTCTCGACCTGATAAAGAAAACAAAACATTTTTTGAAATATAATGCTAAGTCTGCAAAATATACGATGGTCGCAGCTTTGACCTCACCATTTGAAGTGAGTCATTATCATTTTCTTCAAGTTTGGAAACGAGTAATCGCTGGAAACCAAATCTGGTAGATACGGTGCATGTGGAAGCACTTCGACGTGTAGATCATAGATGTTTGAAATTGATGGAGGTTTGATGTTATGAGCATCACGCCCCGACAATCCCAAAAAACTGTAGCCACGACTTTTTCTTCAGATGGAATCGTTTTCGCACTCTTTAGTGTACTTTCACCTGCCTCCTGTAATTGTTTGGACTGTTGTTTCATCTCTGACATATAATGATGAATCAATGTTTCATCTGCCATTAGAAAAGCCATGTCGAAAAAGTCAGCAGAACTGCATGTAAATAAAACTAAACACCAGTGGCGGGGTGTGCCATCTCGTGGGAGGGCGTAGAACAAAATAGTGCTGGTGAAGATTTTTTTTGCTTTCCCTTTCCTCCTTTTTGCTTTTCGTGCTATTGAAACCCTATACAGAAGGTGAACCAGGAAAATGAGTTAAAGGAAAGAAACTAAACGGAAATAAAATATGGTGTTTTGCTCCGAAAAATTGTTTACTGTGATAAATGCTGGAGGGGCGACGCCCCAACGCCCTCCCTCACGAGCCGCCACTGCTAAATAGTTTTGATAAGTATTCATTCGCTCGCTAATCTTTAGTATGCATCATTTAATACGACATTGTAGATTTTTTGACAGAATTATATCAGTCGTGGCGGTTTTTGGTCGTTTTTAAACTGCTGGAACTTTAATTTACCTTTAAAATGTCTATGATTTGCTTCAAATAAGCAACTAAACAACACAAGCACCTGAAACTTCGCAGCACCCTACATATCGAATCATATTTGACAAATATCATAGTCATTTGATAAAATAGCCAGAGTATCGTTCTAAAAAAAACTAAATTATACAACCTGATAATGAAATCTCACATAACAGGATCATTTTCGTTAATTTCCGTTCGAAAAAATATGGCAACTCATGACCGTTGACCCTATTCATCTGACCTGACACTTTGTGACTATTTTCTCTTCCCGAAAATTTAAACTTCACTCAAACAGTCTGACTACAAGTAAAGTCTCGAAATTGAATCAACCATAGTGACTAAATTAGATGTTAAAACCGAAACTAAGAAAGTTCCTTTAGCTGACACCGTGCACTGATGCCAAAGAAGAAGAAACCATAAACCTCGTATATAGAAAAAACTAGAATTAGTATACATCATTGTAATTTAGAAGAACGCGAATTAAAAGAATATCAAACATGTGCTTGAGTAAGACATAAAAACAAAAGTAGTTCAGACAATTAAAAGCCACCGTTCTTAACGAGATGATATTTTTGACTGGTCCAGTAAATTATGAAACGGACTTTCTCGTGAAACATGCAATTTCAGGATATGCACTTTCCCATTTGCGAGCAAATTACCGGTACCAATTAGAACTACGAGGAAAAACAGGAAGTGTCCGAGAATATCATTTGGAGTTCATTAAACATTAACACACGCAATGGTGAAGCAACATTCACGGTTGTGTTTATGTCGAATTTGCATAAAGAAAGAAAACAAGCTGGTTCAGTTAAGGTTATTTCGATTCAGGAAAATAGACCGGATTTAGCGCCACTAGATTTAAACTTATTTCATGTTAAATGGAAGTATTTTGAACTTATTACATATTACGTACATTATTAAATTATATATTAGATATATATATATATATATATATATATATATATATATATATATATATATATATATATATATATATATATATATATATATATATGATGCGTATAGACCCGGTTGGATCACGCAAAGCATTATGACTCATTTTCCGAGTGTTCTTTCTGATCCTCCACATCTCTCTCATCCTTTGTCCGTGGATTCTCTTTCTCTCCTCCGTCCACTTTGTTCCCGATCTACTCGTAACTTCACTCTATGATGCACGTTCCACATATGTATTTTGTTTATTGACGTTCTTCTATCCTCTATCTCTGTCGGACCCATTTGTGCCTTCCCCAGATCAGATCTGACTTGTGTGATCCGTGGTACTATTCTTGACTCCTTGTATGTACGTAAAAATTCTGTTGGTGAGACTTGTCGGTGGGAATCTACTGATATGTCCATAGAATTTCAACCTTATTTTTCTTATGTCCGCCGCTACGTTGGACATTCTCTCTGTGGTCTTTCGATCTCGGGGATCTCGCCCAGATATTTGAAGTGAGTGGCCCTATTTATTTTGCCGTATTTGGTGTTCAAATTTTGGACATCTAATTATGAGCAGAATTCGGTTTGTTGAAAGGAGATTTGTAGGCCGACTTTCTCTGCACATTTCTTGAGGACTTCGATCTGTTTGGTTGCCTTTTTTTCATCGTCTGCGAGTATGGCTAGGTCGTCTGCGAAGGCCAGGCATGATATTTCTATGTTATTTTCGATCGTCCGAGTTGTATTGGGTACCAGTGTCCTTGATTTTTCAGTTATTTTTCCCAGTGCTTTATGACTTTGTCCAGAACCAGGTTGAAGAGGAGTGTGGATAACCCATCTCCTTGACGCACTCCAGTTTTAATCAGGAAGGGTTCGGAAATTTCTCGCATAAATTTCACTTTAGAGGATGAGTCAGTCAGTGTCTGCTTGATCAATCGTAGTGTTTTGGGGTCGAGTCATTGTTAGTCTTAGTCTTATGTCAGTCTTATGCTTTATTGAAGTCCACGAACGTGCAGATGATTGGGACGTTCCTGATAGCTTTGTATTTCATCCTTTCCTTTTTCCTTTTCCTTACAAGAGGCGAAACCCTATACAAGAGGCGAACCTGGAAAATGAGTTAAAGGAAAGAAACTAAACGGAAATAGAATATGGTGTTTTGCTCTTGAAAAATTGTTTACTGTGATAAATGGTGGAGAGGCGGTGCCCCCTCACGAGTCGCCACTGACTAATACTAATGGTGAAACACAGTGTTTCCAAGGACACAGATAAAATTATTTATTTTTTCATTTCTGGTTTTTTTAACGTCTAGTTTAGTTATCCTAAATATCAGCTAGTAAAAACTGGGCTACAATACAATATGATCTTATCTGTTACCGGGGTATTTTGGAAATTGAGCTGGTCATTCGTGCTTATTATATGATTATTTTCTAAGGATTTTTTTTATTTCCAATATTTCTAGTAAGTTTAGTTTTTCACTTTTCTTTTCTGAGTGTAATAATTTAACAGTGTTTATATCTATAAAATGTTTTCAATACAATGTGTTGACATTTCGGGGCTTCTTGTATTATTTAAGATATCTTTTTCGTGTTCTTTTATTCTACAATAATTTTTTATTCTGAAGTGCGTGTATATCAAGAGACGAAACATATGACATCCAGTTCAAGGAATGGGTGGGGCTCATTCCCTTTCAAGCCCCCAAGAAAAATGTTCATTTAGGCGGAGAGGCCTATATATATATATATATATATATATATATATATATATATATATATATATATATATATATATATATATATATATATATCCTTCATTCATTGTATATATATCCTCCATATCCTTATAAGCTCATTCCCTTTCAAGCCCCCAAGAAAAATGTTCATTTAGGCGAAGAGGCCTATATATATATATATATATATATATATATATATATATATATATATATATATATATATATATATATATATATATATATATTTTTATCAAGCTTGCTGAAGGAATTTCACCATCAACAAACATTAAAGAAAATATCGTAAATTAATTTTAGTTAAGTTAAAACAAGGAAAAAAAAGTAACTATGACTAACTATTTCAACAGAATGTGTAGGATTCTACATGAAGAATTGCATACGGAAAAGTATTGCGTAAGGTAGGTGTCACATTTTGCAACACCACCAAAGCAAAAAAGGATTTGCAAGAATATATTTAATCAAAGTTCAGGGCGTTGCAGTAAGAATACAACTGATATTGTGTCTTAATTTAAAGTATCGTTATATGTCCAGTTTACAATTTTTTCTTAAACCAACTATTTTTACAGTAAAACAAATATGTTTTCTTTTTAAACAAGTAAATTATTAGTACATTAAATTGCCCTAACATCCACCACATTCTTCAAACGTGACTTCAACTTATATACAGGAGTTGTTTGAAAAGTTCTCTGTTTGACACAGAGAGGGCACAAGTATGACCAAATAATAACTTTGTTAAGTATGATTTATTAGATGGCGTGCTGCGAAGTTTTATACAACAGCAAATAAGTTTTGACAATGTCTGTTAGAGATCTGTTTCAACTTCGATCATGATGATGATTATAAATCAATTTATAGTGGGTTTAACTCCGACATTCATATGAAAGGGTTAGATTCTATTTCAACGGATTCTCCTCTTAATTTCCGTAAGTCGTATATCAATCGAAGGTGATGAACGCTCGAGACGCCCCAAAAACCGCTATGATCAACAAAATCGTTAAAAAATCTACATCTACACGATTCCTCTGAGTTTATTCTACGTTTTATAACAGCAGATGAAACATAGATTCACCATTACACTCTAGAGATGCTGCAGTAGTCCCAACAGTGGATGGAAACTGGTGAAAGTGTATCAAAGAAAGAGTAAACGGTTCCACCTGCAGAAAAAGTCAGAACCAAGACCGGCGAGAGCTTTACTACTGAACCAATTACAAGGTACTGGGCAGGCTTAATGACCTTATCTGGCCAAAAAATCTGTGCCTTAAAAATTTAATTCAAAATATTGTATTTTCTTTCCCATGACGAGACTTTTCGAAAACCCCCTGTAAAACTATAATTCTCCTCTTGTAAAGATTCTCCATAATATCATTATTCGACAACAATTAATACAAAAAGTGATAAAACAAAAAATACATTAATGTCTGACTAATATTAACTAAAGCTTGCTTGTAAAATTTATTGATGAAATTTTGATTACCAGAAAAATTACTCATTGTTTATTACACGGTTTTTATCCAGAATAAATGCTTATCCATGAAAAATGATATCATCCAATAGAAATAATATTAGTTTGTAGAAAGGTATTTTCGGTTTCAACAAACAGATGGCTGTAGTTGTTCGATAGCCAATATTAAATGATTAAACATCTAGTAAAGATGTACTGATCGTTTGAGAGTTACTTTAATTTATAGTGTAGTGCTCACTCATGTATCATGAGCGTCACTACATGTCAACTCATGACAGAGATGTCATGAGTGTCAACTCATGACAGAGACCCTCAGTATAATCAAGTACCAGCAAAAATATGGATGTCAGCGGTAGAAGGACAATAATTCTCTAATCGATCTTTAATATCATCATACACACACTATACCCCTGAATGAAATCGAACTTGAACGAAACAAATCAAGGTCAGGATATTTTGTTCTGATTGTGAGAACGACTGGCTTTAAACAGTGGCACATTTACGACGAGGATGGTATTTGGCACTACGACTAGAACAGTCCATGTCTAAGTGTATGGATACATGGAATTCGGAAATCTATTCTACTTTCATTCTATTCAAAAACTCAAACCTGGTTTTTTAAAAAACTCTGACCCTATTAAAATGAAAAATGAAATTGCATGCCCCGGAGGGAAGATACACCATACTCCTTGCAAGTCAGGTATTTCAAGAAACATCTCTGGACATCCTGGAATCTTTCAACCTGACCGATTTGAATTGGTAAGCATACCTGTGATACTTTGTTCTCTTAAAGTGTGACAAATTGAAGAGCCCTCAGTCCCAAAGTGGCCACCCGATGAAGATGATCATCGTACATTCACACAATAAGACATGTGATGTGTATATCACCAATACCACCACATTAGACGTTCATAATTGCAACGCTAATTCTTTCTCAGGTAAAAGATTTACTTCAGATTTCCCACAGTGCACTATTTAAGATTTCCTGAAAGAAACTTTCCAAACAAACTGAAAAACTAAAACTTTCAACATTTTCTGGAGACTAGATCTGTGGGTGGGGCTAAAAGATAAAGCAGACCAGGAACGCTAAGATAAGCTGCAAACATTCAACGTGTAAGGGAAAGTGTTGGGGAAGAGCTCCATTGCTCCACACAGCAATCCTTTTCTGTCACACCTACAGCATATTTTAATACATATATTATTATTATTCACGTATGGGCCCTAGTAAACCATGCAAAGTGCAGTTAGAGGCGTTTGTTGTTATTAGCCTTCCTTTGCGCCCATACTGATTTCATTCTTTCGCTATGAGCTTTTTTCCTTTCGTCAGACCAAGTTGTTCCAGTCTTCCTAAAGTTTTCTCTCTGGCCAACCTCCGAAACGTTTACCTTGTGTCTGAAACAGCATCTATCCTGAATTTCGTTTTGTGTAATATTTGCTGATCTTAGATCCTCTTTAATTGCAGCAATCCATTTAATTATTTCTACTTTAGCTCTGCTCCTATTATCATAAAATTCGCCTAATTGTCTAGTTAGCCTATTTGGATTTGGAGTCGTCCGTTTTATGTGTCCGTAAAACTTAAGTCTTCTTTTTCTCATATCGCTATGTATATCTGTGTATTGTTTGATTTCTTGATTTTCTCGAAGTCGGTATGTTGTACTGTATATTTGTTTGGGGCCTAAGATTTTTCTTATGATTTTTCTTTCTTTCTTTTCAATCTCCTCGATGCCTCCGTTTCTATTCAAAATGAGCGTTTATGTCCCATATAGACATTCTGGCTTAATAACTGTATTGTAATGCCTCAGTTTTGTGTTTTTAAATATGCATTTTTTACTGTAAATATTTTGTGTAAGTCTCAATGCAGTTTCCATTTTTTAACATCTACCATTATTGACCGCTTTTTCCAATCCGTTTTCCATGAATATTTCACCCAGATATTTGAAGTGAGCGACTCGTCTGATTTTAGCATATTTTGTCTTTAGAAATGGCATTCTTAGTCTGTTGTAGGTCATGTATTGTGTCTTTTCAAAGGAAATTTGGAGTCCTAATTTTTCTGTTGTTTCTCTTAATTGCTCTAAAATTGCTCGATCATCAGCAACCACCAGACAATCAATTTTGATGTTGGTTCCATAGTTTAATGGGCTGTCCAATACTCAGGGCCGACTTTTTTTTCACGCCACTCCTGTATTACTTTTTCTAAAATACAGTTAAATAAAAGTGGTGAGGGTCCATCCCCATCCCCTTGTCTTACTCCAGTTTTAATTTCGAAGGGCTGGGCTCTGAGATGTCACCCATGAATTTAACTTTTGAACTTGTATATATATATATATATATATATATATATATATATATATATATATATATATATATATATATATATATATATATATATATATGTATATGTATATATATATATATATATATATATATATATATATATATATATATATATATATATATATATATGTATATGTATATATATATATATATATATATATATATATATATATATATATATATATATATATATATATATATATATATATATATATATATATATATATATATGTATATGTATATATATGTATATATATATATATATATATATGTATATATATATATATATATATATATATATATATATATATATATATATATATATATATATATATATATATATATATACATATATAAATCACCCAAGATCTATAGATCTCACCGTCTCTAATTTGAAAGAGAATAATAATAAACTTAAACTCTAAAATAAATCAACGACAATATTCGAGAAGAAATAGATGAAAATATTTCAAGAAACACTAAAGTGACGGAAGATGGCGTAAAAAGCATCAACTTGAGACCGCAGAAATGGTCTCCATTTAGCTGACAGTGTTTTCCGAAAATAATTAATTGAAATTTCAGAAAATATTTTCTTATTTACACGTTTGATAATAAATCCTTAATTTTTATATGTTTTTTTAATTTTAAATGAAATGTCTACTGTTGAACTACTGCGCATTTGAAAATCTTCAATCAATTGGTTGAAAAGAAAATCTATCACCCTATTCTCCAAAGCTGGTTTCCCTTGATAAAAATATATGAGTAATAGTCGATAAATAAGTGATATCAAGAGCGATAAATCATAAAAGAATATCAGTTTAAAAATTGTATCAAATGATATTTGTTTATAAACTTACAGATAACATTCTGATCGTTAAAAAAATTACTAAGACAATATTTTATATGATTTTTTATCTCAAATAAATGTTTCTCAACTAAAAATGATTCCGCCATTCAAGAAAAACAACGTTATTTAATTAATCTTACCGGGTGACCCGCACTTAGCCGGGGTTCGTCTTCGCGTTCCCACTTCCCCCACATATTTTCTTCAAACAACATAACTACACATTAACTGATCGGTTTAAATCAAACTGAAATGAAGCACATGTTCAAAACCGAAGACACAAAACCACGTTTCGGGATTTTACGCGATTCATACCATCGGAAAGACCCCCGAGAGGTCGTGTCATCGCGGATTTTTTTTATTATTGTTGTTGTTTCTTCGCTGTGACCCTGATGATGGAAGCGAGAGAGGTTTCGAAAGCGCGGGATCTAGTGTGCGGTGGACCAGGAAAGCATTCAAACTGCGGCGCGCTTTGAAATCGACAGCGATAATGCGTTGACAAATATTATCGCTAGTAACCTGGGAAACAGGTGTAAAGCTTCGGTGTAGAGTGGAGTCTGGGGGGCCCGTTGATCGCATTATACGAGGGGCAATTTAAGAATACGCTCACTAGATTGTTTTTTATTTTATTTCAATTGTTAAACCATGTTTTTAGATAGCAGATTGGATGTATAATATTTGTTACATACACTAAAGTTCAAAAGGCTTGAAACCACACAACGTGAAATGTGGAAAAATTAGTCAAACAGTTCTCGGCTTATTTGTTTTTTTTTATTTCAACGTAGGGACCCTGTCTCAAGTTTGACAACTTGATTTGCCCAATTCCCTGTTCGAAGATGGTAGAATTCTATAATAAATATATGGAGGGAATCTCAAATCAACAGTTGGCCTATACGACATGGATAGAAAGACTGACAAATGGTGGGGAAGAGTTTTCTCGGCTACTAATGACAGCAACGATCAATTCATGGACTTTACTGAGCTAAAAGGGAGAGAAAAAAATAAAAAGAGTTTCTTGGATTATGTGGTTCCACCGGCTGAATCTTTTGTAAGTTATGTCCGACAACATGCAAAAGTGGTACGTAGAAGACAACATGGTAGGCCATCATCAGGTTCCAGGCTGCTGAATATAGAAGATCACTTACCCATTGAAGAGTCAACAAGAAGAATATGTCATCGCTGTATCAAAAACAAACAATAAAGAAGAACAAAAACAATTTGTATGGCTTGCAATCTATGACTACACAAGCACTCTTTTGCTGAACTTGAAGAGATTTGCCACTAAACACCAAAACACTTTTTTGAACTGCTCGACGCACGTTTCGCTAACCATGTTAGCATCATCAGAAGATGATTTAATCTACTAACCCCCTTAAAATGATAATTTTTCTCTTTTTTGTAATTAATTTAAAGGGTATATAACAAAATCAAGTCAACTCAATAAAAAAACAAATTAGGACTTATAATGTTAACCTAAATACAACCCTGTAATTTGTCCAGGAGTAAAGCATAATAATCCCCTCTTTTTGCCAAGAAGTATTTGAGCACTACACCTCGAGGATCGCAGAAAATTTTAGAGATAGAACCAGTTTCGCTTACATTCGCACGTTCACACGACCCCATCCATTATTTGAACCGCGTCCAAAGAGTTTCTTTGATAAAACGTAAAACAAAGAGGTATTTGTTCAAATCTGATTTCGAATCTCGCTTCAGGTGTGATCAGATTTGACAGTGGTCATTTGATTAAAATTGGTTCATTATTTAACCACAAATAAGATTGGTAATATGCTAAACAAATGGGTTGTTATAATTTTGAGGCACTTGCGAACGGTCTTGGATCAATCAAAGATCTTTATATAGGGATATCCCATCAATTCACACCATAAAATGTCCAGGACCATATTTGTAACACACTTAAAGATGTATAAAAAAGTCAGTTGAAAGAACTCATGACCCAAACGGAGGTGATTAACACAAAAGACCAGCGGTATCTTGTATCCCACTAGCGGTCGTCAAAAAATAATTTAAAAGAGAAAAGTAGATTTTAAAAACTAAATTTTTAATGTCTAATTTCTAAAACTAAATTTTAGAAATGAAATTTCACAAATAGTACCTTGACTCGGTTTTTTTGCTACGGCCAAAATATATCTCGGACGTTGGTTGTATCTCTACAAAATATCGGACAATATCTACTGCTGTGTTCCACAATCTCATGTGCTGGACTGTCTGATGACACCCAGCACTGTTGTCTTATTGAACGCAGTCCAAAGAATTCTAACACTGCATATATGTGCCATCCGACGGGAGGTCGGCGAAAAGTGTGGATTGTTGACTGTGGAGCGGTTCTTCCTGTTCTTGCGGTTCCGTTCATGCGAGAGAGCGCATGTCGGTGCCCTGAGGAGTCTGAACGAAACGAAAGTCTGAACGGAGTCTGAAGAGACGAAACATGTGCCCTCCAGTGGGAGTGTTGCTTGGGTCCCGTACCCTGTCAAACAATCAACAAAAACCAAATATATATATATATATATATATATATATATATATATATATATATATATATATATATATATATATATATATATACTTCCGTAGCTAAACAGTTATACTCATGAACCGTCATCGCGTTTAACAGAGAGAAGATCTTACGAAGAAATCAAATTTGCTACCAGATATGCATAATAGTAATCTCCTCGTACAGATATGAATATCAATTTCTCAGATTACGTTGCAAATGGCGATGGAGACGTGACAGGTTCGCACATTCTACCATTATCGTCATTGGATGAATAAATGTTAATTTCTCCTTAGTCAGACTATCGATAAAACTGGTGGAATTTGACCAGGGACGAATCTGAATAAACAGATGACAGTTCATATATGAAAAACAAAAAAAAGACAGGTTTTTAACGGTCATTGTTTACAACTCTGTCTGATAACATACCGCTACCTGATATAATTGTCTGATAACATACCGCTACAAGATATAACTGTCATAATATGACGAAGGCGCTAGGATACAAAATATTTAAACTTTTTAATCTTACAATATTTCCATTTGCTTTAGCGCCGTGTTACAGGGGTCATTCAAAAAGTTTTCGACCTTACAATTCAACGCATTTAGCTCAACGGCGTTTCAACTTTTGAATATTACAAAATATGGGGCGGTTTCAACGTTTACCTCCTCATTTGAAGTAAATCTTCGTAAGTAATCGAAGGGAGCCAAGACCGGCGAATAAGGTACATGTGGAAACACTTCGAAGCGTAGGTTATGGAACCTTTTTTACAGTAACGAGCCGAAAACTATAGAGGTCAGTTGTCCTAGTGAAAGAGCACTTCCTTCTCGGTCAGATGTGGCTTTTTAGTTTAAATAAAACTCTCCAGTTTGTGCAACAGCGTTCTTAATGCGCCTCAGTGACAGTCCTGCTTTTTGCAATTAATGAGCATCACATGACGAGAACTCCAGAAAACCTTATTGTTGTTTCTTTATCAGTTTTCTTTTATATGTTCTCACATTTTTCAATTTCTAGTATAAAAATTATTACTTCTACAACTAGTTATAGCACATATATTTTGACGATTATTCTGATTACAGGATTACCATTTGAAATTGATAAAAATGTATATGTAGTCACCTATCTAATATTTTTCCACGGTTTATATTTTATTTTCCCAAACAAGGACATTATGTATTTAATGCTGATACAGGAGTTAACTAGGACAAATCACAACACAGGTTGTGAAATACTTTAGTTAAATATGAGCTACCGAAAGATTATAGGGTATATCTGGATAATGGCATCGTTTAAAAGGAATGCCAAGATGAAAATTTCGATGTACGAAACTGGATGGAAATTACAGGGAATAGAGAATGATGGAAGGCATTTGTAAAGCTAAGACTATCATTGAGTCCTAGACAGTGGCGGCTCGTGGGTTTTTAAATTAGGAGGGCGTAGAAGAAAATAGTGCTGCTGAAGATTTTTTTTTGCTTTCCCCTTCCTCCTTTTTGCATTTCGCGCTATTGAAACCCTAAACAGGAGATGAACCTGTGGTGTTTTACCCTGAAAAATTGTTTAGTGTGATAAATGCTGGAGGGACCCCAACGCCCTACCGCACGAGCCGCCACTGGCCCTAGAGCAATATGTGTCTGGGGCGTTTTAACAGGTAAAAATACGACACTGCCTAAATAACATGCTGTGTCAAGCTCTGAGGGTGTCTTGAAGATTTCCTCATAAGATGAAAAACATATTTTCGAATAACAAAAACACAAAGTCTTTTGTCTTTAATAATTTAATTAAAGATAATTGATACTGGTGTAATAAATTTTAATTACTAAGCCTAAGTTTTAGAATCTTAATTAACTTATATGTTTGTAATGAATTAAATTTTAACTGAGACAAAAGTGTATGTCTGGTTGTCAGTTTTATGATCCTTCACCAGTTCATTGTGATTTTTCTTATAACGTTCCACAAAGAATATTTCCAAGTCTATACTGATAAGTACATATATCAAAACGGATATTTTTTTATAAAGCTGTGGTACTCTATTCGGGAGTTTTTTGTTCAAAGTTCAACTAATTATAACTCTGAACAAGATTGATCTCCATCATTCCAATCCCCGAGTACACGTCATTATTGAGAAAAATGGAATTCGTTTGAAGTGTTTAATTGCTAATAGTTTAACTAAGATCTAATCAGTCAATTAGGAAAATTAATTTCTAGAATTTATTTGCACGCAATTGTACAGTGCAACTAAAGTTAAACGAAAAATATACAAACCTAAATAAAAGCAAAATTTATTCAGCTGTTTTTTTTTTTTCTTTCCGTTTAAAATCAAGAAGTGATGAGAAAAGAGAAAATATCACATTGTACTATAACAGACGAATATGATATTCGTAAATTCGAATTTGTTAAATACTAAAACTAAAAACCACAGGACCATAAACATCTCTATTAGTTGTATTGGGTGTATACTTTCTAACTATCTATAAGTCCTATTCTATCCAATTTGAATGTAGACATGCGTCTCCTTTCCCTAATTAAATCCCTATTTAAATCGTCCATTTATCTCATTTGTGGTCTTTCTCGTCCTCTCTTGCGTTCCCATGGTCGCCAGTCCGTTACAAGCTCATCTCATCTCAAAATTGTCTGCCTCATGTTATAAACTTGCCAGTTTCCATTTTACTTCAGCCATCTGCTCTTTAGTTTTGTTACATTTTTCAACGATTCATAAACGACTAAATACTTTAGTCTTAAGATATTGAGGGAATTTTTTGTATTTTTCAGGATGTGAAGGATTATGAAAAAATGTTGAAGTTTGCCCAATAATGCCAAGTAAATCTTTTAATTTATTTGACTTAGTTTTCCTGTGCCTCTTTTTTATTGATTGTTAAGAAAGTTATTGCGACTTTTGTTATTTTAATTTTTAATGCAGTATTTTGAAATAAATTTGTGTTAAATAGCTTTGACTTTACATATCATTCGCTCTATCTAACTGTGATAGAAGTTTTGTTCTAAAATAACAATTTTTTCGGTGATTTAAATGCAACAGGGGCAAAATGCAAATTTGCACAATTTCCTTGTCCCAATCCAAACTAGGCCGAAAAGCTGTCGAAACAGCTCGCGATATCAACGATACGTTTGACCCAAAAACCGTTACTGCGCAATGGTGGTTTAAAACATTTCGTAGCGGTGAAGAGAGCCTTGAAGATGATGAGCGTAGTAGTCGGTCATCGGATGTTAACAACAACCAATTGAGACCCTTAGTCGAAGCCAATCCGAGTGCAATTGTTCGGGAGCTTCCCTCTGTAATCATATACAGGAGATTTGAATGTCAGAAAAGCTCCATAAAAGGGTGCCACGCGAATTGAATAGACATTGAATAAAAAAAACGTCATTTTGAAATGTCGTCTGCCCTTCTTTGGTGCAACAAAAACGATCTGTTTCTCGAACGGACGGAACATGAGATGGAAAGTGGATTATTTACGACAACCGGTGACGATCGACTTCGTGACGAACGAGGACCTTCACCTCTCATCAGTATTCTTTTCTCACATCTCTCGTTGGCCATCCTCGCCCCAGCCATCTAGCTCGCTGTACTCTCACCACCTGGACAATATGTTTGTTTCTTTGTACAATTCTTCTATTTATCTATTTGTTCTTCTTCTAAATTTGTTCTGAACTTTAATTCCTCCTCCAAAAATCCTTCTTAATATCTCACGTTTCCAGGCTTCCAGTTTACTTTCTTCCTTCTTCGTCATTGTACATGTCTCACTGAAAGTGGATTATCTACGACAACCGGCGACGATCGGCGACGATCGGCTCAGCGGTTGAACCGGACCCCTTTACCTCTCATCAGTATTCCTTTATCACATCTCTCGTCAGGTATCCTCGCCCCAGCCATCTAGCTCTCTGTGCTCTTACCATCTGGACAATATGTTTGGTTTTTTATACAATAATTCTATTTCTCTATTTGATCGTCTTCTAAATTCGATCTGAACTTTAATTCCTCCTCCAAAAATCCTCCTTAATATTTCACGTTCCCAGGCTTCCCTCTTCCTTTCTTCCTTCTTCGTCATTCATCAAAGTGGATTATTTACGACAACCGGCGACGATCGGTTCAGCGGTTAAACCGGACCCCTTCACCTCTTATCGGTATTCCTTTAACACATCTTTCGCCGGGTATCCTCGCCCCAGCCATCTAGCTCGCTGTACTCTCACCACCTGGACAATATGTTTGATTCTTTTTTTTTGTACAGTTCTTCTATTTCTTTATTACTTCTTCTTCTAAATTTATGCTGAACTTTAATTCTTCCACTTAATATATAAGCTTACTTTCTTCCTTCTCCATCATTGTCCATGTCTTGCACGCATAGGTAATCATGGGGCTTAGTATTGTTTGGTACACCGTTACTTTTGCTGCTCTTTTTTATTCTTTGTCATTAAAACCTTTGAAAATATTCTTGCGGCTTTGGTTCCTTTCTCTATTTTCTTCTCTTCATCCCCTTTGCATATTCAGTTTAAACTTTCAACTTTCTCTATCGTATATTTCGTATTTTCTGCACAATCAATGACTAAATTAAGGCACAGTCTTTTGGTACTATCTGTCATTAACATATATTTGGTCTTGTTCTCGTTAATTGTTAGGCCATATTCTCTTGCCTTTCTTTGCAACATCTTAAATACCCGGACTATTTTTTCGTTGGAGCTCGTCATCAATACAATGTCGTCGTCATATGCCAAGCATTGATGACTCGTACCATCTATTACTAGATTGAACATAACTGTGGGCAGTGAATCGCATTGTCTCAGAGGTTTCTTTACAATGAACTCCTCAGACATTGCTTCATCGACTATAACTTTATTTTTTGTTCTCCTTACAGTCATCTCCACCAACTTTCTCATACTCTGAATCTCATATCTCAATTCTCATTATTGTATAAGGATTCTGTTGGATCTGTTTCATTATGATTATCTGGTCAATTGTTGATCTTCCTGCCATAAACCCTCCTTGGTATTGGAGGTATATGTGAAGGCGTATTATCAAGGCTTTATTCCATATATCTGGTATATTTTTTCTTCCCAAATTCTCTTCATTAACTCCCATGTTCTTGCCACCAATGTATCTTCTCTTGGACTCTTGTTATTTTTAACTGCTTTATACAAACTTCTATTTTTTCTTTTGTAGGTGTATTTATATTATCGTTATTATCTGTAATCTCAGGTTCTCGCCAGTCTCATTTAGCGTCTATGAGAAATATTGAGCAAATCTTTTCAGTTTTCCATCTGCATCTCCCACCAAGGACCAGTCTTGAGTTTTCTGATAATGGGTTTCCTGGTGCTACTGCCTTTACTTATTTTAACTTCCTGATTGAATTTTTTTTGTTTTCATTCACTTCTTCGAGTAATCTCAATCGTTATTTATACATGAAAAATTCCCAAACCAAGTAAAATTCCAATCATTATGCAACACTATTTTTAAATATGATAAAACCTAACAAAAATATCTTAATTAAGTCGATAAAAGATAAACAGTGTGTAAGAATTGACTGAGGAATCTTCTGGATCAATTTCTAATTATGATTTACTTGATCTTTTTTTTTTCTTTGGTAAGATTATTTATTAAACTAAGCATACAAACGATGTATACACAACAAAACTGTGTAAACCTGCAAATTTATATTTACTTTTTAATTAAACCTTGTTCTTATCGGAATTATAAATATTACGATAAACAAATAAAGTAATTTGAAAAGACCTCCTTTTTCGAAGCGATTTGCTTTTCTAGTTAAGAACCTGTCTAATCGCTAATATTTTGGGTGTGTCAGTAAACAAACTTTGTCATTATATAAAGTGTTTAATTTTATCCATTAATTATAAGTTTTTCATCTCCTTTATACAACTAGCTGAAGATAAGATTGAAAAAAAACTCTTTATACACAAAGCCAAATTTTAATGGGTGGCCCTTTCTTTTAATTATAAAAGAAGATACAATTTTTATAAAAGGTATACAACTTTGTTCCTGTCCTTTTTGTTTCCAAAATTCAGAGCTGTATTATAAAAAACTGGTTATACATTCATGATTCAAAGTATTGTCCGTCGTTGGTCACTACTTTCTCCCCTTTTCAGGCAGCATTGAAATCCCGTGTTGAAAAAACTGGTCATCTTTTGAAGCGATCCACGAATCGATCCAATTTTTGACCTCTTCATAAGACCGGAAGTGCTGGTCAGCCAGGCCGTGTGCCATCGCTCGAAATAGATGATAGTCAGAAGCAGCAACGTCTGGAGAATACGGCGGGTGGGGTACGACTTCCCATTTCAACGTTTCCAAGTATGTTTTAGCCACTTTTGCAACATCGGACCGAGCGTTGTCAAGCTGCAAAATCACTGTATCGTATCTTTCGTTGTATTGCGACCATTCGTCTTTCAATGCTCCCCTGTTGATCCTCAACAGCTCGTAATACGGAGCTGGTCCCACCAAATGGGTATTCACCGAGCTGGTCCCATCAAATATAGATCATGACCTTAGAGCTGTGAATATTCAGTTTGGCCATCGGCGTGAAAGCGTTGCCGGGGTACCCCCATGATTTTTGAAGGTTGGGCTTATAAATCCACTTTTCATCTCCAGTTACAATGCAATGCAAAAATTCCTTCCATTTTTGCCTTTCAAGCAACTGTTCACAAGGAAACACATCTTTCAGTTCCAACTAATATGACACCCAATATCTTTGCTTCTAGGTCATTCCCAGGTCTTTGAAATTGCTTGTTGAGTCACTTTCAATGATTTTGCAAACTCTTCTTCACTTTGACACGAGTCTTCATTAAGCAATGCCTCTAATTCTTCATTTTCGAAAACTTTCGTTCGTTTACGCGATCTTCGACGTAAAAATCACCATTCTTGAAGCGTTGAAAGCACTAACGACACGTTCTTTCACTCATGACGGCCTCACCATAAGTGTTCGAGAGCATTCGTAAGCCTCAGCCGTAGATTCCTTCATATTAAAGAAATAAATTAACACCTCCCGCAAATGAGGAGAATTTGGCTCATAAAATGACATTTTTAATCGCGAATAACTTTATGGTGTAAACACAAATCGACTACTGGTAGCTATGGAGTTATGTTTACAAGATGCCCAAAGGTATTGGTATGCAGTCTATAATTTATTTGTTTCGACACCATCTATAGGAAAAGAGCGGGAGCAAAGTTGTATACCTTTTAATATTATAATATAAAGATTAGACATTAATCTTGTTTCTCTATGCAAACTGAGACTATATTTTAGAATGTCCTGTTACCCACCTAATATCATATGTTGCTCGAAAGAACATCTCTGGAAAGAATTGTAAAGGCGATCGGAGGAACACGCATTAAAAATACAAATGCTAGAAGCCCTAGAAAAGATGTGGTGCCTACTGGATCGATGTCTCAAAAAATGTAGTTTCTTATATTATCCTAAGAAACATTCGTATATATCCATCCTCAAAACATTCGGATCGGTTCTTCCTATTCTTGGCGAGAGAGCGCATGTCGGTGCCCCGAAGAGTCTGAACATCAAGAGATGAAATATGTGCCCTCCAGTGGGAGTGTTGGTTGGGTCCCGTTCCCAGTCAAACAATCAATAAAATATATATATAATATAATATATATATATATATATATATATATATATATATATATATATATATATATATATATATATATATATATATATATATAAAATATATATATATATATATATATATATATATATATATATATATATATATATATATATATATATATAAATATATATATATATATATATATATATATATATATATATATATATATATATATATATATATATATATATATATATATATATTATATTATATATATATATATATATATATATATATATATATATATATATACATATATACATATATATATATATATATATATATATATATATATATATATATATATATATATATATATATATATATATATATATATATATAATTTTTTTATTTATTGAGACTTTCGGTCAATTAATAACTTTTATTTTTTTACTGTTTTATTAACGTTTCGGTTCAATAACGAACCATCCTCAGAACATTTCTACAATAAACATTATTTTAATAAAAACACAAATATACATTTAAAAATCTACCAACATCTAATTAAACAATTCATTTTCCAAATTTTTCAACTAATATGTGACATTTTTAAAAAAAATTTAAATGACATATATTTGATTTTTTTTTTCCTTTATTTGGGTTTTTCGCCACTATCTAAAACTCAAAAAATATCAAAAATACCTGTTCTTATTTAAAGAAAGAATCACTGGGTAAAAACAAAAAACCAAACGCAGACAAATTTCTCAATGATTCTTTTTTGTAAAACCCAAATAAAGGAGAAAAAATATATGAACACGCCACAATCATTCAGACATTACTGACATACATTTGACTCTGACATATTTAATAAAACTTCCACCTTCAAATTTTTGTTTTTTATTATAGCCTAACTGTTTTGGATTTGTTATGTGAAATGGTATTAGATGTAAAAATAAAAAATTATGAAAATTTATTATTTAATATATATATATATATATATATATATATATATATATATATATATATATATATATATATATATATATATAATGCCATAACGATGCATATAACGCCATAATGGATGCATTGCTTAATCAAGGTGTAGAGAAAGCCTATATAAATCTACTAGGATCGATATATGATGAAGCTACAGCGACAGTCCGCCTTGACAATCTTGAGGTTGGAATAAATGTAGAGCGGGGTGTACGACAGGGTGACGCAATATCGCCTTTTCTTTTCTCAGCCTGCCTGGAAGAAGTGTTCCGTAATCTGGATGGGGAACAGGATGGAATAAGGATTAATGGTGCATACTTAAATCATCTTAGATTCGCAGATGATATCGTTCTTCTTTCACAAGACCCAGAGGAACTACAAAGACACGTACAAGAACTGCAAAGGGCTGAGGAACCATTTGGCTTGAAAATGAACCAGAAGAAGAGTCAAGTCATGTTCAATAAATTTGCTGAGGATAAAAGAATTTCTATTTTAGGAACGGATTTGGAAGTTGTGGATTACTATATATATATATATATATATATATATATATATATATATATATATATATATATATATATATATATATATATATCTTGGGCAGAGGGTTTCAATGGAAGGAGATACCGTCCGGGAGGTGGAACGACGCGTTAAATGTAGCTGGCAGGCATTTGGCAGGTTTAATATAGTGTTTAAGATCAAACTACCACTTTGCCTGAAAAGAAAAGTCTTTGATCAGTGTGTCCTGCCCGTTATCACATACGAAAGTCAGACCTGGACACTCACATCACAGTCAGTTCAAAAACTTACAGTAGCACAGAGGTGAATGGAAAGATGTATGCTTGGCATTACTAGAGGGGATAGAAAGACCTGCACATGGATCAGAGAGCAAACGAATGTGACTGACATCATTGGAAGAATAAAGAAAAAGATGATTAAAATTCTATGGACATATCAGTATACTCCCTCCGACAAGACTCACCAACAGAATTCTTACATACATACAAGGGGTCAAGTCAACAGTACCATGGATCGCACAAGTCAAAACTGATCTGGGAAAGGCACAAATGGATCTGACCGAGATTGGGGACACAAGCACGTGCAGAAGCGTGAAATACAGAAAAGTGATATCACTATATTACCGGCGGACAAAGGAAACGCAACAGTCATAATAAACACCGAGGATTATATGGCAAAAATGACGAATATTTTACTGAAAAAGACCATATAAACCAGTGAACAAAGATCCAACAACCTATCTAGAAAAACGATCAAAAGCAAAATCAAAGTATGGAAGCTAGAACCAGACATTAAACGAAGACTAATTCCAAGGGAAAAATCAAGCAGATGTCCTAAACTTTACGGCCTACCCAAAATACATAAACCAGAAATCCCATTAAGGCCCTTAGTAAGTGCCTTTGGTTCTCCAACACAAAATTTGGAAAAATATCTAGCAGGTATCATGCAACTAAGCGTCAAACTTGCCGAGTCGTATGTTCAAAACTCAGAACATTTCATACGGATAATTAAAGATTTCCAACTAGAGGATACAGACATACTGGCGAGTCTGGACATTGTCTCGCTATATCCAAGTGTCCCCATAGACGAGGCCCTGGACCTAATTTCGATGAACGAAGACTTTCCACCAAATGTGGGGGAACTCTCCGAACACTGCTTGAAGAATACATATTTTTCCTTCAACCAGCAGATCTACAGACAAACCGACGGTGCCCCAATGGGACCATCTTTATCACCCCTTATAGCCAACCTGTTCATGACCGACTTCGGAACAAAGGCATTGGCCAACGCTCCTTTAAAGCCCAAACTTTGCAAATGCTACGTGGATGATTTCTTTATAATATGGTCTCACCGAAACGATCTTTTAAACAACTTCCTAACCCTAACCCACTCTGGAAGTCGAACACGATAGAAAACTGCCGTTTTTGGATCTCCTTATCGCAAGGAAACTTTCTGGAACCCTGGAATACACAGTGTATAGAAAAACAACTCACACCGATTGATACCTCAACGCTAAATCCCATCAGAATCCTTCTCAAATCCAAGCAGTAACGAACACCTTGATTTCCAGATCCTCCCGACTGACACTACCAGATACACGAAGCGAAGAACTACCAAAAATTTCCACAACTCTTAGACAAAATGAATATTCAGAAAATTGTATCAGGAAGGCCATTCGCCGTCAGGAAACCCACACACGAAGAACAACAGAGGATTATGAACCAAATACACCAAAGGTCCTGCGACCACACGTAAAAGGAATCACAGATAGGATAGGCAGACTAAGGAAACATAAGATCAGAACAGCCTACAAGCCGCACAAAACTGTCGCAAACATCCTAAAAACCCCCAAGGACAAAGTCAGACTGGTACTGGACGGGTGTATAGTATATCTTGTTCCGACTGCAACAGAACATATATAGGACAAACAAACAGACGAATATCGGCCAGAATACAAGAACATAAAAACAAGTTAAAAACAAACAAACCACTTCCGCTCTGTTCCAGCACCATCTACAAACATGACATAAAATCAATTTTGAAGGAGACAAAGAAATAGCGAATATTGAAAACTACAAGGTCCGAACAATCAGAGAAGCCCTTCAAATAGAAGAAATACGCAAAACGACGCTCGCAAAATTCCAAAAATATGGAAATACTATCTGAAAAAAGAAGAAACGCGGCAACGTGGCGGCGAGGTAGAAAAAATCAATAAACGGACGGCCCACAGCGTTGCCGAGCGCCGCAAATAGTCCCAAACTACCCGATATAATCTGCGCAGTCGCCGGCTGGCTATAAAAGCGAGCACAATGACCTGTGCACGTCAGTTGGACTCTTCAGTTGAAGAAGTGGACAACACTTGAAAATGTCAAATGACATTTTCACGAAACGTCGTGACTCTTAACAGAATCAACTGATCGACACCCAGAATGATTTATATATATATATATATATATATATATATATATATATATATATATATATATATATATATATATATATATATATATTTAGAAAGGGCGATTTTAATAAATCTAGAATTTGTCAACACGCATGGGAATCGGGTCATAAAATCAATTGGAATAATTCCAAAACGGTATTAAAAGAATCGGTAACAAAATACAGAAGATTAAAAGAAACCGCTATAATTAATTTAAATAAAAATAACTGTATTGCTATGCCTCCGGTAGATTTAAATTCAATATGGTTCCCGATTCTAAAGAATACAATTAAACACATTTAAATATTTGAATACACAATCAGTACAATAAACAATCACACAGTAAACATTACCTATATATATTTTTTGGTAGTATGTCACTGTCATGAAAATCCATTGTTGTCAATGTAAGTATCGTTGACATACAAAAAAATATATTTACTTTCACACGTTACCTTATATATTACAAATTAATATAATTTATTTTTTAGTTCAGTTTGGAAAACGGGGGGAGATTACCCTCCGAAACGTTAACGTTAAAAGTTTGTAAATTTTTTTATAACATTTTTATATCTTTAAAATTTTGTTCGTTAGGCAAATTTATTACAAAAAAGAATCACTAAGAAATTTGTCTCCGTTTGGTTTTTTGTTTTTACCCAGTGAATCTTTCTTTAAATAAGAACAGGTATTTTTGATATTTTTTGAGTTTTAGACAGTGGCGAAAAACCCAAATAAAGGAGAAAACATAAATGGGCATGTGGCTACAGTGCCCCTAGAAAGTCGTAGAACGGTCAAATTTGAATGATACCCAACCATTTGTTTGCCAGAAGTTTTGAAAAAACATGAAAAAGCAAAGCAGTATCATTCTTCACCATGATAACGCGAGCTCTCGCACATTGGACCGAACAATTTAATATCTCACCGTTCAAAACATCAAATTAATGAGTCATCCGCCGTACAGTCCTGATTTGACACCCAATAATTTCTTTTTGCTCCCGTCCGTGAAGAATAAACTACGTGATCATCAATTTTCGATACCAAAAGAAGCAGTCAATGCGTTCAAAATACATATTTGGGCGATAGTTCAATCGGAATGAAAAAAGTTATATGAAAATTGGTTTAAACGTACGCAAAAGTGTATTGATCATCCGGAGAATATTTTGAAAAACAGTTATAAATATCCTATCTTGCCCCTTTTCCAGCTCTCGACCGTCATCTTTTTGTAAAGTGGAATAGGCTTAGAATCGGGCACTGTCGCTTCTCACATGGTCATCTAATAAGTGGCGACCCTCCGTCAGTATGTACCTTATGTGATGCTCCTCTTTCTGTTCGTCACGTCTTACTAGAGTGCCCTTCGCTATCTGCTCTAGCACAAAGACATAGACTTTCCAGAGACCTTGCATCTATTTTGTCTCCTCATTACTCCAGTTCTCTTTTTGAATTCCTCCGATCCTCTTCCTACTTTCCTTTGATATAATCCATCTCTGTTATCTTTAAACTCCTCTTTCCCTTAAAATTTTCACCTACTCCCTTCTCTTAATTAAGCTATTCCATGCATTACATCTGGCTGTTCCTTTATTTACGGTCTACTGCCTTTTAACGTTTGAGATTCATTGGAATATGGAATACACTCTATATTTCATATTACAATATTTTATTATATTATATTATATTATATTATATACAATATTATTTATTATTATTCACGTATGGGCCCTGGTGGACCACGCGAAGTACAATTAGAGGCGTTTGTTGTTGTTAGCCTTCCTTTGAGCCCATACTAATTTCATTCTTTCGCTATGAGCTTTTTTCCTTTCGTCAGACCAAGTTGTTCCAGTCCTCCTACATTCTTCTCTCTGGCCAACCTTCCAAACGTTAACCTTGTGTCTGAAACAGCCTCTATCCTGAATTTCACTTTGTGTAATATTTGCTGATCTTAGGTCCTCTTTAATTGCCGCAATCCATTTAATTATTTCTACTTTAGCTCTACTCCTATTTTCATAAAATTCGACTATTTGTCTAGTTAGCCTACTCGGATTCATCCGTTTGATGTGTCCGTAAAACTTAAGTCTTCTTTTTCTCATATCGCTATGTATATCTGTGTATTGTTTGATTTCTTGGTTTTCTCGAAGTCGGTATGTTGTGCTATTTATTTGTTTGGGGCCTAGGATTTTTTTTATGATTTTTCTTTCCTTCTTTTCAATGTCCTCGATGTCCCTCTTTCTATTCAAAATGAGCGTTTCTGCAGCATATAGACATTCTGGCTTAATAACCGTGTTGTAATGTCTCAGTTTTGTGTTTTTAGATAGGCATTTTTTGTTGTAAATATTTTGTGTAAGTCTCAATGCCGTTTCCATTTTTTGACATCTACCCTTATTGGCCACTTTTTCCAACCCATTTTCCATGATTATTTCACCCAAATATTTGAATTGAGAGACTCGTCTGATGTTACCATATTTTGTTTTTAGAAATGGTGTTCTTAGTCTGTTGCAGGTCATGTATTGTATCTTTTCAAAGGATATTTGGAGTCCTACATTTTCTGCTGTTTCTTTTAGGATTTCAATCTGTTTTTGAGCCGTTAATACATCTTGAGCTAAAATTGCTAGATCATCAGTAAATGCCAGACAATCAATTTTGATGTTGGTTCTCCCCAGTTTAATGGGCTGGTCAATATTCAGTGCCCACTTTTTTTCACGCCACTCCTGTATTACTTTTTCTAGAACACAGTTAAATAAGAGTGGCGAGAGTCCATCCCCTTGTCTCACACCAGTTTTAATTTCGAAGGGTTCTGACATGTCACCCATGAATTTAACTTTTGACCTCGTGTTAGTTAACGTTGCTTTAATAATTGCCAGCGTTTTCTAGATCTAGTCCTTGTTCTTAGTATCCTTGTCCTTGTTAGTTATACAATATTAACTATATTTAATTTTCATTAGTTCTTATATATACACTTTTTATTATGCATACATTCTTTATGAACTGCCAAATGGCCTCAGTTGCTGACGCGGCCCTAAACTGAAAATTCAAATTCAAATTCAAATTATAAATATTTTTTTTATTTATAATGCGGGATACATAGTTACCTTCATAAACCGAATTTCTATTTGCAATTCTCAATTTAATCGGATTTTTTATTTCTATAATTCTCAATTCAATCGGATAGTTTTGAACGATGAAAAAGATATGGTGTATAATAATCTTAAGGGTAAGATCTTATGATATAAGTACGGAGAAGGCCTCCCAACTAGCGCAAGAACTAGTTTATATCCGAAGAAGGTTATGCTGTGCGTTTGGTGGGAATGGAAGGAAATCAATTTAGAGACAAATCAACTCATCCCCGGTCTCTCGATGCCAAAGTTTTAAGAGCAGCTGGAGCTGCAGATCCTGCGGGGAATTAGCAGTATCTCATACTATCGTTAACCGGTTTAAAGGCAACGTGCCCCAAAAACTTCAACTAAGTACCTCAAAAACTCATATACTCTTTCTACATCCTATTAATTATATTGAAGAAGCAATTCAGTAAGTCTTGGTTTACTTCTTCTGAAAATAAATCCTTTATTTGCTTATTATATCAAAATATATTTTCTCAGTAGTAATATCTCAATCAGTTCACTTATAGAGGTGTGGAAAAATCACTATACAAACAGTATCTTAGTAAAAAAACTCGATAAGGTTCCAAGTTTATGCCTATATCAACTATAAACATCTTATTTTTATTCGGTTTGTTCATATATAAACTCAAGAAGATCCTTTACTAATAATTATCGACGATTAAAAATGGCCGGATCTCTGTTTGGCAGTGCTGCGATATTTTATATTTTAGTTTCATTAACTTTAGCTGATTTACCAGGTAATTTTTATATATTTCTTTTTTATTTCTCTCGCTAAAAATAATGGAAACCTATGTGATAATAATAAAAACTCTGGGTTGTATGCTGATTGTGGTAAAAGTATTGTTTTACCTTCGTTTATCTTGCAATATGTCATTTGGTGCACAATCCACAATCTTACAAACATCTACAGGGTGGCGCCAAAGAAGGTTCCCCATTTTGGGCTGTGACACTCAAAAACCATACGTAGAAACTCAGAGATATAAATTAGATCAGGAATCAACGTCGAGCTAGCCGTGTGTTGGCGTATAAGAACATTAGATTTAAAATATTATATTATCATTTTCTTGTTCTATCACCCTCAATTTCAAAGGTTATAGATGAAATACATGAAAACTTTCACTTGCGTTAATTATGAGACACTGATATCTAGTGATTTAAGTGGGATACACAACTTAAATCGCGAGAGCTATCGAATAATCCCAAAAAATTTAGATCTGAGATGATCCCCAAGATTTCTGGATCTCATCCACCTTGACTCATTTCTCTGGGGTTACGTCGTAGATAGAGGTTACAATAATAAGCCTGAAGCGATCGATCAGCTCAAAGACAGTAGAAGGAATATGTAAAGAAACACTACCAGGTGTGGCTAATGATTCTTGATAAAAAAAAAACACGTTTAATTTGGGAGAAAGGTAAAAAATGGTTTATTCGAAGTATGGGCCATTGCTAGCTGCACCTTTTTTCCATCTCTCTGGCAATTTCTGGATGCCCTCGCTTATATTTCCGTAATTGTTAAAGTGTTTCATTGAAGTGTTCACGGAAGGGATTCAGTATGGTATATCAATAATCACTAGGTAAAAAAAAACAAAAAATAAACGGAGACAAATTTCTCAGTGATTATTTTTTGTAATAAATTTGCATTTTCTAAATTAAAACAACATAGTCAACACACACAGATATATATATATATATATATATATATATATATATATATATATATATATATATATATATATATATATATATATATATATATCTACCGAAGGCATAGCAATACAGTTATTTTTAATACCGCTTTGGAATTATTCCAATTAATTTTATGTTCCGATTCCCATGCGTGTTGACAAATTCTGGATTTATTAAAATCGCCGTTTCTAAGAAGGTTTTTATGCTCTTTTATTCTAACACCTAACGGTCTAGATGTCTCATCTATATAAAATTTGCCACATTCGCAGGGAATTCGCTCATAATACACGACCCTCTTCTGAATCCACCAAATACACAGCATTATCTTCTTTCCAAGGCGATTCGGTCTTATGGTCGATGTTGATGGTTGTCTTGGGCAACATATGATTTTCTGCATTCAGGGTTCTCGAAATATATCCGTTTTTCGTCTCCAGCCACTATCCAAAGCAAAAGAGTCTTTCTTTCACGCCGAGAAAGCAAAACTTCCACACCGTTTTTCGCTTGTCCATCTGTCTGTCGTTCAGTCGATGTGGTAGGCATTTTTCTGCCTTCTGGATCTTTTCCATGGCTTGCACACGATCACAAATGGTTTGGCGAGCAACATTTAACCTCTCTGCCATTTGTTGTTGAGTTTGCATGTCGTGTTCTTCCAACAATGCTTGCAATTCGGCACCTTAATTTTTTTCGGTTGATCTGGACGTTTTTTGCCTTTCAAGTCGAAATCGTCACTTTTGAATCGTCTAAATCAACACCCACAAGCGCATTGCGTTGGGACATTGTCACTGTACGTTTCCGCAAGTATACAACGGCTTTCACTCGCGTTTTAATTGAACAACAAAAGCAAATGCTCTTTATTTGGCAACTCGCAACTCGACGTGTTTACCACACGAAAAAAAATAACTCGAAATCGTTTAAACACCCATCAGTGGCGTTTTGCAAGGATCTTTGTTTCCAAAAGAAAATAAGAATTATTAACCGTCGCACCTGTTAAGATGATATTCTAAACTACTTTTGCGCCACTCGACATTAAAAAATAACGTTAAAACGTTTTATTTCTAGTTTTTGTTGACGTTATTCTTCCTGTTATTTTAATGTCTCATTATTTATTTACCCAGCCTGTCCGGAAGAAAAGCCCGATGAACCGCCTGCATATTTGCCTGATCCAGACGATTGCGGAGCATTCTATGAATGCGTTTACGGAAAACCTGCACACCAGAGATGCCCTGCGGGTACATATTACAATGAAAAATATAATGTATGCGACTACCCCGAGAATGTAGATTGTGGTGACCGTCCAATCAATCCAACACCAATAACCACCGACGAAACACCTACCGGAACACCTCCCGATACACCCACCGGAATATCCACCGAAACAACTACCGTTGAAAAACTTGTCGAAGATGAATCGACTCCCGAATCGCCTAGCACAACTCCGGAAGAAACAACCCCGGGAGAAACAACCCCGGAAGAAACAACTCCAGAAGAAACAACTCCAGAAGAAACAACCCCGGAAGAAACAACTCCGGAAGAAACAACTCCGGAAGAAACAACTCCGGAAGAAACAACTCCGGAAGAAACAACCTTTCCACACCTTTCGACCACCAATTTTGAAAACTTAATTCCGTAAAATGTTTTTGATTTTTTTGTATTTAACATAGTAATAACAAAATAAAATAATGTGTATATTTGGTTGTATACATTACCGATCCATATTATATAATAACGAATCAAATAAATGAATCAGCTTTACTATGCACTTATAGAACTTATACTTGTTACGGCGCGTTTGGGAAAACAGATTAAGAGTGAATTTTTAGAGGGGTGCGAAGTTGCGTGCGCCGATATAACACATAATTTATTTTCTTTTTAAAATTACGACACCTTGGCCATTTGTCAAGACTTGTTTATAAACAAATTTCTGGAGGCTAATATGTATTAGTGTGTGTATATTTATTTTCCACTGCAAAAAGATTTGAGGCTATATATATGTAAGTATTATTTTTATGAGTGAAATTAGGTCTGTTCTAGCATCAATTTCTGACCATTTGAAACCAGTTTGATGGATTAATCAACTGCGCATGTTCGTCCCGAAACTTGTTTGCAAACAGTTTGAGATTTTTTGTCTGCAAGAAGGCTTATATTGATTAACATTTTTCTGCGTCTTTGAGTCAAAGAATATTGACATATACGAATAGTATCTATATGTAAGTATTCTTTTGTTAAGTCGCGTTTGTTTATATTTTTATCTGAAAATAGTAAAGCGAACAACGTAGTTTTTATCAAAAAAATTATTAAGTTGGTTTAAATGGATAATATTCATGTTAACGGTGAGTTTTTGTACCACATTTACTGTGAAACAAAATTTACAATGATTTTGCCGACTCTTCTTAACTTTGATTCCCTCTTTCACCGCTATACCGGTCTTCGACGTGAAAATCACCGGTCTCGAAGCGTTGAAACCACTCACGACACTCACAGAGGCGTCACCATAAGTGTCTGAGGGCTTTCGGTAAGCCTCAGCTGCAGATTTCTTCATATTAAAGAAATAAATTAACACCTCCCGCAAATGACGAGAATTTGGCTCATAAACTGACATTTTCAATCAGGAATAACTTTGGGGTTATAACCCCCTTTTAAATGGCGTTATGTTTACAGCACGCCCACTGGTATTCGATGCCGTTTATATGTATTATTTGTACTACTTATAGATAACGCCACCTATAGGAAAACGGTGGGAGCAAAATTGCATCCCTTAATTCGACATATTCAAAGCTACGAAAAATAATGTTTTTTGCACAACGACAATTAATAATGAAATGGCTCGATGACACCCAATTTTTTGTGCAAATGTCCAAATGTCAGCAAACATTAGTTACTGCCTTACACCCCAGATCTTGGACCTTCAAAGTCGCATGTTGAGGCTGAAAAAACCATATTCCCACTTCCAGATATTTGAAGTATGAAACGAAATGTTTCCAAGGTCCAAAACATTTTTAACTTAATTATATCATAAGTATTTTTTGACGCACTTAAGAGGATTTAAAATAAATCTTCTGGTTTTTCGAAATCTACTAACGTTATTTGCAGAGAGTTGCATTAATCGCTGCGATAAAAGTCAATCAATCATTTATACACAATATATAGGGTGTCTAAAATATTATTTCTGTAAACATAAACTAGTTATTAATAACGGAATATTTAAACAGACTAGAGCCAATTCTTCTGTTGGAACCTTTGGTGTGAAATACTAAACTTGAAGAGATTTACCACTAAACACCAAAACGCTTTTTTGAACTGCTCGACGCACGTTTCGCTAACCACGTTAGCATCATCAGGAGATGATTTAATCTAATTCTAAAACTAAGCTATGTTCTATTTATATGAAAAACCCTACCTAACGAAGCGTGTAACAATCATGAACCGTGAAGATTACTAAGCTTTACATTAATAATTGAAAAAGTTGACTGAACAGGATAGGTCCTTTATCTCCATATACCATCCATAACACTTTTAATTGGTCTTAAATTAAATCTATCTAATATCTATACTGTGGTCGTGTTCGATTGCATGTTGGGCAACACAAGATTTTTCATTTAGCCCATATCTAATGTGTCAATACGGGTCTTTTTGCTTGCCCAACATACTTTCGATGACAGTCTTGACAATTAATTTCGTAAATCGCCGACTTTTCGTGTTGCTCTACTTTATCCTTTGGATTAGCCAGAACTTCTCTTAATTTATTATATGGTCTGTACACAACCTTAATGTCCACTTTTTTCAAAATTTTGTCTAGCCCTATTGTTAAATGGGCATCAAATGGTATTACCATGAATTTCTTTGTGTTGTGATCCTTTTGAAAAGTCGAAGATTCTTTCAATAATTTTCTGAACTTATTTTTTCTAATTAATTTATCTACAATATTCTTATTATGACCATTCACATACCTCCCTTCAGATACCTCCCTAAAAATTAATTAATCTATTTAGCATAAAATTTAACCAAGCCATCTTATTTTGGAAGCTATGATTTTAATCGTTAGGAATGTATCTCGAAGTAGTGGTGTTTTATCTAAAAATATCAAAATCTAACCTATTTTTATCGTTTCTACTGACTAAAACATCCAGATATGGTAAAGTATACATGCTAAGCTGTGCATGCTAAACCGTACATATGGTTTGTACACAACCTTAATGTCCACTTTTTTCCTTCATGTTCCTTTTCTCCAACTTACAACTTGGCAAAGTGGTTAACAAAGGAATTTGAAAATCTACCAAACCAACTACCTTCCTGTTCTGTGATAGAACCAAATTAATAGAAAAAGTCTAAAAAATTAATAGAAAAACACACATCTACCCTAAGGTGAGGTTTTGGTTTTCTTTGACGTTTCATCGTTGTTTCCGAGTGTCCCTATTTCACATACCTTGAAATACCTGAGGGAGTTACTCGAATTAAACGGTTTTAATAACAAGATTGTTTCTGAGTACATCTGCTTAACAAGATTATGTATGAGGCAAAATTGTTTTCAGCTTAATAACATGTTTTATGAACAACAAGAAGGAACAGCAATGGGCAATCATCTGTCACCGTTCTTAGCCAACTTATTTATGAGTAAATTTGAAACCGAGACAAAAGACGAATTCAGTTACTTTTCGAAGGAATGATTAAAATATGGGGATGACGTTTTTGCCATTTTCGATTCGAAAAATGAAAATTTAGATGATTTTATTTAGAACCTAAATAGTAAATCCCAAAATATAATATTCACGCATGAACTTGAAACCAACGATAGTTTACCATTTCTGGATGTTTTAGTCAGTAGAAACAATAAAAATTGGTTAGATTTTGATATTTTCAGAAAAAACACCACCACTTCGAGAGACATTCCTAACGATTCAAATCATAGTTTGATTAATATATATTAAATAATATAGATTGATTAATTTTTAGGGAGGTATCTGAAGTGAATGGTTATAATAGGAACATTGTAGATAAATTAATTAGAAAACATAAGTTCAGAAAATTATTGAAAGAATCTTCGACTTTTCAAAAGGATCAGAACACAAAGAAATTCATGGTAATACCATTTGATGCCCAATTAACAAGAGGACTAGACAAAATTTTGAAAAATGTGGACATTAAGGTTGTGTACAAACCATGTAATAAATTAAGAGAAGTTCTGGGTAATCAAAAGGATAAAGTAGAGCAACATGAAAAGTCGGGGATTTACGAAATTAGCTGTCAAGACTGTGATAGAAGGTATATTGGGCAAACAAAAAGATCCATATTGACAAGATATAAAGAACATATTGCCCACATTAGATATGGGAGAAATGAAAAATCTTGTGTTGCCCAACATGCAATCGAACACGACCACAGTATAGATATTAGTAATTTAGGACTAATTAAAAGTGTTAATAATAATAGGGCCTTGGATGCATATGAAAGCATTCAAATAGAAAAATGTAAGAAAATCGTGAACCGAGATAAAGGACCGATTCCTTTCAGTCAACTTTTTCAATTATTAATTAAAGGCATAGTACACTTCACGGTTCATGATTTTTACACGCTTCGTTAGATATGGTTTTCATATAAATAGAACATAGCTTAGTTTTAGAATTAGATTAAATCATCTCCTGATGATGCTAACATGGTTAGCGAAACGTGCGTCGAGCAGTTCAAAAAAGCGTTTTGGTCTTTAGTGGTAAATCTCTTCAAGTTTATACTAGAGCCGTTTTGTATTGCTTTATAAGAGACAGAACTACAGTCGGTATTTAACATATTTTATTTATTTTTTATTGATATATCGATTAGAGAAGTTTGGCCATACTGTAGTTGTCTTTTTATAATACTGTTCTAAAAATATACGTGATAAATTAAAAAAAAAAAACATTATCAAAAAAGAAGGTAACGTATATAATAATGGCAAAAAGTTCATATAGGTTAATTGCATTCCGATAACCATTAAAACATACAAAATGACTAAATTGTGGGTGATTAGTTTTGTATTAGCAATTTTAGTTTCGCTGGGCACAGGATTAGAAGGTATATAATTTACTAAACTTTACTTTTGTACATTAACCATTTTTGGTGACATATTTATTTATTTCAAAAAAATTAACTAGTTTAATAAGTAAAAATCTCATGATGGCAGATCAGGGAAATATGGTGGTTACTATAAGACAACAATAATAATGCTGGAGTGAGGTTTAACATTATGAATAATTTTTCCAGGTTTATATCCGTTGTTGGGTTTTTTTGTGAACAGTTTCTTTTTAAGTATTGAGAAATACTTGGGTTTTCACGGTTTCGATGGCATTCGCGATCAATTTTCAAGTGTTCCAATCTCCTGATCGAGAGCAAATGGCGAGTGCGATCTCGTTGAAACGTCGTGAAAACCCAAATACCTCTTAGTACTTAAAAAGAAATACAGCAACGAATGTATACTCGGAAAAATTCTTCAGCATAAAACAGCCTGCCTTGACGAGGTATTCCGTAATTTGGATTGGGAACAAGATGGAATAAATATGAGTGGTGGATTCTTAAATCAACTTAGACTCGCAGATGATATCGTTAGATATCATCTGCGCATTAAATTAGCGCGATTTGAATTCGCAGATGACATCGTTCTCATTTCACAAAACCCAGAGGAGCTACAAAAATACATACAAGAGCTCAAAGGGCTGGAAAACCAGTTGGTTTGAAAATTAACCTAAAAACGATTTCAATAATCTTCTATGAATTCACCGATGGCACAATTTTTTTATTATTTGGGGGGAGCGGGTAATTAAAAGTGGTGGATCACTACATATATCTTATTCAGGCATTTGGCAGACTCAACATAATGTTTAAGATCAAACTACTACAATATCCATGAAGAAAAGTCTTCGATCAGTGTGTCCCACCCGTTATGACATACGGAAGTGAAACCTGGATACTCACATCACAATCAGTTCAAAAACTTCGTACAAAAAATATATGATATATGACGATATTTTTGACAAAATGGAGGATATGGGAAAAAAGTAAATAAAGTTTTGGGGTTAGAGGCGCATCAGCAACTGAGAAGGCTATTTAGCGACTGGACCTACATCTTAACGTGGGTTCCGAACCACGGTTATCAGCTACCGAAAATCCCGGTCAGCACCCCCCTCAGGCTATCAACCCTTGGTTTTGTGCTTAACCGAAAGTATCTCGAGAAGCCTACCGACTGGCGAGTGACCAACGTAGAAAACCTCTCAGAAGGCATCCGGCCTTACCCAGCCTCGAACTGGCGTGACTGAGGGGAGATTCCTTGTCAGATTTTACACTCTTACCTAGAAACATTCACAAGAATTTAGAAAAACTTTTTTGCCTAGTACGGGATTCGAACCCGCTCCACATTAACTGCCGTAACGTAAGGCTGACGCCTTAGACACCACAGCTAATGTGGCTCCATTATGGGAAAAAACCCATTATTAGGTTTAGGTATAGGACATGTTTCGCGAGATATGTTTTGTTAAAACCGCCATAGTTTTGTGACGAACCCTGTATATATATATATATATATATATATATATATATATATATATATATATATATATATATATATATATATATATTCCTTCAATCCTTCCTTCCTTATATATATATATATATATATATATATATATATATATATATATATATATATATATATATATATATATATATATATATATTCCTTCAATCCTTCCTTCCTTCAACTGGATGACATATGTTTTTCGATGGCATGGCCATATATATATATATATATATATATATATATATATATATATATATATATATATATATATATATATATATATATATATATATATATATATATATATATATGTATATATATATATATATATATATATATATATATATATATATATATATATATATATATATATATATATATATACAGTTGAAGGAAGGAAGGAAGGATTGAAGGAATATATATATATATATATATATATATATATATATATATATATATATATATATATATGGCCATGCCATCGAAAAACATATGTCATCCAGTTGAAGGGATGGGTGGGGCTCCTTCCCAACAACCTTCAAGCAACCAACAAAAATGTTCATATGTATATGTATATATATATATTTTTTTTTTTTTTTGGGAATTTCGGTCAGTGTAAATAAGTTTTAATATTTTATTGTTTTATTTACGTTTTGGTTCTACAACGAACCATCATCAGAATACTTCAATATCAATTAAATAATTAATTTTTTGAATTTTTTAACTAATATGTGTCAATTTTTTATAAAATTTTTAAAATCAAATATTGAAGTATTCTGATGATGGTTCGTTGTAGAACCGAAACGTAAATAAAACAATAAAATATTAAAACTTATTTACACTGACCGAAATTCCCAAAAAATAATAATAATACTAAACCTCATATAATACACCACTCATATTATATATATATATATATATATATATATATATATATATATATATATATATATATATATTTATCATCATTATCATCATCAACCCGTATCAATCCACTGCAGGATGAAGGCCTCTTCAACATGCTTCCAACTCTCGCGGTCCTGAGCTTTCCTTTGCCATTCGGATTGCCATATTTGGATACGGCTTGATCCCAACCGTCCAAGAAGAAGACTGAAAGCACGATGGACTGATGATATCATTGAGTATATTAGACCCGAGTGGCATGGAAAGCCTAGGACCGTGAAAGTTGGAAACATGTTGAAAAGGCCTTCATCCTGCAGTGGATAGACACGGCTTGATGATGGTGCTATATATATATATATATATATATATATATATATATATATATATATATATATATATATATATATATATATATAAACCCGCCACTATAGCATCAGCTAGTTTCTCCTGAGACTGGTGACAAAGAAAATGAAGAGAAGATAAAAAAATGTCCGAACTTCGGATCACAATAATATCTTAACTTACTTATCGGTCTTTATTCGAATTTTATTAAAACTGCCTAAAAACAACGAATCTCATTCCATCATCTCGATATTCATCTAACATAGCACTAAATGACTCTTTTACGACAACTGATCGATAAGTACAGTACATGGTGTATAGACAGTACAGTACAGTACAGTGTTTTAAGATGTTGAAGCACTTGGAAAAAAGTAAAAAGTTAAAACACAAGGTTTTTAATAAACATTTATTGACCCTATTATTCCAGATTGTCCGTTAGTGGATGGAGAGTATCCCACTTTTTTCCCTGACCCAGACGATTGCGGTAGTTTCTACGAGTGTGCTTACGGCACACCTTACAAGATCCGCTGTCCTCCGGGAACATACTATCATCCAGAAATCGCAGTTTGTGACTATCTAGAATTCGCCGAATGTGGAAGCAGACCAACAACCCCTGTACCGGTGCCAACTATTGCTACAACTCCCGCTGGAGATCCAGAATAGGCATAAACATGAAGTGTTACCTCAGTATTTCGACTTATAAATTATATTAATACACAATAGAAATGTTGTTGTTAAAATCCAACTTAAATATATGAATTATTCAAAAATAGATCTTTAATCACTATATAACAGGATAGAGTAAAAGGACAGGTAAAATACTTATGAAATAAAATGTTGTTTTTTGATAGAAACTCGATTTATTGTATGGCGCGTTTGGGAAAACAGATCAGAGTGAATTTTTAGCGGGGTGCGAAGTTGCGCGCGCCGATATAACACATAATTTATTTTCCTTTTTAAATGACGACACCTTCGCCATTTGTCAAGACTTGTTTATAAACAAATTTCTGGAAGTTAACATTCTACACTGTTAGTTTATATTAATAAAATTTCATTCATATTGAAGTGTATGTTTATTTTCCATTGTAAAGATTGTGTATCAAAATTTGAGCTTATACTTTTGTAAGTAATGTAATTTGATTTATTGTAGTATTTATTTTCGCCTGTTGGTCATTTGTTCAGTTAAAATTTGTTTGACTGTCTGACTTTTCCCTTCGATGGAAGCGTATTCGCCTTCTGCATAAAATGTGAAGAAGCATGGTCCCCATAGTTATTTTTTAACTTTTCTTATATTTACGCTATGGTTTTTCTACACAATATGCAGTGTTTAATAAAAAAAACGATATTGGCTTTTTTCATAACAGCCAAAATGTCGAACTTTTTTTGCTTTCAAAGACTATCAAAGCAAACTAAATGTCATATCGACGAAAAAGCCGTATAAAACGCATCTGTATTAAAAATATCTTTTCACATCATCCTGGTATATATCTAGACTTTTGAAGTTTGTGCCATCATTAGAAATTCATGGAATATTAGAATGCAATGATTTACACGTTTAAGAAATATATCAAATTACTTTCCTATATCGTTGATCGCAATGGTTGCTCGTTGAATGTGTTGCAATTGATGCAAACCGGTTTCATTTCATAGCCAAATAGAAATTAGTTGCAAGGGGCCAAATCGGGTGAATACGGAGGATGTTGAAGTAAAAACTAATGATTTTGAGTCAAACAATTAGTGAGAATTCACAAACGATTAGAATATCGTGCAACAATTCCCGACTCGATGTTTTAAGCTAAGACGGCGTCATACGCATCATTCACACACCAGGATGGAGCTAAACAACCGATACTGCAATGACTGTAATAGCGCTTTTGGAGAGACACCTTCATAATCAATTAATCTCCATAAAACGAGATCGTAGATGGTCCCCGATATATTTGGATCTAACCATCACTGACTCCCCTATATTGGATTACCTTCAAGAAGAAACACTTTACATTGATGAGACTCAAATACTAGATCAGCTCAGCGGCAATACTCGGCAAGAAATAAAGGAGAGTATGTTAAGAAACATTAACCAAGGTGGTGGAAGATGTAAAAAGAACATCAATTTATGAACACGAAATTGCCCATCGTTACAGACAGACTAAAAATTGTACTTTAATTTATAAGCTTGATATAAAATTCTTACTTTAGTTTTCTCATACATGAGAGGAAATGTCAATATTTCAGCTACATATTCAGGGACCGAAAATGAACATAAAAATTTGTATAAACATGGATCCTACTCTCAACTGTTGCAGAGATACAGGGAAAAACAAAAATGAAATTGTTTAAGATTTTTTAAATATTACTTTTACTATAAATAGTTGAGCTACGTTTTGTAGTTTTCAAAAATACCACCATTTACTTCTTTGCCAGCTCTTGTCAGCTCTCTCATGAGTCGCTCTGTGAATGGATTCTGGTCTGTTCCTTATAACTGCGGCTGCATTTACTATCCGGTAGAGTAATGCATCTCTAGTAAATATTTTAATTGCAAGTACCAAAGATATAACCCACCCCCAAAGACAATAATCCAAAGTATTAAGGTCTCCTTGCCCAATCCACCGGTTTGGGAAGTTGTTTAAGAAATTTATCACTTTTAAGCTGTAATGTACAGGGGCTCCATCACGTTGTAAGTACATGTTATGTCGAACACATGCATGATAAGTGGAACATTTTCTGATAGCTTCTGCTGAAAATTTAGGTAAACTTCTCCAGTGAGATGATCATCGAATATGAATGGACCGATTAATTAATTTTTTAACATACCATACCATATATTAATGCTAAATCGATGTTGAAAATTATGTTCAACCGTAACGTGAGGGTTTGAATGATTGTGGCGTGTTCATATTTTTTTTCCTTTACTTCGGTTTTTCGCCACTATCAAAAACTCAAAAAATATCACTCTTATGTAAAGAAAGAATCGCTGGGTAAAAACAAAAAACCAAACAGAGACAAATTTCTCAGTGATTCTTTTTTGTAATAAATTTGCCTAGCGAACAAAATTTTAAAAATATAAAAATGTTATAAAAAATGTTTACAAACTTTTAACGTTAACGTTTCGGAGGGTCCTCTCCCCCCGTTTTCAAAACTAAATTACTTTATATATTACAAATTAATATAATTTATTTTTAGTTTAGTTTTGAAAACGGGGGGAGAGGACCCTTCGAAACGTTAACGTAAAAGTTTATAACATTTTTATATTTTTAAAATTTTGTTCGTTAGGTAAATTTATTACAAAAAAGAATCACTGAGAACTTTGTCTCCGTTTGGTTTTTTTGTTTTTACCCAGTGATTCTTTCTTTACATAAGAACAGGTATTTTTGATATTTTTTGAGTTTTAGATAGTGGCGAAAACCCCAAATAAAGGAAAAAAAATACGTGTGGGTTTTCATCGGACCATCGATGTTCATTATGAAGATTATTTATACCATAACGAGTGAACTGCGCTTCATCGGTAAACAGAGCATACTTGTATAATCTCCGATTTGGATTTATTCAGTTACAAAATGAAATGGAAATAAGCAATTCATGTGAAGAGTCCTCTAAGCAGACGATTGTATCATTTTGTTAAATATCTGCCATCCGCCTTATACTTACGCTTGGATCTATTTCAACGATGTCAAGGATTGCCTCTTTTTGTTAAAGGTCAAGTTTCAATTGCCGTTCAGAAACAATTCTCGCACTTGAACACATACCAGGTTTTTCAGCAGTGGTAATAACTTGTTCAAAAACTCTTCTATTTGGCATTTTCGGATTCGGAAAACGACGCTGCTATTCGGAAACTGCGCGATTCGAGCTTCCGTTACAAATGCCATAAACAAAGAATATATCAGCATATTCACGATGAGAGAATAACGAAGGCATAATGAAATCAATGAAATTACTTTAAAACAATTTGCAAATGACAAACTAATAATTAACTGTTCCAAACAATGATTGCTTAGCAGTAAAAAAAGTAAAGATGCATTTTTTCACTCTATTACACTTGCCATCCATAAATATGTTCACCCATGTATCTGCGAAACAGTCCAGAGTAGGACCCATGTTTATAGAAACTTTTATATTCATTTTCAGTCCCTGATTATGCAGCTGAAATATTGACATTTCCTCCTGAATGAGCCTATAATTTTTTTATTTTAAATGGGATACCTACTTTTGCGCCACCCTGTATAATTTAAAACTACTGAACTACGTAGATTTTAATTAGTATAGAAAAATGATATATAGAACATTGTTATTCGAAATTGTGGGGGAAAAATAAGTATTTTACTAGATGACACACTAATAAGTGGCAGTAGTCGACGGAAAAATAACGGAACTTTTAAAATTTAAAGATAACTACTAGTGCCATCTACTGAAACAATATATAATTTGAAAGTTGTATATCTCCTCTATAAAACGAGACCTCTATCGTGGTACTAATTGAAAAGTTCGCGGAGCGGAAATGATAAAACAAACTTGTAGTTGAAAAAATGACTTAATTCTTCCATATATTCTCCCTTAAGCACAATATATTTTTTGCAGCTGTTCTCCAATTCCATCCCTGAAGTGATTTTCTGGAAATCCTTCAAAATACTCCTCTACGGCTTCTAAAACTCGTTCATTTGATAAAAAAATACTTGCTCCGTAGGAATTTTTAAAGGTTTGGCAACAGATGAATGTCAGAGGGAGCCAGATCTGTTGAATATGGGGGCTGCTCCAACAATTCGTTGTGTCTGGGAGCTGGTACATTATCTTAATAAAAAATAATTCTTTTCTTCGCTATACTAGGACATTCTTCCATATATTCTCCCTTAAGCACAATATATTTTTTACAGCTGTTCTCCAATTCCATCCCTGAAGTGATTTTCTGGAAATCCTTCAAAATACTCCTCTACGGCTTCTAAAACTCGTTCATTTGATAAAAAAATACTTGCTCCGTAGGAATTTTTAAAGGTTTGGCAACAGATGAATGTCAGAGGGAGCCAGATCTGTTGAATATGGGGGCTGCTCCAACAATTCGTTGTGTCTGGGAGCTGGTACATTATCTTAATAAAAAATAATTCTTTTCTTCGCTATACTAGGACTTTCTTCCATATATTCTCCCTTAAGCACAATATATTTTTTACAGCTGTTCTCCAATTCCATCTCTGAAGTGATTTTCTGGAAATCCTTCAAAATACTCCTCTACGGCTTCTAAAACTTGTTCATTTGATAAAAAAATACTTGCTCCGTAGGAATTTTTAAAGGTTTGGCAACAGATGAATGTCAGAGGGAGCCAGATCTGTTGAATATGGGGGCTGCTCCAACAATTCGTTGTGTCTGGGAGCTGGTACATTATCTTAATGAAAAATAATTCTTTTCTTCGCTATACTAGGACTTTTCTCACGAATTATTGCATTCAATTGATCCAACAGGTTTGAGTAATACTATCCTGTAATTGTTTTAGCTGTTGGGAGGTTGCTTCGGAGCTGAACAACCTGGCTCAGTCCACTCGGCGGTTTGTTATCGTAGTTCGGGACCATAGTGGTAAACCCAAGTCTCATCCATAGTTATAAAACGACGTTTAAAATATATTTTATTCTTTCGAAAAAGATCCAAATGTTGGTTAGAAAGGTTTACTCGAAGTTTCCTTGATCAGAATTTAATAATTGTTTTTGAATGAGCTGCCCTAATAGATTTACCATTTCACTACGAATTTCCATTGCATTTAAATCTTTTTTTTTACAAAGAATTTAATCACTGTACTATTTTCCATTTTAAAACATAACACTGATACGTTGAGTTTAAGCTGCTGTTTTTGTACGGATGAATTGATTGATCGACTTGAAACTTCACGTATGTTCATATGAAGGATGGAACTTGAAAATGTAGTAGATTATATAGTTGTTTTATTGCGCCGTAGGTGTCGTTCCGAGAACTTTTCAATTAGCCTAGAATAAGCGATTCCAGCTGTTCGTGAATTTTTCGCGAAAAAAGCAAGTCTGTGTGCTTCAATATCCTCCGTATTTGCCTGATTTATATCCGTGTGACTACTTCCTGTTTCCTAAAGTTTAACTGGCCATGAAAGGGACGTTTTATGACAGCGTTATATAAGTCCAAGAAGCCGTGACGAAGGTGGTTGAGACGATTCCGAAAAACGACATAAAACATATATACAGGCATTGGCTGAACGTGTCCAGGCGTGTAATGATGCGTAAGGGACGTTGCGACATACTGTGTACAATCTATCCCAAAAATCTTTGTACAACCAGCGCCATCTCTGAAAGAATATACGCATAATGTAATTACACTTCTAAGCATACACCACCAGAAATGTGATGAGCCTGACTTCTCTTGTTTATTCATAATAATATAAAAGATGACAGTGATTTTTGATGAAACAACAAGCTAACACTATGTTTTGTTTTAGATTGATGATTGAAGGGCATTGATGACTATCGCGTTAAAATTCCTTCAAAAACAGTTTAAAACTAAAAAAAATCAATGAAATTATTCATCGTGTATCTGAGAGGCATAACTACAATACAAAAATACTTTTAATGGCTGTATATCAGAGATGACAGAACGTGCTTATCACAATACGTTTAATACCAATTGATTGGCATCTTTAAGTGAAGCAGATAAAAAGTTTCTTCCTTGAGATTTTTTTTAAATTCTTAGAACTAGGTTTTTTCCCAGTTTAAATATTGTCTAAACAAAAGTTATTTTAAGAAATGCAATCAATCACAACAAAAATTATGTACAATGTGACTTAATCAAAAAAAACAACATCAAATACAATTTGCAGCTGTGCAGGTGGAACGGTTAAAACACACATGAAACTATATTAATACTGATATAACTGACTAACCGGATGTTTTTTCTCACAAAATAACTGAGGACAACTCGAGATTACTTTAGAAAATATGCTGTAGATTAATCGATCTGTTTCCTATATATCATTGTTTTGAAATTGAATAAACAATCTAGTTGAAACAATAGGATTTAAAAGGCTCTTGAAAACTGAATTGGTTTTATCAATGAAAAAGACATATCGCGATCTATAAAAACCTCATGGGTAGTATTAAAGTGGTACTGTATAGCACCGAGCATCGGCGAAATAGCACTAATACAAATAATAAAAAATCAGTATGACTAAATTAATCCTGATAAGTTTTATGATAGCAATATTTGCGGCCTACTCTTTAGGAGAACCAGGTATGTCCTTTTTAAACAATATTTTTACAATATTACTTTATATGTAATTAATTTACCATAATAAATAATATAATATGCTAATAACAATTGACCGTTGAACATTTTGTTTACAATATAAGCAGAGTATTTTACTGCTACTTATTTTCTTAAAGTATTTAGAAGGTATTCGTACAACTTTGCTCTCGCTGTTTATTTTTCAAAATTCAAGTCTTTATTGTAAAAAGCTGGATATACATTTATGATTCAAGGTATTTTCCATTGTTGGCCGCTACTTTCTCCCATTTTCAAGCAGCATTCAAATCTCACATCGAAAAAACTGGCCAGTTTTGAAACTATCTACGAATCGATCTAATTTTTGACTTCTTCATAAGACCGGAAGTGCTGGTCAGTCAGGCCGTGTGCCATCGATTGAAACAGGTGATAGCCACAGATAGTCAGAGGTAGGAGAATACGGCGAGTGGGGTTGGACTTCCCATTTTAACGTTTCCAAGTATGTTTTGATCACTTTCACAACACGAGGCCGAGCATTATCATGCTGGAAAATCACTTAATCGTGTCTTTCGCTGTATTGCGCCGTTTGTCTTTAAATGCTCGGCTCGATAACGATCCCCAGTGATTGTTTCAGACGGTTTTAAGAGCTGATAATACACTACACCGAGCTGATCCCACCAAATACAGAGCATCAATATGGAACCGTGAATATTCGGTTTGGTCGTCGGTGTGGAAGCGTGGCCAGAATATCCCCATGATTTTCGACGCTTGGTGTTATCATTATAAACCCATTTTCCATCCCCGGTCACAACACGATACAGAAATCTCTTCGTTTTTGCCTTTCAAGCAATTGTTCACAAGCAAACAAACGGCTTCAACATATCTCGGTTTCAACTCGTATGGCCCCCAATATCTTTGCTGTTGGGTTATTCCCAGGTCTTTGAGGCGTTCTGAAATTGTTTGTTGAGTCACTTCCAAAGGTGCTGCCAACTATTCTCGACTTTGACATGAGTCTTCATTAAGCAATGCCACTAATTCTTCATCTTTAAAAACTTTCGCTCTTCCATCGCTATGCCGGTCTTCGACGTGAAAATCATCGTTCTTGAAGCGTTGAAACCACTCACGATACGTTATTTCACTCATAGCGGCGCTGCCATAAGTGTTTGAGAGCATTCGGTCAGCCTGAATCGCAGATTTCTTCATATTAAAGAAATAAATTAACACATTTCGCGAATGACTCATAAACTGACGTTTTTAATCGCGAATAACTATGATGTAAACACAAATCGACTACTGGTCGTTATGGGGTTATGTACTTACCGCTAACGTCATCTATAGGAAAACGGTGAAAACACAGTCGTATAACTTTTATTTCCTCCTATTGGTTCATACTCATTTTGTACACGTTATCGTGAATAAATTCTGTATCTATTTTGTTGGTACTGCAAAAACTAATACGTTTTCCACATCAAGTTTTGAAGGAATCAAATGTGACGCAAAAAGGAGAGGTTGTCCAAAAAAAACGAGTAAAAATTGGATGATCGTGTTTTTTTTACTACGTCTGTCGTTATAAAAAAAATCTTGACCTAACTATCTGCACCAGAAACTTAAGACGACGTTTGCAATGTGGAGAAACTTCGAATCGTAGGTCATGGAGTTTTACAGTAATAAGCTAACGCCGTTATCATTGTAAAAGAGCATTTTCTTTTTGGCCAGATGTGTACGTTTAACTCACTCCCTGGTGATGACCCTGTCTTTTGCCAGGTACTATATGAGCACTACCCTACGCCTTTTCGCCTTCTTTGACACACTCTCACCCGCCCACTACTTAGACTGCTTCTTCATCCTATTATGTTATATAATGGCAAATCCATGTTTTATCTACTATTATAAAAGTCGAAAAAACTCAGGAGATTCAAATTTAAATAAGTCCAAATATTTTTGAAGTGTTCTTTCGAATACGCCTTTCGCTATAACAAACGCTGCACCCACCAAGCGAACTACAGATGTAGATTATAACTCCCTAGAGATATAGAGGTTACTATCCAGAGATTTATAATGTCGGCAAGTTCGAGTAGATTCTTCGGGTGTAAGCTGAACTGTCGTGCAATCATGCCTGGAGTTCAACGTCCTCAATTCATCGTCTTCAAATCCACTTCAGACTCGTTAAAACACTCTGAAAGCTAAACTTGAAGAGATTTGCCACTAAACACCAAAACACTTTTTTGAACTGCTCGACGCACGTTTCGCTAACCATGTTAGCATCATCAGGAGATGATTTGATCATCATGAGATTAAATCATCTCCTGATGATGCTAACATGGTTAGCGAAACGTGCGTCGAGCAGTTCAAAAAAGTGTTTTCGTGTTTAGTGGTAAATCTCTTCAAGTTTAGTGTTTCACACCAAAGGTTCCAATAGAAGAATTGAACCCTGAACGCTCACTAAGCTTTAAATATTATTTAATGTGCTTCAACTTCGGGTTTCAGAATTTATTCTGAAAGCCTACTTGTTTACCATCAGAAGCAAAACGAAATCTTGCTATTTATGTATGTCTACAGTGTTAAACCCTATAAAACAAAATGTTTTATACCAGCTTGGACTTCAAATGACAGATATGATAGTTATTTGGTCATACCTGCGCCTTCTATATGTTGGACCGAGAACTTTTCGAACGACTCTTATATAGTGGTTTTTTGGCCGTGTTCACTTTTTAAGAGTCAACATTGATTGAAATGATTCACAAAGAAACGCCCATCTGATAAACTATTTACAAGTGTTGTACGGAAACGAAGAGGATATTTGTGAAGCGCAGCACTAGAAACAACAGACGAAGAGATGGAATTTGAATTTAAAAAATTGGGAAAATTATAAAATAGAAAGCCGACATTAAAGTCAAGTATAGAGAATGAATTATTAAAATATGGAGAGCCAGAACTCATTACAACAATTATAATACATCAATATACCGCATTATAATACATCAATACCTCAACAGATTAGAAATCAAGAATCTCACGTTTATATGCAAAAAAGGGGAAAAATAATTATCCAAGAAATTATCGAGGAATTTATCTACTAATAATAAGCAACAAAATCAACAACAAGATAACATAAGAATCTTTCAAGGAGGTAATGTAACGAACAATTAAAATCAATAACAAATCAGAACAAATAAATTATTTCTATATTTTCAGTTATAAATATTATTGTTAAGCGTATCTTATAACCAAATAATGTTAATGTAATATTTTTAAAGCTATATTTTTAGATTGTCGATATAATCTTGACCCTACGTTCTATCCCGATCCAGAGGATTGTGGAAGCTTCTATGAGTGTATCTTCGCTAGGCTTTATAAGATGAAATGTGCCCCAGGAACGTACTATAATGAACAATCACAGAGCTGCGATCATCTATTTAATGTCAATTGCGGTGATAGACCAACTACACCGGTACCTATAACCACTGAACCACCTCCACCTAAAGGCAACAACTAACTGAAAAAATGGCGTTTCTTTTTTCATAAAAAATTAGAATGTATTGACAAAAAAATATACAGATCTAATATTCGACATCATCGTATTATTTCTGATCATTATACTGCTTTCGAAAAAGAAACTTCAGCCCAAGAGCTTCAACCCAATTCAATAATTGGCCTTGGTCTCCTTTACAGCAAGCTCTGGAGGGTTGTGTTTACTTTCTTGTTTCCTCTGCACTGTTTTAAATCCTCTCTCAGATAAGTTTCAGTGGATACAGCTCTGCAGTAATAATTCATACGGAATTAGCAGCTCACAATGTCTTGATATCCTACCTGATGCATAACAAGACTTTTTTCTATTGGCGATTGAAGTAATTCTCAGAGAAAATCCCATCTGGATAAAGTATTTACAAGCGTTGTATGGAAAAGAAGAAGAAATTTATGAACCAACACTAGAAATAACCGACGAACGGATGAAATATGAGGTTATGAAAATGGGTAATTTATAAAATAGAAAGTTGACATTAAAGGCTAGTATAGAGAATGAATTATTAAAATATGGAAGGTCAGAGCTCATTATGAAAATTATAAAATATCAAAAAATACCTCAGGAGTAGAAATCAAAAAAGGGGGAAAAATAACCACCCTATGGAGGAATTTATATACTAATAATAAGCAATAAAATCAACAACAATTAAAGAAGAAAAAAAGAGGAAGAAATAATGTGATGACATGAATTATTTCAATATTTTCAGTTATAAATGTTATTGTTAAGTGCATCTTATCTTCTAGCCAAATAATGTTAAAGTAATCTCATTAAAGTTATTTTTTAGAATGTCGATATAATGTTGAACCTACGTTTCATTCCGATCCAGAAGATTGTGGAAGCTTCTATGAGTGTATCTTCGGTCATGTTTATAAGTTGAACTGCGCCCCAGGTACCTACTACAATGAACAATCGAAGGAATGCGATCACCTAGCCAATGTCAATTGTGGTGACCGACCAACTACACCGGTACCTATAACCACTGTACCACCTCCACCTGAAGTCAACAACTAATTGAAAAGAAGATTATGCTTTCTGAATGTATTCACAAAAAAAATAAATAAACATATTGTTATAACCGACATAATATTTAATTTTTCCGATAACTTACGCCTTCTAGACAACTGATAAATGTTCTCGCGAAACAAACTTGAGGAACAACTTCAACCCAATTCAATAATAGTCCTTGGTTCCTTTCACGGCATGCTCTGGAGGGTTGTGCTGCAAAATTTCTTTCCTGCTTCCTCTGCACTGTCATAAATCCGCTGTCAAATAAGTTTAAATTGATACAGATCCGTAAAAGAAATATGACCAGAATTAGCAGCTCACAATGTCTTCACATCCAACCAGTTATACAGCAAGACTTTTTCTATTGATGATTGAGTCAGATACATATATATATATATATATATATATATATATATATATATATATATATATATATATATATATATATATAAAGAAAAATATTTGATCACTGCCTATTATGACATACGGAAGTGAAACCTAGACACTCACATCGCAATGAGTTGAAGAATTTCGGGTAGCACGGAGAGAAGATAGAATTATAAAACGTTATAAAACGGGATAGAAAGATCCTGCACATGGATCAGAGTACAAACGAAAGTATGTAACATCCTTGGAAGAGTTAAAGAACTGAAATAGAGATTGACAAGCTATTATAATGAGGCGATAAAACGACAGGCGGACCAAGGCAATACTGTTTGTTTTGGAAGCCACTCGATCGCAAAACGTCCACGAATATCGAAAACGCAATAAATTGACGACTTTTTCCATATACTTATACTTGATCGTCGAAATGGTGAATGTGCTAGGTTATGTGTATATTATGTTGCATATTCATAACTAAACCAGTTAGATAAAAAATATATAATTTCGATGCATTTTAATATACAATATATATGTCTCGATCAGATTTTCTTAAACAATATTTGGAAAGATAATAGTCAGTCAGGCTTTGATAATGCTTTTCAGAGAATTTAAACGCAGGACGATAGCATAATTAGCTGGAATCAATATTTGAATCCCCCTGACATAAAGTTGACAGAAACGGTATTAATCCAATGAAACAACTCAAGTCAAAAATATTAATGTGATAAACTGATTCTGATAGAAAATGCTGTGATAGAATTATTTTCCTTAGATGGAAATTTAATATTTTTTAAGCCTTCCTGCACTGCCTCCAGCCAATCCCTTCTAGTACTACCAGTGGCGGCTCGTGGGTTTTTAAAGTGGGAGGGCGTAGAAGAAAATAGTGCTGCTGACTACTGGTTATACTGGTGGTACTGAGTACTACCCTCCCTTTTCTTTATGTTTAGTCCTGCTTTGAGCAGTTCTCTTGTTATTTTGTTTTCTGCAAACCCCGCTACTTATTGTAACTATCCGATTCCTCGTGCTCATTACTCATATATAAAATATAAACATGAGGGTTATGCAGATTATTTATTATTTACTATAGTAAAACTACTGTGCTATACTATGATTTTATAGTATTTTATTAATATTTTATCTTTTATTGTTTTGCTTGTTTTTCAAATAATTATGACTGGTAATTTAACCAACGACCAACGGAACTGGATAATGAAACAATATTGGAAGACGGAGAATGTTGAAAAGGTTGGACAAAAATGAACGGAAAATTTGATGCGCCTCCACCAATTAGACGAACAATTTACAGATTACGCGATAAATTTGATCCAACTGGCTCCATCTGTAATGAACCAAAGAGTAGTCGACCAGTCAGTGTTTCCACCCGTAAAAATTACATGTTAGTTGCTGTAGCATTTACCCAAAGTGCAAGTAAGTTCTACGAAGAAACTGCAAGTGTGAATGTGGACAACGCTTCGGATTGGGTTAAACAAAATTTGGTTCCGCGCATTAAGTTAAAGTGAATAATGATATTACGATAACAGATAGGAGGCAGTAGATCAGGAGGCTTTTTCACAGATGCCAAACAAGTTGAAGGAAGAAGATTAAAAAGCTTTAGAAGAAACGGCCTCTAATTTTGATGACTCCATTAAAGGAATAAAATATGCAAAGCTGTTTGATATAACGTACCGATTTTAAATGTCCGTAATATGTACGTTATAACCGAATTTTACTGTATAAAGACTCTAAATTGTCAAAATGTATTATCACAATCAATATTCTGTCAATCAAACTTATAGAGTACTTTACTTACTTTACTTACTTAGAGTACTGAATTTGAACTTCGTGATGTATTCGCTGAATGTTTCGCCAAATTCCAAACGCATTTCACGCTGCTCGATATTAAAACATAAACACGATAGAAAACCGTGCATTTCGAAAAAATATCCCCGCTGTTGCTGGCAGTGTTCATAAAGATCCAAATTTAGAAAGCCCTGCACATGGATCAGGGAACAAACGAAAGTATGTGACCTCACTGGAAGCGTAAAGGAATTGAAATAGAGGTGGGCAAATCAGGCGATGGATGATAGTGAGGATGGATTGATGATAGTGAGGCGATGGGACGACAGGCGGACTAAGGCAATCCTGAAGTGAATACTGCTTGATTGCAAACGTCCACGAAGATCAAATACCCGATAAATTGACGACTTTTTTCATATTGTACTTATACTAGATCGTCGAAATGGTAAATGTGTTAGGTTATGTGTATATTGTGTTGCATATTCATAAATAGACCAGTTAGATAAAAAATACATATGATTTCGATTCATTTTAATATATAATATACATGTCTCTATCAGATAGTAATTGTAAACATTTCCTCCTTTAAACGATATTTGGAAAGATAATAATGATAGTCTCGTCAGGCTTTGATAATGTTTTTTTTAAGTATTTAAACGCAGGGCAATGGCAATTTATTTTTAGCAAATTATTTAAATCCCCTTGACATAGAATTGACAGAAACCTTTTCGATATTAATCCAATGAAACTCAACTCAAGTCAAAAATATAGGTGTGATAATAAACTGATTTTGATTGAAAATCTTGTGACAGAATTATTTTCCTTAAATGGAAATTTTATATTTTTTAAGCCTTCCTACTCTGCCTTTTCTTTAGGTTTAGTCCTGCTTTGAGCAGTTTTCTTGTTTAGGGTTTCCTGAATAGAGTATCAATAGCACGAAAAGTGAAAAGGTGGAAGGGAATAGCAAAAAAATTGTCAGCAGCACTATTTTCTTCTACGCCCTCCCACTTTAAAAACCTACGGGCCGCCACTGACTCATATATAAAAACATCATTAACAAACATAAAACACTGGAGTCTCATGGTGTTTTCAAAAAAATTAAAAGAATTTGCAAACCCATTCAAAAGAATATTGGTGAGGAACTATAACAATAAGGGGCTCTAATCTTCAGGACAAAACAGAAGAATTCGTAAAATTGTTTAAAATTATAGGATTTTCTTGTAATTCGTATTGGGTGTAAATGTAGGTATACAGTTATAAGAGTTATACAGAGTTCTTTATTATTTACCATAGTATACTTACCATGCTATACTATAGTTTTATTAATATTTTATCAACAAGGATAATGAAACAATATTGAAAGACGGAGAATGTTAAAAAGGTTGGACAAAAATGGACTGGCGAATTTGATACAGCTCCATACATAGACATACACACCAATAAGACAAACAATTTACAGATTACGCGATAAATTTGATCAAACTGGCTCCATCTGTAATGAACCAAAGAGTGGTCGAGCTCTTCAGCAATCAGTGTTGCCACCCATAAAAATGACAGGCTAGTTAATCTGGCATTTAGCTAAAGCCCAAAAAAAACAAAAACTGTTTTTTGAGCTCTCTAGCTTCTGTTAAGTTAGAGATTTCCCGTAAATCTTTGGATCGTCTGATGCAACGTTTTGGTTTGAAAATATATTAGCCAAGATTACTTCATCAAACTTATTGGCTGAGTATAATTGTGTGGCGTGGATAGGTATGTAAACCCCCATCTACTCCTGTGTACTTGGTGTGGCGTGGCGTGGAGTGGATAGTGTGAAAGGGGCCTTATTCCACAACTTATTCCACTCATAAATGAGTGTACTTAATTGCAATTTGTAAGTCATCTCTATTGTGACTTAGCAAAGCTTTGTTTTTTCATAATAAAACCTTTATGTATATGTGCGATCCGGAAAAAATCGTCGCTGTTGTTGGCAGTGACTAATTGACCAGTAAAGATCCAAATTTATCAACCCATTGCCATTCGCAGAAAGCTGGGCTTCGTTGTTCGACTGCGTGGATTATTTAATTTCGAATTTGAACGGTTTTAATCTGGAGAAAATATGATTCTAACAGGAGGGCTCCACATGTCATACAGTCAACCCTACAATCAATTTATTGCGAGGTCAATTCGGTGAGAAAATTATTTCGAGGACAGACCTGTTAATTGGCTACCGAGGCCATGTGCTTTAACTCCTTTAAATTATTTTCTTTGGGGGTATATTAAATCTTTCCTCTGTGCCAATAAACCTACAACTATTGACGCCTGGAAGCCAACATAACTTGGACAGAAGTAGCCGTGGCGGACATTTGTCCGAAATTGTTTTCAAACATGAATGTCACTGCATGTTATTTAAATACTGCACATAAAATCAATAGTTTCAAGGCATGTGATTCGGTTGTTGTTTAATTTGAATTTAATCTTCGGACACACTAAAAAAACACTCTGTATACAGTTTTTTTCCCAATACTTATATAAAATAAACATTCATAATCCGTCATCGAAAATTCTCAGTTTTCTAATCGATATCGGTAAGATTTTCGATATGCTTTTTTCCAAAAATATTCCTCTATATAAAGGAAAGGAAATTCTATTTGGAATTATACAAATAGATACTCACGAAAAACGACTTTAACCATGGCTACCACACTAAACTTTGGTATAGTTCTTGTTTTAGCTTACATGGTTATAAGTATTCAAGCTCTTGAATTGATTAAATTGAACGAACTATTCAGTGGTGGTAAGTGATTGTTTTATTGACGTTTCGGTTCAATAACGAACCATCCCCAAACAATTCAACATCTAATTAAACAATTAATTGTTCAACTCTTCAACTCTCTCAACTCTTATATAAAAATTTTCGTTCGTTATTGAACCGAAACTTCAATAAAACAATTTAATATTAAAACTTATTAACTGACCAAAAGCCCCCAAAAAATTATAATATTAAACGGTCAAGAAAATATATGTAATAAAAGTTATATATATATATATATATATATATATATATATATATATATATATATATATATATATATATATATATATTATTTTTTTATTTATTGGGACTTTCGGTCAGTAATTACGTTTTAATTGTTAATTTTTTTATTAACGTTTCGGTTCAACAATGAACCATCCTCAGAATAATTCTACAATACATATAACTTTTATAAAAAACACAAACTTATATATTATATATTATTTATTATATATATATATATATATATATATATATATATATATATATATATATATATATATATATATATATATATATATATATATATATATATATATATAATTTTTTTTTTGTTATTTTATATTTTCGGTCAATTGTATTAGTAAAATTATTGTTTTACTATTTTATTAATTAACCATCTTCAGAACAATTACAATTCGACAATATACATTATTTTTACAAACAATAAAAATTTATATTTTAATTTTTTTTCGGGACATTCGGTCAGTTGATAAGTTTTAGAACCATCTTCAGAACATTTGCAATAAACATTATTTTTATAAAAAAAACCTATCAATATCTAAATAAACAATTAATTTTCCGAATTTTTTAACTGTTTTGGTTAACGACAATAAAACAATAAAAAAAATAAAACTTATTAACTGACCGAAAGTCTCAATAAATAAAAAAATTATAATAATATTAAACGGTCACGAAAATATAAGTAATAAAATTTATATTTTAATAATTTTAAGTAGTGATTGTGGCGTGTTCATATATTCTTGTCTTTTTTTTTGGGTTTTTCGCCACGATCTAAAACTCAAATAAATATCAGCGATATCTGTTCTTATGTAAATAAGGAGTAAATAAATGATAATATATACTTACATTGTCAATGTAAGTATCATTGATATGTGTAAAAAATATATTTACTTACTATCTTTACAGTATTATATAGTATATCAATGTGTGCTTTTCCAAAGGGATTCAACAGAATTTAGAGTTGTTATACTTATTTTTCTTATTCTTCGTGTAGTACTATAGCCCGTCAGTAAGCATTGACCCCCTTCAACCCTCGCCTCCATCTGGGCCAATCTCCCACTATCCCTCTTGCCACTCTACGATATGCAACAGTTCTTCAGCATCTCTTACATTGCCCTGTCACCATATCCTTGACCTCTTTCTTCGTTACCCCCTATTCGTTCCATGGTTCTCCTTGGTATTCGGCTTTCTGGCATTGGCCCATCCGATTGGATTTACACTCACATAGTCATTGTATAATTGAGTTCCAAATTTACCTGATCCTTCAATTTCTACTGTCGTTCACAGCACCAAAAAGTCTTCTGAGTACACTTCTTTCAAATACTACAAGCATTTCTTCGATTCAACAGAATTTAGGGTTGTTATACCTATTTTTCTTATTCTTCCTTTAGTGCTATAGCCCGTCAATAAGCCTTGATTCCCTTCAACCCTCACCTCCATCTGGGCCAATCTCCAACTATCCCTCTTGCCACTGTACGATATGCAACAGTACTTCAATATCTCTTACAAAGGACTACCAATGTATATTTGGTCTCTTTCTTCGTAACCCCCTATTCGTTCCATTATTCTCCTTGGTGTTCGGCTTTCTGACATTGGCCCATCCGATTAGATTTACACTCACATAGTCATTGTATAATTGAGTTCCAAATTTACCTGATCCTTCAATTTCTACTGTCGTTCACAGCACCAAAAAGTCTTCTGAGTACTCTTCTTTCAAATACTACAAGCATTTCTTCGATTCAACAGAATTTAGGGTTGTTATACCTATTTTTCTTATTCTTCCTTTAGTGCTATAGCCCGTCAATAAGCCTTGATTCCCTTCAACCCTCACCTCCATCTGGGCCAATCTCCAACTATCCCTCTTGCCACTGTACAATATGCAACAGTACTTCAATATCTCTTACAAAGGACTACCAATGTATATTTGGTCTCTTTCTTCGTAACCCCCTATTCGTTCCATTATTCTCCTTGGTATTCGGCTTTCTGGCATTGGCCAATCCGATTGGATGTATACTCACATAGTCTTTGTATAATTGAGTTCCAAATTTACCTGATCCTTCAATTTCTACTGTCGTTCACAGCACCAAAAAGTCTTCTGAGTACTCTTCTTTCAAATATTACAAGCACTTCTTCTGTTTCCTTTGTGGAGATTCACATCTCGCGGCCATAAGAGATTACAGGCCGAATTAGTATTTCATAGATCTTAACTTTTCCGTTCCTTTGTATACGTTTAAACCTGAGGACTATTAAGTACTGCTACTAGCGTTCCATATTTTCCAGTCGCAAAATTTATAAATTATAACTCTATATAAAGTATCAGAGTAACCAACTGCAAAACTAACAAAATTGCAATTTTGAATCTACATCTACACTTGATTGATAGGTTTTGAATTTTTTACTGGATGATTTTTAGATTGTCCTGATTACGAACATGGATATCCAACGTATGTGGCCGATCCTAGGGACTGCTCGGCTTTCTACGAGTGCGATAATGGAACGAAAAAGCACTTTCATTGTGCCCCTGGGACTCTATTTAATGCTGACATACTGGTATGCGACTATGTGGAATACGTTAACTGCGGCAGCAGACCCATACCAGATCCAACCCCAGCACCACCAATCAATAAAACTGATATAATCAATGAATGATAATGATAATTATTATAAGTTTATTATGTACTTAATATTTCTAAATAAACGATAGGAATTGACAGATGTTTCTCATAACAAAATAAATTACATTAATAATCAAAGTATTCACGATCGTTAGCTATTACTTTTTCTGATCTTTCTATTAAAGAATGGATTTAACGCCAACATAACTTTTGGTTTTTCGAAGACCAAGCATTCGTCAAAGCAAATTTTCACTTCTTTGTATGAACGTAAGTGCTGTTTTAAAAGTCCGTGCTGCATCGATCAAAATAAGTGATAATCCGAAGGGACTGAGTCCGGTGGATGCGGCGGAGGGAGTAGGACGTCTCATTTTACGTTTTCGAAATAGTTTTTTTGCACATTTTTCAACACGAGACCGACCATTGTCATGTTGGCAAATGACTTTATCGTGTCTTTGAGCGCATTCTGGTCGTTTTTTCTTCAAAGCTCGATTCAATCGATCGCCAATAATCGTTTCAGCAGATTTCAGCCGTTCGTAACATCCAGCTATAGTACTATCCCACGAAATATTCAGCAAAGCCTTCTTTCCATGTATATTCGCACTGGTTATGATGTTGAAGGCCTGCCAGGGTCTATCTATGATTTTTTGCGCTTTGGGTTGTTAAAATCGATCCATTTTTCATCACCTGTCACAACTCGATGCCCAAGTTCTTTTCTATCCGGCAACTAAAATTTCACAAGTGATTTTTCGCCTTTCAATGTCTCTTTCCATCAATTCATATGGTACCCATTTTACTTTCTTCTGGATCTTTCCCAAAGGGTGCAGACGTTCGTAAATGGTGGATTGGGTAATATTTAGTGTTTCTGTCAATTTTTTGAACGCATGAGTTGAGGCTTCATCCAATAACTCTTCTTCAAATCTTCAAACTTTTTCAGCTGTCCTGCACACCCCTTGTCTTTTATAGCAAAATCACCACTTTGAAAGCGTTTAAACCGTCATTAACAAGTTTTTTGGGTTAGAGCATGTTCACCATAAGTTTCACCATTCCATTAAGTATCAGTACTTAAGATATATCTAAAAAAAAAATCACTATTCAATCGATGTAACAAACATATCGAAGTGAGAGGAAAGTACTACGAATAATAATTCATAAAAAATGAATTTTATCCCATATCTTTTATTTAAGGCTATGAAAAACTATCCGTTTTTGCCTAGCGACAATTAATAACAAACTGGCTTTTGATGACGTATGTTTACTCTCCAAAACGCCATAGACCTCATTAGTCTATACCAATAAATGTATTAGCAACGCCATCTCTTAGCAAAATAGACGTTATTAACAGAAAAATCAGTTATGTATGAATTTAATTATCTGTCCTCGACATGTCTTCTCTTCACATCTTCTTGACAGAAGTTTAAATAAATAAGCGTTACCACAATCACGCCCCTCGTACTGAGTAATCGTCGAGTCACTGTAGATTAACTTGCGGCATAACATTCATAGTGTATCCATCACGATAAGGCACCATAGCATACCCCACTAATTATTCATCAATTTTTCGCTAAAATTCAAACGATCATTCCCCAAGTACCATACTCACCAGACATGGCATCGTGTGATATTTTTTCTGTTACCCGGATTCATTAAACCGCTTTGTGGGCATCGTTTTAAGTCCATAGAAGCCATTCAAGAGACTTCGCTTGGCGTTTTGAAGCAAATACCATTGGTCTTCTTCTTTCCTTTCATATTTTCTTCTTTTGGCGCGTTTGGAAAAATAGATCAAAGTGTATGTTTAGCGGGGAATGAAGTAATGCACTATTTATTATTTTCTTTGTAAAATTAAGAGACCTTCGCCATTTGTCAAGACTTGTTTATTCGTAGTATTTCAATTAAAATTTGTTTAAATGCATTAAAAAAATATTTTAGTAACTACGCCAAAGAAGTATAACTTCTTACGTGTGTACATAAGTACACACATGCTTTTTTAGTATATCTTAAACATTATCTAAAGATATGCCCACACTTATTCAACTTTTGGTCGTCAAGGCGAATGCATCTGTTAAAAGGTTAGACGCATGCAGTGTTGAAAGGTTAGAGGCATGCAAGGACGCAAGAAAAAATAATTATGCTCGACGAGACGCAAAGTTGTTGCAACCGATGTTGCTTGCGCGCTTTCGCTTCTTGATATAATCTGCAAATTTTTGCAACATTTTACAAATTTAACTTAAAGTAAAGTGCAAGAGCTTAAAGTAAACAGAGTGCCACAATTGAAAGAACGATTTTTTTTTTACTTTAAAAACAATGTCATTAGTCATCAGATTTTGGATATTCTATATGCGATAAATTAATTATCAATGTGGAGTTCAAATGAATCATTTTTGTGCTTCAGTTTACCTCAGAAGCGCTTAGGCGAAGTGTTGAATATAAGGTTACATGTTTCAAAATTATCCAAAGAATCAGGATATTTAAGAAACAGTTCTAAATAGGCATAGGGAAACTTGGTGGAACTCATCATAACATTTTCTCGGGAATCCAAAAATGAAATTATATACCTCTATATTCCTATTAATTTTGGCCATTAATCTGGTCTGGCCCCAATCGTCTCTCCGAACTGCTTTCCTTGCGTTCGTCTAGAGCTCGGCTGATGACGGCTGAAAGGCTAGAAACCGGTCCCGAGAGACACGTGACGTCGCATGGTTGACAGTTCGGTGAAGGCGATCGGTGGCACCACGTGGAGAAAGGGTGAAAGGTTTCTGTAATATTTCCCTCCACGCTTCCGTTACGCTACTTTGTGGGCATATATATATATATATATATATATATATATATATATATATATATATATATATATATATATATATATATATATATACATACACACATATACTGCTGGGGCTTTGGATTGCGGGTGAAGGAATGGCAAAGCACGACGTGGAGCACGGGTAAACTTCCTTAACTTTTTAATATTTTTCTCCACGGGCCCAGTTCACAATTTTTCGATCATACCTGGTACTTACCCGAGGTTAGACGGGTCACGAACGGTTTCGCACAGTCTGACTGCTGCGACCGTTTACCGCAGGATGGCGTGGCCGCATGTGATTGCAGCCTCCATTCGACATGGCCAACTTAAACGGTCATGGCTTTAGTGGTTCTTTCATCCACTCTTCAGGTGTCCAGCTTGAGCCCAACTGATGACGGCTTAAGGCCAGAAACCGGTCTTGGGAGGCGCTTGCTGGCGCTTTGGATTGCGGGTGAAGGAATGGCAAAGCACGAGTGAACTTCCTTAACTTTTTAATACTTTTCTCCACTCCAACAAAAGTATTTTTTTGGCAAACTACAAGGCAAGACGAAATATATGGGAGAAATGGCGAAGGAAGAATTTTTGGTCACCACTAAGCGACATCATAATGGAAAAGAAAGTACCAACAGACTGGAATATAGGTATAATATTGCCCTTGTTTAAAGAAGGAGATTTCAAAAAATGTAAAAACTACAGCGAGGTCACAAGAAAGTTTACCTGGTAAAATATTTACCAGAATACTAGAGCATAGACTGAGAGAAAAATTAGAAGCTACATTAGAGGAACCACTGCATGGTTTTAGAAAGGGTAGAAGCACACGAGATCTGATATATGTAATTAGACAACTAGGACTGTTAGGAAAAGAAACCGAAATCCATATTTGTTTCATTAATCTGAAAAAATATCACGGCGTTTTGTTTAATTCTTAAGGCAGCAACTTTAATTCTTCTATTGAAACCTTCGGTCCGAAACACTAAACTGAAAGAGATTAACCACTAAACACCAAATCACTTTTTTTAAACTTCTCGACGCACGTTTCGCTAACAACAATGGTAACATCAACAGGAGATGATTTAATCTTCTAAGATAATCCTAACATAAGAAATCATCTTCAATTCAATGACAAGAAGGAACAGAGTGAGAAATACAACAGTACAATACAACAACTGGAAACGAAACCAATAGAAAGAGCTATAGAAGAAAACGGAGCTGGCTAGGAGACATCCACATAATAAATAAAGAGAGAGAGCAAAACCAATCTATGAAGCGAAAACACGATGAAAAAATAAAGTTGGAGGTCCAAGACTGAGATGGGAACTCATGAAGGGTAAACATCCATGAAATTAACTGTCAGTCTTATCCCTAATGGTACAACGGAGTTTTAGATTAAATTGTATAATAATAAATAAATAAATAATAATAAATATAATAATAAAATGATAAATTAAGTGTGTAAGAAATATTTTTAGTATATATTCTTCAGTAGTAAATTGTAGTAATGATTCTAAATATTCTTTCGTCCAGCACAGCCACACTCATACTTGAAATTACACAGTTAACAGTAGGTATATACAAAATAAAGTGTTTTTAACGTTTTCAAAAAAACCATCTTTACTGAACTCGCCAGAAATGTTGAATGAAACTGACGCAAGCATGCGTTTTATCGTGCGCTAGGGTGTATGCGCTAACGCATGTAATAACGCAAGTTGAACGGAAAAGTTAAACAAATGTGGACACACCAAAACACTATCTAGCCAGGAGCCACATTAGCTGTGGTGTCTAAGGCGTCAGCATTTCAAATCACGTACTAGGCAAAAAAAGTTTTTCTAAAGTTCTTGTGAATGTTTCTAGGTAAGAGTGTAAAATATGACAAGGAATCACCCCTCGGTCACGCCAGTTCGAGGCTGGATAAGGCCGGATGCCTTCTGAGAGGTTTTCTACGTTGGTCACTCGCCAGTCGGTAGGCATCTCGAGATACTTTCAGTTAGGCACAAAACCAAGAGTTGATGACCCGAGGGAGGTGCTGGCCGGGGTTTTCGGTAGCCGATGACCGTGTTCGGAACTTACGTTAAGCTGTAGGTCCAGTCGCTACATAGCCTTCTTAGTTGCTGACGTTCCTCTAACCCCAAAACTTTACTTTACTATCTAGCCTGAAAAAACAAATAACCATAGCTATCCAGGAGTTGCAACTATATTATGGGGTCTTTCAACAGGATCCAACTTTACAAAATATCAAACCTAATTTAAAATAAAATATACGGTATTCCAAAGCTGAATAGTTGCCCTCCTTGGACTGCGCCCTTCTTGAAAGGCCACATATTAAGAAAAAGTAAATGGCTATATTTCCTTTATTCTATATCATCGTATAATAACAGTGTCAGAAGATACAGAAGGAACATTTCGGTGTGGAATTAGAATATACATACATAAAAAAAACTGATTATTCTTTTATTTTAGTTGCAATAAGCTAAAAGGTATGGGCATTCCTACACACCCCACAACCTAAAGCAAACTCCTCTCCTGTCGGTGGATGTTTTACGTGAAGAGGACATTCATCACCGTCCAGTTGGGATGCCCTAGGCCCTACGCAATAAATAAATACATAAATAAATAATGTACAGTGTTTTCATTTCAAAAGTATCCACCGTCATTATCTCTTTTACCAACGAAAATTAGCTCTAGACAAAAAAAAACGTCAATTTCAAATCCAGGGAGAAGTTCAAAACCAATGACCTTTATATTTTGTTTCACCTCCTTACCTCCAGCCACCTGGAGGTAATATGGTATTATTTTTTTTCTATTACGAGAATGAATCAACCGATTTCAGTGTTGTAACGACGCTTTAATTAGGATGTTCAAGACCTTTAAAATGATATGTTACAAGATAGAAGTCGATGTTTAAAATTTTTAGGTAGAGCTGACTGGAGGTAAGGAGGAACTTTGAACTCCCCCCTCGATGTCTAAATTGACGCGTTTTTTGTCTAGAGCTAATTTTCGTTGCTAAAAGAAATAATGAGGGTGGCACTTTTGTTTTTTTTTTTACTTTTAGACATTTTCAAAACACGCAGAAATACTACAATTTACAGGACATCCTAAACCATCTTGAAAACCTTAGTGGTAGTGCAATATAAGAACTTCCACCTTAGACTCTCCTCGAAAGGTCCAGAGACTCCACAAAAAAGAATAAACAAATTGTTTGGCACTCCCTAAAAAGAACGTTGATTTTAAAAAACACAACATTTGAAACACACATATATTTTGAGTAATAATATAGAGCCTCAAATTCATGTGGAGAGTCTCATGATACCACAACAAAAAGATCAACGCATTGTTTTACACTCCCAAGCTATAGGGTTCGATTTAATAAAGCAGAGTGCCTCAATATCACAAAATAAGTCAATCTGGATCTCAGAGGTATATATTCAGAAAGAAAAACAGCGTTTTGAATGCACCATGGAGGTTGAAACTTATCTGGAGAAGTCTAGAAATACTTCAAGGAAAGAATAAGCAAATGAATTGACCCTCCCATGATATAGTATTGATTTAACGCAAAAGATGTATTCAGAATTATACATTACATTTTGAGAGCTGAACATGAAGCCTCAAACTCACCTGGAGAGGTCTGGAGATAATATCGAGAAAAAATAAAGAGAAATGTTTGATACTCTCATGATACAGTGTTCATTTCAAACAGAACAGTATCTCAAACACAGTTAATGTGACAATCCAAAACTTTTACAAACATTTTTCTTACATCTCTAAGATGGTGTTGAAGCAAGCAATCAAAACCCAAATAATAAATACTAAGAGTATATAAATGAAATAAATTTGTTGTTATAAGACCTTGACGAGAATCTCATCAGTAAGCAATAAGTTTGGATGTTCCTTCTTACCTGCTGGACATAAAGGCAGTTCGTTTTTAGCCAAGTTGGTAACTCGTTGAAAGTCGTCGTGGCAGGGATTGCAAAAGTGAGTAGTTCCAAAACAGAAGAATACTGCCACAGAGCAACAATAACGACACTTGTACTCCAAAAAATCTGCTCCGTGCTTCGGACACATTTGTGCCCTGGCTACGTCGCTGCAAGCTCCACATACCAGTTCGGCTGGATCGTATCTGTCGTCAGCTTCAGCGTCACATCTAGCTTCTCCTCCATAATATGCCTAAACAAAAGGAACCATATAACCTGTATGTATCACGAAATACTACCAATATTGAAAGTTATACTCGATAAAGAGTTTTAGAATAGTGTAAGGTTACTATTATATGGTAGATATTGGTCGAGCATTATCGTGATATAATACAATACATTATCAATTCATTAATTCTGGATGAAATACATAAAAAGCCAACTAGCGCCATCTGTTTTCGAAAACCGAAAGTATTTTTAGACAACCCAATAGGCAACACACAATACAATATGTCTTACCTTGTTGCACTTATAGCAAACGTAATAGGCGTATCTGTCCATGGCGTATGATGCTGGATCATTGTAAAATCGAGCACCAGGTGTCACCACTGCTTCCACAGTATGCAGTCCTTCGTACTCCAGACGCATCAAAGCCTTCCTCCTCACGTCCTTAAACAGTTCTTGAATGGGTTGCAAAAGTTCCTCCAAAGTAGCATGTTGTATCTCGGTCTAAAGAAACATCCATGAAGAAAAAAATCTGGACAATATAAAGTTATATATACTTGCCTTGCAGATTGGACAGAATGAAAAAGAAAATGTTATTCGGGGACCGACCCATCGCTTCATGAGGACGGCTTTGCAACAGTGCAGATGGAAAACATGGGCACATTGGAGCTACGAAAAACGAAAGATTCTCCTAGATGTCGTAAAAAAGTTACAGAAAACTCACTTGAATTGCTGGTGCACAGGAAAGAGCCTCAGTAAAGCAAATCATGCACATGTCGTCGGAGTCTTGTCGCAAGCTGGCGTCGTTGGAACATCCGTGCAAGCAAGGCAGGCATTGAGTTTCTCCCAGCACTCCTCCACACATATGCCCACAACTTAACAGCTTGGTGCAAGCGGTCTTTCCATATTCCTAGTTTTACATCTTGGCTCAGTTAAAAATTTAAAATCGAGTCAAAGATTCTTCACCTGACATTCTGAATCAGCACAAACGTTTCCGATAGCCAACAGTCCAGAGTTTCCAGTCGTGCCACAGAACCGACAAATACCTGTAATCCCCGCCGCTCTCGTTCGAGTTCCACCCTCTCTGTACTCCACCAAAGCTTTGAGGGTGCGAGAATCAGCCAACGCGAGGAGCCAGAAGAGTTTCGTCCTGCCACAGCCTTCGTGCAGTTCCACTTTGATTGCTTCTTCTTCTTCCTTGCACACCTGATCACAAACGATCGGATTTAGATGGTTTTTAGGTCAAGATTAAAAAGGTGTACCTGTCGCAGATGAGCTCTGGTTTTTCTGTGCAGGTGCAAGAACCTGTCGCAATCGGCGCACAAATTACCACAGGTGTTGCACTGGATCACGGCTGTGGTTTCTCCATCGTCGTGATTGCAGCACATGGGTCTCGGAGGAATAGTGTGACCATCAGTTTTACTCCACTGACCTTTGCGAATAAAAAAAAAACAGTAAAGCTTTGTAAAACCTGATCAGGTTTTTCCATCAATTGGAACGATATTTGATAGATGTGAATTACGATCAAAAGTAACATGACTTTTGTTTCAAAAATTCGAGCGCTTTACACATCAATACAACCATTGGTTTGAACAGTGAAGAGTGCAACTGACGGTTAAATTCTTCACTCGAAGCGGATAACACTTGAGAAAGCCATATTACAGGCCTTTAGACCCACAGCCTTCTCCATGTTATCCTATCTCTGGTCATTATCTTCCAGTCCTTAATCCTCTTCTCTTTCAGATCTTCCATGACAGCCTCTCTCCATCGCTTCCTTGACCTTACTTGCCTTCTTTCACCTTGTGGTCTTCCCCACGCAATCTTCTTCACCACTATACATTCTCTCATTCTCTCTATGTGGCTCAGTCACTGCCGTCTTCTCGATTTTCTTATTGTGTTTATCCTTGGATCCTTGAAAACATCATAAATTTCCTCATTGGTTTTTCTCATATACAAGCAATCGACCTTTTTGTTCCCCCAGTTATCCTACTGATTATTCTACGTTCCCATCTTTAGCTTTGATGAATCTTAGGTCAATCTCATTCTCTATCTCACACTTGTTTGTTAACCTTACGCCTAAGTAGACAAATTCTTCCACGCTTTCAAAAGTCATTCTTCCTAGTTCTGTATCCGTTTCCATTTTCGAGACCTTTTCTTGTGTACTTTCTACTATCATTAGTTTGTTTTTATTTTATTTTGATTGATTTTTAAACCAAACATCTATGCTGCCTCCACTAGCATTTTTGTCACTTCTTTCAATTATTTCTCACTTCTCGCAATTATTGCTATATCGTCCGCATAACCCACTATTTGATGACTCACTTCCTAATAATCATTTCCAAAACCATGTTGAATAATAATGTCGATAGTGGATCCCCTTGCCTTAGTCCTCCCTTTGAAATCTTCTATCACTCCTCTTATATATATATATATATATATATATATATATATATATATATATATATATATATATATATATATATATATATATATATATATATATATATATATAGTCAGGATTATATGTTGAATATCGATTGAACATTATTGTGATATAACATAATATATTATCAATTCATTAATTCGAGATGAAATATATAAAAAAAAGCCAACTAACGCCATCTGTTTTCAAAAACCCAAAAGTATTTTCCGACAGCCCGATAGGCAACACACAATACAATATATCTTACCTTGTTGCACTTGCAGCAAACATAATACGCGTATCTCTCCATAGCATATAATGCTGGATCATTGTAAAATCGAGCACCAGATGTCACCACTGCTTCCACAGTAGATAGATATATATATATATATATATATATATATATATATATATATATATATATATATATATATATATATATATATATATATATATATGTATATATAGCATATTTTTTTCCATTTTTTGGCAGTAAAGTTGGCCCACTATGGGACTTGGGGTATCAAACGTAGAATAAATGGAAGTTAAAAAAAAATGGTAAGTATTGAAAAAATTAATGTTTTTTCCGAAAAAGTAAAAATTTTATAAGAGATTAATTGAAATTATTTTTGTAATTTTTTTGAAACGTTTATTTAAAAAGGATTAATTAAAAAGAAAACGTCTCATTTGGTCAATTTTTGGAAGAGAGAAAAAATGCCGGTTTTTTTTTAAATTCATAACTTTTTTCTTGTTAAGCAAAAAAATGTGAAAAAAATGACAGAAAAGTATTTGGAGGGGTACTATAACATAAAAATTTCAACCAAATCAAAAGGGAGTCAATCAAGAGGGGAAATCGAGATTTACCTGAAGATAGTCTTTCCACATGATCTTTGTCCAAGACGCACAGTGAAGCAAGAGCCAGCCAGAGAGTGGGAGTTTTCAAACAATTCGAAGGCAGCCGTTGTTCCTCGCTCAAACAAGTCAAGTTTAGGATGTTCTCCGCAATGGCGCTTTTGGTTATGTTTGCCCATGCTTCAGACATCTTCCCCTGCAAAGCACGAATCAAGTCTCCCACCTAATTCTCCAAAGTTGTCATCATGTAACTCACCGCTGTCATGTCGGTTATCATTTGCACAATGACCTCAGCTAATTTCCTGTTGGAGGTACCTCTCAACCACCATCTGGACCCCACATCGTCCGTAGACTGAATCGAAGACGACAGAGTTACAGTGCTGATTTCTTTAGCCGCGCCACCACTGCCTGATTTACTCCTGATCTTCACCTGCAAGGTCAGAGCTTTGGCAATGAGACTGAGGAAGATGTCCAGTATGCCAATCCTAAAACAAAACTTCCTAAGACGTTGTGCATTTTTTTTTCTTCGCACAAACCTATTGACATCAAATTTTGATGAACCCGCATCCTTATTAGCAACAGGAACTATGTTAAAATCTTTCGGAGGCAAATTTGTTACACCAACAACCTTAGCAAATAGCTCTGGGGTTACTTCAGGTAGCATTCTCCTTAACAACGAAGTTACCTGGAAAAATCCTTCGTTAATATGGGGAAAGTCTCTTGAACTTGACTTGGAACCTGTCGTTGAACGCGAGCGCTTCCTGTGTGAAGCAACACCAATAAATCCCCCAACAAACCTCCTTGGTGTGATAAATACGCCCTACCAACGGAGCTTCCAGATAAAGCCAACACCATAGACAACATTTCAAAGCAATAAGTGTCGGAATTTTTCGCTATGTCCGAACTACTGTGGGAGGAAATTGTTGATGTTGTGCATAAGTTCGAGACCCACTCATCTCTCACTCTTTCAGTTTCCTTGCGAATTGCTTGAACAATATGAACAATAACCTACAAAAATATCAAAAACTATAACTCTCTCTTGGTTAGTCTTCGTTAAAATCAAAACCTGTTTTTGTAGGTGAGTCAGTTTACTTCTGCTGAATAATATTCCAACCATGTGCTCCCTGAGATCGTTGCTTTCTTCTAAAGGTTCGATGCTGTCACTAGTTGAGAGTTGTGCCTCTCCATTTGCTCCATTACCATGAGCATCCTCTCCTTGTAACAATTTCCCAAACACTTGGGCTGAAAAATGCATCGTTTTACCCTTGACGAGCAGGAGCTCGGTCATCTGCTCACCTGTGATTAATCTAAAGACCCTGAGGGTTTCACTTTCGCAGTTTCTCTGCTGTATCGTGCCAGCGCTGTATAATTTTCCCACTTTGAGAATCTCCCCGTCTATTTTGCCCAGAATCCTGATCTGTCTGAGTCGTACGGAATTGTCAGGACCTTTCAACTCTAATTTAATCACTGTATCGGTACTTTCTGATAAAGAAATGGTTGTTTTTTAAAAAGGAACCCATATATCCTCAAATATATCTCACCCATTATAGGACAATTCACCCAACCTCCAAGAAGTCTTGTTTCAACCTCCACTGTTCTCAGTTTGGCTAGTTCGTCGGTGTTAGGTCCAGCATAGAACGTGATCGTAGATATTTTATTCTAAATAACAAAATTAAATCGATCTTAACTCAAAACCATGTTAAAATTACTCACTCCCAAATCTCTGCAGTTATCCACGTGAACACATAACAAAACCGGATGATGCCCATGAGCACAAACGATGGTGACGCTCTTGGTTTTGTTCCTGTCTTCGTCACCACTTTCCCAGAAGGTCTCAGTGGAGCCATCCGTTAAACTCCCAATCATGGCCTGTCTGCTCGAGGCCTTGATCTCGACCATTTGTGTTAAGTCTTTGAGACATTCCACTGACGCAGTGGGTTGACTAAAAGCACTTTCGTGCATTGACACCTAAACAGGCAAAGTCCATAATAAAAATATCAAAATGCTGTTAAAAACGTACGGTAAAATCTTCAATTTCTTCACTTCTGGACAAGATTTTGCTGATGTTGTTAAAGACCTGAGAACGGTGCAGAAAACTGTGGTCTGCCGGGACGAACTTCAATCCCCAGCATCTCACTGCTATTTGCTGCAAGGCTGATCCCATCGGAAGCATTATCATGATGTTGGCTATGGTTTGAAGCAGGGAGTGAAACGTGGCTGGTAACGGATGAACTGCATCCCCTGCTATGGCTATATCAGACAACGGATGCTCACAAACATTTAGTTCCTAAAAAGTATCAATCAGATCAGACGTCCCTCAAAATGCATCCTGGTCCCACCTCATCTGATCTCTTTGGTGGCCGATTATCCTCTTCTGATTCAACTTCCACTTCGATAGGCGTGAGCGAAGTCACGAACCACCAGAGCATATCGTGCAAGCAAATGGGCTGAGTCACAGATCTGAGAAGCCAGTTGAGAGCCTGCATCGCGTACACCCTGCACATCGCTTTCCTCAGCGCTTGCTTCATCGCCACTCTGAGCGAATCCAAGTCGTGTTGCTGAGTGACAAATTGCAATACCGGTCTCTGAAGCAGATTCAAGCACTCTCTGCATCCAGGTGGAATTTCGCTTTTGACAATGGATGAAAGCTCTTCTTTGGGAATGAGTTTTTGAAGAGCCGGTGACGGATTGCAGAGCAATGACGAACCAGCGTCTAGAATTGGCATTTCGTTAGAAACTGTATGTTTTAGTGGGTCCAAAAATGTTTGAGACATTGACAAAGTGAGTTGTAATAATAAAGTGGAACTGGAAGACCTTGTATTGAAATATGATCAAGTATCTCAAAAATTTCAAATTGACCCTCATGTATATACCTCCAGCAATTTCAGAGCTGCTGTTATTCCTTCTCCTCATCATTATAATCCTTCCATCATATCCAGTCTTTGCCCAAGGAATCCCGTTGGTACCCATGGATACAGATCTATGAAACCTCATTCCTTTAACATTGTCCGATTCGTTTTCTGACAGCGAAACCTCCGACAAGGGCTGGAAATATTTGTCATAACATATTTAAATTCAAAACAATGAAGCTACTTGGTCTTACGCGTTGTTTCGAGGTGCTGGGTAGATTGTTGAAGCTACTCTGGAAATTTTGTCTGGGAATCATCTCGTCATAAAAAGGAGGCTCATCGAAAAAATTGAAACCCCCCAGGGTCTGGAGACACTGGAAAGGCGGTAGAGGACCAAATGGTCCAGAGGAATCAGGCGGTGTTATGTTTTCTGACACAGATGGCATCATTGTCCCTGAGGACCTGTTCAATGATGTTTGGAATTAAGATTTATTGAGACCAGAAAAGATATGGTACAACCTCCGCTGATGACCGATTCCAGAATCCGCTGAACTGGCCAGATCCAGCAAGAACATTGCATTGTTCTTCATGACGATGTGCTGCTCAGTTCCATTACTGATCGATCTCATAGTCAGTGACTTTCTGTGGATCAGGGTCTTGTTTTTCTGAGATGTATGCCTGCCAACTTTACTATTCTTCATGAACTTCTCCCGACATTGTTCACACAACAAATACCACACACTACCATCTAACAAAAGATATATTATTGTATAATTACTATGATCAAAAAATAAGTGGACTTGTTTTAAAAAGTCACTTTTTGATCAATGCAGATCATATTATATTGCCTTAAATTCTCAAAAAAAACTTAATGTTTGGTTTAATAAAATGTAAACCATTCAGACTGATTTCCTCATTAATATAAACCAAAATAATATTCAACGAAGAAGAGGCTTGTTAAGGTTTGGCCGCAGAGATAATCAAAAAGCGCAGGTAAACTATAGACTAAACTTAATATCCTGCTATCAAATGTCAGGGCGTAATCTGCTTCGCAAAAGGTACATTATTCTGCCAAAGAATGACCTCAAACAGCATAATGTAAGACAAATTATTTAAAAGCTCCACGAACTCCAAGCAATTAAACTTGCACCATATCTGACATATAGCCCATACATTGGTCCACTTGATATTACAGATTTCTGTTCATAGGCACATTTTGTACGTAGATGGTTTAAAACCGTCAAATAGTATTGGCTCTAGGATTACTCTAAGAGAGCAATGATGAACTACTCAACGTAGTTCACAATTTGAGCATTTTTTTTAATAATTATTGATATTTAAACTTACGAACACCTCCATCACCACAGTTGCCAGCCCATCCTAAACAGTAATTGCCTCCAGAATTGTATCCTTTTCCTCCTGCATGTTGTCCACAGCCTGGATGTTCTTGGTGCATGTGGTATGTCACCGGATGAGGAAAACTGTCACCACATAGCTCGCACAAAGTGTCTCCCTCCGAGGAGTGTAAATACGATGAAAGTCCAATATCCTCTGAAAAAAACCACACACTCAAATGAAACAAGAAAGAAAATAACTCACACCTACCTAGATAGTTCCTTGGAGGTAATTTTTTCTTCTTGTTCTTTTTACAATCCTTTTCCATGGCACTATTTTTTTCTTTTGCGTCTAACTTATCTTTCTTGAGCTTCTCTTTAGTGGGACTAGTCTAAAAGGAGAGTGAAATATATTTTTGTTATACCTTGAACGAAACCAAATCAATTCATCACACCTGCTCAGTAATATTCTGCAAGCAGTTTGATGTTAACTCTTCCCATAAATACACCAAACTCTTCAACGCAGGAGGTAAAACAGATATAGTCTGATATGAGTAGGTTTGCTCCCCAGATTCCTCTCTGATCGTGTTATCGGCCATCTTCCTGGATCTGTTCCTGTTGGCACTGGCATTGGCAGCAGATCGAGTTAAAGACTCGAGGGTAGCAGGCTGGATGTGAAGGTAGTTACCAGCGTTGCTAACCTCTACTGAATGTCTCTGTCGGGCTCGTTCTTCTTTAGTCAGTTCTTTGCGTCGTTTATCCAAAGGAATTTCTGCATGTCGTGTGACAACCTGAGCTCCCTGTTTGGGTAGAGTTGGGTGGAACTTCAAAAATGAAGCACAAGCCATAGCATCATGAACGATTCCCTGTAAAAGCGATTTTTAAAGAATCCAGTTATTTTTTTCCTAAATGTTTACCTCATGCCAAAGAAAGGCAGCAAACACTGCCCTTAAAGACTCAGCAACCGAAGGACTGATGGCCTGCTTAACTGGTTCTGATCCAGGATAAGAAACTTTCGATCCTGCTGGTAACTGATGCATATTAGCAGGCGATATAGCTCGTTTAGGACGAGTTTTCGTAGATCCCCGTTCTTTGCGCATCAACTTGGGTGATATTTTTTCATCTTTGTTCACGGTACCGATAGAGAAGTGACTTTTGATCGGATTGGTTAGATTTTCGGGTGATGTTTGAGTGCCTGTTTGAGTGAGCCTCTTGGAGGATTGTTCTCCATCCTGCATCATGAGACGAATGATAAAATTTTGGAGACAACACGACTAGATGAAGATATCTTACAGAACAGTCCTTCTTGGTAGATCCTGGAGTATGCGGGGGACTGTTAAGCAATGAACTTCCACTAGGACTAGGAGATATTTCTCTGGGTTGGGTGGATTGACTGGGGCTTTGAGAAAGGTCTCTGGTTAAACTACTTACCAAGGCGCTGGTATCAGATTGATTCGAACCACGTCGCCCACCATCATGACCCGTAGTGCCGGACACTAAATGTAACACATTAAAGTTAAATTCAATAAGATTTCCCACTAAACTCCTATTCACTCCTTTTTAACTACTCGACGCGCGTTTCGGTAACCATGTTAGCATCATGAGGAGATGATTCAACCACGATCAGGAGATTGAATTATCCCTGATGATGCTTACATAATTAGAAACGACCGTCGAGATCTTAAAAGCAAATAAACTGGTAGACAACACACCTAAAGGTGACAACCCTATGCTTTTAGAGGATCCGTATATGGGGGGACTGCTACTGCCACTATCCTGGTGAAATGCTCTACCTAGAAAATGAATTTTGCTCATTCCAACATTTGTAAATATATTCCAACACTTCATACTGGGTAATGCTATGGGACTAGAGCTTCGACTCATTGGTTTAGGAGAGAAACCTCCTGGTCTGGGACTCTGAGACCTTTTGGGTGTGTCCGGAGGGGTTATACCGTTGCCATTTGAACCCATTTCCGGCAGGGCTCTTGGAGGAGCATCACAAAACCCCTCATTACTAAAACAATCGAAATATCCAACAATCCAATAAAATAATGTTTAATTATCGTACGTTTGACCTTCATCACTCCTCGTCAGCTTTGGCCTGAATTTGGACTTGTTGCTGTCTCTTCTTTCCCTCTTTGGAACCTTTGGTGGTTCCGCCTCCAAACTTTCCCCGAAAATGAACGGATTTGATGAGCTGAGCTCGTCCGACTTTCCTTTTAACGTCGAAGAGCTGCTTTGCCCAGAGAAGGTAAAATCTCCGTTCGATTTGGGGTAAGCGAATGCGAACCCTTTCTTCTGGCTCTCTGAAGTTAACTGTTGTAGAAATCATTAAGAAATCATAAAAGGAACATTTTATCCGCTACAATACCTTGGGATTATCAGATTCGCTTACGTTGTCTAAGTAAAGTATATTGTTCGTGCCTATAGCAAGGGACCAGGCTTCACCATCAGTGTTGAAGCAGTATTTGTCTCGGGTGGCTTTATCCAGAAGGATCCAACATCCTGGAAATCAACCAAGATTCACCTGAAAGTCCTCAGCAACAAAACAGTATACCATTCAAATCATATAAGGAGTGATCATCCCATATATACCACATTTGTAATATATCATTAATTATCACAGACTTATTTCTAATACTTTAAAATGATATTCCTCCCCTGTAATGTTAAACTGATACGTTCTAGCACATTCTATGTGGTATTTTTAAGCTCTGGCATTGCTGTATTGAAACTGTACAGAGTGCAATGTAAAGGGGCACTGTCTCATGTTTTGCAAATAATTCAGTTGAAGAGAGATCAGCTGCGCTCCTGTATATGTAATTAGCACCCTTTTCGATCAATGCAGCAGCCGCTGCTTGACAAACTACTTATTTCTTGCAGTTTGGCCTTAGATCTAAACTTATACCAACGAACGTGAAAGTTAAGATTTACAAAACGCTCCTTCGGCCAGTAGTCCGACTTATGGCTGCAAAACGTAGAGAGCAGAGTTCTTAGAAGAATTGTTGGTGCTGTGAACGACGAAGGAGTTTAGGGGATTAGGGTAACTTCGAGTTCAAGCAATTGTACAAAAAAATCTGAATGTTGTAGATTATGTGAGCGTTCAGCGACTCTGTGACTTTTGTTCCCTATATAATTAAAGACGCCAAATTAAATGAACCACTCCTGATATTGTTCGATATGAGTGACAAAACAAACCTTCAGAATTCACGACATATTCACTAACTCCAACGCGATTTCCCAATACCAACATTCCAACAGGAGGAGCTTTCAAACTTGGCCTGCTTCGCACATTGTGACCGGACGCTCCGCATTTAATCACTTTGTAGCTGATCTGAGAGCTTTTAGACTTGTCTTGGATCTCCGGTAGTTTCCTCATAATGGTATCAGTGAGAACCTGTTCCAGAATTGTTTTCGGTTCGTCCACCGGTAGCAGCAACGTTTTCCCCAAATGTTGGTTATACTGCAAACACCAAGCTTCCACGATGTGTGGATTGCAATATTGGCGTATCGTATCTGCAGACAATCTTAACCAGACGCCATCGTCGTTGTGGATTTCATCGATGAACACGATGGTTCCATTCACGTGAACGATACCGATTTGTTCGCTTTGAAGAGATGGATGTGCTCTGATCCTTAATCCAGCTGAATTTTTAGCAACAAACTTCCGAACTTTACTGGGTTGGTTGTTGGATTTTTTGTTCGTGCCTTGATTGGGAGGAATCATTCCTTGTGGTGGTTCCTTTACCTGTCATCAAAAACTCCATTAAAAATGGTCTTGTAAATTAACACGGTTTATACCTCCACTTTAAAGGTCTCCTCCATTTCATAACCATCAATGTTTACAACGATCGAATAACACCCAACGGAAGCCGGTGTCCAAGTGGCACTATAGGTACCATCCTGATTTGGTCTCACCAACATATTCTCGCTGGATCTCTTAACAGGAGGAGATGTATACCTAAAAAACTTTACATCAAAACAGTACAGATTTTCGACCTCTATTCCTGCCTCAGTTCCTCGAAAGAATAATTCTGGAATGGTTTCATGACTGTGATCGAGTGAAATCTCATTTTATCTCTGATCGTGGGCTCGTAGGAATGATGAAGAGGTGGAGGAGGAAGACCGCCGAAAGTCAGTGGATCAGGTTGACTCACTCGTCGCATTTTTCGTCCAGCATCACATTCTCCAAGCTCCTTCTTGTCGATGGGAATAGCTTTGACTTCCACCTGAAAACCAATGCTGTTATTTCACTGATAACATTTTTTTCTGTGGAAGAACCTTCATGTTTGGTACGAGAACGGCTTCACCATATTGATCCCGCGTCAGAACGGTGACTGTGGCAGGCCAGCCTTGTCGTAGATCATCTCGGGCACACAACACTCGACATTGGGATGGTTCAGCTCGACTTCCTGGTTGAAGCCACTGGGCCAGTCTGCCGCCACTAGACCCAGCAACGCATCCAACAAAATCACGAAGAAATAATCGCTCATTGGAGTGGGTACTAGAACAAACAAAATATACAAATATTGGATTTCATTCCTTGTGGTAAATCGTAAAGATGTTTCGAAAACTAGAAACAAACGTTGGAATATGTAGATTAAGTTCAATGCCATATCTAAGAAACCTTCACACCATCTTATTTATCGGTAAATAAATCAGCAATATCTATTTAATAAAATATTTCCCAAGAACTATACTACAAAACGTGTGTTTCGATTGGAACCAAACGCCAAAGGAAGGACCGACGGTCAGGTAGTTAAAAACAGCCCAGCGTGAAGATCTGACAAAGAACATGATTTATATGACCGATATCTTAGTGCTTGAAAAAAATAACACGACCCCCAGTTAATTACCGATAATAGTTTTGAAGGTTGAACGCTGATATGAAGTTTATTCTTAAACGCTTTTTGTTGTTTACGGAGTTGAATAACCAAGAAGAAACGCAAGCAATAAAAATCTGAATATATTAGATAAAATTGTTTGTTTTTAATGATACGAAACAACGATTCCAATTATCCATTTATAGAGATTTAAGAGAGAATAGGGGAGGGCGGGTGAGTAGGGGAAGATGGGGTATGTTAAGACGGAGAAACAAAAGATTATTATTTAAAAATTATAACATCCATTTAATTATTATAAACGAATTATTGATAAGACTTATTAAATAATTATATTGTATGAGCAGAATTCTTCTAATAAACAACATAATCTCCTTAATTGTTTAATACGAAGATGGAGGAAAAAATAAGATGATTTTCCGATAGATGGCGGTGCGATCTCAAAGGTGATTGCATATTTGAAGTACTAGTGTAATGACTAGCCAAGCATGCGCAGAAGAACTGAAGGTTGGAACCTTTTTGGGTCTTTGCGTACCAGAATTTTTAGGAAAAGAGGAGTTTAAAGGTAACAGAGATGGGATATATCAAAGGAAAGTAGGAATAGGAGCGCAGGAATTCAAAAAGAAAACTGGAGTAATAAAATGACAAAATAAACGGAAGGTTCCTGGGAAGTTTATGTCTTTGTGCAAGAGCAAATAGCGAAGAGCACTCTAGAAAGACGTGACAAACAGAAAGAGGAGCACCACATAAGGTACATACTGACGGAGGCTCACCACTTATTAGATGACCATGTGAGAAGCGACAGTGTTCGATTCTAAGCCCATTTCACTTTACAAAAAGATGACGCTTTAGAATTGGAAGGGGACTACATTCAAAGAAAATTGGAAAGAGCAGTGCCTGAAGTCTTTAATCGATGAAAAAAACATAGTTGGGGAAATCAAGAGGACCAAAGATTGATAAGAGGGAATGAAGGATCTACATCTAAGACTCACTGCATATCTCAAAAGAAGATCCAACCTTATAATATTAAGTGGTGTAATTTCAGAAATACAATGGAGACTGGGGATGGGACTGGTTCCGAATTCACCTAGAGCTAATCTAAGGGCCAAGTTTTGCACCATTTCTATTCGTCGGAGATAACTTGCAGGGGGCGACGTATAGGCGATGGATGAGGTGGTCACAGCCCAATTTTTGATGAGAGAGCCATTTTAATATATCGAGGTTCCGAGATGTATGGGATTTAAGAAGCAAAATATGTTCCTTCCAATTGAGTCTACTATCGAAAGTGAGGCCAAGGAATTTTATGAAGTTAGCAGAAGGAACAGGAGAGTTGCAAAGGGAAAACAAATGGAGACGAGGGCAATTTCGTTTTCGTCAGAAGTGGACAGAAGATGATTTATTTGGCGAGAAGGAGAAGCCTAGCTAGGGGAAGAGTAATAGAGTAGAATATCATCTGCATAGAGTTTAAAGGAGATAGAGTTAAGGAGGAAGGAGCAGATGCTATTTATAGCAATGTTAAACAGAAAAGGACTAAGCACAGACCTTTGTGGAAGTCAATTTTCAAGGGGAAATGAATCAGATAAGGTGTCATTGACACGAACTTGAAAGGACCTGAAGTTGTTGATGTATTTCAGGAAATTACCTCTCACACCCAAAAATGAAAAGTGACCCCAATATCATGACGCCAGACTGTGTTAAAAGCATTGCTAAGATCTAGGGATGCTGCTATAAGATGATGACCCTTAGCGAAGAGTAACGAAATAACATTTTCCAAACCCACTGGAAGAAGGAATGAGTTTCAAGAAACCAGGAAAGTCGCAAGTGTACCATTCGCTCCAATTCGTTTTGAATGATCCCGTGGCTTTAGTCCCTGTATTATTTGAAGCTTATATGTCTTCAGAGCTAAAGCTTTTCGTAAAATTTCCCATGTTGTGGATTCATTGAGTCAAAATTGTTGTGAATGTCGACTAATGAAAATTTGTGGGTTTCCAGTAACACTTTCACGTACGAAATCAATATGATCTTGTAAACGACCACTACGACTATATATTGCTCTTTTTTTATTATCCACCGAACCAGTTTCTTGAAATTTTTGAACAGTTCTATTGATAGTACTTTCAGATGGACAATTGTGTAAACCTTAAATTTCACTTAATTTTCTAAAAACATTTTTCACAAACCCTCGTAAAATAATTCAACAATTTTAATGCGCTGTTGACACTAGACCTACGCAAATTCACAACACCATCTGTGTTTTATTCAAAAATTAAGAAAAAATGCTCAATTTTAAAGACCTGCTACATTTGATGTATCAGGTTTGCTATCTGTGGATTTAGGTCATCAGAAAAATGAGCGAGGGGGGACGATCTTGGAGGATAAGAAGGTTAATTCCTATCCTAGACAGCCAATGGGCAAAAACTTTTTCAACAATTCCTTCTGCAAAACAGAATTTAATTCATTTTTTTGCTTAGTTTCTTTTCTCCCCTTCGCAAACAAGATGGTATACACGAAGAATGTTTTTAATTATTAAAGGGATACGTTTAATTTTGTCTCATAGAACAAAATAAAAGCCAACCATCCGTGGTTCCTGTGCAATTCACCAAACACCATACATATTGTTTACATTTCACGGCAGTTATGAAAAATGCGATATGTATGAACGAGAAAGTTTACAAGTTAATCTATAAAAATCCTGATGTAATTACGCTTCGGCGAGAAAACAAAAAACCGAAACGTCCTTGATTTTTTTCTAAAAATACCGATATCTCTCCACGCCATTCACAACAGTTCGAGGAACCGTTAATGCTGATTTTCATTTTCCATTTCGTGAGTGTGTGTGTGTATGTGTATACATAAAACAAGCATAAACCTGCAGATTTGATCCTTTTTGCTAGTCGCCGCTGGTAAAACGGACGGCCGACGAACAAAGAAACAGTTGAAGAAGGTACCGTAGCAGTGGAACCGCTCCGAGTGGGAGAAAGACGGAACGATAACAACGTGGTTTGACGTTGCGTAAGCCATGGGCGTATCAGGAGGAACTAATACTTCTTTAAAAAAATATATTTGAAGCTCTATTAAAAAAATCATTTGGTATTATTTACAACTCCAACAAAAAATAGGACAATTTTTTTTTGATAATATATATATTTCGTCTATACATTTTGAATTAATTAATTTTTTAAAATTATGTCAAAGTGAGCCATTAGCACCAAAGAAACTTTTTGAAACTTCTTTAGTCGCGTCTTTGTTGAGGAGTGAACGTAAGTGAACCGTCGCGCTCGGGTCGGTGACGCTGAATCGGGTTTACTCGGCTCCACTCGACATTAAGAGCGCTCAGATCGGTGACGCACTGAATCGTATATACTCGGCTCCAGTCGTCATCAGCCATGTTTTGCATGTAATCAGTTTAGTATTTTAATATAATACACGCTCCTTATTGTATATGATCTGTGTAATATTTACATTGCTTAAAATCTGTGCTGCATTTCACTAATAGCGAAAAATGTATTAATTGGTATCACAGGTACAGAGATAAGAATAAATAATTTTATATAACAATATTAGTATCACCTTCTTGTTGATGTACCTAACAAATCCATTATAAAACATTTTTCCAATATATATATATATATATATATATATATATATATATATTATAATATAATCCATTTGTTAACACATTTACCATAACTGTTAACACATCTGTCCACACGTCTGGCACAGATATCCTTGAATTTCTTCGAGTTTATTATATATTCCATTAGTTCGAGTCATATTTATGTATACCTTTTCCTTAAAAAATCCTCATAAAAATAATCCGTAGCCGTCAGATCAGTAGATCCAGACGGCCCCAATAAATCTCCAATGACTAGGGAAAATGTTCTTCGAAATACTGATTGTTCCACATTCCACAATCACAGCTTGGTACACAGATACCCCCACCTTCAAAGACCGGTGAAACCTTCAAAGACCATGACCTCCGAACTCTATGGCGAAGCTTCCAAAAGGCTCAGCCAACTTGATTCCGGGGTTTTGCGACTCCAAATCTGCTCTACCTTTATATTAGCGTGTAGTTATTCATAATCAAATTTGTACATCCGCACTCTACAACTGTTAAACCTAAATTGTCACAAATACCACCAAAAAAAATCACGCCAAAACAAAATGGAGGCGTGATACTTGCCTCACCCGATACAATTTGGTAAATGACCATTGATTTTTTCCATATTTTTAACGTAAGTTCAGTTCAGTTAATCCATTTAATTGTTAAGTCTAATAGCTCATGCTATAACCTCAAATGAATGTTTTTGTAGGCAAAAGTAGCAAGTGCATGTTTGGTTGAAAAATATAAATAAACAAACTCATGTCGCTAATTATTTTAACTACTGCTAATTGTTCCTATGTAGAGTATAAAAGCATTAAAAAAAATGAAAATTAAAAATTGTAAATGTAATGATAATAATGTAAAATGTAATGATATAAATATAAAGTTAAAAATTATGTTAGATATTATGTTATAGATATAATAAATATAATATTGTAAATATAAAACTAATATGAATATAATTGTCATCCTAACCTTTCCCAACAAGTTCTGCTTTATTTTCATGTTCGGTAGGACATGGCATTTTAACCATCGTTATAATCGAATACAATTAGGTGCTTCTATTGTGGGATGCACTAATAAAGCACCATCAATTAATTTTTCATTTAGTTGCACTGATACTAAGGGTAATGATCCTTGTTATCCATCCATATTTATAAAAAGTGCTCGAAACTTTTCATATTAACGCCTTGTTAACATGGCGGACGCGCTTGCGCGCGACTCGTCCTAAACAGGCCTATTTCAACCAACAACAAATCCGATCCAACAAAAACTTAACAGGGCTTTCCAACGTGTGTCCCAATTTAAACAGTTCCCAAGAAGCAAATTATGCATTTTTTAGTTATGGTATAAATTAAAAAAAAATCCTGGCTTATTCATTGTTTTGTTTTATTATAATTTTTAGTAAATAGTAGATACATTTTCGTACATATCATGTTGTTATTAAACATTATGCGCCGAACTACCCTACATTCCCCATTTGAACGATTTTACACCGACTTCCTCTACCTGAGGAAATATACAATAAAAGGTAAACTGAAAAAAAATCTACAAAAAAAATTTACATTAGTACCTTACTATGTGTCATTCGATTCAGTATTACTTCGGATATTTGACAGGTCATACACGTATATTTTACTTCCTTTGGTGTCCAGTAGCAGTGTAGCTGTAGAAGCTTCTTTGAAGTTGATTTAAGGTAAGTAAACTATTTTAAAGTAATTTTAGTTAAACTATATGGAAATATTTCAAACAGTTTTCCATTTTTTTTAATTTCTAAAATATTTCGAAGAAACAGGGGCGCCATTAAAATTTAGCAAGATATGTTTCAAAGTTAAATCTGCTAATTTTATAAAACTGATAAAATACTAAATAGAGTAACATAAAGTAAATATTTTGTGTGTATATAAATGGAGGCTACGTTAGAAAACATATCGTCTTATACATATATATATATATATATATATATATATATATATATATATATATATATATATATATATATATCTATATATATATATCTATATATATATATATATCTATATATATATATATATATCTATATATATATATATATATATATATATATATATATATATATATATATATATATATATATATATATATATATATATATATATATATAAATCAAAAAATATAGTGCGCCACTGGCTTAAATCCAACCATGAGTGCAGACCGACGGGAAGCTCAGTCAAATCAGAAGCTGTGTGTTGTTCAGTTCATATTCGTGCTCCGTCCGAGCCGTGAAAGCGTCAAACTCATCAGCCGCAGATCTCGTTGTCTACGTGAATCATCATCGAGAGCTTAACGCGCAGAACACGATGCCCCAAGTCGTCGAATCGATAAGGATCGATGGGTCAGAGGCTTCGGTTCATTGCTAGATCGGGAAGCGATGAGTGTCAAACAGTGTCTTACAGTGTCGTAGGATGAAGTGCGGCGAAAGATGCGAACCAAGGAGCGATTCTTTTCCGTGGCGGTACTGGGGGCGGTGGCATTCTACGCCCTGGTCGAGCTAGCTGTCGGCCAAAAGGGCCACACCATTTGCGACGTCCAAGGTTGTAATTGTACCGAGTTGGCTGGTAGATGGCAGAACGTCAACTGTGTTTTGGTCAACTATCAGGTGAGCTTATTGCAAATATTTTAATAAACGAAAAACAGGTGAACCCTATAAGAATAAAAGAGCAAAGTGTGAATAAGTTTCATATCAGACATGTGATGCTTTATAAGTTTTGAAAGCATAATAATTGAGGATAAAGATCTATTATTGGTTGAAATTGAAGCTGATCTCAAACAGACAATCCAGGAATTAGCCACAAAGCTTAAAACATCATGGCCCATATACAACAGTATGTTACTACATACAAAACAATGCTACTATCAGTATAGTGAGATTTTACAGGAATTATTCATTATGTGGTTCTGAATCCTAATGACATCTTAAGTGCTCTATATTATTGTGCCCAACAAACATGGCCTTGATTCAAAAACGCCCAGGAGTGGATTAATCGAAGGTTTTATTATACAACATGATAATCGCCCAATTAAAAATATCAAAGAGTTGGGCTGGGAAGTACTTCCTCGTTCATCGTATTCTCCTGACGTTTCACCCACAGATTATCATATTTTCAGATATATGCAACATTTTCTTCACGGAAAAAAATATACTACTGCAACATCTATCAAAACTGTATTCGGAGAACGTTTTAATTCAAAATCGAACCTCATTTTACACAAAGGGAAGAGCTTTTTCTGAGAGATGTTGTTTGTTCCCGAGAGGGAGTTTATCCGAGAGATGGGTAAAGATTCAATATAATCCCCATCAATTCTTCTATTGGAACCTTTGGTGTGATGCACTAAACTTGAAGAGATTTACCACTAAACACCAAAACACTTTCTTTTTTTTATTATTGCTCGACGCACATTTCGCTAACCATGTTAGCATCATCAGGAGATGATTTAATGATTAAATCATCTCCTGATGATGTTAATATGGTTAGCGAAACGTGCGTCGAGCAGTTAAAAAAAACTGTTTTGGTGTTTAGTGGTAAATCTCTTCAAGTTTAATAATCCCCATCAATAAAGATTATAAGAAAGGGATTATATTGTAGATTAAAACTGTAAAATTAACTCTTAAGCATAATAAATTTTGTACAGCAGCAAACAACAACACGGGTATCCCAATTATAGTAGATGTGAAAAATGTGTTTTCATTGTGAAAAAGATGAAGTATCAATTGACAGTTGACATAGAAGTTGTTGTTATTTAGTTGACTATAAGCAGTCAGTGCCCTTTATAATTATTTATCAAGTATAATTATAACATATTTGTCTGGAATGCAATACGCTGGCCAGAATATTAACCAGATTTAATACCACTGATTTATTTATAATTCATTGTTATTATATTGAACGTTTTGAGATAAAATTTGCATAGCATACACCTAAAATATTAACGACAAACAGTGGATTTGTGGTTTTCAAAACAGACATTTTTTTCTAAAAAATTAAAATTACTGTTTAACCTAAATGCATAGACTCGAAAGGCTACTACATTAAATAAAACAATTTTACTTCGAAACATTTTTTTTCTGGTCTATGCGAATACTTTAACTTTATCTCCTAAGATTTTATTTATTATTATGCACTATGCACGTTTGCTCCGTTCTTAGCTAAAACATCTGCCATAAATGTGCATGTGAGATTGTAGCCGTTTCTATGAACCAGCTGCTTGAAGCAGACATTGTACGTTCTTTAAAGTAGAAAAAACGAAGCTGTAAAATTCTTTGTGAAAGGGAATAGAAAGGCCTTAAGAAAGTCACACCAAGTTCATAAAGGTTTCGTCTTTTTCGGTACCCAACACTTCGATTAGATTCAATTTTAAAACTTAATAAATAAGAAAAGAAAGGAAATCCTACTTTTATTAGTGTTATTAATGTTATCAAAGTTAACAGCACGTTTGCAAGGCTATTATTACGACTCCTGATATCATACATTATTTATTTTATAAAATTCGTAATTACAGTCCAGATTTAACTTTTTCCGTTGCCGTATCAAGAAAGAAAAGTTTGAATGAGTTGGAAATATTGCCGTGCCACTTGAACAAAGCTTAGTCATGTCGTCTAAAATTAACAGTGGTTGGAAAGAGCTGAGGTGAACGTCTGGCAAACCCCAAATATCCATAGTTATATTATTGTTAGTGGTAATGTGATATAAGGTACTCCAAATACATACCGTTCACATATACGGGGGTCTATAGGGTTGCGCATAAATGATTTTTAATCTTTGACCTATTACCGGGGAACGAAAATAACGTTCAATATCCAGTATATAAATAAAATATGATTATATTTATTTATATAAGTGGTAATGTGAGATAAAACACAGTTCTCAATAACTGAAGATAAACGACGTCAATCGCAATTGGGATTTGGATGGGTTCTAATATAGGCAACCACCTCGCACTTAGCGGTATAAAGCATATCCTTATATATATATATATATATATATATATATATATATATATATATATATATATATATATATATATATATATATATGTATATATATATATATATATATATATATATATATATATATATATATATATATATATATATATAAGGAAGTTCACCGGTGCTCCACGTCGTGCTTTACCATTCCTTCATCCGCCATCCAAGGCGCCAGCAAGCGTCTTGGGAGATGAAGAAATGGTAAAGCACGACGTGTCGCACGCAGGTGGAGCAGCATATATATATATATATATATATATATATATATATATATATATATATATATATATATATATATATATATATATATATATATATATATATATATATATATATATATATATATATATATATATATATATATCATTATCATCATCATCATCAGCCCGTATCGATCCACTGCAGGATGAAGGCCTCTTCAGCATGCTTCCAACCTTCACGGTCCTGGGCTTTCCTCTGCCACTCGGGTCCAATATACTTAACGATGTCATCAGTCCATCGTGCTTTCGGTCTTCTTCGCGGACGTTTGCGATCAAGCGGTATCCACTCCAGGATTGCCTTGGTCCATCTGTCGTCCCATCGCCTCGCTATATGGCCTGCCCATCTCCATTTCAACTGTTTTACTCTTCCAATGATGTCACAGACTTTTGTTTGTTCCCTGATCCATGCGTAGGACTTTCTGTCTCGTCTTGTAATGCCAAGCATACATCTTTCCATTCCCCTCTGTGCCACCCGAAGTTTTTGAATTGATTGCGATGTGAGTGTCCAGGTTTCACTTCCGTATGTCATAACGGGTAGAACGCACTGATCGAATACTTTTCTTTTCAGGCAAAGTGGGAGTCTGCTCTTAAACACTATGTTGAGCCTACCAAATGCCTGCCAGCCACATTTAACACGCCGTTCCACCTCCCGGGCGGTATTCCCCTCCATGGAAATCCTCTGCCCAAGATATACAAAGCTGTCCACAATCTCTAAATCCCTTCCTAAAACTGAAATTCTTCTGTCCTGAGCGAAGTTATTGAACATAACCTGACTCTTTTTTCAGGTTTATTTTCAAGCCAAATGGTTCGCCAGCCCTTTGCAGTTCTTGTATGCGTCTTTGCAGCTCCTCTGGGTCTTGTGAAATGAGAATAATATCATCTGCAAATCTAAGATGGTTTAAGTTTGCACCATTGATCTTTACCCCATCCTGTTCCCAATCCAGTTTACGGAATACTTCTTCAAGGCCAGCCGAGAAAAGAATAGGCGATATTGCGTCACCCTGCCGTACACCTCGTTCTATATTAATTCCCACTTCAAGATCATCAAGGTGAATTGTGAACAATTCACCTTGATATATATATATATATATATATATATATATATATATATATATATATATATATATATATATATATATATATATATATATATATATATATATATATATTGTAACCACTTTTTTCTTTAATTGCTTAATTGAAATTCTGGCTACAGCGACGGCAGCCGTTCGCCGGAGGCACTTAGACCCAGTTCTTGAACTTATTTCATGTATTAATAAACCCTAAAACTGGAAGAGAGTCTATCTTAGATTAAAACTCAAATAATTTTATACATTTTATAAACACCAGCTCAAAAAAAAATATGTAACCACGTCCCACGTTGTCGGGCGTCAGACATATGTAAAAAACTTAACTTTTGATATTATATATCTAATATAACACTTGCATAAACCGAAAAAGAAAACACATAGAACATAAAAAGGTTAAGAATAAAATAGTAAGAAAATCAAAAGCAGGTCTAGTGGTGTGGTCAGCTAAAACCTTACTAACCTAGACATGTCAAAAAAAGATCCTAACAAGTTTTCCTAACTTAAACGAGCTCTTACCTAGTTCACAGTGATTGTAAATTAAGAAATTAAGTTACACTAAATCTACTTAAACTATACTAATTAAATTAAACTAAATCAAAGGTAATCAAATGGAATCAATTAAGATATTCTAAACCAAACTAAGTAAATCAGATCGAATTGTGTACTGTCTATTTTCTGATGGTAAGGGGGTCCTGGTGGTACGAGAGAAGTAGGCAAATAATGTAAAATAATCGTAGAATATTAACTCCTGCTGCCTGTTCTAACTCTGGACTATCCTATCCTATCCTATCTAATCTGGACTATCCTATCCTATCTAACCACTGGACTATCCAAGTACCTATAAGTTTGCCTACTGGTAATTCTGTGTCCCTAATATGGGAGTCCCCAAAAGGTCGGGAATCTGCATTGACCGGATGTTGCACGAAGTAGCCCTAAAAAGTCTGGATTTGGTAATGGCTGGTCTCCGAATGCTCTATAACGGCCTGGTTCCTAATTGACCGGGTTCTCTAAATACCGGGTCATAATAATAAGCCTGAGTATGGCTTGGCCAGCTGATGTACATACCTCTGACGGAAGGGTAAGGCGGAGGTAAGGCGGAGATGGAGATGTCTGTTCAGCTCGAGATGTGAAGTTAGACTGTCTCGCCCTTGTCCTGTACGATACAGGTGCGCGTTCAATAAGACTCGCGCAATATTATCTTCCCTGTAGCGAGCGATAATTTGTAAATGCTACAATCTACAGTGTGTCGCATCTAAGATGAAGACACCCCCATATTTTCGCTAATTGTAGGAATACGGATTGGAATTTTTACAGTCATACAGGTTGATTGGGTGTTGTAACCGTGTCTCAGGCTCCCTCTCCGAAAACAAAACCTTGATCGTGACGATCCTGTTCAGGATATTGGAGCGAACTTATTAAATTATTGTATAGTCATCGGTCCTTGATAAGTGTGCAAAGTTGTAATTTAATCTGATGTTTTAAAATGGATGAAGAGAACGTTCAAAGATTCCATTGCATAGATAAATACAGGTGAAGCTAATAAAAGCGTCTTAAAAATCGAAATAAACCAGTTGTTTGGTGATTTTGCTCGTAGTAGCTGAGAAGATGTTGCAGAGTTTAACAGGAGATGTGCACGCATGACGTGCACCGATTGCTCATGGAAAAGCAGCCGATGTAAATGACATTTTCAATGGAACTGGCAGTATTATTAAAATCCATCAAAAAGGTCAACCTCGTCGAATACATCCGCATCTCGCATCCTGAGGATAACGAAATATTGCCGACAAATCGAGCAAATTCATGTATGAGCCTTCGAGATTTATCGTCTCAGCTGAATATTAGCAAGGATTTAGGATTAGGATTAGGAAGTTTCGTTCGTCTACAAAATTAAGCCCTATAAACGGAATTTCTTACATACATTGAAAGAAGGTGATGATAATAAAAGATTACACTACATTTCTGGATTCTAAACATCAAACAAAACAAACAAAATCTTTTAAAAAATCGACATTTCTGGATCACTAAACTCGAAGAGATTTACCACTAAACACCAAATCCTTTGAAACTTCTCGACGCACGATTCGTTAACCATGAGATTAACTCATATCCTGATGATGCTAACATGGTGAGCGAAACGTGCGTCGAGAAATTTTTAAAAAGTAATTCGGTGTTTAGTGGTAAATCTCTTCGAGTTTAGTGATTCACAGTCATTCTGTTCAGCAACACTTTCACGTACCAAATCAATATGCTCTTGAGAACGACCACTATGGCAATATATTGCTCTTCTTTTATCTTCCACCGAACCAGTTTCTTGGAATTTTTGAACAATTCGATTGTTCGTGTTTTCAGATGGACGATTATGCAAACCGTAACGTCATTTTCGAAAAACATTTTTCACTGTACGGCCATTTTCATAAAATAAATCAACAATTTTGACGCGTTGTTATATTGTGTACGACTCCACAGACCTAGACAAATTCACAACGCCATCTGTGTTTTATTCAAGAATTAAAAAAAGCCGCTCAATTTGAGACTCGTTACATATTTTGTTTGTAAACAATTCTTCGGATTTGTTTTCGGTGGTAGGAATGTAGACTACTGAATTAGGCATAGTCGTACTTATTTGAGATGATGAAGGCGGTTAACAATGAATAATATCATAAACATTTCCATAAACCGTGTCGAACGTGAGACACATTCGAATAAACACCTCTCAAGATTGTTTAGACTTATTTAAACGCAATTCTTGGATGTTTTATAACAGTAGATTAAACATGGATTCTCTGTTACACGCCAGAGGAACCAGCAGTCTAAACAGTGAGTGGGAGCAGGAGAAAATCATAACAATGGTTTTCTGGGATTCTTCTGTTGCGACGATCATAAATTACCTGGAAAAAGGCCGGACTATCACCATGTGACCTTACTTACTGCTATTCGATATATAAGACCGTTTCCATACATAATAGTGACCCTGTATAACAAATTAAGAGAAGTCCTGACTAATTCAATGGATACAGTAGATCATACAATAGATCATACACGGCAAAACCACAATATAGGTACGGTTGTCATATTAATAGAGCATAGTTTAGTTTCAGAATTAGATTGAATCAGTTCCTGATGATGCTAACATGGTTAGAGAAACGCGCGTCGACAACTTTAAAAAAGTTACTAAGTGTTCAGAAGTACATCTCTTCGAATTTAATCTCCCTAACTTTTTTATGTGATCAAAACAGTTTCCAACTTTAGGATTCTCGTTGAAGATGAATTTAGCGAACTTTTTTTTTGTACTTTCTGGATCTGGAGAGTCGCCTCGTAAATTTTCCTCAGCCTGAACTAAATTTTATCGAGCAGAAATGCACGACTGTCTTAAAATTATCCAAAGTATCCTGCAAATATGCAGTTCGTGAACCGTTGGCCTTACTATTTTTAGATGGGGGGTTTACGTTTTTATCTCTTGTTTACTGGAATGTGTAACGAAAACGAGAACGAAACCACGTAATCTTATCATTTTGAGAGTTTTCCAAAAGAAATTCCAACTTAAAAGAGAATGTAATACACTGTGTCGTAATCTAATCAAGTTTTTTTTTTTACGTATCTGTCTTTTTTTCTGGCGGTACGTTGTCGATAAATTCCATGATTCAGGAAATAAACGGATAATTTCGAAAATGCTGATTACATGATTATCATTTCCACTGAAGAGTGAATTTGCCAGCAGATTTACATGAACTAGGGATTCAACGCCCATTATACGCCGAACTGATAAGCGAGATGAAGTACGACAAAACGTTTGTTTATTGAACCATATCACTATCTAAAGGTGTAGGGTTTGTTTCAGTCAGACCACCATCGTTGCCCAATTTATTGTATGTGGATTCTACAACAGCCATGGCTAAACTTTCATTTCTGCAGAACATTCCTTTGGATAGATGAAGCTGTAGTTACGAGACGGGGTCTCATAAATCCGACAAACCTGTATAGGTAGGAATTAGAAAATCTCAAAGCAATACGTACGTCTAACTTTTAGCCATTTTCTGTCAACGTTTGTGTTGACTTAGACAACGATTTGGTTATTGGTTTTCCTCTGAGATTAATTAAATGTGAAAAATTACCTACAGTTACTTATTGAGAAATTGCCAACACGTTTAGATGATGTTCCCCTGATCATAAGAAGAGATATGTGATTTCATTCAAATTGAAACGTTTCGTAATTACACGCACCTTAATAATACGCTACTATATGAGCAAAGCCAATTCAGGAAAAACTATCAGTGGCGGCTCGTGGGTTTTTAAAGTGGGAGGGCGTAAAAGAAAATAGTGCTGCTGAAGATTTTTTTGCTTTCCTCTTTCTACTTTTTACTTTTCGTGCTATTAAAACTCTATACAGAAAATAAACCAAGAAAATGAGTTGAAGGAAAGAAACTGAATGGAAAGTATAGTGTTTAACAATAGTAATAAAGTATAACGCCTCTAACTGTACTTCGCGTGGTCCACCAGACCCTATACATGAATAATATATATATATATATATATATATATATATATATATATATATATATATATATATATATATATATATATATATATATATATATATATATATATATATATACCAGAAGAAAAATATCTCAAAAGACAAAAATTTTCAGTGAGACCATTAATTTAATGAAGAAGCGACGGACAATGCGAAATGCAGGGAGTCCTTTTGGTAGAGTCGATTACGCTGAGCTCTGCAAAACTATAAGAAAACGTATCAGAGAGGACACGCGCCAGTTCAACAAGCAACTAGTGCAAAAAACCCTGGAAGAGAATAAAGGAATTAACAAGGCTAAACAGAAGCTGAGAAAGAAAAGAACGCAAATTTATGCTTTAATGCGTGAGGATGGAATACTGTGCGGGGCGCGGAAATGGTAGAGGTTGTCAGAAAATTTTATTCTCAGTTATATAAAGATCAAAACAATCAAAGACAACAATACCCACCTAAGAACAAAGGACAAATAATCCTAGCGGAGGAAGAAACAAATGCTATAGAATCGATGAAAAACGGCAAGGCTCCAGGAAAGGACAGTGTGACTGTCTAACTGCTAAAAGCTAGTAGCAGGACGTTACATAAAACACTGGCAATATTATACTCAAAATGCCTCAAAGAACAAAAAGTACCTGACTTATGGGAAAATGCAGAAGTGATGCTTTTACATAAAAAAGGAGCACAGGAAGATTTAAAGAACTACCGTCCAATAAGTAAGGAACAAAGTTTTCACTAACATAATATCTAAAAGAACATTAAGAAAACTGAATGACACACCACCAAAAGAACAAGCAGGATTCAGAAGTGGATTCAGTACAATGGATCACATCCAGGTTGTACAGCAGACCATAGAAAGGCACAACGAATACACTATGCCATTGTGCTTGGCTTTTATCGACTACGAAAAAGCATTTGACTCCATCTCAAAGCATGCAATAATGGATGCACAGCTTAGCCAAGGGGTAGATAAAGCATATGTAAACCTATTAGGATCGATATATGATGAAGCTACAGCGACAGTCCACCTTGATGATCTTGAAGTGGGAATTAATGTAAAACGAGGTGTACGGCAGGGTGACGCAATATCGCCTATTCTTTTCTCGGCTTGCCTTGAAGAAGTATTCCGTAAATTGGATTGGGAACAGGGTGGTGTAAAGATCAATGGTGCAAGCTTAAACCATCTTAGATTTGCAGATAATATCGTTCTCCTTTCACAAGACCCAGAGGAGCTCCAAAGGCACATACAACAGCTGCAAAGGGCTGGCGAACCATTTGGCTTAAAAATAAACCTAAAAATGAGTCAGGTTATGTTCAATAAATTCGTTGAGGACGGAAGAATTTCAGTTTTAGGACGGGATTTGGAGATTCTGGACCACTTTATATATCTTGGGCAGAGGATTTTAATGAAGGGGAATACTGCCCGGAAGGTGGAACAGCGTGTTAAATGTGGTTGGTAGGCATTTGGCAGGCTCAACATAGTGTTTAAGAGCAGACTCCCACTTTGCCTAAAAAGAAAAGTCTTCGATCAGTGCATTTTACCCGTATGGACATATCGAAGTGAAAGATGTATGCTTGGCATTACAAGACGAGTCAGAAAACCCTGCACATAGATAAGGGAACAAACGAAATGTGTGACATCATTAGAAGAGTAAAGCAATTGAGATGGAGAGGGGCAGGCCATATAGCGAGGCGATGGGACGACAGATGGACCAAGGCAATCCTGGAGTGGATACCGCTTGATCGCAAACGTCCACCAAGAAGACACGGCTTTTGATTCAATAAAAAGAGAAACCATCAGAAACAGCTTGAAGAAGAAAAATATAAACAAGGAACTTATTGTAGTAACCGAAAACATGTACCGAACCATAACAAACCAAATCAGGTGGAACAATAGATTGTCTGCTCCTTTTACCATAATGCAAAGGTTAAGGCAAGGAAGACGTCTGAGTTTGCTACTGTTTATAAACACAATAGACGAAATAAACAGAATATGTAAGAATGAATTTCAGATGCATGGGATGATCAAGGATAAAGTGCGAGTTAATGCTGAAATGTGTATATTTCCTGACGATATAGTTCTTATAGCAAAATGAATACTATAATTTTATTTGGTTTACGAATTTAAATCTGATATTTACTGTTTATAATTTCGTAGGCCTGTGGGCCTTTAAAACGAATAAAGATCGATCTACCACTTTTGTATTTTCTAACTTAGAATTAAGTCTATTTTATCCTCCTAAAATCTGAACACAACGATATAGAATACCGAGTATATAACGATACGAATCTCCGCCACAATCGTTATATAAAGGCGCCACAAAAATTCATGTTTTTTTAAATGTTTACAATAAAATCTTACACGTATAGGTGTAAAGCTGATAGCCTTGAGCACATCCATATTCACTGTTGAAACCAGTTCTTTTCCATTTCATCGATTCTATTTTAAATTCATGTAATTTTATAAATAGGTATGTTTTCGACCTACATAAAATCGATTCTGGTTATAAAAAAAACTTTGTTTTCTCTAACTGTCGCGAGAAAACTAGATATTAACTAAATAAACTTAGAATTAGTGAAGAGATTCCGGACCTTTTAAATAGTCTTGTTCGTAAACAACAACAGTAATAGTTATTTTTGTTTGGCAAGAGCCCAACATGGTCCAAGTTCAGCTTTCACCGTGTTTAGATATATCTAATAAGTATCTAGACGAAGCTAAGCCAAAATTATTATATCCTTTTTTTTCTCAGTTTAAACCCACTGTATATTTCATTTTAAGTAAGACTGTACCCGATTTGTTATCTAAAAAAAGTGTCGTGATGCTTGAATTTCCTCTACATTCACCTGATTTGTCTCCATGCAACTTTTCTATATTCCCAGATCTAAAATTTTTGTATCCAGGAGTGCTTTCTAACAGTTTAAAATCAATTTTATGGTTGAATTGTCTCGCGTCTGTAGTGTTTCGCGGATGGAAGAATATATTATTGGACGACTGCTTCGACGACATAATATACCAGCCGCATACAAGCCAAGTAAAACAATAAAATCAGCCATTAGAAGTCCCAAAGTTCACATCATTCTAGAAAATCCGGGCGTATACAGCATATCACGCGGGACTTGTAACATCGCATACGTCGGACAAACCAACAGAAGAATATCAGCCCGGCTCGAAGAACACAAATTGGCGGTAAGAAATAAACAAACCACATCGGCTCTGTTCCAACACCATCTACAAACACGACACAAAATCGACTTCGACAGTTGCCAACAAATTGTAAATATCCCTAACTACAAAATAAGAACCATACGAGAAACAATAGAAATAAAAAAAATCGGACGCCTAAACAGAAGAGATCTGGTAGATCAATCTACCAGACACGTGGAAACCAATAATTAATCGACAGACCGAAGCTCACCGGCTGCAGTCGGGAGAGCAACTGACTACCAGTGTGACACCCCAAACATCGTCCGAGGGGGCGAAACCAACACCAGAACCAATAAGAAGTACGCACCATCACAATCTGCGACCCAGAAGAATATATATATTAAGAGACAGTTTCCACAGCTTTTCAAAGGTCAGCTAGAGACCTCAAAACGTAAAAAGCGCCCATCTTAGGGTTTGAATTTCATTGTAAACTAGTAAGAGCCTCCGGGCTAACTAAAAAACCTGGCTGAGTAAGTCGAAGTCGAAGTCCACAGCTTTCAGTCTTCAGACAAGCATTGAGAATGCCAAGTGTGACCTTGGCACATATATATATATATATATATATATATATATATATATATATATATATATATATATATATATATATATATATATATATATATATATATATACGTATAATATACAATTTACTTACATTATGAATCTAGTTTAAAGGATAAAATTAATTATAGCGAATGATTTTGGCTCAATAAAAATTGGTCATTTGAATGTTAGATCCATTTTGAATAATTTTGCTGAGCTGTCAGCTCTGATTGCGGAAAACTTCTTTAATATTTTTGCTGTAACTGAAACATGGCTGTCGTCAAATATTATAAATGATTCGATAAACATACCTAAGTTTAGATTTTATCGCAGGGATAGAGATGGTCGAGGGGGCGGCGTGGGAGTTTTCGTGAGGAGGCACTATAAATGTGAAGTACTTCAATTTGCTCAAGATTTGCATGAACAGAGTGTCTGTTTAGAGGATATGTGGTTAAAAATTTCTTCAGGGCATACTATATTGGTACTAGGTGTTATTTATCGTCCACCGAAGGCCCATATCGATCGAACTATAGGTTACCTTGATAGTGTGCTGTCATTTTTATCGTCCTCATATAACAACATATTGCTTATCGGTGATATGAACGTTAACTTTTTTAATTACAACAACAAAGTTAGCATGTGTTTGGGTTCATATGGACTAGAACAACTGATCAATGAGCCTACACGTATTACAAACCATTCAGAGACATTGATTGATCCCATTTTTGTAAGTACTCCGGAGATATATAAGGGTATCGGAACTAAGAATGTTGGCCATATATCAGACCATCATATGGTTTTCTGTGAGTTATGCATTAAATTTCAAAAAGGGGCGCAAAAATTCGTTGTTTATCGGGATTTCAGAAATTTTAACATGGATGAATTTAATGTAGACCTGTATAAGATCCCTTGGAGAAATATTTTTCGATTTGCAGATATTGATAAAAAAGTTGATTTTCTTACTTCCAGCATTTTATCGTTATCCAACAGACACGCTCCGGAAAAGAAAGTATTTATTTCCAAACCACGTGCTCCTTGGCTAACACCTAGCATCACTTAACTTATGAAGCAAAGAGATAAAGCCTTGTCTTATTACAAAAAATTTCGGAGCCCTGATTGTTGGGAATATTACAAACATCTTAGAAACTTCACAAAGGGTGCTATTCGTAGAGAAAAAGCGGCATATTTGAGATATTTGAATAATCAAAGTATCTCCAGTTTATATAATGCCCTTACAAGTTTAAATATTCGTAAGTCTAAAGTCTCAGCTGACATTCCTCATAATCTAAATAATGCCGATGATATTAATAAATATTTTGTCTCTGTCTTTGAATCAAGCAGTCCATCAACTTCTACTCTAAATTTTTAAAACACTAATAAAAAAATGCTGCCATTAATTTCACTTTTAAACCAGTCGAAATATGTGATTTATTAAATATTGTACATGTGATGAAATCTAATGCCAAACGATCTGATGGTTTGACTCTGCAGATGATAAAATTATGCATGCCTGCTATTGACAAGTATTTATGTCATATCATAAACTGTTGTTTGGTGTGTGGCTTTTTCCCTTCAATGTGGAAAGAGGCTCTTGTAGTTCCTCTTCCTAAAAGTTCTAATCCGTCTGAGTTTGGCGATCTACGGCCAATAAGCTTGTTGCCGACTTTGTCTAAGATGCTGGAGAGGGCTGTGTATAACCAAATTAATGAGTATTTAACTAGTATTAATATACTTCCTGCTACTCAATTTGGTTTTAGAAAGGGCTACAGTACGGAAGCTTCCTTGCTTTCTCTATGTGACGATGTTTGTCGTTCTATGGATGATGGAAAAGCGACCGCTCTTGTTTTGTTGGATTTTAGTAAGGCATTTGATACAGTTAATCATGCTCTATTGATTGCTAAATGTGGATATCTTGGCTTTGACGAAACATCACTTAACTTTCTTCATATGTACTTGAGCAATCGTACTCAGAGGACATTTTTAAATAATCTGTTATCTGCAAGCTTGAATACAAGTTCTGGTGTACCTCAAGGATCCGTATTGGGTCCGTTGCTTTTCTTAATTTACACCTTTGATTTACATGCAGTTATTGTAAAAAGTAAATCCACATTTTTTGCGGATGACACACAGCTGTACAAGGAGTTCGTGTGCGATGATTATGAGCGTGCGGCCAAGACCATTAATGAAGATCTCTGCAACATTTCTGCATTCGCTGCAAATCATTGCCTACATTTGAACCCTACCAAATCTAAAGCTATTATCTTTAGCTCAAATAAGAAAAGGCAGTTTCTATGTTCTCAAATAAAACTGTGCATTAATCAGCAAAAAATCCAGATTGTAAACTGGATGACAAAGTTATGCTAGCCTAAAACTTTTGTACTCTGCTAGAGATGTACTATCCTTTAACATGAAAAAGGCACTATGTGAAAGTCTTGTAATATCAAAATTACGTTACTGTATCACTGTGTATTTTCCTTGCTTGGATGTCGTAACCCGTTGCCGTCTCCAGAAGATACACAATTCTTGTTGCCGCTTTGTATGTGGTTTGCGCAAATATGATCATGTTTCGGGTAAAATAGCTGATTTGGGGTGGTTAAGGATGGACTCTTTATTTAGGTATAGCTTACTGTCGAGTATTGAACGTTTAATGATTACGTTCTCTCCACTTAGGAGTAGATTGGGTTTTCGCCGAATCATTCATGATTCTTACCTTCGTCACAGTGCCCTTCTTGTGGTGCCACGTTATAACACAGCCATGTTTCATCGTTCTTTCAGCTACAATGCTGTTAAACTGTTTAACTCTCTAAGTAGAGATTTGAGATGTCACTTAATGTTCTACAGAAAGCACATCAGATTTAAATTTAGGGAATATCTGCTATCAGCGCAGAGATAGAGCCTTGTATGTTATTTTATGATTACCTTCTTTTTTTTTTGTCATTGATGAATCTTTTGAGTTATTTTCCTTGTTATTTCTATTTGTTGTTACTTGTTTTGTTTCTGTTTTAGTTTCGTATATAGGTTGTTATAATTTGTATTTTTTGCCTACAGAATATTAGTTTATGTTTATATACATTATGTAAGTCAGTATTATGTATTGTAATTAGTTTTTGGATACGGGTTGAGTATGAGTGGCTCGTTGAGCTAGACTTCGCCCTATCCTTTAACATTTGATTGAGTAATAAAGACATTTATTATTATTATTACTCATTATGAAACTCATTATGAAAAAAGTTTGACAAAGTTAAAAACATATGTAGGATTAGAAAAAAGAATGTGTTGAAACCTAAAATATAAAGGTGTTCTTTTTCACATAAATATATTTTGTAATAATAGCACCGAGACTTCTGTTCGTACAAATGAAAAGTTTCTCAAGTAAAACCCAACCATTGTAGTAACAAAATATTGAATGAAATCGGTCGCTGTAAAAAGTCGAAGGAACAATGAAATCGTCGTTTGCGACAAATGCGACGATAAAGCAATTTTCTTCGGTTTAAATTCGAAGAATTACGTGTAAACGACTCGAGCAAATTTAACCCATAACTTTCTCTAATTGCGTTTAAAAATCATTAATGTGACGTTTCGGTTATCATTTTTCGGTCATTCTATCATTTACCAAGTCTATACAGGAGTAAACTGAAAAGTTTCAAAAATATCTTTGTTATATTTGATTATTTTTCATATACAAACATCGTTCGAAAAGTTATGTTACATATGCCATTCGTATTTTGTAAAGTTCTTTGTTCTAGAGGGTTTAACACCGACTGAGATACCAATAGACAAAAATAATTCAATTTCAAAAGGATTCTTTTGATATTGATTCTCTTTTCAATTTTAAAGGATTCTTCTCTTTCGTTTTCGATGGCAAAAAAATGTACTGCTGTACAATTTGGTATTTTTGTATGTGTAAGTAACTTTTCTCTTTTGTTTACTTAGTTTACTTTCTTTGTTGTAACTGGGTTTCCATTATAAGAGTTTAACAAAAGGATATATACAAATTTTGGGGGGTTTTCGGTCGAAAATTAATTAATTATCAGTTAATGAACATAAAAGAAAGAAACCTAGAACCAAACGTAACTGCCCTTTAAAACATCCGATAGATAATGTCCACAACTGTAATTTTAATAACATAAATATTTTAGAGATTGAAAAACAACATAAAAAAAGGAAATTTAAAAGAAATGATTTATAAATAAAAGAAAAACGCATAATACCATTAATTTCAGAAATGATACTGATAATTTAAGTTGTGTATATTACACTGGGCCAAAAAAATCGACTATTTTTATGAAAGTTCGAGCCCTTAATACTTATATTAAGAAGTGTATCATTGCATAAACCATCAATTTGAAAAACTTGGGCAATGCATATTCTTGAAGGGAATTGAATTCTCTAAAAAAAGGTCGCATTATAAATTTACGTCAAACAAGCCGTTTCCATATGCCTTGAACATTGATCTGTTCTCTGAATAATAAGTCGCTGGAAAATGTGAATGTCATCGATAGCATTGTTACAGGTAAACAACTTCCCAATCAGCCCGCGTAAGTTATCAGGACAAAAAATAGATATTCTCCAGTAATTAGTTCTGTTGTTGTCTGAAGAATTCCAATAAACAAAATCCTTAAACAGTTATTTCCGTTCTTATCAACGTTCCAGTCCATTTCTACTGAAAATAAACGTCCATCAAAAAAAATAACCGAGAATTATTTACGTCTAATGGACGGCGATCTCGTTATGGCTAATATTAAATATTTTAAGTAGTTTCGCCAGTTAAACCGTTTACGACTTTCTATCCAAACAATGAGCGTGATTTACGCCTGTCAGCTGGTTAATGAAGATACCAGAAGGCATATTTGCATTCGTTTTTCTATTTTTGTCATTGTAGAAACGATTTTTCGCAATTAAAAAAAAACTGTTTCAAATAAATAATCTAAAACCTACAATATTACACAGGCCACATATGTACAGGTAACATATTTTCCAATCAAAAAGGCCAAAAAACATTGAGCATGGAGGAGGAGTAAAGAAAATAGATAACAAAATGGAGACGAATAACCAAGGAAGGAAAGCAGTGGAAAAAATTCAAAGCTATGGTCTTAAGTGGCCTGACAAGAACTAAGTATAAAATAGAAGAGAAAAAAACTACTAAGAACAATGATGTCAATGTCATATTATGTCGAAACCCGGTCCTTTCAATGTTAGTTTAAACACAATCGCACGGATCCAAGTCAGGTGAATATGGAGTATGATAGGTCACCACGATACTTTTTTTTGTCATTTTGTAAAAACTGTCTTCAGATCAGTTGTCTCTTTCATTCACATACAAATTTTTCATAAAAACTAAGATAGCCCCATCAGATTTACCTATAATTATTTTGAATGGTACACAAAAGTCATCAAGTACTACACCACGATCAAAAAAACAAGACGACTTTTTAAATTATACATAAAATAGAAGAGAAGCAGAGTTCTGTCTACTTTAATCGTACTGAATATAAAAAAATAATAATTAACTGTATTATTAATACAGATAGTACGACTATACGAATTATGTCTCGTTCGAATAACAGGAAAAAAAAGCATACACATCTTAAGACCGGTTTCGTTCTTTAAGAACTCATCAGTTAAGCTCGGTTGTCCTTCTCTCGAAGTAATCAAAGCAGATCCAATCGTTTTTAATTCTAAACGTCGGGCAATTTGGGTGAACGTTATACGCTAACGCCACCTAGAGGTTGTCGTACTACTAGCACATCTCAACATCTAACTTACAACAGGTTATCACCCTTGCGGGCTAGGTTTAAATAAAAAGAGAAACACAGTCCTGTCTACTTGATCGTATTACTTATCAATAAACAGTAATTAACTGTAATATTTAGTACTAGTGTAAGGATGGCTTCGTAAATTAAATCAACGACTGATTTTCAAAAAAAAACAATTTTATTTTTAAAGCGTGTACAACTACTTCAACTTCTTCAAACACTTCACCATCTTCTTCTTTTTCTTAACCTGCCGACATTAACCGGCGTTTTATACCAGCGCTAAATACGAAATAACATTGTAAACTCTTACAACTCGGCCATTCCTGATACCAAGAGCGTCCTCTCTCAAAACTCTTAGACTCTTAACCACAGAAACATAAATACCTATTTAAACAAATTGTGTTTGCAACATAAAGTCGTAATTTCTTACATAAGTTCACTTAAAGGCGAACATAATACCTGTCATAAATCGAACAACTAGAAATCAGACATAATAAATAAAAAATCAAGATTAATATCTAAATTTCCACTATATTTAAAACTTGTACGTATGACAATACACCCACGTGTATTTGAAAAAGACACTGTGTGTCGAAACAATTGTCATACGTACAAGTTTTAAATATAGTAGAAATTAATATCTACATTTTTGGCTTAAAAATTTTGGTTTTTTATTTAAAATGAATTTCCATCAAGTATCGGCTACCTCAGTTAAATACATAATTAATAACATAAGCAATAGCCATAATAGGTACACAAGTAATAACATAAGGCAGGAGTTTCTTAAAAAAGCGATATTATAAATGATACCATCATTTCTTAATTGAAGATTAAACATTAAAAAAAACGTCTTATTGAAACTGAAGCATCTGCAGCATCTGTGTAATTTGTTGTAACAGCGTGTGCTTACTAAATTCATAAATTGAGGATTTTACCACCGTTAGCAGTAGAGTTCACAAAGTTTTCGAAGTCTTAATCATCATTAATCACATATTTCGTTTGAGCGGATAAATGTATTAGCAAAATTTCATATTGAATTTTTGTCACTGGCAACAGCGAACGAAATTATTGTCACGTCACCACAACACAAACACCACACATCGTGGTGTTTTGTTTATATTTTCTGATGGATTTCAAACTGTTTTATAACATAATCAATCGAAAGACGTGATTCCTAATTTGGATAACTCGATATTTTTTTGTTTAGAAAGCGAGTGTTCCCTCAACCACATGGTTTAGAATTTATTTTTATTTGGTATTACCCTTGAAGCACGTCTTAACAATGAAACGTTCCCCATGTAAACTGACGTAATACCGATTTTAAATTAGTACTTTGTTATAATTGAATTTTTCAGCGTTATTACACTTCAGTTTAACGCACTACAGTGTAGATTGTTTATGTAATCGACCTTAAAACTTTATGTAAACACGTTCTCTTTCGGCACACGTTCAAATCCTGCCTTTTCTGCCGGTTACCTTCACGCAAACACGTATACCTTATCTTTTTTGTTAAAAGACTTACTCAATATACACCTGACAACAAGCAAGCAGTATAGAAACTATTCCAATATAATCTACATTAACAATTTAGTCTATGAATTCAAAAATATGTGATACCGTTTATTAAAAACCTAGAAACAATTCATTTTTATTCAAAATACATCCTGGGCACGTTCAACCAACGCTAGCATAGATGTGATTATGTCATTTTTCGGAATCGCCTCCATGACCCTCGTCACGGCTTCTTGTAACACTGTAATAACCACAAGGAGATAAATCAGGTGAAAACGGAGGATTTTGAAGCACAACTTGTATTTCCGCAAAAAATTCGGGAATAGCGATAGTCCTGTGAGATGGTGCATTATCGTGCAACAAACACAGCCCAGATTGTTGTCTGGAAAATTCAGGAGGAAATTTTGCTACTGTTGTTTATTGGGTCCAAATAGAAAGGTGACTTTTGTTTTCTAAGTTGGCAGGACTGTCCTTGACATCTGACAGAAGTTTCACATTATTTCGTTTAGTTCACTATTTAGTTAAGTTAGAAATTATAGTACGTGTTGGAATTGACAAAAATTGTTGTCGCCTGTTTTTTAAAATTAATAAATTCATATTTAATCGTGCCAATGCAAAAGTTTATAATGTTATTTCGCGCTTGTAGCAAACGCCAGTTAATGTTGGTAAGCTAAGAAAAAGAAGAAGAAGGTGAAGTGTTTAGTAGTTGTACAAGCTGTAAGAATAAAATTGTGGTTTATTTTCTAAATCAACCGATTTTTTAATTTATGAAGCCATCCTTACAACTTCAGAAGGGGATTAAGGATTAATTTAGGAGTTAACGGGGAAAAATCGTTCGTATTTTATTATGAAAAGTGAAAGTTAAAATTTTGAGGTTAGAGGTCCACACTATTATTCGAAAAATGGCTTCTGAAAACGATTCCGCTCAAACGAGAGGAATGATTAGTGAGGAAGACTTTGAAAACTTTGTACAGTCTACTGTTAATGGTGGTGTCAGTGGTAAGCATTTATTTTTCCGAAATACCGTGTATGCTCGATTCGTAAAAATGGAAATAAACTGAAATGTGAAAGTATCGTGGCACATTATTTGCTTCATATAACTTATAAAGTTTTAATAAATATAGTAACACAGAGTATTATAATACGAAGGTGAATCAAATATAAACCGAAATTTGAAAAGTAATACAAAAAAGCTATCGATCATTTCGACTATCGACATAGTCTCCTCCACGCTCTACACACTTTTTCTCAGCAGTTTGGAAGCTTGTGAATTTCTTGCTCGTAGAAACTTTGAGTTTGGGTAATTGCGCACGAACTCCTCAATATCTTGATCGTTGTCCAATCGTATCCCTCCAGGTGCCTCTTTCAAGGGTTCAAACAAAAAATTATCGCAGGATGACAAATCTGGGCTGTATGGAGGGTGTTCAAGGGTTGCCTTATACATATTCTCGAGTTTTTCCTTCGGAACCCACAGATTTTATTGAAGCCAAGATGATTGTTTGAGCACTTCCAAAACTAATACCCACATTTAAAGCTATTTCATGAATGGTGAGCCGCCGGTCACCTTCGATAAGGTCGCGAACTGCACCAATGTTGTCAGCAGTGACACTTAACCTGGGACATCAATTATGACTTACATTTACCACATTTTCTCGTCCACTCTTAAACTTCTTGGCTCAACCAAACACTTGGGTCTTAAAGAGGTTCTCGTCCCCATATTGAACCTTCAACCATGTTAATATTTCGGATGGTTTAACGCCTCCCTTTGTTAAAACTTTATTATAACCCGTTGCACAACGGACGGTAAGAAACCTGTTGCTCACTCATGACTGTACTGACAAAGGAACTGAGTGAAACAGCTCACCGAGCATTTCCCCCACTCCTAATAGATTACGCTGACCTAGACTGACAGCCTGCTCGTCATTGACTGAAGAAAGTAATTGTAAAATTCCGGTTTATATTTGATTCACCCTCGTACCATATATCGAAGAAGGAATCGACGAATACGGGGCAGGCTTTAAAAGGGGGCGGTCGACAATAGATCAGTTGTTCGTATTAAGTCAAATAATGAAGAACACAGAATTTGATGCTCCTTTATTCCAAATGTTCATAGACTTCGGACAAGCGTACAACAAAACACCACTGAGAACAGGAAAGGCAAATCAGGCACAATCAGCAAAATAGACAGACGTAAATGATACAGTCAAAAACGATCGAAAGATCATAAAGAGCATGATGAAATTATGGTGAAATCCAAAAAACCTGTTAAACATTTTGAGGACCTCCTCGTTCGATGTGACCCGTTGTCCGATGAACCATTTGTTTAAGTTAAAAAGTAACTGGGGGCCAAATCCGGTGAATATGGTGGATATTGTAATAATTCGAACTTTAAGTCTATGATTTTGGCCATTGAAATTGTACAGGTGAGCACCCGATCATCTTGATGGAAGAGGATCTTTTTCTTTTTCAAATGAGGACGATTTTTCTTGATTTCTTCGCTCAACCGGTGCAATAACGACGCATAATACTCTCCAGTTATTGTTTTTCACCATCTTTGCCTTCTTCGAAGCCCGTTCGCCTTCAAAAACCTACTGTTTTGATTGGTCCTTTGTCTCTGGAGTGTAGTAGTGTATCCATGTTTCGTTCACAGTTATGTATTGACGCAGAAACTCATCAGGATTGCGACGAAAATGCGCCAAAACAGCCCCAGAGTCGGCCACACTATGGCGTTTATTCTCCACTGAGAGCAAATGCGGCACCCATCTTGCCGAAATTTTTTTCACATCCAATTTTTCGTGCAAAATTGAAAACACTGTACCTTGTGATAAGCCTGTAGCCTCAACTATTTCGTGTACTTTGATTCGTCGAACACTTAGAACCATGTCGTGGATTTTGTCAATCATTTCGAAAGAAGTCACTTCCACTGGCCGTCCCGAACGATGTTTAGCTTTTGTGGATGTACATCCACGTTTAAACTCATTTATCCAATTATAAACAGTTGCAAACACATCCAACTCAGCTTCGATCTCTTTCGGTGTTAAGCCTTTTAAATATAAGTGTTTAACCACCACACGAAACTCACTTTTTTCCATTTTTATAAATAAACAAAGATTTTCTGCTTCAATCGGTAATAAAAATGAAACCATGTGATGAATATAACTGAAATTTTGACAGCTATCTGGTGAATAATGATGCTTACTAAAAACAAACCATTTTCGATGCTACAAGCGCCGTCTGTTGGACATATTGAATGACCCTCGTACCTTGTACCGAACTAAATCGTTAAAAGAAGAAAAGTACATGAAGAATAGTAATAAAAACCTAAAACACTAGAAACTCAGATAGAGCGAAGCCAAGAAATTGGTCCACTCAAAAGCTAAATGTTAACAACATGTTTTCTTTCCGATTTCACCCGTAGTACTCTTGTTTTCTGAGACATTCCACGGTTGTGAAAATAGTTTGATCAAGTAAAAGTCATTGGCATTGACAGTACAAACATCACACGACGTTCCGCTGAAAGATTATAAATTCCGTCCATCTGTTTAGTAGTTCATTGCGATGAACGACAAACGCTGTACGACCGGAACTGTAATTCAAATCGAAAATGTATAATTAAATAAGCAATTGTTTAATATTCAGTCGGTACTGTCCTTTTCGGATGCCTTTCAGATTGTTTCCAATGTAAAAATTTACATTTAGCGCCTCCTTAAACGATTTTCGACGTGTCGCCTGTGCGTAATTTTTTTTTTTCACTGTCACCAAAATAAATCGCTTGTAACCGTGAAAAACGTATCTCTCGAACGCACGTTCGTTCTCGGTTTAGCTATTATCGCCGAGAAAAGCCGATACAATTTGTTTAACATTCTAAGGCTACGGAAACATATACCGCCTTTTCCTCGAAACATCCAAATAGACGGCAATTTGGGACTTTTCGAACGTTAAAAACATAAACTAACCTCTGATTTAGTACTCCTTTGTCATACGGCCGTTTAGGTGTATAAGATCGGTCTAAATTTAGGTACGTTGGAGGAATCTTCGAAGATGGGAAGGCTTTAGATGAGTAATCATAGGAAATTTCATATAAAGAATCGCTTTTGGAAAAGTTTTTGACGCACTGATATATTTTCTAATCCATTCGATTAATCTCAATAATAAATATGCTTCAAATCAGCAAATAAAGAAACAAATATTAAACTTCAACCAACATAGACAACAAATATCTAATTATTTGTCCATCAGACAAATTCATTGATTCATTCATCTTAGTCATTCATACCTGTATTCAATAATTCACTTTATTAAAGGAATAAATGCAGATATTATGTCTGCCTCATTTATTTTTTATTCGTTCCATGTAATAAATGCATGAATGAACTATATTAATTCAATAATTGATACATTAGTTTTTCAAAAGTGAATGAATAATTGAAATGAATATTCATTTCTAATAGATAATGTAATTTTTCCATGAATAATACTGTTTCAAGACGACCCTATTCAATAAAGTATTCTGTAAACAGTTTTGAATAATAATATTGAAAGAGTTGAATGATAAAAAAAACATGGATGCGGTGAAGTTGAAACTCGATGGTCGTTCGATGGGTCGAACAAGAAAGCCGTACTACAAAAAAAGTTGTCGAAATCCGACAGGAAGTTCGTTAATTTTTAAAACTGAGATTGCTGGTGTTGCCGTGTCGGTTCTTGGCCGACGTAGCTCGGGTCGTTCGGGTCAAACCCAACATTGATAAGATGCCCGTTCATCGGGACGGTTATTCGATTTTTAGTTTATTTGATTCGAGCCAACGCTAATTGAAGCAACTTCTATAACGACAGTTATTAAACGAGAAAATATCAGTGTTTTTAAATCAAGTACGAGATCTGAACGTATGCTTTGAAATAAATAATAATTAAGGGAAGCTAGTTCAGGATTATTAGGAGGATGTAACAGTTTTTCATAATAATTCAGAACAATCAGCCTTCGTTTATTCGTGTAACCCCCGTGACTAGTGATTTATTTAAACTTTAACTTTTTATTAAGCTCCAAGAGATTCGCCGTTTCGCCAGACATGTTAGCATCATCAGGGGGGATTTAATCTAATTCTAAAATCATGGTAATACCGTTTGATGCCCAATTAACACGAGGGCTAGGTAAAATATTGAAAAAAAACAGTGGACATTAAGGTTGTGTGCAAACCATATAATAAATAAGGTAAGTCCTGGGTAATCCAAAAGATAAAGTAGATCGACATGAAACGTCCTTAGTTGTCAAAATTGTGATTGAAGGTACACTGAGCAAACAAAAAGATCCATATTAACGAGATTTAAAGAACACATTGCCAACATTAGATATGGGAGAAAAGAAAAATCTTGTGTTGCCCAATATGCAATCGAACATAACCACAATATAAATATTAGAAATTTAAGACTGGTAAAAATTGTAAATAAGAATAGGGTTTTAGATGCATATGAAGGCATTCAAATAGAAAAATGTAAGAAAATCATGAACCAGGATGAAGGACCTATTTCGTTCAGTCAACTTTTTCAATTATTAACGTAAGGTTCAGTCAGTATTCTTCACGGTTCATGATTTTAGCATGCTTCATTAGGTAAGGTTATCATATAAATAGAACATTAGTTTAGTTTTAGAATTAGATTAAATCATCTCCTGATGATGCTAACATGGTTAGCGAAACGTGCGTCAACGAGTTATTTTAACATTTTTTTCAGGTAATATAAAACTAGTCAAATGTTAATTTTCGTTAATAATGCTAAACTCTATATAATTCTAAGAAAAAGATTATTTATTTATGAAAATAAAAAAAAAACAACAACCATATGTCGTAGTTTAAGGAAATTTATATCAACGTTTATAGATCATGTGGGTTTCGGAATTAAATGAAGGCTCTGTATATAATTTCGCATAATTCACCTTTTTTATAAAGAAATATACCAGAGGATATTCTAAATCGAAAATTCTTATAAACACACCTCAATAAATGTGAAAATAAAAATAATATGAAACTAAAAGGAAAACGTCAACAAAGACTAGACGTATCAACACAACTTCGTGGACATGTGGATTTCGAAAGAGACTTTTATTTTCGAAAAAGAACGAAACGCGAGATTAGAACGATCACGAATTTCGAATAAATTAAACCGTGTTGCGTTCGGTCGGTGCGTTTAGTCTGGCACCGTCAGCTTTCTTTCCTTCTCCTCGTTCGGCCTTTGAAGGCATCGTCAACGTTGTGCTCAGGCCGTCGATCTATGAATCTTCTCCAGAAAAAAAAAACAACTGGATGACGTTCGACGGCATTCTCCAACGCCTAACCGGAAATAAATAAATAAATTTTAATCATAGGGAGCTCTGGTAGAGATCCGCGCCTGTTCTGTCACGGAAACGACGTTTTTCTCACTTTGGTTGGTTTGGAACGTATGGGCGTTACGTAAAAGATGATTGGTTTGCATTGAAACATCGAAATCTATTCGTATATTTGTTGGTAATATTAAAAATATTTAATTTATTTATTTTAGTTAAATCCTATAGGCCCAAACTGGCTTCACAATAATTTTCTAAACTAATGGACCACTGATCCAGTAGTTTAGAAATTATTAAAGTTTGAGTTCAAGCTGTTTGGGTTTTGTCCAAGGTTTATCCAAAAAGTTTAAGTCCAAAATTACCTCGTGAGGAGGTGAAGAGAAATTAATGTCCATTAATGGAGAGAAATATTAATAAACAGAGTGACTGAAGGAACGGTCAGAGCCAAAGACAAATTGGCCATGTCGGCAGGCATGTGTAATCTCATACAGTTTGCGCCATCGTACGGCAGACGCTTGCAGCAGCCTAGACCACACGAAATGCGATGCCTGCACGGCCACAGGATTCCAGCTATGCTCAAAAAGTTTCCTGGCCGTTCCTTCAAGCGCTTTTCCTACCTCTAACTTTTTCTACCAGAAACCTGGAATAGAGGGTGTTAGGTAAACATGCGGCAAAAATTAAAGGGATTATTCCTTGACTTATTCTAAGAATATTTTGTACTATGATGATTTTTGAAAAACCCCTTTGTTTCGAAGATACAGGGCGAACAAAATTTGCGATAGCCATATTCGATATTTGTTGAAATAATTAATGTAATTTATCGGTTTTCATCGGTCGCATTTGTTTACATAGATTGAGTGACGTTTGGCTGTTTGACGTGTCTTAAATAGTGAGTGAAGTCCTCTATCATAATGTATACAAATACCGAGATGACTGACATGCACTTCATGTATGGACTTGCTGATGGAATTACAATCTAAGCGATTGTACAGTGAACGATTTCCAGCCCGTAATGTCCCTGACCGAAAAATCTTCGAAAATGTTCATCGATGTCTTCGTGAAACAGGCATATTGAAACGAACTGAAGGGTCAGGAAGATCACTGACTGGAAGAACAGTATAATTGGAACAGAATGTGCTGGACATGATAGCGGAAGAGCCTGGTAGTTCTACGCGAAAAATTGCAAATACTTTGAATGTGAGTCACTGGACAGTTTGGAAAATTCTTAAGGACAATTTGTTGTATCCATACCACATTCAACGCATACCACAGGCACTACTACCTGTTGATTTTCCTCCACATATTGCATTATGTCAATGGATATTGTAAACTTTACTTCGCATCCCTTCTATTCCTGACACAAATTCTTTTCACCGATGAGCCACTTTCGCAAGAAACGCAATAAGGAATTTTCATAACAACCATGTGTGGGCAGATGAAAATCCGCATGAGGTATGCGAAGATCGTTTTCAACATCAGTTCTCGTTGAATGTTTGGGTTGGAATTGTAAGTGACTATCTAATTGGACCGGTATTTCTATCACAAAGACTTACTGGCGAAGTGTATCGCAACTTTTTGGAAGCAACGCTGCCTGAGTTTCTGGAAGATGTACCATTGGCAACAAGGCATGAAATGTGGTTTATGCACGATGGTGCACCACCACATTTCAGTTTGGTTGCTCATGATTTGTTTAAGAGCAACATACGGAAATCGCTGGATTGGTCGAAGCGGGCCACACGCATGGCCTGCTCGATTCCCGGATTTAAACCCCCTGGATTATTTCTTCTGGGAATATCTGAAGTCATTAGTTTACGCTACTTCATTGAATAATTTGTAGTAATTGAAGTAACTCAATTAGAAACGACCCTGGTGTGTTTGAAAGAGTTCGGCAGTCAATGACGAGAAGATTAAATGCTTGTATCAAGGCTGGAGGAACTCATTTCGAACATATATTGTAGATTGAGCAACTTTACATGTACTTTTTGATAATAAAATGTTGTAAATTTTGTTTACCCTGTATCTTCGAAACAAAGGGGTTTTTCAATAATCATCATACAACAAAATATTCTTAGAATAAGTCAAGGAATAACCTCTATAATTTTTGCCGCATGTTTACCTAACACCCTATATATATATATATATATATATATATATATATATATATATATATATATATATATATATATATATATATATATATATATATATATATATTTATATATATCATCATCATCATCATTAATCGTGTTAATATTAATAGTATTATCCTAGATTTATAAGTTTTCGGTCATAATATATCCCAATGCCCAGTCATAGCGATGCATTGATTGACAAGGTAATAGATGAGGATAATAGATGTTTTGACGAGGGCATAGCGGCGAGTTTGGACGAAATACAGTGACCCTATGAGAAGATCTGAATAAATAATCGTCCTAGAGTTGGAGGTGTGATCTAACCAATTGGATGTGGAGTGTCTAACCAATTATGTGACGAAAAATACGTAAGAGAAGCGATAGCAGAATCAATGTTAGTGAGAAAATAAAATCGAGAGTAATGTACCAGTCAAGTGTGTATATATATATATATATATATATATATATATATATATATATATATATATATATATATATATATATATATATATATATATATAATCTTTTTAATGTCTTCTTTAATGTATAAGCTTTCTAATGTCTTTGGACTGCGTCCAATGAGACAACAATAGTCGAGAGTTATACACCCCCAACCGCTGGGTTCCACAATTTCATGTGGAACACATAACAACCTGCGTCTCCGCTAAAATGGACGAAACATGTGCCCTCCAATATAATTTTGACAAAATAATTGTGTTTTGGTTTTTGAACGAAGCATTTTACATATGCTGAATCAATCTAGAGGTACTAGATCGACGACACTTTTTTTGCAGCTATTTTCATTTAATTTAGAGTTGACTTTTTTAATTGTTATTAAAGTTTAAATTGTAAAAATGATTCGCAAAAGTAGGTTATGATATTTAATCACAATCTGGCAACAGATAAAATATTGATCACGTTAAAACGTTGATCATTAGGGACGTGCAACTGCTTTTGTTTTATACGAGCTATACCGAGATTTATCACAAAATTAACGTTTCGTTAACTACCTAAGCATCATCAGGACTATAATTTGTTTACAGACTCTTGACGCATGTTAATGAGGATCCGATCAAATTATTGTATATATGCCCTTATGTTATCATTGTTAGTGAAACGCGAATCGATAAACTACAAATTGCAAGTTATGCAGGGTTGTGTGGAAAGTCTTCTTCTTTTCAGTTTTCAAATCTAAGGTTCCCTTATGAACGGTATGTAAATAGTACTGGGATTAACCGTAAATGTATATTTTCAAAAATTATAATATACTTTTGATTATATGCACAATTTAATGTCGATCTATCTACTGTATATTCTTTTCTACATCGAAGAATTCAGATAACATCTAGCCCGGAACAGGAAGGAAAACATTTTGTACACTGGTTCGACGATCATTTACGGTACAATGTAGCTCGCTGCATTAAACAGCCTCTCTCAGCAATTTCCTTTTTTATTCTACTTCATTCATGCCCCATGCACAAACAAAATAATATTTTTGTTGTGAGAAAAAGTCCTTATTAATGAAAAAATGAAATAACTCTACATACAAATAGTGCAGTTTTTGAATAAGCTTAATATATGTTTTAATTAATTATTTAACTGAAAACAACAAACGATAAAATGATAGTTTGATGACAAGGTAATGCGATGATGGCAGCTCCACATTCTTGATGATCCGCATTATTTCTGACAAGTAGACACAGAAGTTTCATTTCTTTCTAACAGTTCAAAATAAACAGCTTCTTTCAATTTCCGTTAAACCTGTGACTTTCTTTTCTTAACGAATACGTAAATTAGTAAAATTGTCATTTAAAATAGTAATAACAATGGCAATTATATTCATAAACCTATCTCCAAATATACAAAATAAAGTTACTAAATCCCTCCATTTTGTCCTAACATCTAAACCAGGGATCTCCAACCCCTAACCAAGGGGTCGATATGTAATGTGTAATACAGGGTGTCCGAAAATAACGTCGAAATATTTTGGGAGGTGACTCTAGGGATTAAAACATAAAAAAAGGTCCTATAAGCATACCCCAAAAATTGCTTCTTAAAGGGGCTGGAACCTCTTAAATGGGGAACCCTGAAGATGGTTGGTTCGCAATATTTTCGAAACGGTTTATGCTAAAGGCGTGAAATTCAGTATACTTCAATGGAAAAACGTTTTTTGTGTTAGTAATTGAATATTTTAGTCAGGGGCGTCTCAGCGCGGTAAAAGCTGCCATAGCTTTTTTGTTTGTAATATTTTTAATTTTTTTAAATAAATTTATTCAATATCAAAGATTTTTAGGTAAAAATGGTCCACTTATTTCATCTCGTTGGGATAGACTTTTTTCCAGAAAAATAACTTTTTTTTTAAATCGATTACATAGAAATCGAAATGCATCTTAATAATTAAGCAGGCGATTGGTGTCTTTGATGTTTCGTAAAACTTGACCATATACACAATAAAGTCTAATTTTTAGACTGCAAAATGGTCCATTATTCCTTCGAAGAAATGGCGAATATGCATTTTATGTACGGGAAGGCGAATGGGAATGCATGTGAAGCTTATTGCATGCAGAGGTTTTTCCCGGAAGAGTGCTTCCTTGTACACAGACATTTACAAACCTGCACAGAACAGTATGCGAAAAGAGATCTTTCATACCTTCCAAACATGATTGTGGAAAAAGCCGACAGCACCAGAACTGTAGAAAATGAAGAACGAGTTTTAGAAAATGTAGCAGAAAACCCAGGAATAAGAGTCAGACGAATTGTTGTTCAAAAAGGCATTCCTAAAAGTACTGTGTGGGAAATTGTTACACAGGTAGCGGTCTATCCGTATCATTTCCAGAAAGTGCAAGCCTTAACATCTGATGACCTACCACAAAGAATTCAGTTTTGCCGATGGTTAAGGGAGCTATTGCGTATAAATAAAAATGTTATACAGAACATCCTCTTTACAGTCGAAGCTATGTTCACACCCAACGGAATTTTTAATTCTCATAATACTCATGTGTGGGCGGAAGAAAATCCACATGAATTTTTCGAATTGGGGCATCAGGATAAGTTTTCTGTCAATATCTGGGGAGGGTTACAAGGGAATTTTTTGATTGGACCGTTTGAGGTTCCCAACCGTTTAAATGGACAACAGTATTTGAACTTATTGGAAACTATTCGCCTAATGGAAGATATACCATATCAGTTCAGATATATCTCATGTTTTTTATGCACGATGGGGCTCCGACTCATTTCTCTGTAAATGTAAGAGCGCATTTAGATCGATAGGACGTAGTGCATGGTCAGTGCATCCCACGTTCCCCCCGTGGGGATATTTGAAGGCATTGGTCTATGCTATCCCGATTGGTACTGTAGAGGAATTGCAGCAACGTATATTTACTGCTTATGATTATATTAAAAATAAGCCTGGTATTTTCGGCAGGCTAAGATCTTCTCTGAAGAAAATAATTAGAGGGGGCATTGAGATGAATGGGGGTCATTTTCAGCATCTGTAGTAAATAAGTACTAAATACTTAATGGCTACTAAATAATTATTTTCGTACAAGGGTGCCTCCTTAATTATTAAGATCCAAGATTTAGAAAAAGTCAGTTTTCTGGAAAACGGTCTATCCTAACGATATGAAATAAGGGAGAATTTTTTACCTAAAAATCTTTGCGATTCAATAATTTGATTTAAAAAATTAAAAGACATTACAAACAACAAAGATATGGCTGCATTTAGCAAGGACACTGACTAAAATATTCAATTATTAACACAAAAAGGGGTTTTCCATTCCAACTTGTTGAAAATACACCGAATTTCACGACGAAAATATTGCGAAAAAACTATCTTCCCCCTTTAAGGGGCTCTAGCCCCTTTAATAAGCATTTTTTGGTGTATATTTATATGGACTTTTTTATGTTTTAATCCCTAGAGTCACGTCCCAAAACATTTCTCGACGTTATTTCCTGTTATTTCCGGACACCTTATATAGTTACATCGTGTTTCCATTATTGCATTAAACATTACCATTTTAGCATAAACATTACATTTTAGATGGGTTTTTCTATTTGAATATTATTAAAATAGCTCAATACATTGAAAACGTCGGCAACCCCTGATCTAAACAATATTACAATTATTTAAAACAATACGAAAGTTAGGATCTAAAAAGCATTCATTCGGTCCACACTCACGCATGGCTGCGAGACGTGGACCCTCACAAAAAAAACCAAAAAGATGCTTGCAGTATTTGAAAGAAGCATTCACAGAATAATTTTTGATGCTCATGATGCTGATTTTGATTATATAAATATAATCAAATGAAACTAAGACTAGAAAATTATTTCATTAAAGAGTCTAAAAATTATTAAAATATATTGAGTTTCATCGGACGTGATCTATAAACAATATCACATTTACGATCCCACAATATATATGTACATTCCGAAAAAGTGTCTAACATAAATAAACAAATTTCCGAGGAATCTCCAGACCGAACGGTACAGGAAATTGCTCCACACATGCACATTAACATTTTTCAACACCGTCATATTTACCACCCCGAAAATATTTTTATTGACCGAGCTTCACTCCGGCCTGATACCTGCGGGGAATATTAAACATCTCCACGTAAAAACGTAAACATAATCCTGGGGAAAAATTAATTTTCATATAGGCAACTTGCTTTTAAGTGTGGATGAAAAAATACCGTTAAATATTTCATCTCGGATCCCTAGATCTAAAAATAATCTCACGTAGATTCGTTCCGATCTAAATATAACTGAATTTACTACATTTTTGAGGAAACCAAGACGTTTTCGTGATAACCTGACAATTTTTTTGTGAAATTAGCCAACTGATTGATCCATGAAGATTCTTTGTTTTAGTGTAAAATATTATTCATTATTATACCAGTCCTGTATAACGTCTTTGATCTTTCCCTGTTGTACATTAGATCATTTCAGACTTTAAAATCACAGTTAATTGTCGATGCAACAATTTGCCGATCACCGGGTACTAATAGCGCAAAATAAGGATGAGCTGCAATATACAGGGTGTATGGTGCATCGTTTGCCAAATTAAAATGGCCGATAGGAGTGGTCTTTTGCTGTCTCCTCAGCCTCCATAAAGCATTATAAAATAATTTGGAGGCTATACAATAACTCTTTTTTTTTTTAATCAAGTTTCAATGCTGACTTTTGGAATTTTTCAAATAAAGAATTAAATAATTAACATAAAAAACCCGTGGGCCCAATAATGTTTTATGGAGCCTGAGGAGATAGCAAAAGACCTCTCCTATCAGCCATTTTAATTTGTCAAATGATGCATCAAACACTCTGTATTACTAGAAAAATAAAAGAAGAATACTAACGATGGGGACAAGACCAAATACCTACATGCGAGAGGCACTGCAACTAACCTAGAGATAAATAACGAAAAAACAGAAAAATTTTATGGTTAATAGATTAATTAATTTTCCTTTAAATAAAGATAATTATAACAAAGACTTAAAATTAATTAGGGAGGTATCTGAAGTGTATGGTTATAATAAGAACATTGTAGATAAACTAATTAGAAAACATAAGTTCAGAAAATTATTGAAAGAATCTTCGACTTTTCAAAAGGATCAGAACACAAAAAAATTCATGGTAATACCATTTGATGTCCAATTGACAAGAGTACTAGACAAAATTTTGAATAAAGTGGACATTAAGAGAAGTTCTGGGCAAAAAGTCGGGGATTTACGGGAAATTAGTTGTCAAGACTGTGATCGAAGGTATAAGACTAATTAAAAGTGTTAATAATAATAGGGCTCTGGATGCATTTGAAAGCATTAAAATAGAAAAATGTAAGAAAATCATGAACCGAGATAAAGGACCGATTCCTTTCAGTTAACTTTTTCAATTATTAATGTAAGGCTTAATGCACTTCACGGTTCATTACTTTTACACGCTTCGTTAGGTATGGTTTTCATATAAATAGAACATAGTTTAGTTTTAGAATTAGATTAAATCATCTCCTGATGATGCTAACATGGTTAGCGAAACGTGCGTCGAGCAGTTCAAAAAAGTATTTTGGTGTTTAGTGGTAAATCTCTTCAAGTTTAGTTTAAACATTTACGAGTTCAGATTAACCAAAACGGTAGAGACACGGATGAGATAAAATAGAGAGTGGACATGGGACGAAGAGCTGTAAAGAGACTAAATGGATTATGAAGCGATCAAATTATGAAAGGCCGAAAAATTCAAATATACAGCACCCTTGTGCTGTATTTGATTAAAAAGCAATTATTGATTTCTTTACTTTATTTTAAAACCTTATTATTAATAATATCGATAATCGATGCGAAATACTGCGAAAAAAATGTTTGCAATTAATAATAGATTAATTAAAATTTATTAAATTTAAAAAAAAATCACGTGGCTACGAAAGCGCCAAGATTGGCTGCCATGTTTGTGACGTCATTATGTTAAAGTGTTTTCACGTAAGTACTGTCCACGGCTTTTACCAGTGTATATACTGTCAAAATTATTGAAGTTTAATAATAATATACCTGGTGTGGATATTTTTATGGTCACATATTTTCTCAAAAATGACATTCTGCTCAATTCAGGTGAAGTTCGAGGTGCTAAAGCATCAATTTGAGTTTTTTAAAAAATAATAATATAAATGTAAATAAGAAACAAAATATTTCTATTAAATATAAATAAATTATTTGTAATTGCGAAAGTTACGGTGACAAAGTTATACGGTATGTCCAATTTAACTGCAGAAATTGTATTTGCACGGTAAAAGGGCGTGTATGTCGAGAACATAAAGTTCTGAGTAAAGCTTATACAGTTAATTATTAATGAAAAACTAAGAAAAGTTCAAGACACTCTTTGTCACGATTGTGTAGCTTCAGCAGGTAATAAATACTCAAACATAAAAAATTGATATAATGTCATAAATAATAATCTTTTGTATATATTTGATGACGAGTGGTTGTAAAAGTTTGATGTTTTAGGATTAATACGTCTTGCTGATTGGAATCATTTATTTCGACGTTTAACATCTTGAGGAACATTTAAAACATTTTTTCGGGAGTTGTTTTTGCAGTATTCGTACAAAATGGTACGAAACAGGCACGATAACTAATTAGATTTAACATTTTCAATAAATTTATCAATACACTGATGATAATAACAAGAATAAAACCTAAAACACTCACATCAGCTGTCTGTAATGTTGGGGAGAAATGAACATTGTGACGTCAGACGCGCTCGGTTTCTGTCGGCGCATCATCGGTACTAGGTTTATAAATTTACTTTCATTTTGATTTCACTTTTTAATTATAAGGAAAAAAATTAAAATATTTTTGTTATAAAACTTGAAAAATGATCTTTCCATTTATGACAAAAAAAAATTCCAAACTCCAAATGTCAAAAGCATCTTACTTTATGGTGCTGAAAGTTAAAGCCGATATGGAGGCACTTACGAGATCCTGCAGAATTTCATGAAGAAAAAAAAAGAGAAAATCAGAGAAATTATAAATACCAGACAATAGTAGACGAAATAGAGAAACGACGACGAAAATATGGATGTGGAATTTGCCAGGGGAAAGAAAGTGGGGAAGGTCCAGGCGATCGTGGGGAGAAAATATTAAGAAAACGATGAGCGACAGAAACCTGATAGAAAAACTCAACTTTAAGCTCAAGTGTATCCAAATTTATTTTATCTACTTCAAACTAATCCCTTACCACAACAATATAATTATTCCAGCGTTTTTTCAGTCTCCGGATCATTTTTTATACCTCCCTGAAAGTTGCCAGTAAATTTTCTTGAATTTCTTACTATGGAAAAGGAAAAAGTCACAGGTTGCCGTACCTGGTGAATATGGTGGCTGTAAACCGGTATTTCCTTGATTTTTAGAATGAACAATTACAGAAAAAGCGATAACTTCTAACTTAAACAAGTAAAATGATCAATTCTTCTCACTTTACTTTCGCTTTCATTTAACTGATCGACGACCGTTTCGCTAGCCATCTCAGTATCATCAGTAGAAACGATTGAATTGCATCCAAATTTATTTTATCTACTTCAAACTAATCCCTTACCACAACAATATAATTATTCCAGCGTTTTTTCAGTCTCTGGATCATTTTTTATACTTCCTTGAAAGTAGCCAGTAAATTTTCTTGAATTTCTTACTATGGAACAGGAAAAAGTCACAGGGTGCCGTAACTGGTGAATATGGTGGCTGTAAACTGGTATTTGTTTGATTTTTAGAATGAACAATTACAGAAAAAGCAATAACTTCTAACTTAAACAAGTAAAATGATCAATTCTTCTCACTTTACTTTCGCTTTCCTTTAACTGCTCGACAATCGTTTCGCTAACCATCTCAGGATCATCAGTAGATATGATCAGAAATGATTGAATTTTTTATTTTCTGATGATGATAACATGGTGAGCGAAATAGGATTACGGCGAGCGATTTACGTTGTTTTTCTGCGTAAACTGTACTAAAAAAACGTGTAAAAACATTATAATGGACGAGTTAAAACGTTCGAAGGAGCTTTAAGGGGCAGAGCCCGCCTTGGCTCGGTAGTTAAGTTCATTTCTTCAGCCACTCGGTTCACAGAAGGAGAGAAAAAAAACTAATTAAGATGCTGCTCTTGCCTTAACCTGTTTCCTCGAGACGGAACCTAGATCCATTCATTTTTTATTCTGTTGATGTGGCGATAGCGGTCACAAGTCGCATTTTAACAGTTTTTTTTTAAGTTTATTTTTTCTTTTCTGTTATTGCCGTTCTACGTCTACTCAAAATGTAATTCGAAGAAACCGTAAACGTATAGCTGTTCTGTTTTAATTATGACAAAATTTTGTTGACAAAGAGTTGTAATTTATTTTGTATAATGTTAAAAAATGTTGGTTTTAAAAAAAAATCTGTTTCTTCAAATACCAGGTGGGGTGGTATTATATTTATATGGTTGGCGTTATATTTTTTCATATGTCGAGTTTCGAGCCAAATCAATGCTCAAAATAATGCTTTTCTTGTTCAATCAAAAGAAAAACGCGAATGAAAACGATCGTATATTTGTGGAAACTTACAGTGACAATGTCCCAATGCAAGACGCTTGTGAGTGTTGGTTTAGTTGATTCAAAAGAGGTGATTTCGACTTGAAAGACAAAGAACGCCCAGGTCAATCAAACAAAATTGAAGATGTCGAATTACAAGCATTGTTGGAAGAAGACGATATGCAAACTCAACTACAAATGGCAGAGAGGTTAAATGTTGATCGGCGAACCATTTGTGATCGTCTGCATGCCATGGGAAAGATCAAGAAGGCAGGAAAATGGACACCGTATCAACTGAACGACAAACAGATGGAAAAGCGAAAAAAAGCTGTGCGAAGTTTTGCTTTATCGGCATGAAAGAAAGACTTTTTTACATCGGATCGTGACTGGAGACGAAAAACGAATATATTTTTCTCATCAATAAATTTACTACCACTAAACTAATGATTATCTGCTTTTTTAAGAAATGTAATTTTATTATCCTCTCTTATCAACTACTGCTGCAAAGACAACTAACTTAGTTATTTTGGTTTCGCACATTTCAAATTTAAGTTTATCAGATTACAAGGCATCTCAGCAGCGCACCAAGACCATCTATAATAAATTCAGTTTACCACAACTCGTCTAAGATTAAGATGGGAAAACCGAAAATTAAAGCAGAAGGGATAAGTGAGGATAATAAAATTACATTTGTTAAAAAAAGAAAAAATCATCAATTTAGTGGTAGTAAATTTACTGATAAGAAAAAAAAAGAAATTCAATAACTAGCCGAGAAATTAAACGGAGTTAAAGCAACAAAAAAAAAACATCAAAAATGGATATATTTCGAGAATCCAAAACGAACACCGTATCAACATTTACTTGGATCAGAAGGGTGTCCTGTACGATAAGCTTCTGAAATCAGATGAAACAGTTAATACCGTTCGCTTTCGTAAAACAAATGATCAATTTGAAACACGCATTGATCGAAAAGCTACCAGAATGGGCTACAAGACATGGAAAAGGGACTTTTTAACGCCCCAGTACATACAGATAGTACGTACAGGGACTTGAGAAATACTAGGGTCGCTGGAACCCATCTATGTTGGGCTACTGCTGGTTTTTTAAAAGAGATCACAAGAGGAAAAAGTTAAAGTTTTTGTCGTTGTATGACATATCTTGTAATATATTTTTTATTCACATAATTCTGAGTAATGTTTTTGCATACATTTAATACGTATTGCATGTTTATATTAAATAAATATTAGATTATAAAAATATGTCCTCCCCTTTTCGGATTTAGGGCTACCAAATACCTCTTATACACCTATTTTCATCAATGTTACCTCAAAAAAGGCAACGTCGCGCAACTAACCGAGAAAAAAAAGAGATAAACTTATAGCTAAAAAGAGAAATTACTATATATGAGATTTCTGAATTTGAGGATAAAAAAGTTCATATATAAATTGTCTATCTTGTTGCGGTAAAATTCTCATACGTATACACACTATACACTGAATATAAGCACAAATGTTGCCCACACACTGTTACCGCATCTTTTTTTGTTGAACCACGTGGAAATAATAACGAAGTTAATTCGTTACTTTTTATAAATAAATAATAATTTATTCATAATTATAAAGTTTTAGTATTATATATAAAAATTGTGCATTTCTATAACTAGTTTAAGTTTTAGGAAGATACAAAAATTTCATCATTATTTTGACTTACCAAGTATCCTTCCTACTTCCTTAAACTACAAATTAAATTTAAAAAGCTCAAACACATTTTTGAATGCTCCTCGTAAGCTTCAAGTGCAAGACTGTTGCAGTTATCTCCACTTATCCTCCAACATGAATAATTTTATGAGTTCTATTTTATTTATTTTTTTTTGATGATGGTACTTTAATAGTTTATCAATTATAAAAATTATTGTCTATTTCCTCTGGTGAGATCATGAACAAGGTTTGCCTAATTTTTTTTTGCAACATCGTACGGCGTAGGAGCAAAGGGAGCGTCAATATCCTTGCCCACTGAGCCGTTCGTTGATTTGACATGCCCTCTAAACGAAACGAATTATTTAAAATAAATCCCATAAAATTAATGTTATTACTATTAGAATTGATTGAACAAAGAACTCGGAAAAATAAACAACTCTTCTTCCATCTTATATATTATTAGGCTAATTGTTAAGTTTTCTTTTTCATTTTCTTCTCAGCGTTTAAGTCATAGCAGCATATTTTTGATGAGCGTCCTAGAGTTCTGCTCACGTTAGGCTAGTTATCTACGATTCTCTCTACCATGTTGTTTGTCAATGTCTCTTATGTCTACACTCTTTTCTACAGAATTTTTTTGTTATTCTCTTTAACATTTTCATTACCGTTGTTTTCGACATTCTCTGTGCCACGTTTATATCGAGTCTTGCTTGAGATACGAGAGCGGTCTGGATAGATTCCACCCTCAACATGAAGATGCCGTTACTCGTCAAAAATATTCTGGTAATATAATTGCGGTCTAATTGAAAACATTTATTTAATATGAATATTCTTACAATATGCAATACAATAATTTTCAATACAATACCATACAGCCTGTATATTTAAATCCTACGCTAATATAAGAAGAATACTATGCAACAATTCCATATGTTAAAATAGAATTAGCAAGAGGGTAATATATATGTCTTAATATATCAAATGACATACATTCTGATGCTCTCCTAAATTGGGCCGTCACAACAAAGAGCCCTTTCTTTAAGTTGAGTATATGAGGTTTCCAAGAAAGTAGCGCATCCAAAGTAACACCACGATACTTAACTGCAGCAGACGGTTTCACCTCTATACAATCACATGATGCATCTCTACAGTTTAAGTGATGCCATTTAACAGGGTCATCGAAGTGCCAAGGTTTCTGAAGTGCAAAATTAAACATCCTAGTCTTACCCGTGTTAACGAGCATTTTATTTTTAACAAACCAGCTTTTCAGTATTTTCAAATAGCTTTGAATATTTTGCAGCGCTTTAAATGTTGTATCCCCAGGGCTGTGTCATCAGCAAATGTAAAAATGTGGCCTTTTATTCTTAAGGAACTTAAGGACTCCACACAGCACTGATATCTCTGTGCTTTTATACCCAGTTATTTTAACAATGTGAGTTCTTCCAGATAAATAACTATGGAAACACTTGCAGATAGTTCCCCTTATCCCTGATGCTTCCAGCTTTTCTATTAAAAATAGAATGCGATACAGCATCAAAAGCCTTACTAATATCCAAAAATAATCCACTTACATATTTCCCTTCATTAAGGTTTTTATACAAGTTACTGGTAAGCCCAAACAAGGCTGGATTCGTTCCCAGACCCTTCCTAAAGCCGTATGAGTTTCTGCAAGGAATTGTATTTTGTTTAAATATTTAGTTAGCTGTTGTACCATTAATTTTTCAAAAACTTTTAATACCTATCTATTTAATATCTATTAATATCTAAATATAATAATATTATATTTAAAAATTGGTGCAAGCTCAGCTTTTTTAAATTAACTGGGATATTCTCCTGTTGAAATTGATATATTAAACTTATAAGCCACTACTGGAGCTATCTGATGTTTAATATTTTTTAGCATTTGAGTTCCAAGCTCATCATGCCCCGTACTCTGATTTGCATCTAATTGGCTGATAACATTATTCACAGTATCGATCAACAGGAGTGACTGCAAATGACTTCACCGCATGCAGCAGGAAAGATCTCTCGCATTTTATGTATTGCTGCTCTTGCTCAACTTGCTGTGTAACAGCCCAAGGTACACCATCAAAATACTTTCGACACTTTCCCCCCTCTAAGATGGTTAAGCCCTAAGCCTTCGCATAGGGTAATCTCCTTGCGCTTAGTCCTTCCTTGACCCACTGATTCATTAATTGTCTGCCATATTTTTTTATGTTACCACCATCACAGTTGGCAATTTGTCTTTCAAACTATTTCCTTTTTACCAATTTCAATAGTTTATCTAAATAATTTCTATAACTTCTATAGTTATTTAAAAGTTCAAGATTGCTTTTTTGATTAGTCCACTTTCGATATAATCGCTCTCTGGTTCTAATACTATCGACTAAGCCATTGGTTATCCATGGCTTCAATTTCCGTTTTTTGGCATTTGGTTTATACTCCTCTGCGCAATCATCCAGAATGTCATTATATACTGCATAAAAATGCTGCAACTACCGAGTTCACATCACTATGTCGGTAAATGTTACTGCTATCTACCTGACCTGTGATGATTCTACTTGGTATTTTGTTGGCGGCTGGGTCGCTCTATATTCTTCAATATAGAGATTAATGTGTAATTAATGTGATGTGTAATTGCTAGAGGTCGAAGTTATACCTGATCCTCAAATTCCGATTATCATTCACAGCACCAAAAATTCTACTGCGTGCTCTTCTTTCAAATCCTGCAAGTATCGCTTCTGCTTTCGTTGTGAGGGTCCACGTCTCGCAGCCAAAATATCCACGTTCCTTTGTATAAGTTTAGATATTATACTTCAGATATAACCTTCCTTCTTCTACCAGTCTGGTAAATAGGATCCCTTGAGAGATCCACATTGATAAATATAAATTATAATAGTATATCATTATCATAAACGCTCCCTCAAATCAGATGCAGATGATTTCAGTAAATGCAAAATATATAAGAATATATAAAATGAAATGAAAAACCGCATGATGTATGCGAAAATAGTTTTCAGCATCAGTTCTCGTTGGATGTTTGGGTTGGAATTGTAGGTGACTATCTAAATGGGCCGGTATTTCTATCACAAAGACTTACTGGCGAGGTGTATCCCAACTTTTTGGAAGCAACGCTGCCTGAGTTTCTGGAAGATGTACCATTGGCAACAAGGCATGAAATGTGGTTTATGCATGATGGTGCACTACCACATTTCAGTTTGGTTGCTCGTGATTTTTCAACATCAACATACGGATATCGCTGGATTGGCCGAAGTGGGCCACACGCATGGCCTGCTCGATCCCCGGACTTAAACCCCCTGGATTATTTCTTCTGGGGATATCTGAAGGCATAAGTTTACGCTACTCCATTGGAGAATTTGGATGATTTGCGAAATCGGATAATTGCTGGGTGAACTCAATTAGAAACGACCCTGGTGTGTTTGAAAGAGTTCGGCAGTCAATGACGAGAAGATTGAATGCTTGTATCAAGGCTGGAGGAAGTCATTTCGAACATTTATTGTAGATTGAGCAACTTTACATGTACTTTTTGATAAAGAAATGTTGTTAATGTCGCATATTTATCTATATAAACTTAAAATTAGCATTTCTTTTTATTTATCTGTACTAATAATTCTGAGAAATACGTATAGCATTTAATTAATGTTCAATGTAATCAAATAACAAGGAAATTTATCGTAACGGTGTTAAATTTGCTAAAAAGAAACACACACCGATTATATTTCCAATTAAAACTTATAAAAGGTCAGCATTTAATTCATTCTCTTAGCACATATTGAAAAGTGTCGATAAATTAACTATACCGTTGCACGTAATTTTTATTAAGACTCGGTAAATATTGTAAAAGTAGGTAAGACGCGGTGCGAAACCAGTTTACTACAGAAAATAACCCGTAAAAAATGTGGTTTATCTCGATGGGTTGCTATTAAATGCAACCAGTAGAAAACAGTGCAGTACGCTATATTAAACGCTTTCTTTTCTTCGTTTTCTTCAACAAACAATAACAAATTATTAAAAAAAAACATAGAATTGATCATTCAAAAACCCTTTTTACTTCAACACATTATCTGCATTGGAAATAAAGTATTTTCTAACCTGAACATGTTCTAATTTCAAAATAAGACTAAATAGTCTTGGCTGACTTAACATTGTTTCATAAATCATAGCAATGTTTAAGAATACTTGTAGTTTGTATTTGAATATATTACATACACTGTAAATAAAATATATTCTAAGTCCAGTTGGAACTGTTTGGCATAGAATGTTGGCTTACAATACCAAAGAACTGTGTACTTGAACATTTCCTTTTCATTGTATATAAAGCTTTTTTCTATGTCGAGTATATCTCTGTTTTTAGTGTGAGTCTGGTTCGACTTGTATGACTTATATTTCAAATACTATAGCAATTATTTCAGTGTATACTTGAACATGTTGAAAACATTACAAACAATAAAGCATTTTTCTAAGTCGAGTATATATCTGTTTTTAGTGTGAGTCTGGTTCGACTTGTATGACTTATATTTCAAATACTATAGCAATTATTTCAGTGTATACTTGAACATGTTGAAAACATTACAAACAATAAAGCATTTTTCTAAGTCGAGTATATCTCTGTTTTTAGTGTGAGTCTGGTTCGACTTGTATGACTTATATTTCAAATACTATAGCAATTATTTCAGTGTATACTTGAACATGTTGAAAACATTACAAACAATAAAGCATTTTTCTAAGTCGAGTATATCTCTGTTTTTAGTGTGAGTCTGGTTCGACTTGTATGACTTATATTTCAAATACTATAGCAATTATTTCAGTGTATACTTGAACATGTTGAAAACATTACAAACAATAAAGCATTTTTCTAAGTCGAGTATATCTCTGTTTTTAGTGTGAGTCTGGTTCGACTTGTATGACTTATATTTCAAATACTATAGCAATTATTTCAGTGTATACTTGAACATGTTGAAAACATTACAAACAATAAAGCATTTTTCTAAGTCGAGTATATCTCTGTTTTTAGAACGAGTTTGGTTAGACTTTTATAACTTGTTTAACAATGTTTCAAATACCAAAGCAATTATTTCAGAGTCTACTTGAACATGTTCTGTTCATTGTAAATAAAAGTTTCTAAAATATCTCTACTTTTGAAAAAATCTAACTGTGTTATGTAACTTACAATATTTCAAGTATCAAAACACTGCATACTTAAACAAACATGTTCCATAAATTGTAAATAAAGAATTTTTCTAAGTCGAGTGTATCTCGGTTTTTAATGAGTCTGGTTAGTATGTCTAACTATCTACTTGTATGACTTACAATATTTCAAATATATACATTGTAAACCAAGTATTCTCTAAGCTGAGTATGTTCCTGTTTTTAATATAAGTCTCGTTAGATTTGTTTGATTTACAATGCTTTACGAGCTACAGCAATTATTTCATTGTGTACTGAAACATGTTCTTTATGTTACAAATAAAAAAATCTAAGGATCTCTCTATTTTCAAAATAAATTTGGTTAGACTGGTATGTCTTACAATGTTTTAAGGACTCCAATACATATTGATTTGTGTTATTGAATACAATCGATATAAAGGAGATAAAGTATTTTCTAAGAACTTATCTTTGTTTTCAAAATGAGCCTGGTTTAATATGCTTCGGCTTATGCAATGTTTCAAATACTAAGCAAAATTTTCATCCCATACATTAAAAATAAAATATTTTAAAAGATAATATAATTTTAGTGCAGATTTGTTTGCCATGTATATTGTGTTTTCAAGGATAATATTAGATAGGATTAATTGACAAATTAAGCGAGATATATACGCGGGACCACTCCCAACGGCATTGAGGTGCACAGTAGGTTATTATATATATTTAAAACCACAGTTTTCTTCCATATTATTACGTGACTCACTATTAACAGTATTTATCCGTGTTCTAGAATTGCGTTCTGATATATAAAATAGTTTTTATGCCTTAGGTATTTTAAAGAAAACTGAAGACTCTTATCGAGAATCTAATCGCAATTACTAACAAGAAGAGGCCAATGAACCAACACAAAAATATCTGTATAGACGTTGTGGACTTTCACTAGAACAACTAGCGTAATCAAGAAATATGATGTATTTGCATTTTATAACGTGCTCTTTGCGCGTGGTTATCGATTCGTTAAACAGTGTACGAGAGTTGGTAGAATAAAGTAACTATTTCTAAATGAATAGAAAATTTACTTTTCATATGTTAATATTGTTAAACAGAAGTTTAACAAGGAATTTATAAATGATATAAAAAAATATATAATTTATTATAATAATATTTTGTCGATCCTATACCTTCATATATCGATCAACCAATACGAAAAGTAATCGAAGTCACCCCATGGGCCTCCCTTATTCAACCATCTGATGTTTATATAGCGATAACCAGGGTGGATGGTCATCAGTACACCCTAATACGTAAAAGGGGAAAAAAGGTGTTTTCAGGTAAACGATACAGCACCAGAGGGGTTCGTTGCTGGTTCCCGCTAAAACCGTTAAAGAATAAAAATTATTCACGCACACCCCTAGTTAAAAAAACCCGTAACTTAGCCAGAAAAAAGGTTTTCTTGAAAATGTCACGGTTGATATGTGAGACGGTCGTTTCCACCCCCCCCGCATCAACAGGCCAGTATCGGTTTCTGAAACGATCTACTCGAAAAAAAACTTTTTAGTTTGGGAACGAAATAAAAACATTTATCATGATCTCAGTCCCACATTTAAATTTAAGAAATTTGAAAAAGTTTTAATCTACGTCTCACTTAACGCAACATGGTGATGACTTATACATGGTGGTTTAAAAAAACACAAACGTCCAGTGCAACCTGCAGCTGCAGCTTCAAGAGAGTTTGAAGATGCAGATTTGTAAGCATTATTGAATAAAGATTCAACTCATACGTTGAAACGATTAGCGGAAGCATTGAATGTTATCCACTCCACCCTTTCCGAACATCTACACGCACTGAGAAAGATCCAGAAGGAAAATGGGTTCCATATGAATTAAAGGAAAGGTACAACCCAGACCGCAAAAATGCAGTATTAGTGTAAAATCAAAGATTATTGACATGGTTCAAGTACACAAAAATATTGCAACCGTTGTTAAAAAAAAATTAATAATACTAATTATATAAAATTTAAAAAAAAACAGTTAAAAAACAACTCCTTATTAAAAGACCTTGTACTCCTTATTGTCCAGATTTATATCTAAGTAATTCCTGCTTATTTTCCAAAGCTCAGGTCAACTAAATCGACCTACAATTTATAAAACTGTCGTTTTGATAAATTCGCCTGATGGATCCACCATATTTTAATCATTGGGATTATATGCCAGTTGCGAAAAAATACAGGATGATTCAAGGAAATGTAGTGATGGTTACTCGGTATTCTATGAGATATGCATTAAAGTTTAATAACAATTTTCTCCTGCAAAAAAAAACACTGGATTTTTATTTGTTTTTATCTTTCAACGTATTCCCCTTACTATTATAATATAGTTATTGTAGTCAATGTGCCTAATGACCGGTTTTCTCAGCTTTGACCTCATCATTTGAGGTGAATCTTCATCCAGGGAGACGTTTGTTCAGGTTTGGAAAGAGGAAGTAATCGCTGGGAGCAAAATCCGGCGAATGCAGGCCATTTAATTGGTCCAGAAGTAAAGCGTAATACTCCTCGGTGATGGCTGTGTCTTTTACTAGGTAATTTATGAACACCACACCTCGGGAATCCCAGAAAACCGTAGCGGTAACTTTTCCTGCAGATAGACCTGTTTCCACTTTCTTTAGTGCCCTTTGCCATGCTCCCACTCATTTTTGCTTCGTGTTTGGCTTATTACGGTGAATTCATATTTTATCTGATGTTATAAAACGTCGAAAAAACTCCACAGAATAGTGTTTAAGTAAGTCTAAACACTTTTGAGAAGTTTTTATTCCAATGGGTATTTGGTCGACTGTTAATGCGACATCCATCATACCAAAACTCACGTACCTTCATTCAACAATAATTTATTGACAGCTGGAATATCAATTTTATCAATTTTCCAAAAATTATCAAAAAACTGTAGTACGGGATCGTCACAACTAAGCAACGAATCGCACTTGTTTGGATATGTTATGTTATGTTAGGCAGACAACTCGTATTTTCTCAACATCCTGGATAACCCATATTGAAAATTTCTCATTAGTCACCTTGATCTTTGAACAAAGCGTGAATAAGAAAGCTAAAAATCATACGTATTATATCTACTCAACAATACACCTCCACATGATGGAACAACAACGCATATCGTAACGCAAGAATCTTTAGAACAGACGTCTTTACCTCATCGAAAAAAAATATCCACCCCTCCCGTCACGCGACATTGCCACATCGTCGATGCTTGTTCCTCTGGTTCTCGCATCCGAAACTAAGCGTAGTAACTCGAATTTTACGACCTCGGTAGTTTAAAATAAAATTCGTTCCCCTCAATTATGACTGGAAACTGAGGAATGAATGAACAAAAAAAAAACGATCAAACAGTGGGTCAGAGAGTCGTGGCCTTTCGCATACGGGTTAATTAGGATAATTGAGACGTGTAGAGTAGATGGCTCCTGTGGAAGCTCTGGGCTCTACGCAGCAGCTAAAAATTGAATTAGTTCGGTCACCCTGGGACATCGTCTGAGTCATTACTATACAGGATGTGCCTGCAAAAATTGACTGTCTAGTTCACTTATTTTTACATTTCACCCCGCATACGATGTAGCTCGACAAAAAAAATGATAACGGTGAAGAGAATTATATTAACAAAGATAATACTACACTTTATACACTATGGACATAAATAGCGCAAAATTAAGAAAATAAAAGTTTGTTCCCTATTCATCATTCATCAGTAGTTGGGAAGAGGGAGTTGATTCGAGGATTCACAAGTTGTTTTAAGATGATTTTATGTAACGCAAACTGTTTTGTTAAAGAATGCTTAAAATTTTTGCTTTTGATGATTGACATGATTGATGTCAATAAGCCAAAACGTAAATTTTGAGCACAGAACTCACGAGAATTACGGCAGAGACATCTTATCAGAGCAATAGAATAGATCAACTTATTTCAAATATGTGACTCTAAATTTGGATAATCCTTTGACATTGATTTCAAGATGTTGCATCAACGTACACAAATAAATTAGTGGTAAATCCTAACACGGTTTTCTAATAAAATAATTCAATATTTATCACTGTAAAAACTAAAATTCAAATTAACTGCGAACCTATTTTTTTAGATGATAAACATTTAAAACAAAGTTTGATAAATCGTGAATCATCATAATAAATTTAACTAAACAAAACATTCGCTTGTTTTTAAAGTCATATAGGGAGTTAAAAAGAATCAAATCACCACAAAAACTTTGTATGTGGTCAGACCGCATTCAAACCCAATAAATGTCAAAACTGTACTGTTGACAGCTGATCTAGTTCATCATAACACCAAATCACTTTGTTAAACTTCTCGACGCACGTTTTGCTAACCATATTAAGTATCATCAAGAGATGATTCAGATGGGATAGATAGCGAAACGCGCGTTGAAAAGTTTAGTGGTAAATCTCTTCCAATTTAGCTGATCTAGTATATATCTGACTGAACTATAATGTTGTTCAAGTCATCTTCAAGTTTCACGTTATCTTCAAGATCACTCTTTCCAACGTTTTTTTGTTTATTTTTTCAATAGGAAAGTAAATAAAATTTACGTTACGTGATTTTTTTTGTATAACCTTGTGTGTTTATTCAACATAATAATTTAGGCGAACCTATGAGTTGTACAGTGTATTTTGTCCAGGTGTGTCTGTACAGGGTCCGACACTCGAGATGTTACCAACTTCACGCTGCTGCAGCTCCCGAACAGCTGATCACAGCGCTTTCAAAATTTGACAGACTCTAGTTTATAATCACATCGTTCTAGGTCTTGATTGAAAAAAAAAATCATGGAATTCAACCGTAATAGTGTGATTGTTTTGCAGTTGTAGTTTAGAAAATTGCAAACTGCTATTGTGGTCATAAAAAATCCACAACATCCCCTGAAATGGTTCGAAAGGTAAGGACACGAAATGAAAGAAATCCACGGGAGAGTACAGCAAAATTGGCTAAGCAGTAAAACGTATGTGTGAACGTGAAATATGAACTTAAGCTGAGGCCTTATACTAGATACAAAAAGATTTAACATCGGCACAAAAGGTATCAAGTCTTCAATGATCAAAAGGAACTGAAAAGCATACACGCAAGTGGGGAATTTTCACTGTTCAGCAGTGTGTGGTTGAAGGGTAAGTCCAGCGTCAATTTGGACAACCAAGTTGCTATGCGTAAGCAAGTGCCTGTTTCTGTGATGTTTTGGGCTGCAAAACTGGTCACTCTCCACTCGTTTTCATCGATCAGGGTATTAAGGTGAACCAGCAAGTGTACCAACAAAAGGTTGATCCCTTGGACACACAAATTTGGTTCCAGCCGTTGGACATAACAATTTTTTGCAAAATCACGTTCCCCAAGTCACTTATTCGCAACAATGGCCTCCATACTCACCAGACTTGAATCCAATGGACTTCTAAATATGGTCCGTTTTGGAAAACTTGAAGCCATCATCTGCGCCAAAGGTGGCCATATTGAACAGTAAGATGTTGTTCAATAAATTTAATGTATTTTCAACATGACAACAACATGACAAACAAACATGAAAAACAAAACAACAACAAAATGACAAACCCTGTATCATCTTCAAAAAGTGACTGACATAATTTATGGCTCAGAAGGGTTACTGGTTCGAATTTTTGCAAACACGAAATTGATGGCAAAGTTGTGACCTCAAAGGGTGAGATTTGTAAATTTTACTTCATTCAAAATAGAACAAAAAAACTCTTTGTTGAAGAACCAACCTTATATGAAGAATGTTGAAGAACCAACCCTCAAAAAAATACAAGAAATTGCTTTTAAAATAATTCCCCTATTTGATATCCTTTAAGTTTTTTTTAACCGTGTATGTTTAAAGGGTAGAAAACATAAGCCGGAGGTCCGCCTTTCTTTGTTTTTGCTTCCTTTTCTCATTGACAATTGTAAGATTCTCACCCTGTATGTATCATGAACCATTTTTTTTTATTCTCGATGTTTGCTTGTTGTTTCGAAGAAGACGGTTCATCTCGCGATACATGAAATCGGTTTGTAAGATGAGACCACATTTGGTTTCTTTTGGGTTTGACTTTTTTACAATTGATGTGTGCTTAAAGGATAGGAAAGGCAAGCTCGGATATCCTGTTTTTTTTTTAATATTGTTTCATAACCTGATATATTTGTTAAACCATCCTTGTAATTCGGATTTATAGACCGTAGTATAAGGCTGCTATTTCCATTCGCTTCGGGGGTACAACTGCAGTAGCCTTCTTCAGTGGTGTTCTAGTTTTCGAGCTGATTGACTTGAAAAGGACTAATAACATTTACAGTTTCGATTGATCGCACGGTTGGCTCTTGGGTGATAATGATTAAAACAATTGGCAGTTGTTCCACAATATATTAAAGATATTCTCTGACATGTTTCGGCCTCGCTGCCATTCTCAAAGAGAGTTATGTATAAACTTATATACACAACTCACTTTATATTAGGGGTACAAATAACCTCTGACCTGTCCGAATTAATCAACTTCAACTTTATTTTAACTTCAAATCTTTTTCCCGTTCTTTTGGGAATCGTAGTACACACACAAATGTCACAAATGAGCACGCTGTTGTCTGAGAGTCACGTGAGGCACTGTATTATGTTCGCTTTTCAACTAAAAAAAAAGTATTCTCGAGGCGAAAGAAATGATTCGCTCTGCTTTGGGGAAAAAGAGGTGTCTGAGAGTACGTGCAGAAGATGATACCGAAAGTTTCGGACGGGTAATTTCGATCTTTCCGATCAACATCGTTCGGGAATACCAAAAAAAAGCTGAAGACGAGCAATTGGATCAACTGTTGCAAGAAAATCCTTGTCAAACACAAAAAAGCCTGCTGAACAATTGGGTGTCACTCAACAAGCGATTTCCCATCGGTAACAGAAGCTGGAAAAAATTGAAAAGACTCCCGCACGTGTTTAGCCCAGAAAATAATGCGAAGCGCTACGACACAGCAGTTTGCCTGCTGTCAAGATTTTAACAGAAGGATTTTCTGTTTAAAATCTTGACAGGTGATGAAAAGCGTGGGTATATCCCGGGAAACCATCAACGTCAAATGCAAAGCCGAATATTAACGCGAAAAAAGAACTGCTATATGTTTGGCTACACTTTGAGTTGCTAAAACCTGGAAAAACTGTAACTTCTGAGCGTTATCAAGAACAATTGATGCGTTTAAGTAACGAAATCGAACGAAAACGACCCTATATTGAAAAGGGAACTCGGCAGGTGATACTGTTGCACAACCAAACAACTTACTGACAATTTGGGCTTCAAATTTCCACCTCTTTCGTTCTCTGCAACACCATCTTGTTGATACGCACTATCGCACAATCCGAATTTATGAAATCGAAATTACAATCGGAAAACGATTGTAGTTTTGATAAATAAACTACAAACAATTTAGCACTAATTTCATTTCATTTTTCGTAT